>JAVRXN010000010.1:40299498-40916998 GCA_033556935.1 Timema podura
AAGAGTCTTCCACATACTCTATATTCGGTATTTGTGGACGAACTGCTCTCAGGCGGTTATTAGTCTTCTTTGATTTGTGGTGGTATACCGTTTCTCTGCGGAACAATGTTCGTTAGTCGCTATGCACGACAAATATTAGTACATGAAAACGAATATTTTTTCTGCACTTGCGTGAGTCATATATTACGTTGATTAAATAATGGACGAATAATGCACGTGTGGACCCGGCTTGAGAGTTGTCTGCGTGTAAACAGATTAAAAAAAAAGTATATAATTTATCTGTGTTGTATTTTCTTTCTAAAATTTTAACTTTCATTTTGTTTTTTGTATTAATTTTATAACTTTCACAGGGGGGTAGACTGACCCTTTGACCCCCCCCCCCCTGAATCTGCGCCTGCCTACATACATACATATATACATACATGCATACATCTAATCATACCATTCCCTTACGAAGTAGGCAAAAAACTGTGCATATAGCTCAATAACATCTCCGTATTTAATCGAACATCACTAACTTTCTTCACACTGGCCTATCTTTGCATACCCCCTTTGCTTTAAGAATATCCATACAAAGAATCATAAATGCTCTTTTATTCTTATAGCTCTTATTGTTTCTCTATTTCACACATTCGTCTACATCATTTAACTACGTCTTACATGGCCTACCCCTTCCTTTTGATCCACACACTCTTCTATCATGTATTTGCTTCGTACCCCGAATCACTCTCATTCTCTCAACATGCTGAAACCAAAGTAACAAGCTTCTTTTACTATGACATCTTGGATTCCCTTTCAAATCACACTCCCTCAGTACCCATTCATTACTGAGTCTGTCCATACGAGTTTTTACACATACATTTTTTAGATATATCATTTCAACCGCATTAACTTTGCTCTTATATTTATACTGACAGACCCACGATTCACAGCCATACAATTATTTTGGCGTCAACAAATTTTTATATACTTCCATCTTTGCCTCTTTTTATATTACTTCATTCTTTGCAATAGTCCACATACACCCAACTAATCTCCGAGATGCATTCACCCGTCTGTCAATTTCACCATATATACTTCCATTTTTACAAACGTTCTGACCAGATACACAAAATCATTCGTGCAATATTTTTATGAGCAAACAATAAACCGGCTTTAAGCACCCTGATTAAAAAAGTTTTATATGTACTAGTAATTGCATGCCTAGGGCCTACAATGAATATTTTAAGAACATTTGCAGTATATATTTTTTTATTACAAAAAATATATTATACATAATAGTAAGCCTAATACAAAAAAAAAAAATAAAGACACATGTGTTGAGGTTTTTGTAATGTATAAAGAAACCATAATTTAATATCTAATATATTTATATTTATCAAAATAAATAATATATTTAAATAATTATCTTAGATTTTAATAAAGCTTCAGTAAATGTAGTGTATGGTTTAAAAAAGGCATAATTATATTATTAGAACATATTTTAACTTTTTTATATATTGCCATATTTAAAGGATTATTTGAATGCATATTTCACGTTTTACTCGTACTACAGTGCCACATAGACTTCTGAGCCTTAATAAAAACATACTGTTTTCTTCAGTAGGACTGATTTATATTAATAAGTCTTTTAAATACTTTAAACCCAACCTGTTAAGTTGAACCAACGAAAAAAAAACCCATTGGTAAGTGATAGAACTCGTAAGTTACTTGACAAGACTTGTCCCTTTGTGAAATTGACCCCTGAGAATGGAGTACAGAACAAAGTTGTTGGTCTCACCTTAAATCCGGTATATTACTTAGGTCAATTCACTGGAAAAACGTTCAATATGATAACAACATTAAACAATATATTATAATTATGGTGACTTTAATTTATTTAGTTGAATGTATAGAACATTGACTTTAACTTTTATTTTAGGTTTGAGTTGCTAATTTTCAACAATATTGTATTACTAAACCAAAATTGAAATATTTTAAGACTTTGGTTTATCAGAGGAGACTGACACATAAATTTGTTAGTATTAAATGTATAAACTTTTTTCTTACTAGTGTTATTTTGCACCAAATAGACCATAGGATTATTTTCTCGCATGGCACATTTGAATGGGAGGGAATTTGACGTCCTAGTGTGGTCACTTCATGTGTAGACCATTAGCTGCTCTGTTGGCACAGAAGGTTGGCCAGGGTAAACCATAGGACGTTGTCTGCATGTTGTACCCGCCATCAAATGATAGTTATAATGATGTTGTGGAGCCGGGATGAATCTTAACCAAACTTAAGCCTAATTAACCAAACCCTTGTGAGCATTGAGATTATTCCCCTAAAGGGAAAGATGACAAATGTACCAGCTGGTAATCGAACCCGGGACCCATAGACTCATAGCCAGGCGCACTGACCACTACTCAACCGGCACGTTTACAGTTTCTTCAATGTCATGTCATAGAACGTTACTTGAAATCACATCTCTGATCTTCTGTCAATTTTCACGTTTTAGTTTTGTTGCGATTTCAGCGTTAAGTGAGCCAAACAATAAAGAACTTTTTTTTGTAGCGGTGTCCCTTTACTTGATGTATACATTGCTTTAACAGCCGCACATTTGTCAACCTAACCAACCTTGGTTCGACAATCGACTACTGAACGAGAGACATCTTTGTAGAACTGAACTACAGTCACTAGTGCTGTGACAGCACCAGTGACTTCCAGCTTATCAAGATTTATAGGTTTGTGAAACAGGGCTCAGATGAACGTCTTGTCTTCACACGCCTAGATTGTTTCTTAATTTACTCTGATGGCTGTTTATTAAGTTGTTAAACTAAATAGACATTTTTTATTATATTTTTAGCACCACGTCTTACTACCCATTTGGGTTACACGCTTATGTAATAATTATGTTATTGGTTTAAGGGATAAGGAAGGCTATATCTAGACGAATTGTACCCGCATTTGTGGGGAGAGAGAGAAAACACATTTTGTAAAGACCACACTAGACCCAACCTAGATTCGAATCTCGATCTCCCCGTCATCAGCAGCCTAGTCTACTGTAAGAGTGACGTCTTAGAGCATGTGGCCATAAAATTGGGCTAGGGAGACGTTGTCTTAATTAAATACGTTTATTAAGGCTGCATAGCATGGAGAATCGAAAAAAATGAAGCAGTTAATACGAGGTTTTGACAAACGTCTACTATTGCGCTAAATGCTTGAGTTAAGTGAATGTATCACCTAAACAAAAATACAAATATTATAATAGATAATATAAAAATTTAGTTGATTCTAAACAATTATTAGATAATTAAAACATGTTTAAACAAAATCAATTAATAATAAAAAGTAGAAAAACATTAAAATAGAGAGAAGAGGTGTACCGATTCATTAAAACCAATTACCGATACCAATTACTGATTATTATTCATTCTATGATTATTTACACCGATTAGTTCCGATTATCAATTATTTATTAATTAAACTATTGGAAAATAAGCTTAAGAGAATGATCAAAATTAAAGTAACTAATGCAAAAAGATTTTATATAAAAGTCAACAGTTAAGGCTTTGATAATCTTAATTTTTGATTAATCTTTGCATAACTGACGAAAGTTGAAACTAGATTGTTAGTTTTATCAACGGTATGATCTTATATTTCTTTATCTGGTTATGTAATTTTTGCATAGCCCACAACTAGATGCAGTGTATATATATATATATATATATATATATATATATATATATATATATATATATATATATTTGCGATTTTGATCACTAAACTTCTATCTAAAATTTTTGCTTTAAATTATACTTAAAAAAGTACACGTTTGATCGGCATAATAATCGCCGATTATGGTTAATTGCCGATGCACTAATAATCTTCCGATAAAGATTCATCGGTATATCCCTAATAAAAAACATTAGGTTTTAAAGAAATATACATTTTTCAAACTCAAAATATCTATAAAAGACTTTATATCCACGCCCAATAAATATGGATTAGTAAAAAACAGTGTATGTTACATTTACTTGTATTCGTGGCAATGAACTTTCGAGTTCCTAATGCTATAGAGTAAGTGAGTGTCCCTTGCTACGATTAACTTTACATGTACTAGAAGGTAATGTGTCATAAAAATCCTTTATTCTATTCCTGAAGGTCTGCACAAAGAATATTTATAAACACTGGTGTTTGATTTGAGTTTTTTGTAGGACGTCGTCTAAATATTTCACTAACGTTTATTTTAATTGTGGAAGTTAATACTCTGCACATTAATTAAAGTGCGTAATACTTTATCTTTTTTACGAAAGACAAATTAAAGGAAATACTTTGGATCATTCCTTAAATTATTTAGGAGTAGTTTCGTGAATAGTTTTCTAATAAATGACTGGCATCACAATACACGCGGATTAAATATCATGCTTGTATATTCTGGTCTGCAGGCGACGGTGAAGTTGGGCTCCGAATACCGGTCGTGTGTACTGAGAGAGCTTAAACAAATTTTTAACCACACTCCCTTCACGAAAATGTGACTACGATTTCTTTCAATTCTAACTTTCTCATCCCTAGACAAATAGTTTAACTAAAATTCCCATAACTCTCAAGATTAGTAAGATGACATAGACAAACACATTTTAAATTTACTTTTTTTAACACTGCGTCCTACCACTCGTTCGGTTAATAGGCTAATTTACTCTTAATGCAGCATCGTTATAAAATTGAGTTATTAACTTTCCAATAAATTAAAATAATCGGCCAAGCAGCCAGACAGATTTATTCTTTAGGTCATTTTAGTAAATAATACAGAGTAATGGTTGGTTCTCCCGTAGATATAAATCTGATTGAGTTCAGAGGTAATATTTCTTAAATAATAAGTTTCTAAAAGTATATGGTTCCATGATAACATTGTTATACAGGATGGCTATAAAGTTTCGACACAAATGCCAATAAGCATATATAAAAAATACAGGCAAATATACATAGGCCACTTATACGGGGGTTTAATACATAATATCCTAGAAAATACATAAAAAATAATGTCAGGACATTAAATGACATTAGATTACATGCTCAATTTGATGTCCTTATTTCTTTTTATGGCCCTTGTCTATGTGTTCAGACTTTATGGTCATCCTGTATACTAACCCTTTTAGAATATGTGATGTAGATAAACTAACATAGAAAAAAGTTTATCTTTTTATCTCACAGCTGTAATAAATAATCACCACCCATCAAAGGTCACATCTATACAATTCACTTTAATTTTGTGCATGAGCACATTAAAATAGTTAAAGTAACTTAACCACACCAACGATCACGTGGTATAAGGCGTGAATATTGCTATAAACTGGATTGTCACTAAAAAAAAAATTTAGGTAAGAATATCTCCAAAGTGCAATATGAATATTTTTTTTTTTCAAATGTGATACATCATTGGGATTTTCCCAAACCTCTCACCATTCTAAGTTGTGTGCACTTCCTTGAAAAAACCTTCCTCTATACTTTATTTAGATTTAGTTTTGCAATGGATCTTACTATCCCCCCAGGCTATCCACATGCCCTTAAAATAGTGGGGTGGTAAATAGTAAAGTAATTTAAATGAAATGTACAGGCATTTGCCTGGAGGGGTAGTGGTTAAGAAATAAATCCAAGTACACCCAACGTCCCCGTCATCGTCCAAACAGACTTTATGAGTTTCTCTTTTATTCCACATGCACATCGGTGCGGCTCAATCTATTTTCTTCTTCTATCTATCTATCTATCTATCTATCTATCTATCTATCTATCTACCTATCTAACTATCTATCTATATATATCCAACTCTATATCTACATATATATAAAACAGAAACAAAGTGTGTGTGTGGTGTGTGTGTGTATATGTGTGTCCAGAAAAAATACAAGGCCCTTCTTGATGAAATGGATAGCTACAATTTGGCAGGAAGATAGAAGAATTTCCCCTTATGACCAAGAAACTCTAAAAATGGGAAATTTCAAAATGCGGTTCTAATAAAATAGGGTGTATGTGTCTGTCAGTGTTATAATAAGAAAAATAGACCTTTTAGGTGAGGCAGAAAACTAAAATTTTGTGGCCAGGTGGAGAAAACAACTCCAGATAAGCAAATAAATCTTGAAATATAACATTTATAAGAGTGGGTTGTAGAAAAGGGGTAAGGGAAGCTCAAAACTCCTAAAACAAATATAAAAAGCTATCTATCATTGTGTTAGACAATTTAAAATTGGGACGGAGCTATAGGGACCACTCAAAATAATTGTAAAATACTGAACATTTTAAATTCTTAAGTGGGAGAGTGGGAAAAAGAGAAAGTGGAGTATTAACAGAAAAAAAATTTAGGTATAGTATAAAATTTAAATTTGGCAGTCAGATAGAGGAAATACTGTACATAACCAAATAAACATTACAGATAGAAATTTCTAAATGGAAGTTAAAATTTTGTGGTGGGGAGAATCGGGTTAAAATTTCCAAAACTAATAGAAACAGCTCCAACCAGCGTGGTATAAAAGAGAAATTTGGAAGAAAATTAAAGGAATCACACTAAATACCACAAAAGTTTAAATATTCTACGTTTTAAGTGTAACCCCCGGAAAAAGAGGAAAGGGAATAAAACATAGTAAGAAAGTGTTCAGGTTGTGATTTAAAATTTAAATTTGGCAACCAGATGGAAGAACCCCTCAAAATAACCAAATAATTCTTGAAATTTGAAGTTTATAAGTGGAAGTTGAAGAAATTGAGGGGTGATGGGGTTGTCAACATTTAAAAACAAATATTTATTTATTTATTTAGCACCGGTTATACGCTTAAGTACTAATTACGCTAATGGGTTAGAAATGGGAAGGTTAGATTTAGAGGAAGTGAACCCGCATTTACGTAAAGGGAGAGTGGAAAACTATTTAGGAGATACCACCCCAGTTCACCCAACTGAATTTCGAACCTTAATCTTCCCGTCCTTAGCAGTCTAATTCAACACGAAAATAGCGTGTTAACTACCTATCCACCGAGGTGGGTAAAAACTAATACATTCAACTACTTATTTTTGTGGTAGATAATTGAAATTAATTAGTAATATATATGGATTACTCCATAAACATAAATGTCTGAAAATTTTAAAATGGAATTTCGGAAAAGAGGAGATGCTATAGCTAGAAAAAAAAAACACTTTTGAAATGAGGTAGAAAATTAAAATTTGGCAGATACATAAAGAAAGAACTCAAAAAAACCAAACCAAGGAAAACTGAAATTCAGCATGTAGATAACACTCTAAATTGCGAAAACGTCTGGAAATTTAAAATTTTAAAATTGGACCCCAAGTAATAGGGATACAAAGGGTGGGGGGATGTACAAGAAGTAGAATTTATTTAATGAGGTAAAAAATTAAAACCCGCTACGAATGTAGAAGTATCAATTCATATAACAAAATTAGTGTTAAATATTAGCTATTTTTAAGAGGGGGTTGGTGAAATGGGGAGTTTCAAAATATCTTAAACTAAAAGAATAAACTCCTTCTCACAAAGTTAGACAATTTACATTTGTCAGATGTGTATAAGGATTACCTCAAACAATATAAAGATCTGAAAATTAGAAATAAATTAATTTCGGCATGCTAATAAATACACCAGAGGTGGGTAAAAATGTTCAATGAAGCCACAGGCGTGTTGTATGAGAAGTTAAGTTTACCACACAATGTAAAAAATAAGAAATTATGTGGCTCACTCGAACATTTTAAACAACATTCATTGTTTGAACGACCACTGTTTATTCGAAACATGTACACTTTGACAACTTGGTTAGAACTGCTTCAGACACAAATGATTAAAATTGTTCAAATTGAAAATGCAACACAATTTTAATGCAAAATTTGACAACTTTTTGCCTAAAGCCATGGATAAAACGAAATTTTCAAAAAGGCAGTGGAGATAAGTAGCCCTTATTGGAGGGTTGTGTTTAGTCTAAGACTCTTTCAGAAAGCGGAACGATCCATTGATATGAAGGAAATATCAAGTTACACGGGCATCCGCCATCGGGAATAATTTTATTTTACTTTAACAGCAGGAAAACTAAAATTCACCACAAATTTATGGCAAATTCCCCAATTATGGTGATTGGCGACCAGGCTGCTCATTCCGGAAATATACATTCTCGTATAGCCTAATGAAGTCTGAACATATAGAATTTCAAAATGACCTAAAAATAACCAAAATGTTTATAAAACTAGTACAGAACATTATTTTAGATGTGGTTAAAAGTTGAAATTTGGTTGGCAAGTAAAAAAAAAAAAATTAAGACAACCATACACTTCTTAAGATTTCAAATCGGGAATGTGTGAAATTAAAAAGGGGGTAGGGGAAAGTAGCTTGAGATTTTTATAAAATAATTAGAAAATTTTCCTTTCGATATGGAATAACATTTAAAAATGTCTGAGTTGGTAAAAGGACCCTTCATAGCCATAGACTTAGGAAAATTTGGATTTTAAAACCAAGTGCTAGGAAATGTGAGGGTTGGTGTTAAATTAATCTAAGTATATATGAAAAAAAAAATCTTCTTGATATGTTGGAGATCTAACTTTGTAGAGGCAGACGAAAAATGTCTAAAAATAAACGATTAAAAAAAATAAAGAATATCATAAAGAGGATTATTAGTATTGTGAATACATTTCTCAAAATCGAAGGATAAATTATCGCCAATCTAGGATTGACATAACAATTGAAAGAGACAAATTCTGGCAACGTAGCTTGAGGAGCGTGATTATGTTGGTAAAATCATAATGCCCAATATTTAATATGTTTCTGTAACAGATCTAATTTATCATTTATATTCTTTGATGGAATGTGATAATCTTTTTTTTTTTCAAGATTTTTCTGTAACCATATATATTATTTAGTTTCGCTTATCTTGCCGTCGTGTTTATGTAAATATTTTAATAGTCAAGGGATAACATTTGTTTGTGCACTCAGTTTGTAGAATATGTAATATTTTATTTCAAAAATTCATTAGTTGCATAATAGATTTGTGAAATCCATAGTTAGCTCAGCATTTTACACCGAAAAACTATCAAAATGTTGGCAGCTAGATTTTTAAAGTCCTAATTTAATATAGTTTGATGCAGCTTATCAGCGGGAAAAACGATTCTAACTAATAGAAGCCTATTGTATATTAATAAAATTATTAGTTTGTATATCTTTCTTGAGCATTGTGTAGTATTTAAAGCAAGCAGAGATCTGATATGTTTTAACATCTATAGCCCCTGTACATAAGAATTTGCACCCCAAGGCCGAAAATTTAAAATTATGGTTAGATTTTTAAAATTAATCAAAACTGGGCTGGTAGCCAAGTGATATTAATAAAATGTCTATCATGAGCGTTTCGCGATAAACCACACGCAGAGATTTGTAATTTTAAAAATTAGTAGCCTCTATCCACGAGCAAATATTTTAAATTTTTGGTTAGATTTGTTAAACTAATTAAAAACATTGTTGGATCTCGGGCAAACCAGGGCTTAATGGTACTAAATTTAAAGTTACCCTCCATGTATAGTTATTAAGTTAAAAACCTTTCTCTCGGGTATTGCCGGCTACTTGAGCTAGTTTGTTAATATTTTAATAGTTCTTAACCTTTTTAAATTTCAAGTGTCATAGCGAAACGCAATCAAAGATTCCATGTAGACGTGCACAAAGATCACATTTCACTAAGTCCCTCATAATGCTTGAGTTAAATATAATAATTATCTATAAAAGGTCCACAATTATAAAGTAAGAGCGTAAACGTTTAATAACGGATGTTTTTAAGCGTACACAGAATTTCAGAGAAAATATCAAGCGAAATGGTCTGAAAAGGGAATGCCAGATGCTGCATTGATTTGCGTCACAGTAACTAGGATTGCCGGAAAAGCTATAATAAGACATGAGGATATGTCATGGGGTGGACTGTTGAAAGGATACACGGATCTCGTTAGAACTGTATCGGTTACATATTTTAACCCCTCAGTAAATGTATGCAATGACGTGTAGTAGTTATTCTGGTAGGAAGAATGGTTTAGAAAATAAGACTGTGTCGACAGTTTGAAGACAGATCTGAATCTTACTAGGATTCGTATTCAATTTGATATGCAGAGTCTTATTGTTTGAAATATTTATATTTAATAATAAATTTCAAATCCAAATAGAGCCTGGATAAGGATTAGATGAAATTTAATTCGAAGATTGAATCTAAAAGTCAAACTTTCAAATAATTTACCTTTTTAAAGAAGTTAACATAGATCTATTATTTTACTTGAACATATTATCTTGCGAAATCCATAGTATTTAAAAAATAATATGAACATGGTTTATCGACATCATTTTTTTAATTGGACTAAGTTGAACATATTTATAATTTATACTGAATCCTGATATTAAATTTGAATGTGATAGCAATTAATTTTAAAATTATAGATCTGTATTAAATTCAAAACGATTTACTTATTAAGTATTTGACTTTAGTTGGTAAGAAAAAATTCTTATATTATTCAAAATTGAAAATCTTGGATTCGCAGAGGCTTAGAAAATTCTAACATTTTATTTGTAGCCTACATTATTAACATTTTATTTTAAAATACATTATAGTTTAATACGTGTTTATAATATCTACAGGATCAGAATAGGCTTATTAGTATCACATGAACAATTCCGACCTAACCACAGATATTTAAATATATTTAGTTTCTTTGTATTTTTTTAAAACCGAGTTGACAGTTATACCATTCGTTTAATTTATTATTTAATAATAAAGGATTTTTTAAATTATTTTTATTCAATGAGCAATGAAAACTAAATATTGTGTTTTGGTATATTATCTTTACTAACAAAAGTAGTTGTTGGATGGATCAATATTAAGATGATTGTTAATACCAAATACGTACGTTTACATAAACATATATACAAATATATGTATAAATATGCAAATATGTGTAAATCCTTATACTATTATAAATGCGAATGTGAGTTTGTTTGTTTGTTTGTTTGTTACGCTTTCACGCCTAAACTACTCGACCGATCATCATGAAATTTTGCATACACGTTGTCATGGATACATAAAAGGATATAGGGTACCTTTCATCCAGAAAAAATGTGAATGTGAGTTTGTTTGTTTATTTGTTTGTTATTGTTTGTTACGCTTTCACGCCTAAACTACTCGACCGATCATCATGAAATTTCGCATACACATTGTCATTGGTACAGAAAAGGACATATTAGGGTACCTTTCATCCAGAAAAAAAGTACTGTTCCTGACGGATAGAAAAAAAAATCTGTTAGACGGTCGTCCAGCTTAACAACTCGGCCTACTGATATGAATAAATTAATTGCAACATGATGCCTGGAGTACAGAAAAAGGGACCTGTGGTATCCCAGAAGAAAATCTGATATCCCGGATAAAAATCTGTTCCCGAGTTATTTTAGGCACATCTATCTTAAAATGATTAAAAATGATTATATTCAGCTAATTAAGCTCTGTCTGTTCACCCCGTTATGGTAAATGACAAAATTGTCGTAAAAAGTTTGGTATTATTCATTTCAGCAAAAATAGCTCTCGAGGTATTATGCTACGACAATGTAAACTTTTAGTGTGGGACGAAAGTACGATGTCCCACAAAAATCTATAGAAGCGTTAAACCAAACTCTTTAGGACTTGCGAGACAGTACAGTTATTATGGGACGAATGGTAGTTTTACTGGCTGGTGACTTCCGACAAACTCTACCGGTGATCCAGAGGGACACACATGCAGATGAAATCAAAGCCTGTCTCAAGTCATCAAGACTGTGGGCAAAAGTGAAAAAATTCAGCCTAACAACGAATATGAGAGTCCACCTTTATAATGACGTAGATTCAGGACATTACACAGAGACACTATTGAAAATTGGCGATGGACATTTGGACACGGATGCTGAAGGCTGTATTTTACTTACAGGGGAATTCTGTAATTTGGTGGAAAATGATGTGGAGCTCATTGCTAAAGTTTACCCAGACTTACAACTAAATTTAAATTGTGATCATTGGTTGTGTGCAAGAGCAATTCTTGCACCAAAATATGAAATCGTTAACAAAATCAACACTGACATTTTGAAAGAGGTGCAGGGAGAAATAAAGGAGTATTTGTCAATAGATACAATCATGGACACAGAACAGAGCACTTCATATCCCGCTGAGTTTTTAAATTCTCTGGAGCTATCGGGTGTACCCTTTCATAAACTACAATTGAAATTAGGTGTACCAGTTATGCTTATGCGAAATTTAGATGCACCCCGTTTATGTAATGGGACGAGGCTTCAATTATACAATTAGGTCAAAATATAATCTGTGCCACCATTTTAACAGGTGTGGGAAAAGGGGAAAGTGTAATCATTCCTCGAATCCCAATCCCACTGACCTACCATTTCAATTCAAAATACTCCAGTTTCCGATCAAACTTAGTTTTGCTATTACTATTAACAAAGCGCAAGGGCAAACATTACAGGTAGCAGGGGTGCATTTGGAAATGCCATGTTTTTCCCATGACCAGCTATATGTAGCCTGTTCGCGTGTGTCCAATGCCCATAATTTGTATGTATTTGTGCCAAATAGAAGGACATACAACATAGTATATAGGAGCGTCCTAAAATAATGATCTATTCTGTGCCCGTGATTGCAACGGTCAAGAACAAGCGGAGTAAATAAGGGATTTTAATTAACTGTAAGTAAAATTTAAGATGGAATAGGATCTTCCAATTCGTGGCAAGGCATAACCTGTGACTCTACTGACACACACTCCGCTACTTCTTTTCTACTCCTACACTTAATCTTTATTTATATTGTGTAGTTTGTTTTTTTCTTTATCTCTACCTCTATTGACTAACAACCTCAATATGTTCATCGTTTTTATTGTCATATTCCCTGTGTCAATCGACAACCTGAATTTATTGATAAAATCTACATTAACGCGAGCGAAGCCGCGGGCAAAAGCTAGTATATGTATATATATAAACAAATATGTTTATATATACATACATGTGTATATGAGTCTATATTTATATATCTATCCTTCTATTTAAATAGTCAATAACAGTCATTGATAATTTTATATTTTAAATATCTATCAAAAAATTTAAAAAAAAATCCCTTGTGTTCCGAACTACAACTCTAATGATTTGCTACATAAGATTATATTTTTATTCAAAACGGCCCTTGAAATTTGCAATTACAAATTTTGATTTCTAGGAGAGTGACATATAAACCAGCAGAATGACAAGTGGGGCAAGAAAATAAAATACATACTAGGATAATGATGTGTTTGTACCTAATAATTAATACAAGATATTATAATTTGGTGAAAGTGTACCTTGACATGTTTGACATATTCTCAAAAGTGATTTGAGTAGCACTGGAGCCACACGGAACTGATATAAAAATCTTTTTTTCATTTTATCATAAGCATAAAAATCTCGAATTTCCTAAATGGCCACTTATGGGCTCGTTTTCTGCCGTTGGCTCTATGGTATTGAGTTCTATATCACGGTAAGAGTACGGTAACTATAGCCCCATGGTAAACATTATTATTAAACTCCACGATTACCCAGTTTCTCGGTTAAAGTGTTGGCAATAGTACTGAATCTTCTGTCACAGGCAAAATCTGAGGTTCCAAGTCTGTACCATTTTATGGCTGTTGCTAAATGCCATTGTCCTTGTCTTCTGATGTAACAATATCTGAAATGGAGTATTGAAATTTTGTTAGACATGTCACCGATTACTAACATAATCTAAAACTATATTTGGTTTGACTACAATACTGCATCAAAAAAAATATATGCGGTTACACAAGATTAAGACGTCATATTAAATTAACCTCAACGCTACAAATTTGCCTTTTTTATTATCGTAGTGTATTACTCCCATATGGTAACCATGGATGCACTCTTCCTCAGCACGACACTTGAAACGGCTGAGATTCCTGAAGCGTGGCTTAAACCGGAACTCTCTATTTCATGCAACTTAATGCACTCCCATGGTTCCTTTGAATGTCTTGATGTCAACTGAGTCTAAAATTAAAATTATCACAGTTCAATGAATGCATAACAGACCATAGTTATTGATCACGTGGCTTTAAACAAACAATTGTATTAAACATGTTGCCAAAGGTTACGTGCCTAGTAACAGAATTTAAAATTTTTGTATATCTGTCAGGTCCATGCCTGCCAGTAATAATCCTTTGCATCTTTCTTATAAAAGCCTCAGTAGCTGGGCGTACGAAGAAATGTCATGTCCAAGCGCAATGTAACGATCTGCGGTCTGCGTAATTACTACACCGACACCATCCATGACACCTTACACCAGTGTGTAAAGACACTTGCTAGCGGGAAGCTCCAAAATGCACAGATTGCACTTAAAATGAATATTTGCAAGAAAAATTCTCACTGAAGTCATTGTGGAACAACTCCCGGTTAAAAGACCAGGTTATTCATCGCATAAATGGACTCATACTGAAGGTGGATGTTAACAGTATGGACCGTAAATTTGGGCATTAACATCTCGATTTAATTGACAATATCTCCCACCATTAATTGGAAAACTTTTATTTTTTGTTATTTGTAGAATTGTGTTTTTATCGTGATTGTCAGTTCAATTTTCTTTCACTGTAACCCACATTTTGTACGAAGCAGCTTGCTATTCGTAAAACTGTATATACGAAATACAGTTGGCTCTACAACGAGAGCCTTTTCTATGTATGCCCGCTTCTTTACTACCCTCACAGCACAGGTATTTAAAGAAGTCACGAGGCTTTTTGTGTTCTACATCATAGCGATGTAGCACTTCTGTGAGGAACTTTGTGTTGGAATGCATGGAAGAAAAACACGTGTCACATTCCTTTACTTCCGGGTCTATGAGCCAAAATGTCCTCAATTAGCAGAAGGTGGCATTACCTATCTTATAAGATTGTTTTTTAAATTACTTTGTGAAAATCTATAAGTGGCATCTTTAGAAATCGTATTTGCTTCTTAACTTTGTTCTTTGTTATTGTGTCTTTCATGCCCAGACACAGGCGTATAAATTTGTCTCTCGACAAGAAAGTTTCTATGACGTTAGTAACTTTTTCTTTTTTGTCATTCGGTTTCCATGAGAACATACATGTCAAAGGGTAGCTACGTATTGCAATCGGCACGGGTCGTTATTTCAGGAAAGTATTGCTCTGAGTAATACATCTGTATTTTGGAATTACATTGTCAGACACAGCTCAGGAAAATAGTTGTTTCGATTTAAAATTTTTGTTCCCGTAGCTCCGTGCAAGTTGTGTCTTGAGGATTTCTCCAAAAAGGAATTTATTCCTGCTGTCCAGATCCACTAGCCTCCTCCTTAGAGCTGTCCTCACTTTATATCTTGGTGTATATTTGGTCGATATAGTCAGGTACTACGAATCAAACGGAAATGCTTTGCTTAAATTTCTGGGCGGACTTTATAGCAGATTCTTTGCGCTTAATCTCCCTGTGCAATTTGCGGTTAAGTGCAGATCTATTTTTCAAAGCAATTTTCTTTTAATATGCCCTTCCTGCCATCTTCAACTAAGCCTACCAATAGACTTCCATCATCTTCATCTGATGTTTTTGGAGTATTGGTTCTCAAATATTGACCAACTTGTTTCCGTAGTACTAGCTCGGTGGTTCATCGTATTCTTAGGACACTTTCCTTTTGTTTCTCTGTTCACACTGTGTCATATCACTATCGATTTCACTTGTTTCTTTTTAAGTTTATTAAGGAATTTATTGTGTCTCTTGGCTTTTTCAAGAACAAGGCTTTCGGGATTTGATTTAATTTTAATTTGTCGCAACTTTACTGTGTCTCCTTTCTTCTGTAGTAACTGTTGCTTTGATTGGCAGGAGGCAATTTATCTGTAAAAATGTTTATATTCCTTAGGAAGAGTTTTAAATTAAGTATTGTTGGCTTAGCCAAGATATGGAGGAAGATAAGTTAAATCAACAATTTGTATCATTCTCCTGCCAAGCTTACTAATTGAAATGGCAGGAGAATGGCATATGGGAGAATGACAATTTTAAAATAAGATGGTTCTATATACCACGTGTAGAATTTTTCTAGGTTATGTTTATATTTAATTGTAAATGCCTATGTATTCATTTAAAATATAATGTTTATATATATACTTACCCAATATTTATTGCTGTCAGGAGAATGACTAAACACGAAAGTACTGCTACAGCTACACTGAATCAAATTGAAATAAAGCCACCTCAATTACACAAATGCTACTCTTTGGCTAAGCCATCATTACACAGCCTTTCTCTTTGTATGGGGTGCCGCCTACCACCACATTTTAGAACTAAATGGCGCCTTTTTCAAATCTCACTTTTGGTCCAGGAGAATGACTTTAAATAATGAGGAGAAAAGTAAATAAGAAGCAAATGGAAAAATTAGCAAAAAATAAAATAAAAATGTTGTAGTAGTTAGTAATAAATACGATCTACAAGATAAGTATATACTAAAATATGTCAAACATTAAGTAATATATTGTTTTTATTAATATACAAGGGAAAATATTAAGAATGACAACCAAGAGAATGATATTTTAACTATCAAATAATTTGTTAATACTAGATAAATATTACTTTAAATATATTTTTCAGATCGTTTATGTAAGGAAAAGTGATATTTCCATTGAAAAAATATTTGATTAAATACTAAGAAAAATGGTTTTACTATAGGTTAGCGACTTAATTTTTTATGTTTGGACAAAATGACCCCTATATAAAATAAATAATTATATTTATATGTGTACATTTGTTTATATATACATATAGACACAGAATATATTTTTATGCTTGTAATTATGTTACGTACAAAAGCTGACCCTATGAGAGAACAACACATTGCACTCTCAACCCATCAATTTTTCTACACACTGCATAGTTAGAGTATTTGATTGAAGTTTGCTTTAATATAGTATTTTTTAGCGTGAATAATGAACCCTTTTAGAATATGAGCTGTAATCAAACAAATGTTATTTATTTAAAAAAAATCTAATTAACACTCTTTCATTGAAACAAAAATAAATATGTAGACAAAAATCATCGTGTAAAAAAATAACTGGTTTCACTACTCCAGCCATTGTTCCGTGGGAACATAAGTAATTACAGAAAGCCACCATTTTTAATACAAGCGCACATATTGTGATACTGAAAAAGAACTAGTGAGAAACACATAGAATACCCTCCCATTTAATGTGATGGAAAGATGAGTTTGGGGGGAAGTTTATTACATATTCCATTGTCAAATAAACTATACTTATTTTTGGTTCAAAGGTTTAAGTACCTATGTAACTAAATTTAAAATGGTATTATATGTGTGAACAACGCCATTTCATATTCTAATGTGTTGATTTAATGTGAAATAAACTAAATAATTTTCTGTAAATAGTTCAAATGTTAACTATTATCTTGAAAGTCATCTAAATTCCAATTTCCAAAGGATGTACCTTATTTGATAAAAAAAATATACTTTATGTACTTTAACGTCAGGTCATGTCATGTCATCTGCAGCATTCACTTTTGAAATATACTATCAAATACTATAAAATAATATCAATGGTATAATTGAACCGTGGATTTGTCAAAGGAACTAAGTCAAAACTATGCCATTTTGTGTTTTTCATGTAGCTTACCTAATGTGGCTAAGCCCTAACGTTAGTGGTAGAAATGAATTAAGCCAGCCTTTACTTTATGTGAGTAAAGATATATGGATATCAAGCATATTGCAAAGAAACGCACTAAGTAAATGACTTAATTCCTTTCTCTACCACATAATTTTTGTACACTTCTCAGTTCCTTTCACCGCCACATGTAGGGGACAAGTGGTGATTTAAGTGGATTAAATACGGGTGACGTAAACGTATATTTTTATTGTAAACTGTGTCAATAATTTATATTTTTTGTAACTTTTAAATATTTGAATAGCTATAATGTGTTTTATAGTTGTTAACTTATTATTTAATTTCCTTCCATTTTTATGTGTTCTATTTGCTTACTAATGTATAGACTTAATTATGATTATTATAATTGATTGTTTTATTACTTTCTCTCTAGCTTACAAGTAGAGAAAGTATGGTGATCGTCAAAAATCGAACTCGAGATTTTGATGAATCTTGACGTTTCATGACTCCCTGAATCCGAAAAAGTTGTTTTTGAATTTCCGTCTGTCTGTCTGTCTGTACCTCCAACTAGAGCCTAAACTATTTTACCGATTGAGCTAAAACTTGATATCTAGGGTTTTCATAGGGTTGCCCCGAGGGCTTTTTGGAATTGGATATCTACCCCTAAAATTAAGGGTAGTTTACTGAAAGAAAAAAAGAGAAAGAGTCGATTTTGATTAAACTCCATTTATGAACATTAATAAATATTCCAAACAAAATGGCTACCCTCAATATTTCAGCAAAATGGCTTTAAGGGCTCCGGTCTTATGCGTAAATTAACATTTTTTATAATAGCTCCGAAACTATTTGAGATATGAAATTTCTTAGCATTACAAATATGTATATATATTTATATTACAAGTATTTTATTCAAAACATATTTTTATAAAATCAATAATTTTCAATCTATACGCATATATATATATATATATATATATATATATTATATATATATATTTTTAACTTTTTGGACATTAAAGCTTAAGTATTGCGACCGTAAAAAAACTAACATGAACTGTTGATGGATGTCGACGTCTAATGACCCTCCGAACACTAAAAGATAGTCTTTGCAATGCCCTCTGTCTGTGTGTCTATTAAAACTTAAAATTAAGGGTAGTTTACTGAAGGGCAAAAAGAGAAAAAATAGGTTTTCTCAAAATCTGCTCAAACGATTTTGATTAAAATTCGTATCTAGGCATTGATTAAGATTATAAATAAACTGGCTATTTTCATTTTCCTATGAAAATGATTTTAGGGTACTTTACAGAAGGATTAATTTCCGTATCTCCACAACTATTTTAGAAACTAAACAACTTATCATTGCAAAATTGTAGGACTATTAGAAATAAAAAACTTTTATTTGACATATATTTTTATAAAAGCAAAAGTTTCTGAGATATTTGCAAATATATTATTATTATTATTATTATTATTATTATTATTATTATTATTAATATTATTATTATTAGCACCGCGTCTTACTACCCGTTCGGGTTATACGCACTTACGCTAATGTGCAATGGTAGGGTGACTGTGAGACGAAATGGAGGACCTACAGTTTAACGTGGAATCCGAACCACGGTGGAGGCCTGGCATGCCTCACATTCACAAGTTGTGATTTCACATCTTGTCAGAGGTGACGAAAAGGTTTGGCAATCAGATAAATCTGTGCCGGGGCCGAAGATTGAACCCCGGACCCCCAGCACTGCAAATATATTAATACAATTTTATGAGCTTTAGTTGTAAAGAGATACTACTCTAAGTTTTAACGCAATAATTCTCCAATGCCATAGAGTAATTAAATTTAAGTCAGTATCTAAAAAAACTATAAAATTTTTCCTTAAAGCTCTTGGGAGAAGTGTTTGCACAGCAATGATCTATCTCCATTTTAGACTCAATAGTCAATATTTACATTTTTTATTGGTCAAAATGTATAAATGAATAATTAAATATCAATGCGATGACTTGAAAATCTTCAACACCTTATAAAATGTAAAAATTTTAACCAAAAATCGAAATTTTATTACGAAGTGTTGACCCTTGTGGAAGACATTAAACTGTTTAAAATGCTCCTAGGTGGACAAAGATGCGCCTCTTTTCTCATTGATTATATATCATTGTATATTATTTTATGCGTGTTCTTATGTGGAGTGGTGATGATACAATGTACATTATTCCGTTCAGAAATCTTAGGAGTTTATAGAAATAGAGAGAAAGTCTGTGCGGTGCGCCGTACCATTTATTTTTAATAATCCAAACCTTGAATATTTCGTGTGTATTTTAATTCGTGTTTAATCAGCAACCCACTTCAGTATTCTTAAAAGAACTCATGGTTCACATGGTGACGTGTGAATGACCCGTGTCTCTTACAGGTCACGCGCGCCCTGCGTTACATAATTATTATTACAATCCAGATAGGCTTAGTATTAATTATTAATTTTTAACTTAAAAATTCCACATGTCTTTGTATTTTTATATTTATAATATATTTTTTAAGGTTTATAGAAATTTGTAAATTAAATATTACACTTCATCGTTCAGAATAATCTGACACCTTAGCTCAGCTAGTTGCGTGTCTTTCTATTGAGCTAAGGGTCCCGGGTTCGATTTTTGGCACGGACGAAAAAATTATCATTGGTGAAAAGTGGGCTTACCCTTTCACAGTGATGAATAATTAACGGCTGGGGACTGTATACTGTGCCTGTCCTAGTTGTAAGTTAGATTATAAAACATATGCAGTTACGCCAGACCTAGCAAGCCGATACTGGATAGTATATGGCTCGAACAATAAACTGACCCAGGCCATAGGCTAGAAACAGTAATGGATTTAAACATCATTATTCAAAATAAGTTGTACCAATTGTTGTGAAAGCTTTTGCTAGCATCCCCAAAATTGTAAAAGTAAATAAATATATAAGTAAATTAAAAAAATGTGAATAATAGTAAATAGTTTTGCTTTTAGATCTCATACATTTCAAACAGTAATCTCAATTTAAAATTTAAAATAGTTCGTTTGTATGTGTAAAAATAGAACCGGTTTCGTTTTATCTTCTGAAAAGTAACAATTTTGCAAATAGCTCTATCCTCTAGCACACGGTTCAATTCAATTTTGTCACTGTCGTATTTTCTAAAAGTAGCTTCTACCAAAATTATGAAACAAGTAGTACTGTATTAAAATTTTAATCAGGTGCCTTACTTATGTGGTAATTTGTATTTAAATTAAAATTTTCAAACCCAACATATTGTATCACACAACTTATAGACTAAATTATATACTCTAGAAAAGTACGTTTAGCTCTACACATGAAGTACTAGTGTTTAGTTATTTATTAATTTAAATACAAAATGAGTCTATTTACTGGCTAACAAATGTATTCGTTAACACCACTTGCATTCGAACTAGGGTCTTCTAAAACTATGGGTGACTAGTGACTTCAGAGCTTGTTTGCCACGAGGACGGGTTTTACTCGTTTTTACAGGTATGCAACTATAAAATGAGTGAAAAGTGGCTGGATGTAACTGTTTAATTCAATGTGTACAAAATTGGCATAATTATAGTAGTTAAAGGTCTTTGTAAAGCCATCTTTAAAATTTAATTGATAATGTTCATGAAGATAAATTTTAAAATACAGTAGAATCCCAACCATCCTGACACCAGCTATCCGGATGACCGGTTTTCCAAATACGTATTGAAACAGCGATTTTCGTTGAATTCAGACCAATAAATTTTAATAGCTTTTACCTAGCTTTAAGGGGTTTTATATAATATGATAGTTTATTTTAAGATGTTTGAAGCTTAATTCTTTTTGGTGCTGTATAATAAATACACAACTATTTACAGTACATATATTATTTGTTTTATGATGTATTGTAAGTACATAATATTACTGTACATATGCTACATGCCTTTTTAGTACTCTATTTTTAATAAGTGTTTTAGTGTGAAATTCTTTTTTTTCTATAAGAAATTGAATTTTTTTTTATTATATCGACTAACCTAGGTCCAAATTAGTCTGAATGGTCGGGGTTCTACTGTATGTTATAATGTTTATAATTTTAAGTTAATTTTGAGTAGATTTTTTATTGTAGTTATTCGCAGCATCTTATTACTCATTTTGGCTCTACGTAATTGAATTGCACTGATAGGGTAGTGTGAAGAAGGTTTTACTAATAAGCCAAGGTTAACCTTACTTACCAACAAACAAGCTTACCTATTCCTACCCAATCATGATTCAAATCTAATATTTATCTCCTCGCTATATATTATTATGGAGGTGTTTAATATGATAATAGCAATACATTGTTCGTATAACCTAAACAGGAAGTAAGACATGGGGCTAAAAAAATTATATACAATATATTGCAGAAATCATACGCGGAACACTATCACAAAATAAACTTTTATCGTCCTCCATTAGTCCTCTTCCCCTGGTCCCCAAATTTACAGGCACGGACGTAGCTACAATTTTCTATTTAACGATCTGGAAGAAATATCTAATAGGGAAGGAATCATTAGTCACAACAAGGTAAAGATTTTTTTTTTTTTAAGAAAGTAACACATTTCATAAATTGTAACTTACTGTTTTTATTTACCTCAAAAATTTATATTATCTACCTTTGACATCGAAAAAGTTTTCACGAGTTCTTTTAAATCCATATCTTTTGCCATTTGTTCTTCAATTGAAATAGTAGCTAGCCTAGAAAATTGGGCTGCGCTCATTGTTGATCGTACATAAGTTTTGATAAGCTTAGCCTAAGTATAAAAACTCTTCTCGCTGCTTGCAACGATAACTGGAAGCGTTAGATTAATTCAAAGAGCAATTGCAATATTAGGTACGAAGTCCTTTATTTTATTTAATAGAATAATTCAATGGCACCTTTTGAAAAACTCCCTGTTGTAATAATTTTTCCCGCCCAAACTTTCAACTCATCTGTTAATCCTATTATACAAATATCATAACGCCCATTGTATTTTATAACTGAAGCCAATTTGTTATAATATTCGAGCACCTTGAAATATGATTTTGTAGTCAATTCGGCAATATCACATGAGAAGTCAAAGATTTGACTTATTTCCTCTCTTTGTTCAAATCTTACTTTAACTGATGTAATCATTTTGCGCGGAATTAAAAAATAAAATTCTTCTTTAAATCTCAATTGTGGATCCTTAAATGGCTCATTCCTTGACTCATAAACATGCATTATTTTTTCCTCTAATTCGTTTCTTCATTTCAAAATCTGTGGATGCTCCTGTATTCTCTGCTAAATCACGTGGGGCAGTAGCTGTTTTTTTCTGCACTATTGTAAAAGTCTTGTTAATTTCAGCTGTTAAGCGTCAAATAAATATAACATTCCTTTTTATGAATAACTTTACTAGTAACGTAATTTAATTCAAAATACAGTTCCAGCCAGGTAACAAGGGCAACAACAAGTTTAAACTTGGAAATGACCTAGGCAAGACCCTTTGATTCACATCGAGTTGCAGTTTCTAAGGGTTCAGTGAGTTAAATATTTTCTTCAATTTCCAATAGTGCGTTGTATTCCTATCTAAAATTGTTGGAAGGCACCCCAAGGACCTTTGCACCCTAGGTGACAACTAAGGCACGCTCCTGCTCATAAGTAGCAGACCCGATGCCCTGGTCCTGTTTAATCCTCTTAATGACTTTATTTGATCTTTTCCACCCTTATTTGTTATTCATGTCCTAATGGGTTTTCCTGTTGACTTGACAAGTAAACAAATTCAATTACTTGCTCATGACTCAGTTTGACCTCAAACGTATTCACTTGGTTTATTTCCAACCCGTTGGCATTGAACTAGATCCTAGTACATTTTAAATGTTAACCCTAATGTGACCTTTATTATGGCTTTGAAGTTGATCCAGTTTTCCAGACAATTTCAAAGTGGCTACAATACTACACGTCAAGGATAATGGTAACAGGAAGAAGGCGTACGTGTTGTGGAGAGCTTACTCCCCCCCCCCCAAAGTTTAATTCGTGAATCCAGCCAATTACGTCAGCACCCACCATGAGGGTTTAGTTTTGACAACCTTGCTGAGCGACAGCTCTATGGAATATATCCTGAAAAATACACTCATGAATTTCACTACCCAACTACCTTCACGTTTCACACGCAGGGAAATGGGAATTCAATCTCACCCAATTCCAATACACTTTCTATTTCATCAACTTATCAATAGTTCAAAACATTGTGGGGCAACAAGGTGGATGCTGATGGTAAGGGTGTCATGTACGTGGATACTATCCTGTCTTTAAAATATAGCGGTATTTATATTTTAACGTGCTAAGACCACTATGCCAGCTCATTGGCGATGTCAAGCACCCCTGGACATCTAGACCCAGGTTAGTTTCTAGGTAAGTACCTAAAAAGCTCCAACTCACACTCCGAAGGGTAAGATGATCCGGATCAAGCCGGATACCCAGGAAGGTGAGAATTAACTCTTCCTCTCCTACCAGTCACTCATTGGTTGGACCGATATTGGGGACTTGTGCCTTCCACAATATCCAGGGTGGTAGCCGGAGATATTTACTTCCACTCACAGAAATGACCTTACGATCTCCACTCTTTCCCGTGTTTATGGGAATGGGATTACGCTCAATGCACATGGGAAAGTAGTTCTCCACTACTCGTGCGTACGGGTGGAGGCGCCCATGATCTAGCACATGCACTACTAACTGTTCAGATTAGCATTGGAGTGCTAAAACAGCTCACCTCACGACCGGTGAGGCCAAGGACAGAAGGCCCAGAACCCCAGGAGCTTGAGCCTGAGAACCCAGAACCCCACCAGTCTGCCAACGCCATCACTCATTGGCGATTTAAGCTCACTACCCCACAGAAACCAACCCATTTCTGGACCACTGACACGAGCAAGCTCACGACGTGAGCTTTAGGCCCAGCCCTGTGTACTGCTTATAACGGAAGTAGTCATACGGGGACATAAAAGTCCGCAGAGCTACACCCTAGCTCCTGTAGGCGACCAATGCAAGCACCAGCGAACTCTGGCACGCAATATAGAGGTACCAACGCCTTGTAAATGCTATAAATGCTATAAAAGTGTTTGAAATTGAAGCCATATTACATACTCAAACGCGAATAAAAATGTTGGTATACGTATATTGATAGCGTCAATTATACAAATGTTTAAATTTTCTATTCAGCCAAGTATGCAACTTTAGTAAAAACCCAAAACTAACTTAATAAAATTCAAAAACCCTCCGTGTAAGCTAACATTTTACTCTGTTTGCCCTTCTAAATGTATATTTATACGAACATTTTAGATCAACAGCCATTGGATGACATCGTATCGCCACTGATACATATCGTTGATACCATACATTCAAAGTATATGTATGGCACATACAAGACCTTTAGCTATACCTAGTTGCACCATGTGACCATATTTAGAAGAAAATCGATTGTTCGGAAATAATAAGGGGTGTCCGAAGATTCGAAGCGTTGAAAGGGCTTCGGAAAAATAACAGCTTCAACTTAGCTTAAAACAAATTCAGCCTTACACATTTACGAAGCTTCCACATTAAAGATATTGATGGCTAAAATACTCTAGTTATGGTCATTTATTGCCATTTTGAGAAGCTAAGAATTAATATGCATATGAAAAATCTAAAGTAATTGAATTCTAAGTTGTAGTAGTAGCTGGATTTATCATATTGAAATGATTTATTACAAAAATGTTCAATACAACCTTTTACAAATAATATAGATTTATGTATATACAACAGCAATATATTACTTTAAATCATTAAACAACTTAACAAAATAATAATATTCGAAATTAAATTCGGCTGTGAGAACATTTCATATAGTCAATTCGAATTCACTTCAAATTAAAAAATTGGAGCTCGTACACCACTTGAAATCAATATTATAACAGGCACTGGTGAGCATATATAATTCAAGTTTTTAAAAGTGTGCGCGAAACATCACTTTCGACGCTGCTAAATATTAACTGACTCTTTATAAAAATTAAAACTCCAACCAGCTGGGAACAGAAATGTTTTCTTTCCACCACGGTGTTTCTTATCAATGAGGGAACGGAGTAGGAAGATTTTTTAGCCCTCTGTCTAGGAGCATTATGCCTTTGTTGACAAGTGTGGCAAAGACATTTTAAAATATTTGCTTTGTATAGACATAAATGTACTCTCTAATCTTGACAATCAGTGTCGTCTTTTCAAGGAATTGACTACGAAAGCATGCCATAAAATCTCTATTTAACCCTGAAATGGAAGGCAGAGCTAAAACTTTAACCCAATTATGAAAGTATCCGGCTATAAAGGCTATCGTTAAAAGCGTATACCTTACTCTTCTGTCGTTGGTCGACGCAAAAAGGGCACAAAGAAGAAAGAGGAACAAGAGATTTTCCGTTCAAATGTCTTTTCTACACTCACAGTCCTCTGAGTGTGCCAGCAGTGAACTCGATCTTTTTTTCCGTTCCACAAACAGAAACCCGTTTCAAAGACTTTCAAGGGACACAATACAAACCTGTCCCTTCCCTCACGGATGATTCACCCATCGAGCTCACGGTCTACGCTCAAGGTGAATTATTCTATATTTATATTTCACAGACCATGCTGTATCTGGGCCACCAGCTTGAAATTCGATGGTGACACCTTACAGGAGGTGGATAAATCGCTCCCGTCGACAGCTTCTGGCAACCGCTATTTACACATTTGGATGTGTTTCTAAATCTAGAGTAGTCTAACCACCCATCAACACGTATGTTTACAGATCGTACATTGAAACATTACTCAATTAATACAACGAGTCCCAAATAACTCATTTGACCTGTTTCCTGAGGTACGTAGACAATCCCAGCATGTTTGAAGAAGTTTTAAGCACTAATAACAAGGGACTGTAGCCTCAATATATTCTATTTGCAAAAAATAAGACAGTGGTTCTTTTAGGGTAGCTAAATGGTGGGCTCTTTAATAAGAGAAATACAATTTAAGTGGTAAGGAGCTCAGAGTCAAGCTGGTCTAATCTAAAGACGGGTTCGCTCTTATAACTGCTACCGAAATCACCCAGGTCAAAGTTCACATCGTCAAGGTGAGTATTTTAGTGTGAGGTGTAAGATTAGGACCATTTGTCTTGCTGGCCTATGCCAAAGCATAACAAGACGGTTCATTTAAGTCTCCTATTACCTGAGTTGAAGTAAAAATGCTCAAAATTCCTTCAGGTTTGCTAGGGTAATCTCTGGACAGTGTGTTTGTGTGTAAATGAGTAATATGCCATTGGAAAGAAAATTATCATTACGATACCCAAACGATTCATCTGTGATTCAAGTCCAAAATCAACGTTCAATGTAGTTTGCTGCCAAAAATACGTTCATTTTCAAACGTACGGCATTAATTATTTATCGCTGTATGACGACGGGAAACAAGCGCCATCAAAACATTTGCAGCCTTATGTCTCGAACGTCAACAACATCACGTTCTATCACAATCTGCTTTCTCGAACGAGTATCCATTTCATGAATGATTATAGTGACATTTCATGGCATACCTAACCTAATGGGTACTATATAATTACTTTAGACCTCACTTCTAACTTAACCACCCCCATGATCTTGCATTGGAATTTGACACTTCATGGATTTCTGATCATGAAAATTAGCTTCATCAGAGAAATCATTCAAACCGTCAACTGTATAGTGTGCGGATATTTTGTCAATATCACCACTATCAACAAGGACATAAAAGTGGGGGTCAATTATTGCAATTAGCATAAGCGGCGTCCTACCTCATACACTCATAATCTTAGTCATGAACTTCATTGTGGATTTCCAGAGCTACCTCAATGATGATTAAGAACTTATCGTCAAGAAACCGAATGTCTTCTCAGAATGCGATACATTATTTCACCATTGAGTGAAGCTAAAAAGCAAGCCAATTATAGTCAACAAATTACACAGAAACCCCTGGGATAGTTGTGATGTGGATTACAACCTCCCTCATCTCCTGTGCCAAACTGCGTGTAGAAACCTTATACGTCAAGGAGGCAAAAAAGTTTCCATCCAAATACTTGCCTATGCTTATAGTAAGTCTGAAACAAAAGAAGATGTTTTTCTTTGATATTCCTTAAATTTGGTCAGTCCACATGCGTTGCACATAGCTCTTAATGGAATTTAGATTCGACCTCCATCGTTTGGGGACTTCGAGACTGGATGATTGAAGATGTACACTCACACCATAAGATGCGCGCTGAAAACCAGCCAGTTCTTCTGCCTGTATGTTAGGGTAGTTTTCCCTGCCGATAATCTACCAAAAATACTAACTTGCCCTGCCTCCTTCTTCGTCAACACGGACCCAAACGCCAAGCTTTGGAAGCATTTGACTGCCATCTTTATCGACCAGAATGGCTTGGAAGAGTAATTTGATATTTAAGGTCAACTTCCTCGTATAAATTGAGATTTTACATTTATATGCACAATTGTTTCCCGATGAACACACATAAAGGCCCAACATCAATGGTGTAGCCTGAGACGTATATGGTTATTACTGTCTCATGTATCTTCTATACTGTGCCTAAATATTAAGATTATGATTCTCATGACACGATTCTCACCCACTAATCATTCTGCCAATGACACTGGAGTGTTAAAGTATTAAACGCCGGTTTCAAGACGTCAGTGTGTTGCCACACCTCGAAAGTTTACGTCAATCATCATACATCCTGGCTCTGACCTCCATTTGCGGTGGATTTAAAAAAATTTCATGACGTAGAGCCATCAGACATGTCAGTTTTATGCTGGCAACCAATTTAAGTATCAAACTCTTGCCAAGCTTCGTCCAAATTATAATGTAAATTCAACAGGTACCCAAGGAGGCTGCACCTGCAAAGCGAAAACTGGTAAGCCACTCACCTTAAGCAGTATTTTAACATTCTGTATTTACTTTACGAAGTCGGAGGCAAACGGGTCATCGCCGGAATGATAGTCAAAACCAATTGTACACCCTTTGTCTTGCTAAAGAAATGCAGTGGAGGTTCAGTGGTGTAAACTGCAAAGAGTACCAAGAAGTGAGCAACCACAATTCGTTTGTATCAAAGTATTTAGATAAAAAACAGCCTCCTCAGAAGATAAGCCTGAATAGTGAAGAAATTAGACGTGCATGCGGAAACTAAATAGTCATCATCAGAAAGAACCCAGACGCTAGACTTTGACTGGTCTCCTATGTCACCCTGACGTTGGCGCATCTCTGTGTGGTGTGGGACTTCATCTACGTCTGTGTAGACTTGCGGGATATGTGGTTGAATCCGACGCCAGATCTTACAACTATTTGATCAACACACGTGTCGTAGATATATGTAACACGCGCAGAGAAACCAAGGACGTAATATATCTCGAGCAGCCTATGGTGTAAATGTACATCATAAACCTGGTCGTGTTTACCTATATACACACCAAATAATCGGTTATTTGAGTATTTCACGCTAATATATAAAGGAACACCCTGATTTTGTTTCGAATAACAATTTAAAAAATTCAAATATAGTTCTTGGCAGCCGAACATTGATAACATTTTACTATATTATTTGCGGTTTTTATGGGTATTTTTAATATGTATTAAACGTTGCAGCTGCAGATTTATGAATATACTAAATTTGTTTTTAACTTAAGTAACTATTCGATATTGATCCTTCCTATCAAAATCAGGATAGAGAAAATCATAAAACGAGTATAGGCAACATTCTTGTAGTAATATACAGTGTTATGTTTTTTTTGTCAATTATTATTTAATATGTCTAAGTTGGTTTTTATTGATGATATCCTTATTGAGAACAATTAATATTCAAGGTCTCGAACCAAGTTCAAAGGTGTCATAACCCTGTAAAAATCCCCTCAACATTCAGCGTACCGAAAGGTATGCCGAACGATGCCCTCATGAGAAGTAGCCCTATATTATCCATTGAGAGTTCCTTTGCACTGTTCTAATGCTAAACTTATTCGCTGTCATTTGGTTGTCTCTCCGATAAAAAAATCCCTATGGGTCAGAAGACTTGAGGGGTGCAAAACATGTGGTCAAACGTCACTCTTGTAAGGGTCACCACTTAAAACACCTTGGACTGAATCTTGTTCAAGGACATGCACGAGGTCACGTTTAGGTAAACATATAAAGCCCATTAGGACCTCGTTCTAGTTCGAAGCAGTGGAAGAAACTAGGTTAATACGTTCAAAGTTGAATTGAGTCATGAAATTTTCACTTAAATTTTGTTTACTTTTCAAGTATACGGGAAAACCCACTAGGACATATTTAACATAACAGATTAAAAAAAAATAAACAAAAAGTATACATGTTTACATTGCCGGGTGGCTGGGCTATGGGGGCGCTCTCGAAATTCGGAAAAAAGTATATCTGTCAGCAGGCATTCAATTAGGGTGCACTAGAATTGTGGAATAATGTATACTTGTCATCCTGTCACATAAGATTAGGAGCAAACTGTAATCCCATTCAACTCCAAACCCTTACCTAACATAACCTAACCTAGCCTAACCCAACCTAAACTTACATAACATAATCTAACATAACCTAACTAAACTAACCTACCCTAACCTAAAACTAACTTAACATGAACTTACCTAACCTATCCTAACCTAACCTAACCTAACCTCAATTTTCCATTTTGAACAAAGTCATAATATATTTAATTCTTACTTCGCAGTTATTGTAGGGGTATTACCAAACTCGGATGAGTTGTTCCGCAATACATGTACACCCGTATTAGTTGCTCCGCAATTCATGTTTCACCGGGCTAGGGCACCAGTAACGCAACACTTATATGGAATTTTTAAGCATTTGCTTGGAATAAGAGAGGTAAACGTGCCCATTGATGCGAATATTTTTTCACTTCGTCTCCTTATCCGTTATGACCATACTACGTATTATGTAGGTGGAAGGGAAAATTAATTTATATATATTAATTACGCAGAAAATAGAAAGGACGAGAATTGAGGAATTTAAAGGAAGTATACCCGAATTAGTGTGAAAGATTTTTGGTTGTATAGTTAGTGGATTTTAATAAATATCCTTCTTCAATAACAAAAGATAAAACCAAATTGGATATTAAAATAAAAGCTTTAAATGGGGTACGCCCAAAATATGAGTGAAACTCTTTTGTTTTAATTAAGGGACATGATAACATTTGTGAAAAAACTAATCCAAGTGCTCTGTGAACAAAACAAATATATTAAAACTAGGATACAAATATTTACATCTAACTTTTTTGCTACATTAACTGACGACCTTTTATAAACAAAGTTTTAAACATTTTGGTGTTCATTTTTTTTTAGTCCAGCCCACATAGGTGGGCAAAAAGACAAAATGTAATACCATCTAGTTAAGCATGCTGTTGATGGGTAGCTTTGGGTTCTAATTCTAGTTGAGATTTATTGATTTTTCCTAAATTGTTTCCCCACTTCATGATTGTTTTTAAAGTATATATTTTAAATTCGATCTTCTTCCTCCTTAACTATTTAGTGTGATTAAATTCAGATAACGCTGATAGGTAGTAAAAGGTGGTGAACCATAAAACAAATAAAAATTAGTAGCATTAACTACACTTTGGCTACATTATCTACGAGCTGTGATGGCCCAGTATTGCCCGGAAGAAGTTAGTGGTCTTGTGAAATATATTTAGATTGAAAAATGAATTAACGTATCGAACTTAAGTATCTAGATTAAAAACGCTTTAAGTAGAACAGATTAAAAAAATCACAAATCATTCTTACGGCCAACAATGTTTATAATATACTCTATTATTATAAGTATTCTCTATTGGTATTTATACTTTTTATCAAAAGTTTCAATGATAGATCACATGAGTTTACGTGATAGAATATTTAAGTTCTTTGAATTATAATATATTTTAGTTGGAGATACTATTTTTCTACTGCTTTCTATAAGCGTTGCTAGTTCTAAGCTATTAGTTAGGGGGAGGGAGGTAATTGAACAAATTATTTTCCCTTCAATTTATGATATATAAATAATGTCGTACCAGCTGTAGAACATGAATGTTATGAAAAAGAATTAAATATATAAATTTATTTCCTAATTATTTCATGAATTACTCCAAAAAAGGTTTTTTTTTAAATTTAAAATCTAATTGTGTCTTTTACGGTACTAAGAGCGTCCCTTTTGTGTAGATTACTGTTGGGGACTGGGCTCATTTACAAAACAATCTCCCCCTTAAACCCAATCCCGTGGAATGTTGCCCATGCTGCGTTCTAGCTATAAGCCCATTATAAATGAAATTCAGTACAAATCTTTATATAACTATTGAATATATTCCTGATAAACATCCAGAACTGAACCATGGGCCCTAGAATTGTGATTGACGACTCACTCTAAATATTTAGGCACACGGACATCCTCACCAAATATAATAATATTTTATGCACCACTCTGATACGAACTAAGTAAGGTAGGGTCCAGAATGTGTTGGAGTCACCCTCAGAAGGGAGATACGTTTTTTTGCCCTCTTTTTCCACAACCACTACTTTCTTTAGGTACTCCCCCTTCCCCTTCCTACCCTATCTCCCCCCTTTCCATAGCCTTTGATGGATTGCTCTTTGCTTCAACACCAGATGCTTAGAAAAGAAGGGCAGCAGAGATAGGGTTAAGAGGAGTGGGGCTGGAAGGGGGTTTACAACCCACATTATTATACATTATTGCGTGTTCAAAAAAGAACAAAACCCTCTTACAATAATTAACACTTTGTTGCGGAAAAAGAGAGAGGGTTGTCTAGTGTTTTATTTTGTGTTGGGTGGAATTATGCATGTATATAATTTACTACTGATGATATAATAAATTTAAGTTATGAACATTTATTATACTTTTTTTCAGGTAAACTGCCTTACTACCAATCAGAGCTATTTGCATAGTTCCACTGGTCAGGAGGGAAGAAATTAGAGGAACAGTACTCATACATTGATTAAAGAATTAATACCTTAGGATAACGGTCCTATATTCAAAATATGTTAAGCTTTCCATCAAACAAGACGGACGCCTTAGTTCACGTGACCACTGATGTGTGTACTTGATTTTGTTTGAGAATTCAATCATACTTTGGAAAATACAGGCAAAGAGAACTTTCGTTGCTGTAGGTTTCAAGGACCAAATATAGGCAGAAATATGAATAGGCCAAACCGTTTAAATAAATAATCACAATTTTCCTGAAATAGTTTCCTTATTGACCTAAAAGAGAGAGGGTTGACTAGTGTAGTTAGGAAGTATGCATATATATATATATAAACTAGCATTTCACCTACTTTCTTAAGGAAACATATAGGTCTAAAGCTAGTTATAATATATATATCCTCATAAAATTTAGTATGCTATAATATATATATATATCCTCATAAAATTTAGTATGCTATATATATATATATATATATCCTCATAAAATTTAGTATGCTTCGTAATAGAACTGTGTGATAAAAAAACTAGCATTTCACCTACTTTCTTAAGGAAAACATATAGGTCCTAAAGCTAGTTATATATATATATATATAAAATAAAAATAAAATAAAATAAAATTTAGTATGCTTCGTAATAGAACTGTGTGATAAAAAAACTAGCATTTCACCTACTTTCTTAAGGAAAACATATAGGTCCTAAAGCTAGCTTTAGGACCTATATGTTTTCCTTAAGAAAGTATATATATATATATATATATATATATATATATAACTAGCTTTAGGACCTATATGTTTTCCTTAAGAAAGTAGGTGAAATGCTAGTTTTTTTATCACACAGTTCTATTACGAAGCATACTAAATTTTATGAGGACATTTGCAAATATCGAATATTAAATAAGCAAAATTGTTTGTGAATCAAAGTACAGTGCGTACTCAAAACAAAAACCTCAGTTAATGCCAACTTTACTTGATTAAGCTTGGAAGATGCAACGCTATTATTTACCAATCCAAATTTGTAAAAATATTTTTTGAAAAAAAAAAATTAAATGTGTTTGTTGTGTTGCAAATGCACCCTCAAATATGTATATCAAAATAAATACATGTTGAAGGTGTAGGCTTACTGAGATAATACAATATTAAAGGTACTATATTTGAAATACATAACTTATACACTGTTTATTAACTAGAACCGTTTGCGCATTTTAAGAAGTAAAAACTAATTCTTAACACTATTTTACTAACTTAAGAATGTGTAGCTTATAAGCTACAATATTTACTTTCTCGCTATCTTACAGGTATAGAAAGTATTGCTATCGTAAAAAAAAAAAAAACTCGGGCTTTTTATGAATCTCGACGTTTCATGACCCCCCGAATCCGAAAAAGTGTTTTTTTAATTTCCTGTAGTCTGTCTGTACCTCCAACTAGAGCCTAAACTATTTTACCGATGGGGCTAAGACTTGGTATCTAGGTTTATCATAGGGTTGCCCGATGGATTTTCGGAATTGGATGACTAACCCTAAAATTAAGGGTAGTTTACAGATGGGCAAAAAGATAAAAAGTAGATTTTTTTAAATCAGCTCTAACGATTTTGATCAAATTTCAATTCTAAACATTTATAAATATTCCAAACAAAATGGCTATTCTCAATAGTTCGGTAAAATGACTTTAAGAGCTCCGGTCTGGTGCGTAAATTATCATTTTTTATCATATTCCCAAAACTATTTGAGATATGAACATACTTATCATTACAAATATGTAGATCTATTTAGATTATAAACATTTTATACGAAGCATATTTTTATAAAACCGATAACTTTCAATTTATAAGAAAATATTTATATCTTTTAAATTTTCGAACACAAAAGGTAAAGTATTGTGATAGTAAAAAAAAAAATCTAGCCTGAAATGTTGATGAATGTCGACGTCTCACTACCTCCAAACCCTAAAAAGTGGTCTTTGCAATGCCGTCTGTCTGTGTGTCTGTTTAAACTTAAAATTAATAGTAGTTTAATAAAAGATGAAAAGAGAAAAAATCGATTTCCTCAAAATCGGCTTTAACAATTTTGATTAAAATTCGTATCTAGGCGTTGATTAAGATTATAAATAAACTGGTTATTTTCATTTTCCCAAGAAAATCATTTTAAGGGTACTTCACAGGAACTGAAATTTTCGTATCTCCGCAACTATTTGAGATACTAGATAACATATCATTGAAAAATTGTAGTACTATTAAAAATAAAAAACTTTTGTATGAAATATATTTTTATAAAACTAACAGTTTCTGAGATATTGGCAACTACGAGTATATTAATACAATATTGTGAGCTTTAGTTGTAAAGAGATACTACTTGAGTCTTAACGCAATAATTCTCCAATTCCATAGAGTAATTAAATATAAGTCTCTCAAAAAGTTTATGTTATTTTTTCTTAAACCTCTTAGGAGAAATGTTTGTACAGCAATGATCTATCTCCATTTTGGACTCAATAGTCAATATTTACATTTTTTATTGGTCAACATTTATAAATGAGAAATTTAATAGCAATGCGATGACATGAAGATATGCAACACGTAATAAAATATCGAAAATTTTAACCGGAAGTTGAAATTTTAATACGAAGTGTTGACCTTTGTGGGCCCAATATTGATCTTTTTTATCGGTCCAAGTATACAAATGAGGACATTAATTCCTTAAAAATAAAATTACAAAATTTAAAAAAGGGACTCCAAATGTTTTACATAGGTATAGTGCAATTAATGACTGGGTTTGCTAGTGTATATTATTTCGTTTCACATTATTACGAGTTTTGAGTAAATATATCAATTTTTAAACAATGGAGTGAGGAAGACTCTGTGGAGTTCCGTACCATTTATTTCTTAAGCCCTATAAAATAAGACGTTTAAATTATAATCCTCATATAATTTATGATAAAATTGACTTTATTGTTGAAACAGGTAAACACATTTGTATTGTGTTTATAGCTTGATTGTCTCATGAGATACAGCAGTAATTAAAAGATGATTATTTCGGGACTCACTCACTGATCATAAAAACCTATACAGTACTTGGGATATAAACCAAGGGTAAAATACTAGAGATCTCAACTTTTCAACATGGTTCACAAAAATGAGGGCGGGGTGTAATAGAGGGAACAAACTTGTTTTTATCACAGCCAAGTATCATATCTACTGCCCCCTTCACCTCCCATTTGTTTATAGGAGAACTTTAACTAGATACTTAAAATCATAAATGTGCACTTAAATAGATTTAACCCTTAGGGATTTGTGCTGTTGCATTTTCGCAACAGCTTCAGTTATTATTTTTTTAATCATTATTATTATTATTATTATTATTATTAGCACCGCGTCTTACTACCCGTTCGGGCTATACGCACTTACGCTAATGTGTAATAGTAGGGTGATTATAAGATGAAATGGAGGACCTACAGTTTAACGTGGAATCCGAACCACGGTGGAGGCCTGGCATTCCTCACATTCACAAGTTGTGATTTAAAAAAAAAATTAAAGGTGATTAATTCGGATCCCCTTCAAGTATTCCTCAGTTAGTTCCTTCTGCGTATAATGATGTCATCATACATTCCAAAAATGTTGATTTTCTTAGATGCCGGTGTTTTAATTGGGCCTAGGCAGAAATGTTGTGAATACGCAACTGCGCCAGTCAATATGGCATACGTCTTGCTCACTGCCGCCATATATTTACATTGCATAGTTCGTTCAAGTTATATCACGTTTCTGAAAATTCTATGACATAGCTTTAGTTTGCTTTGGTTGTTATTCATGTGTGGTCGCTATTATACATAGAAATACAAATGGAAGGAAGAAACTCAAGGAAGAAAAGTCTTTTAAAGCTTTTTTTGTAACATTTCAACATAATTTTATTTTTTAAATAAAATAAATACAATATTATTAAAACATTTATTTAATAATCTTGCTTCAAATTTGAAAGAAATGTCAGCCAACAAGAATAATATTTCCCAATCCACCATTGTCTCACTTCGTATGGGAGAAAGTAGTAAGGAAGGTCCAAGATGAAACTGGTCAACCACCCAAATTAATATTTCTTGATCCGTCATTGATCATTGCTATTCTTATGGTAGAAAGTTACCCACCTTCCCATTGAAGGCGAACAATATGGGAGAAAGTGACCCAATTCTGCCCTGAGGAAGATCAATTTTATTTTTATGGGAGAAAGTGATCCTCCTCTGGAACTGTCATTTTAACCACACTATCAGATGTTGCAAAACTGCAAAGGTGCCAGTCCTCATGGTTTTTTTTGTAGCGCCAGTCCCCGTTGGTTAAGAGAAGTGACAAGTTATTTGGAATCATATTGCCAGATGAACTTCAATCTTTGAGATCTCACTCCTTTTTGAGGCTGAGTAATTTAAGGATTTTTTGTGTTGTGGTACTTGGCACGTTTTTGAAATTAATGTTTTTAGTGGGGTACCAATAAATTATGAGAAGAATAAGTATAATAATCTGTTTATTTAAGTAGGTACCTACCAACTGTAATAAGTTAATGACCAACCATAATAATAACTTTTAAATTATGTGTCCTATCAAAATTAAACAAACGGGTGTGAAATCTACTTATGAAGACCTTTAAAATGATATTATTGTGATAAAAATTGAAAAATACCATCACGCTACTACATCTTATCCCCTTCCCCCAAACACCTCTCAATATTTGAGAACCATGTTTAAAAGTTGAGATTTAATATTTTAGCCTAGCTTCCTTCATAAACCTAATCTTATTTTTCAAGTCTATATATTGAATGAAAATACCCTAAAGGTTTTGATGATTATTGAGTCCCGAAATAAGCATCTTTTAAGTCATGTTTCTTAATCACCACTTAAGATAGAAAATTTAACTTTGGAAAGACAACTAAAATTATTGGTCTTAACAGGGTGTTAAATAATAACTTTCCTGTTATTATTACCCGCCTCTGTGGCGTAGTTGGCTAACGCGCTAGTCGTGTTGAGCTCGACCACCGAGGACCGGGAGATCGAGGTTCGAATCTCGGTCGGGTGAACTGGGGGTGGTTTTTCCTAAATGGTTTTCCACTCTCCCTCCACGCAAATGCGGGTTCACTTCCTCTAAATTCAACCCTCCCAATTCCTAATCCATTAGAGTAATTAGTACTTAAGCGTATAACCCGAACGGGTAGTAAGACGCGGTGCTAAATATTATTATTATTCCTGTTATTATTTGGATACGTGTTAAGGCGTACGGTGCTGCTGGAGAGCTTGGCGGGTGCACTGCCTTGCTTCTTGATATTTGAATTACATAAATATTGTTTATGCACTAGAATAGTGCGTGCATTTTAAAAAGTAAACCCTATTCTGACCACCATCTTAGGTCTACTAATAAATTGAAGATGTGTAACTTATTATAAGTTATTAATTTTGGTCTTCAGCCCAATAAAATAAGACATTTAAAGTGGAATTCATATATATAAATATATATATTTAGATAAAATTAACTTTCTTGTTGTAATAGGTGGAGCGATATTTATATTTTATCAAAGAGATAGGTAAGGTTTATCATTACGGTTCCTAATCGATGAAAGTATCATATTGTGTTTGTAGATAGGGCTTATAAATTTGTAATACGGTTGTCGATATAGCGATGTACTTTGAAGCTGTCATTTTGAGCACCTAAACTAGGATATAATGAGTTACTAAGGAATAAACCTATAAATTCATAAGAGCCATTCAGAAATTTTAGTATGATGGTGAAGGAGTGGTAGAGGTGGGGGTGAGGGAAGGAACGGTTAAAGCAGGTCTCATATTTGAGTTCATTTTGGCGTTATGTCTTATATTCGTTTAAAATTTGTAAGACTCGCTATAAAATCTTACTTTATAACGATTCTCTTTAATGTTTCAACATTTGAATGGCAGATTATAAAAATAGTGAATTTATAATGTAGAACAAGTGAAGATCATTCATATTAGAATATTAACCATTGAACACGATTGAAATAAATTTAAAAATTATCTTTAAAAATAAATATTAACAAATTAAATAGGTTTACATTGTGTTTTATGGCGTTATACCAATCAAATGACCTAGGATCTAGTCAAAATAAAAGCTTTTTTTTAATGGCATTTTATTATTCACCCGGGCTTTGCGCATATCTACACTAATGAGGTAGGAAAGACAGTAGTAGTTAAGGAGGAATAGTACTCAGATTTTAGTGGGAGTAGAGAGAAAAACCATTTATGAATAAAAATACGCTCAACACCGTCACCTGAAAACCAGATAAGGTGAAACTGACGCCTTTGTCTCTGTGTTGAATCTTGGAGGCCTTATTACTTTTAAATAAATAGGTGGTACAGAGTTGAAAACCTTAGTTAAATGGATGGTATAATCTTAACTTGGTGAGCCCTATATGCAGAGCTAGTTTATATAGATTTTAGTGTAATTTAATATTATTTTGAAAAACAATAGGGTGGGGTTCAGATTTCATTTAATGCTATTTTAAATTAAGAAAAAAAATACTATGCCCATTTTAACTCCTGGATATATAAGTTAATTAGCCATGCAAACCACAAGCTCTGTTAATGTATTTCATTTTACAATAATAAAAGATCTCTAAGATCGAAGCTCAAAAAAATTATTTCTATTGACAATTTTAGGGTCAATTTACAATTATAAATTAACGACTGGGATACTGGGTGCTTTCATTTTTTTAGCGCTAATCTAACAGTCAAGCGGTAAAGTACAGAACTAACGTGACTTACTTTTGTAACGTTGTTAAGATTGTTAAGTTTGTTGCACCATCATCTTTCCGCGGGAAAATAAATTGTCTTTGACGGAAATGACAGGGCTAAAATCCCGTCCTAGTTTGATGAAGGTGACTTCCAGAATAATTTCCAACTTTCTATCCATACTAATGTGGTTACATTTTATATAAAACTTTTTCTTAACCATCTTTAACCATAAAGAGCAGCTATGTGGTTTAACTTGATGAGGAGGGGAGATAGGACGTAAGACTTGTTGAAAAAAAGGAGTGTCACATCCAATCAAAAGTTTTAATGTAAATTTGAAAAATATAATCATAAAAAATTATATTTGTTCATATAAAAAATTTAAACCAAATGAGTATATACTAGCAAAACATTGTGTTAGTTTTATTTTTTAAATTAATACGAATAAAGTGTAAATTATCTTTAAATTAGTGAAAGATGAATTAAGCATATATATTATATTTAAATATAGATTACATACATTATATATTTATATTAATAGGCCTATATATAACTTATATACTATAATAATATAATTATTTATTTTAATATATGAAAAATATATATTTTTTAATATAAATTTGTATATAGGCCTATTTATATAAATGTATATACATATTTTTTGAAAATACATATATATTTATAAATATTTATATATTTATTTATATATGTAAACATACATATTATGTATAAGTTAATTTTCAAATAAATAATAACAATACAGTTAAAATACAAGCTAGTGAGTGAAGATAAATTTATAACTTTAAAAACAAAAATTAAATTACTTTAAATTTTTATTTCAAATTTTGGAAAAACTTCACTCGCATACATTTGGGTGGGCCACCAATATATTTAGGTTGTTTTGGACTAGTTATACCCTAAAGTGTGGGCTTAAAGAATACAGTAGTGGATTAAGAGCACCGAATATTTTTTCAATTAGTTGTTTTATATTTTCTTTTTAGTCGATTCAATCATTGAGCTTATACACATTTAACGAACCATTTCCTCTTTACTCATTCCCTTCATTATTGCACCCTTACATAATTAACTATAAATGGGTCTAAAGAATATAATAATATACATTTGAAGTTAAAAACAACAAACTAATAATGCAATGATACGAGATTTTTCTTTAAAAGTGTATCTTAATGAAATGTCGTCCTATTTCTTCAGCTTGACCTCGGAGTCAAATCTGTTAGGTGTTCAACCGGTCGAAATGATGCTGAAATATTCACAAGAGGTCACGTTCACCTTGCGTTCATTTGGGAATCTGGTTTGCTGTAAGTTTATACCGAAGAGGACCTTCATCAAATTCACTCAACTTGAACTTTCAATTTAGATTCAACTTTGCCATATTAACGAGTCCTTGATTAGACTATAGCTCTCTAATACTTGTATTAAAATGACCCTGGTTTCTTTTATAGCCTCTCATAAAAAATATTATAAAGCGCACAGTGATTAAACCACTGTGTACGATGGACCTATTTGTGGTCCAGTAATAATTAGAATGGATTCATGTGAGTCTGTCGTTGAATAAACTCTCTACCAACATACTTTAACATTTAGTACTATTTTACCCTTCTTTAGTCTATGTTCATTCAGAGCTCTCATGTGAAAGATTTGATGACAAAAGGGGTTAAAGCCTCCAGACCAAAAACTTTGTCAATGATATAGGAGACTAAAGAGTTTAGTTTAATGTGCGTTAACGCATCGTGCACCAGTTAAAATATATAATCCTTTTAGAGTATATTTATTTTAAAGGTTACATTGACGTCAAAACCTCTCTTCACTAATTTTGAAATCTCCCACTAGGGTTGTATAACTTTACACAAGAGAAAAGATAAAAAATAAATTTAAGAGTAAAGTAAAATTGTCATAGTCAAATTTTCTTAAGAATAAGTTAACTGAGACGGAAAGGTTAGTTTAGGGGCAAAGGATTCATGACACGTTTCAAATATTTCGTCATTTTACTGGGTTCTAGTCCCATTGATGTGCAATTTTCCGATTTATATGTTTACAGAAATTTTACCATAATTCACTTTCTTCGCTTCCACTGCCCATTCAGTTATATATACATTTTAACTATGCCAATGAGGTAAAAGCTAGAAAGCTAAAACTTTTGGAGAAACGTACCTGCATTTTTGTGGAGAGTTATCAAGAAATCATTTAAAAAAATTTAAGTAGGCCTATTTGGGATTTGATTCCAAGCCTACCCTTCACTTGCAAACCCAGACGAGAAAAGCCTGACATTCCACCATATTTTCAAAAAGTTTGGATTCGATGACTATTAACATTGAGATATTTTAACTAAAATAAATATATTATTTTCAGTAATATTTGGTTTTTCATTATCTAATAAATATAAAATTAATAAATAATGAAAGAGTAACTATCTCTTAATTATTTAGTGGAACAGAACAAACTCACTATCATTTCCAATTACAAAATATATGTTTCATACGGACAAATAATATTAATAATATTTAATTGAATTCATTCTATGACTCAAAGATAAGTACATCCTTAATATATGCCCAAACGTGTATTTTCAATTGCCTAAATAAAACAATAACTTATTTTTACAGTACTAAAAATGTCCCAATTGAATAGATTAGTTGGGAGGACATGTACCCCTGTCTCCGGGTAAAGACACGACTGTGAATTTAATATTTAGTCATTCTATTTTAATACATTCTATACATATCTAGCTAAGAAACCTAACTATGTGGGATATCCAACTAATCTTAATTCATTATATTTGTATTTATACAAAGTTTTAATATTCATGGCTATTCAGTTTAAAATAGATAGTATCGATAACAATCCAAAAGATGAAATTTTTAAAAAGGAACATTGAGTATTAATATAAACATGGCTTAATTTATCAAAGGAAAACTTATATCAGTTAACTTTATATTTCTATAAACTATATTTGTTTACTGAACCATTTTTACTAGGCCTGCATGACATCTATGATAACTGCTTACCTAATATATGTCCGTCTTATAAACATTATATCAGAAAACCGTTTAAAGTATTTACATCTATGTTGTAGCTTATTATCAACTTCAATCACATATATTTATGAATAGTGTTTAAGATTATATGCTAACGCTTTTTTTTCATCAAGTTATATTAAATTCAATATATCACATACACTTTCATATAAAGATAGTGTAACCCACAAAAGGGGTATAAGGTTTTCATATGTTTGTGTCCTTCTGTATGACATAAACTGTTAAAACTAATTATGTAAACAGTCTCTTGGCTGCATCCCATATTATTATTATTTATTATTATTTATCACCACGTCTTACTACACGTTCGAATTATACGCTTAAGTACTAATAACGCTAGTGGATTAAGAATTGGGAATGTTAAATTTAGAGGAAGTGAACCCGAATTTGCGTAGAGGGAGGGTGGAAAACCATTTAACAAAAACTACCCCCATTTCACACGACTGAGATTCGAACCTCGTACTCCCCGTCCTCGGCAGTCAAGCTCAACAAGAAACTAGCGCGTTAGCTAGCTACGCCACTGAGGTGGGTCATACCATATGCCAACCAGGACTGGACATCGAATAAAAATTCAATATTAAACATTTTACTATAACTTAAATTAAACAACTATTTCTAAAATGTATATTTTTAATAATAGCGTAGCTGACGTACGACCCACACAAAAGCATACTTATATTATATTATACATACGATTATATATCTATATACTTAAATGTCAATATATATTAGACAAATTAATAAATATATAAATACATATATATATTATGTTAATAAATGGAGAAAAATTCAAATGATGGAATGCAAATTAAATGGAACATAATTCTGAGATCGTTGAGAATACAACATTATGAAAACGCATATAGGTGCAATTACCTCAAAGAGAGGGGAGAGGAATCACGTCACATAGAAAAAAATCATGAACTTCAAATTAGGTCAAAGTCAAATTTGTACGCACATGGAGACGAACCGCACCACATCGAATTTTTTAGCAAGTGGCTACACGAGCCGAATGTGACGGAAAATTCGAATGGCTGCGTGCCCACTGCATTCCTACCATCGAATGTAGTGTTTTGGAAGCCATGGAAGAACAATATTCAACGTGTTCAAGCTCTAGCAGTGATGAAGAATTTCTTCTTCTTTATCTTTCGGAAGAAGAGAGACCTGCTTTTGGAGTCACATGGGCTAAGGCATTACTCCCGTATAGATAGATTGCCCAAGACGGGGAGTTAAGGATTCGATCCCGGTCGGTTGTACTGAGGGTGGTTTTAACTAAATGGTTTTCCACGAAACTGCGAGTACAATTCTATAAATTAAACCTTCCTAAACCTAGCCCATTATTGTAATTAGTACATAAGGTGTATAGCTCAAATGGGTAGTATGAGGCAGTTATAAAAAAAGAGAAGGGAAAGAGAAGACGTACAATGTGAGTTAATCCCATAAACAAAAAACTATAGGTAAGATGTTTAGGACGTTTACAAATAATAAGAAAAACAAAGTGACTAAATAAATAAGTTTAATTTTACCTTTATGGAATTCTTATTCAAAATTATAATAACTATCTTTTTAATGATAACATGAAAACAAACATCGGAAGCTACGAACATTTCCATAGACGCTAAAATTGTCATGAGTATTGGGAGGATGGTAGCTACACGGTCTGCACTGCACCACATTACACCTCTCTGCACAGTAAATGTGTCAATGAATGCTCTCTTGACGATTCATCCACATCAGTGCGGTGCGGTGTTCAGCGGATTCATGTCTCCGGTCTTTTAGCTTTACCTTACTTGAAGTAAAAAAAAAAAATCTACTTTTTCAAAAACAAAGTTCTAAGGAAGATATTATTTTGTTTCTAAAACGAATTAGGGTACTTGGGAGTTGAGAAGGTTACAGAATTATGAGTTACATACCCTGTACGCATCGCAAGAATTGTTAAGATAAACAAATCTCGCAGATTACGGTGGAGGGACATGCAGCTTGAATGGGAAAATCTAGAATCTTGTCCAGGGTCATGACTCGCAAACCCACTGGGAAGAGACCAGTGGGAAGACCTAGACGCAGATGAAAGGACAACATTATAATGGACCTGAAAGCGATAGGGTGTAATGAGGTGAACTGGATAAAACAAGGTCAAGATAACATAAAACAAAATAATTTTATTATTTAACTTTAAAATTCCTTAAGGCCGAGTAATTAGTTAAATGTACTATATATATATATATAATTCTTAAGGCCAGAGTATATAGTTAAATGTATATATCATACTAATAGTATAATTAGTACTATTAACTCATTCTTTAAAATTTCTTTGGGTGTTCGTATATCTTTTAATGAATAGCATGAATATTAAACTTGTATGTAATTAATGATTAGATCTAGTGATAGTTATTATATAGTGATATATATATATATATATCATTTAACTAATTAGTACGCTGGCATAAAGGAATTTTAAAGTTAAATAATAAAATAAATTTGTTTTATGTTATCTTGACCTTGTTATATCCAGTTCACCTCATTTCACACTATATTATATGTTATATATGTTTTATAAATATATATAAACATATGTTTTTTTAAAATTAAAAAACTGTTTACTTGAACTTTTGTAATATTTTATTAGAATAACAATATTAATACTTAATAATTTAATGGTACAGGGGACACTACACACATTTTTAGAACGACAACTTTTATGTCTCAAACCCAAATAATTTCTTTGTATTAATTTATTATATATATGTTAAATACCTCTTTTAACCATTATATAAAATGCATTATAAAGGTATCATGAATGTCTAACAGATTGAAGAACTAACTAAATTTAAGTTAAATTTAAACTTTCCTCCATTTTCCCCTGTACACTGCATTATATTATAATAATTATGACTACTAATTGTGATGGAAGAATCCAGTATTCAATGTTACTTTCCAAAATTTCCAAAGGCACGGGAAATAAACTCTCCAAAAAGGCAATAACTACCGAAAAAATTAAGAGCAAACAGGATCTAGTCAATGTGTCAGCACTGACCTGAAATAAATGACATCATTGTTAGCCTGGACTGCCTCTACCAGGGAGATTTGGGTTCTAGTCCTGGTAGGATACATTGAGTGTGCTTTTTTCAATATGGTTTTCCACACTTTCTCCCCACGAATGCTGGTACACTTACTATAAATTTATCTTTACTCACTCTTTACTCATTAGCGTAATTAGTAGATATGCGTACAACCCGAACAGGTAGTAAGATGTAATGCTAAAATAACAAAAATAAATTAATAATCCGTTTTATTTGCAGTCAGTCATATAAGCTACAATCTCCTTGACCCATGTGGTATAGTCGATATTGAAGTAAATAATGGTATGACACAATCGAACAAACTTTTTCATAATGTGTATTATCATCACTTCGAAGATAATTTTCAAAGTAGGTTTTAATTAAAACTACCCTAAATTATGTTTGCCCCATAAAAATAAACACCTCACATCTTAATAACAGTAAATATTAATATGTATATATATATAAATATATTTAGACAAATATTTCCATTAACTTTAACAAAATTCAAATTTTCAAAAATAATTTACCTCCAAACTACCCTAATATTATGCTTTAGTTGTTAAAATATAAACATATTATTATTAATCATGGAAGATTATTCACAGATTCTCATTTTGAATTCAATTTTCAAAGTAAATATTCCAAAAATCTAGTTTTCTATACATTGTTTAAGTAAATTACCCTCAAAATAATTTATTTTGCTTAAATAAGGATATCTATATTATTATTAAAATGTAAAATAGTTCCCCGATACTAATTTTAAACTGAATCACATCTATTTTTTAAATATTAAAGTTAATTAAAAAATCATCGGTAAATTATTCGAAACCGAACTTACCCCCTATGAAAAAATATAAAGATTTATATTTCATGGTCAAACACTCTCCAGGTATATATTTTAAGCAAAATCACTATAGGCATTTTAATATAGTTCACATTTTGAAAATTCTCTCATCAGCAAGCAAACCAATATCCAATGTTCACCAGAAACCAAGTAAACAGTGTTAATTGTCATGTCAAACACTCTCAAAATACCCATTTGGAATCAAATTGTTAAGACCATGTTTAAAACATTCATTTGTAAACTACCCATAAATGAGTTTTTACCCCAAAAACAAATATATGAGCTTAATTGTCATGTCAAACATTCCCAAGATATCCACATGGAACCAAATCATAAGTCCCATTTTTTAAATATTTGAAGTTTTTGAAAAATAAGTCTTCAGTAAACCACCCAAAGATTAATTTTTACCTCAAAAACAAGTTACACTAATATTTTTAATGTCAAGCACTTCAACTACCAAAACCAAATCGTTAGAGACTTTTGTAAATTGTTTCAAACTTTAAAAGAATCAGTCATTAGTAAATTACAAAAAAATGATATCTACCCCCCAAAAAATTAAGTGTTGTTTGTTATGTCAAACATTACTATATATCCATCTTGAACCAAATTGTTATAGCCATTTGTAAAACAATTAACTTTATGAAAAATCAGTTATCAGCAAACTAAACTTAAATTATTTTTACTTCTCCCCCTCCCCCTTCACCACAAAAAGTAAACAGTGTTATTTGTAATGTCACACACTCTCGAGATATCCATTTGAAACCAAATCATTATAACTATATGTAAAATATTACAAGTTATTTTTAAAAATCTGACACAAGTAAACTATCCACAAATTAATTTTTAACATAAAAACAAGTACGCACTGTTATTTGTCATATCAAACACTCCGAAGGTACCCATATGGATCCAAACCCTTAGGGCCTGTTGTAAGATATTTCAAAATTAAAAAAAAAAAGTTATCACTAAAATACCCTTACATATTTTTTACCACCCCAAAAAATAAACAGTTCTATTTTTAATGCCAAACACACGCAGGAAACTCATATATAACAAAATTGATAGAAATATTTTGGAAATGTTTAGAATTTTTAAAATTTTCCCATCAGTAAACCACCCTTCAATGAAGTTTAGCCCATTAAACAATTATACGGTACTATTTGTTTTATCACTCAAATTCTAGATATGCATTTTAAACAAAATTGTTAAAGCCATTCTCGAAAAATTTAGAAGTCAAAGAAATAGCCATCAGCAAAATGCCATTGATTGAAGGGATGAAGTAAGAAGAAAACGTTTTTGGTAAGGCCCTATAAAATCTAGATATCAAGTTTGAACATAATCCATCAAACCATTTTCCATCCGTGGCCAGGGACAGACTGACAGGCATGGCGACAGACAGAGTTATAAAATCCACATTTTTGACTTTGTGTTCACCTGATACGTAGATTCATCATAATCTCAGGATCGATTTTTTTCACGATCACAATACTTTCTCTTGATATGTGAAAGTAAAAACAGAGCGGTGGTGAACCCGTAATTGATCGACTTGTCACACAACTGGAACTGCTTACAAGTGATCAGGCTCCCCGAGCAGATATTGATTGGTCTTTCAGAAAGATGGACGGGTCTTCTTAAACTTGGGAGATAAAACTTCTAACATCAGTAGACTTGGTGGGTTTTTCATATAGCTATAGTTGAAACGCTTTTATTGGTCTCTAGAGATAATTTAATCGCAAAAACAAACTTAGAATGGTTGTGTTTTATAATATATTAAACATAAATGTTCCAAAAGTTTCATCACTCCGATCAATTTGTTGCACCCTTATAGTGAAACTGCCCAATTGAAGAAATGGACAAATTTCTGTTCATTCCAAGAACTGGGTCTTTTGCTTAGCCATTTAAAGAATGTTCAAAAATTGAATTAACTTTTGTCAATTTTATGAACTGAAATTTATTGCACTATCTACTACAAGCTTAACTGAAATTAGTTTTAAGATATTGTAATAAACTAACCCAATTAAACTTAAACTAACCTTCCATTCTAAATCAATTAAAAGTTAAATTATCCAACCGGGCAATATAAGTGCTGCCCAATTTACTAGCTGGACTATTTTTGGCCCAGTTTTTGGAATTGTTAAAAGGAGAGGCCAAATTATGGAATGAACAGAAAATTTGCTCGATTCATAAATTGACCGAATTCACGAATGATGTGTAATAAATGCATTTTATAATATTTTTTTTCAAATAGATTCCTTTTATTTCACCACCAAGTAACAGGTACGGTTGTGGTTGGGAAATAGTAGGTTTAAGGCCTAATACTATCTCAATTCACCTTAGAATGGATTAATTTTATATAAATATTTTTAATATTTTGTAATTACGAGTATTTGTTTATTTATAGATTATTAATAAAATAACATGAACAGGCTTTTATTCCTCTATCGCATATTAGTAGCCTGTTTTGGTTATTCATAAAAATATTAAGGTGGGAGTGCATGGAGCACGAGTCAAGGGAAGTAATATTGCAATTTTTATATAAAACTTTTTTTTTCAAAATTAACTAAATAACTCTTCAGTAATCTCAACAGTTCTTGAATATTTGTCAAAAAGTCCTGGAATTTAATGACAACTTTTTCCCCTAATTTAAAAAAATTGATGGTCATGAATGATATCCAAGAACGGTGAGATTATTATAATTGTGAAGAAAATTAAACTCTACTTTTCTACTGGAGCAATATTTTATTTATTTTGACCAGTAAAATTTTGCTACAAAAACTGAAAAATTACTTATCTTAATTCGCGTTTCCTACACTCCCACCATAATTAGCCTACGTTAGTGGGATAGGGATGAATAAGTCATTATTTTATTTATTTATTTGAGGTAGGCCTAATTGTCCTGCACAAGAGAATATATGAGCACAAAATAATTTCAATGAGTGGGATCTAAAGGGCCTATCAATTTTGATAGGAAAGATATTTCTACATACCAACCAGTGTTCTCTTGCATACATATATATACTGAAGTAGACAGACACAGATATACAGAAAAAGACAGAGATACATATATATACTGAAGGAGACAGACACAGATTCACCTAAAGCGAAAGACACAAATCCCTATATTTAGAGAGGTACATAGAAATTACACAAAGAGTGACAGAGACAGACAGGTACACATTCAGATAAACACAGAGATACACAAAGTAATTGACACAGAAATAAAGACAGACACAGAGATAAACACAAATATAGAGAAAGAGATAGACAAAGAGGCAGAGATCTACATCTGAGCACACTAACCACACTAATCATTGCTTGAAACTAGGGAGTTTCAGTCAAGAAGGAAATTATAAAAAAGTACTATCTTTTTTAACATTTCAACTATTTTTAAAACCTGTATCTATAAAAGGTTTTAAATATGCCATAAAATATATATAATATAAATAAATGTAACAGTATAAATGGTCCATACATAAAATATAGATTATAGAATTTGATTAACTGCCTATATATATATATATATATATATATATATATATATATATATATATATATATATATATTATATATTGTGTGTGTGTGTGTGTGTGAATGTGCGTGTGGGTGTGGGTGACACATGCTATCCGCAGAAATAATCTCTATATTCGCCAGCAGATGGCGGCCACTAGGTCGTTATAGCTCAATTGCAGTTTGACGCCATGGAGTTTTGTATTTTTAGGAAACAATGATATCGTGTTTATATCGCAATTACCAAAACAATTCGAGCGTCCATCGAGTTGAAGATAACAATAGTGAAAAAATAAACAAATCTCTTCAAATACGTGAAAAAACAAAACGATATTCTATTCTCGTTTGTTCTCTCAAAGCCTCCTCGGGGTTTAAACCCAATTGGTTCTCATACACACGGGAGAATGTCACATTTAGAACTCGTCCAAAAAGCTAAATAAAGTGACTGCGTGGTTTAAAATGTGTACACTTTATAGTTTTCATGGTGGTTTTGTCGATATATTATCTAATAGCATGCAATAAAAATTGAATTCATGCTCCTAACTAAATAATACGTCTTGGCTTTCCACAGTATAAGTCCTGATAGTAGACTAAAATTCAACAGAGTGAAAATTATAACGTAGACAAAGGAAGTGAGCCCATGACCTGTGGATTTTTGTGAGAATGCTCTACCACTGGACTATACTAGTTCATCTTGTTATAAAGTAACAAAATTATTTGAATCAAAATTACAACAACTATTAAAAATTGAACTAGATTACTAAACTACAAAAATGGCTCAGTAGTTGAGTATTGACGTGCAAAGTCATGGGTACAGAGTTTTCTTATTTTTACATCTAAATGAATAGAGTAAAAGTTATTATGTATTTATCAGCACCGCTTCTAACTACCTGTCCAGGCTAATCCCAATTTAAGCTACACTATAATTATAGAAATGAGTTTGCGATGAGAAAAGTGGTATTTAAAGAAAAATTTACTCTCATTTTCGTTGACGGAGATTGGGCAACCATAAAGGAAAATCTCTTCATTGCACTGGGATTAAAACCCTGAATTATCCGTCAGTGGCCAAACCAAACTAGACAAGCTTGACATTTATTCTGCATGTCCATCAATGCCAGAAAATGTTAATGATTGTTATTATATCCCAGAGTATGCAGTAACAATACAAAACGTAGATGCCCCAAAATACTTATTATTGAGTTAATGATGTCCTTTTTTACTATTTTACAATATGTATTAATTCTTTATTTTTTATAATAAAGGTCTTAAAAATATTTAAAAAAAAATCATTGCTCAGTGTCTTTCTACACATCTTTTAATCTAGGGTTAGTGTTTAACTCTTTCTAAGTCAATTAATAATACATATCAAAATTAAGTATATAAATATTATTTTCCAGGATATGAATGACGATTACTATTAAATAAATAATAAAAATAGTAAATCACTCTAATACCCTGAGAATTTAAAAACTTCAGCATTATATTTCACGATGAACAATTATTTGTTGAGTGTGCTTTATTTACAGAAATAAAAGTTTATTAGCATCTCAATCTAAATTAAATGAATGAGAATGATTGATTAAGAGAAACTCGTGCAGTAACTACAAGGGCTATTCCAAAATCAACCTCTGATTAGGTGGTAAAAATTGTCAAAAATAGAGAAAAACATATTAATACATACAAATATTATAAAAATATCTGCATTACTTTTCCACGCAATTGTCACCAAAATTCAAGACACTTGTCCTACTGTGGCACAAACTTTTGCATTCTATCGTCAAGGAAAGGTGACGCCAGGTTACCCAGCCAGTTGTTTACTCAATCCATGAACTCCTCGTTGGTTTAAGAACGCTGGGTATCCAGCCAGTCCTTCATCTTTCAGAAGAGATGTTAGTCACTTGGCGCCAAGTCCGGGCTGTAAGGGAAAGAGGGGTTGAAAATCTTCTCGTTTATCAAATCAATTAAAGGCTTTGTGCAAGCCGCAGTGAGAGGCTATGCGTTGTCGTGCAGGAGAGCGACACCCTTGATGCGTACCCCTCACCTTTTATTATGAATCGAACTCCGAGACTTATTCAGCACTTACCTGTCTATAGTCATCTCTTCCTCTGTCCTTATCTCTATTGCATCCCTCTTTACATAACCTCTCCATCTGTTTATTGACCTACCCAAAGGTCTCTTGCCTTACGGATGTCCTTCATATACTTTATTGATGATCTCAATGTCTCTTCTGACCTGTCTTCACAATCTTATTCTGTATCATTTTACTTCCGCTACTATGTCAAGATCTGTGTACAGCTGGCGTAAAAGTAACAGTTATGCTTATAACTCGAACGGGTTGGGAGACGCAGGGAAAAAGAATAAAAAAAGTTGGAAATAATTCAACTATTGTAAAGTTGTACCTAAGCATTTATTTGATCACTTTGTCTCTTTAAAATTGGCCTATGTATTAAAAAAAGTTTTTGGTACTCTCCTTACTATGCAAAAACCCACCTCTGAAATGCAGTGGCATTCCTATAAAATGCTGCCTTCCTTATTTCTATTTCATTAGCGTATAGGTGTAAAAGTATAGGCTATACGGAAAATAATTGTGGTGAAATATGACCTCTAAAATACTTTGGTTTGAATCCTAGTTAGGACCAAAATCTTGGGATTAATGTGAGGCAAAAAAAAAAGTGTGGTAGGAGTATTATGTGTGGCTAAAGGAGTTTTTTTTTTAAGTATTAATACATTTAACGCTAGGGTTAAGAATATAAAAACAAATAGCCTTTTAAGCGTTGATCAACGTTGGGGGTGCGGAATCCATCAGTGTTAAAGAGAGCGACATATGCGCATCTCTGAGAGAGTTGTTTAGAATGAAACAGATAATACGAATAGGTATATTTGAAAATTCAGAACAAGGTAATCTAACACTATATTACACATGAAGTGAATTAATTATTAGAACGCTCGCTTCAGTGTCAATATGGTCTAAGGCATCACTCTCGCAATAGACTAAGATTGCCGATAATGTAGAGATCAGGGTTCAAATATCTGTAGGGTGTATTGGGGGGGGTTCCTAAATTGGTTTCCTCTCTCCCTCCATGCAAATGAGGGATTACTTCATTTAAATTTAACTTCCTCATCATTAATACATTAATATAATTAGTTGTCAACATATGCTTATGACCCGAATGGGTAGTAAGACATGATGCTTATATATATATATATAATATATATATATATATATATATATATATATATACTTCTAACAGTAATTTTCCTCTAATCATTTGTTTGACACCAGACTAAGTAAATCTGGCAATACAGTCGCTGTTGAATTTAAATGGTTCTTTCCTTTATTTAACCTTCATAATTATCTGTAGTATTTTAAAGTCGATCCACTTCGTTGGCCACGTGGTCTTACATGCTACTGTCACAGTTGTCTATACTGCCGATGACGGTGAATTTTAGGTTCTACTCTCAGTCGGGTGCACCGATGGGGGTTTTTTGAAAGTGGTTTTCCATTGTTCCTCTACGCAAACGCGGGTGCATTTCCTCTAAATATAACCTTCCTAATCCCTAAACACATTAGAGTAATTAGTACATAAGCATATAACCCGAACAGGTAGTAAGACGCAGTGCAAAAAAAAAATTAGCGAGTTTCTAAGTTTTGTGGCTTTATTTCTTTTAGCGCAGTATTTGTACAGGTTATCTCTAACTTTTAATTTTAGTATTTATTGCTAGCTCTAACTAGTATCATTTCTTAATTTTGTAATTTAAACCATGATGTAATTAGAACGCTTGCTTCACGTTGTGAAAATTATAATTTGATTTTTTTTGACAGGTCGTTTAACTTTACTAAATCTAATTTAAAATAATTCTAAGCAATAAAGTTTTTAATGGTAGTTGGATTTACCGTCATTTAATATCTAATTACCCCAGAGGGAGAAAACTATATGCTGTGGTAATATATTTAATCAGAAATTGATAGCGCTTGAATATGATTATCGGTGACCTGGCGGTCTAGTGGTAAGGTGTCAGACTTCTGTGCTGAGGGTCCGGGGTTCAATCCTCGGTCCCGGCACAGATTTATCTGATTGCCAAACCCTTCCTTCACCTCTGACAAGACGTGTATTAATCACAACTTGTGAATGTGGGGAATGCCAGGCCTCCACCGTGGTTCGGATTCCACGTTAAACTGTAGGTCCTCCATTTCATCTCACAATCACCCTACCATTACACATTAGCGTAAGTGCGTATAACCCGAAAGGGTAGTAAGACGCGGTGCTAGTAATAATAATAATAATAATATGATTATCCCATATCCCATTTACTCTTGTTTGTTTTTGTGCTTGTGTCCTGATAACCGTTTGGGATATTTCTATATTTAACACAAATTTAATAAGAATTAGAAAAGTGGAGTTTAGCTACTGTACACCTGAATTCACGTGGATGGATAGTGGGTCACTATTAAATTTAATAAATAACTCAACATTTCAAGGCTGTATTCAAGCTCTGAACTCGTCATCGACAGTAAAAATGGTATAGGCTGACTCTTCTATCAGAGTTTCCAACGAAGCAGGTCCATTTATTATTTTTTAAACAGTGAACTCCGTTTACCCTGAAAGGTAGAATTTTTTTATATAATCTCGTCTTTCTGCTTGTTCAGGTTATATGCATGTATGAAAATTACTCTAATGGGGTAGGGATGAATAAGTATGCTTTTTAGATATAATATACCCACATTTGCATGGAAGCAGTTTGGGAAACCATTTAGGAAAAGCCACCCTCAGTGGACCCAACCAGGATTTTAGCCCCAATCTCTCTGTCATCATCAGGCTAGACTAACATGAGAGTGATGCCTGAGACGGTTCGGTCACTGAAGCGGGTGGTAGCGATCTTACCTTGACGGTTTACACCATGGTGCAGCTTATAAGACAAGGCCATAGTGCAATCGGCCAAGGTAAAACTGATATAATTCAGGCTAAGTAGAGTATGTCCTGCACAGGCGTTACTAATGGATGGATCTAAGAGGTGGGGATGAAAGCGTAGCTTAAAGGAAATGTATCCAAAATTAGCAAGGCTACAGGAAAAGTAAACAACGTGAAAAATTATAATCATAACTACCCCGTATGAACCAGACTGGGACTCAAATCATGGCCTCCTCGTCAATGGAAACCAATCCCAATTCAATTCTATAAATATATATATATATATATGTTACTGGTAAAGTCTGAAATTGGATGTAGTCGACATTATTCATATTACTAAGATAATGTTGAATGAGAGGTGATTAAATATTAAATTTCGAAGTTAATCTAGATATTCTTGACATTACTGTCAAATTCTAGGGTTGAGGTTAGGCTATTTAGGTTAGATTAGGCTAGGTTAGGTTAGATTAGGCTAGGTTAGGTTAGATTAGGCTAGGTTAGGTTAGTTAGGTTAGATTAGGCTAGGTTAGGTTGGATGAGTTTAGGCTAGTTAGTTTATTAGGTGTTTATTTCAGTTGGGTTGGGTGAGTGGATAATAAAGATATCAAAATGATGAATTTTGAATGCTAGTGCATTGGCACGACCCAATTTCAGGTCCCAGATCGAAATAACATTCCAAAATATATTCCGTATTGAAACTTGCTTAGTTTTACAAATAGTATTCATTGTTGTCCAAGTCATGATGTATAATGTTGAGATTATCCGGATAAGGTCGTAAATGAGATAAATTACTCTCTATTCCTGCCTTTATCCACTGCACTTGGATAATGCTGACATATTCCGGCTAGTTTCGACATTATCCAGATTTCACACATTACCTGTAAAACACACACACACATATATATATATATATATATATATATATATATATAGTTGAGATTTGGGAGTCAACCAACCCCTCATTGCTTGTTATTCGTTTACTGGGAGATTGGTTGACATCGAGGCTTGGATTTTTGAGCGTCAAGGACGACTTCTGGAAGCTTGCACAGTGCTTCTACGACAAGCTGTCCAGATCTTGCAATACTATCGTTCATAATCTTTGTAAATATGTGCTAGACTAAGGTCCATCTCTAAAAATGTTGTACGCCCCATGCAATAGCATATCTTACTGCCCCACCCAATCCTCAAATTAATATTTTAAAAGTAATTATGTTAAGCTTCAAATGTCTGACCAATAACCATTAATTATAAATAGTATCATTAATAACTATTCATATTTTAAAGAAAGTATAATCACAAATTATTATTTAATGATCACTGGTGCATTGTATTTCCGTAAAAATAAGCAAAACCAGAAATAAAAACACTTATTACTGTAACACACCATAACATAATTTTAACGTGATTCTCATTTAAAACAATTAAAAATTTTCAGCTCATCAGCTGTGACTGGTGTTTCCAATTCATCAGTATGGAATTATGACTTATCGAGTGGTGAAAATCATGTTATATTAGGGGGTTTGGAGAAAGGCTCTGACAGAGAAGGAATGAATAAAAGCGTTTTTATTCAAGAAATACAATTTTTACACACTACAAATCTTGTGACCCCATGCAAATGCACAGGTTGCACCGTTGCTAGAGCACTAGGACCAAGGGGTCACACAGACTTTCCAAGACTCTGCTAGGATAAGCTAGACGTGACCACCAGTAGTCCTTGGGGAGGCCCTCAGCCTCCAATAGAGTAGTTTGACAGCAACACCTATCTGTAGAAACCTAGTAGGTTCCCATCATTCATTCTTATCCATCATACGTCTTATCATACTCTAGCCATTTCACACGATGTTACATTATTATTATTATTATTATTAGCACCGCGTCTTACTACCCGTTCGGGTTATACGCACTTACGCTAATGTGTAATTGTAGGGTGATTGTGAGATGAAATGGAGGACCTACAGTTTAACGTGGGATCCGAACCACGGTGGAGGCCTGGCATTCCTCACATCCACAAGTTGTGATTAATACACGTCTTGTCAGAGGTGAAGGAAGGGTTTGGTAATCAGATAAATCTGTGCCGGGACCGAGGATTGAACCCCGGACCCTCAGCACAGAAGTCTGACACCTTACCCCTAGACCACCAGGTCACCCACACGATGTTACAAACCGTCACTTTAATGTAGGATGGTGTGACATGTAGCTTAGGTACATGATTTAATTTGTCCTCACGCCTCCATTATTGGAGAATTATATCATGCTAAAATGTGTCTGCATCTACGCTGTGGGATAATTATGCACAGTTGACTAGAGGAGGAACGAGCAAGCTCATTAAACCCAGCCGCTTCTAAACATTTTTGATATCAGAGGTGTTTTTCTTATAAGCCGTAGGCACAACCATTTAAAATGGCTATCTAATTACTTTGTACTATCAAGAGAGTTTATTTTTAAATTAAAATAAATAAATATTGGATTTGAAAATTGAATCCCCAAAGACATCTTTATTTCACAGAGATACTTCCATTTAATGCTTTAAAACCAGCTACTCAGTAAAGCAAATAATTTAATAGAAGAAATGCATGAAATTATTATATTTGATACATATTATTACTAAAATTTTTACATACAAAAATCAATGGTTATGCGTATCAGGTGTCAAACTAGACTACTCTGGTCTATTTGTGATGGAAAGGTTTTGGTTTTGGATAGCAGCCGTGTGAACTGAGGGTAGATTTATTTATATAGTTTATGTCTACGCAAACGCAAATATAATTCCTCTTTAACAATTCCTTCCTCATTCCTGTCAAATTGGTGTGATTAAAATGCGTACACCTAAGGTTAGTAAGACGCAGTTGAAATAAATGGTACGGCACACCGCACAGACTTTCTCTCTCTTTCTATAAACTCGTAAGATTTCTGAACGGAATAATGTACATTGTATCATCACCACTCCACATAAGAACACGCATAAAATAATATACAATGATATAGAATCAATGAGAAAAGAGGCGCATCTTTGTCCACCTTAGAACATTTCAAACAGTTTAATGTCTTCCACAAGGGTCAACACTTTGTATTAAAATTTCGATTCTGGTTAAAGTTTTAACATTTTATAAGGTGTTGCAGATCTTCAAGTCATCGCATTGATATTTAATTATTCATTTATACATTTTGACTAATAAAAAATGTAAATATTGACTATTGAGTCTAAAATGGAGATAGATCATTGCTATGCAAACATTTCTCCTAAGAGATTTAAGGAAAAATAACATACTTTTTTTAGATACTTACTTATATTTAATTACTCTATGGCATTGGAGTATTATTGCGTTAAGACTTAAGTAGTATATGTTTACAACTAAAGCTCACAAAATTGTATTAATATATTTGCAAATATCTCAGAAACTGCTGTTTTTATAAAAATAATTGTCAAATAAAAGTTTTTTATTTCTAATAGTCCTACAATTTTGCAATGATAAGTTGTTTAGTTTCTCCAATAGTTGTGGAGATACGGAAATTAACGCTTCTGTAATGTACCCTAAAAATCATTTTCATAGGAAAATGAAAATAGCCAGTTTATTTATAATCTTAATCAACGCCTAGATACGAATTTTAATCAAAATCGTTTAAGCAGATTTTGAGAAAACCAAATTTTTCTCTTTTCGTCCTTCAGTAAACTACCCTTAATTTTAAGTTTTTATAGACACACAGAGAGACGGCATTGCAAAGACTATTTTTTAGGGTTCGGGGGTCAAGAGACGTCGACATCCATCAACAATTCAGGTTAGTTTTTTTTTACGGTCGCAATACTTAAACTTTAATGTCCAAAAAGTTAAAAAAATTCATATAATTGCGTATATATTGAAAGTTATTGATTTTATAAAAATATGTTTCGGATAAAATATCTGTATTATAAGTATATATACATATTTGTAATGCTAAGTAATTTCATATCTCAAATAGTTTCGGAGCTATTTAAAAAAATGTTAATTTACGCATCAGACCGGAGCCCTTAAAGCCATTTTGCCGAAATATTGAGGGCAGCCATTTTGTTTGGAATATTTATTAATGTTTATAAATGAAATTTAATCAAAATCGTTAGAGCCGATTTTGAGAAAATCGACTTTTTCTCTTTTTTCCCTTCAGTAAACTACCCTTAATTTTAAGTTTTAATAGACACACAGACAGACGGCATTGCAAAGACTATTTTTAAGGGTTCGGGGGGTCATGAGACGTCGACATCCATAAACATTTCAGGTTAGTTTTTCTTACGGTCGCAATACTTAAGCTTTAATGCCCAAAAAGTTAAAAATATATATATAATTGCGTATATATTGAAAGTTATTAATTTTATAAAAATATGTTTCGAATAAAATATTTGTATTATAAATATATATACATATTTGTAATGCTAAGTAATTTCATATCTCAAATAGTTTCGGAGCTATTATAAAAAATGTTAATTTATGCATCAGACCGGAGCCCTTAAAACGATTTTGCCGAAATATTGAGAGTAGCCATTTTGTTTGGAATATATATTTATGTTCATAAATGAAATTTAATCAAAATCGTTAGAGCCGATTTTGAGAAAATCGACTTTTTCTCTTTTTGCCCTTCAGTAAACTACCCTTAATTTTAAGTTTTAATAGACACACAGACAGACGGCATTGCAAAGACTATTTTTAAGGGTTCGGGGGGTCATGAGACGTCGACATCCATCAACATTTCAGGTTAGTTTTTCTTACGGTCGCAATACTTAAGCTTTAATGCCCAAAAAGTTAAAAATATATATATAATTGCGTATATATTGAAAGTTATTGATTTTATAAAAATATGTTTCGAATAAAATATTTGTATTATCAATATATATACATATTTGTAATGCTAAGTAATTTCATATCTCAAATAGTTTCGGAGCTATTATAAAAAATGTAAATTTACGCATCAGACCGGAGCCCTTAAAACGATTTTGCCGAAATATTGAGAGTAGCCATTTTGTTTGGAATATTTATTAATGTTCATAAATGAAATTTAATCAAAATCGTTAGAGCCGATTTTGAGAAAATCGACTTTTTCTCTTTTTGCCTTTACGTAAACTACCCTTAATTTTAGGGGTAGATATCCAATTCCAAAAACCCCTCGGGGCAACCCTATGAAAACCCTAGATATCAAGTTTCAGCTCAATCGGTAAAATAGTTTAGGCTCTAGTTGGAGGTACAGACAGACAGACAGACAGACAGACAGACAGACAGACGGAAATTCAAAAACCACTTTTTCGGATTCATGAAGTCATGAAACGTCAAAATTCATCAAAATCTCGAGTTCGATTTTTTTGACGATCACAATACTTTCTCTACCTGTAAGATAGAGAGAAAGTAAAAACAAACTAAAATCATTAGTGTACATACATTCCTAGGTTTGTTGTATTTTTGGCCTTGGGGCCAAGCACAATAGTTGAAGGATGTTCAAAAGAACTTGGAATTTTTATGGGGGCCCTTAATAAACTCATTAGATTTTATGAAATAAACATTCTTGATAAACTTCTTTATATTTATATTGCTTTTAACATTAACGTATTTACTGGTTTTTATTGAAAAAGTAATATTGTATTACTTGCTTCGGTGGCCACGTTGTCTAATGCGAAGCTATCGCAGACGACTAGACTGCCAATGATGGGGTGATTGAGGCTCCAAACTCGGTCGGGTGTACTGAGGGTGCTTTTTACGAAATGGTTTTCCACTCTGCCTCCACGCAAATTTGAGTACACTTCCTCTAAATATGACCTTCCCAATCCCTAAAACTATTAACGTAATTAAGAGTATAGCCCGAACGGGTAGTAGAACGCAGTGCTAAAATAATCAATTATTAAACTTCAATCAATTTGATTTCTGGCAAAGCAAATATTAGAAAACCTCTCTAATAATTTATATTTCAAAATAAAGGTCCGTAACTTAAGAGAGAGCAAATGGTTTACTAAGGAAAAATAAATTGCTAAACAATTAAATACACGTTCAAGCAACCTTAACAGATGTAGGTAAGTAACAAACTACTAAATAGTATCGCACAAGGAACAATATATTTACCAAGACTACGTGGATTCATATACGAGTATACGAGCGGTACTTGTACTTATGGCTAGTAACGCGATCCATCTAGTAAGCGCACCTTGAAACACAATAAATATCGTTCCTAACAAGCTGACGCGTCAACGCCACTTGTTTGTGTCCACCTTCAGCTAAAATGATTTGCTCTAAGTATTATTTTAATTAGAAAAACTTACTTAGATTTAAATTTTTTTTGAAACGAACATATTTGTCAAAAATACGTCTTCTTGAAGTGTCATTTGACTTTGCATGTATTCAGTTCACGTGGAAATCTTCGGAAACGCATTATCTACGTAGGCCAAGGACTATCTATATTATGTACGGTCAAGAATATAGAAACATATGATTATAATAGACTGATTTCTAGATTGAGGGATATTGACTATAGATCATTCCAGAGAATAACGATAGTACTAGGACTATGGAAGACTGTGCTAGTTATATTAATCAGTATCACCTGGATGCAATATTCTAAATAAACATAATTCAAATCATGTATTAATATACACTCAATGATTAAATATGATCATTAAATAATATATTAATTTTAAATTAATTATATCATCTTTAAAATTATATTTATTGAAGTTTCTCTAAACTGAAATGAATAAAATGTCTCTAATAACTAATCTAGTTAAATAAAAGATAAATAACGTAGTACTTTATTTAATATTGAACTAGTTTAGAAATTGTATTGTATTATAAATTGTTTGGATGAAAACCTAAGCAAAACTATAATACAATATTTTTATTATTCTATATTTATATAATTTGTTTTTGTATTAGTGCACACACATATCTAATACATAATTAATATTTTAATGTGTACTTAAATAATATTTAATTTAATTAGGTGCTCATATTCTATCATATTATATATACCATAGTTAAATAGTATTATTTCACTGTCCATTATAAATCAATTATTATATTTTAAATGTACTATATATTTTATAGTACATTTATTTCCCCCATAATATCTCATTTTAATGATGGTTTTATGTAAGAGAAGCAATATTGTCTCAATCCTTGTCATTTGTTTAATTTTTTTCTAATCTCTCCTCTTTGATAAAATATAAAATACGATATTTTGTCATTCAAGGAAGAAATAAACTTAGAAAATTTCAAATTCTAATATACAAAAACTAATTTCTCCTTATAAAAAAAAAGTAAAGGATAAATATTTATACATTTCATTCAAAAATAATCCCTGCACACACTGGAGTAAAAATAATGTTGTTGATTTGCCGGTGATATTGAAGCTCGTGGTTCGAATCTTGGCCATGTGTACTGTGAGGTGGCTGTTCACATATGTGTTTTACGATAATTTTACCATCCCCTCAACACCAAAATTTCGGTTCACTTCCATTAAACTAACATCTTCATGACTAGTCTTTATATTAGACCGTTAATAATAATAGTGATAAATAGAACACATTTTTTCTGGTGCATCTTAGTACCCACTAGGGCTATACGCAAATATTAATTATGCTGAATAGGGATGAGAAAGGTAGAATATAAGAGGAAACGCAACATATTTTTGTGGGGGAGAGTGTGAATACTATTTAGGAAAAAACACCTCCGTACACCCGACCGTCATTTTAACCTCCATTTCCACATCATCGCTAAATAAGTTAATATGAGAGTGCTGCTTTAGGATAGTTGATCGCCACTGTGGGTAGTTTGTAAATTGTTTGAGAACAAAATAATTAAGAAGATGTGCTGAATACTCCTCTCATATTATATAATATTTCTCCCATAATATCAGCCATATTTCTTCCATTATATCAGCGCTATCCCTCCATTGGCCTTAGAAATATTCCTACTAAATTATCAGTAATATTTCTATCGTGTTAACAGTAATATTACTACCCTATTTTCAATATTTTTCTACTTTATTGTCGTCAAAATTGCTCTTGTATTGTCACTAGTATTCCTACCCTAAAATATTGTGATTTAAAAAATCCTCTCTTGCTTTCAGTAGTATTCCTACATTTTTTAAACTAATTTTACAACCATTCCATCAGAAAATCTCGTATCATAACTTAAGTAATATTTATACAGTACTATTATGAAAGTTTGTATCATACTACCAGTGATATCACTATCAATACCTTCATAATATTCCTTCCATTCCATAAGTAATATATATCTTATTTTATTGTAATGTTTCTACCATAATAACAACGCATTCATCTTCAATTACCGGTGATATATCTACCATTATTTAAGAAATAATATTCATATATTATAAATAAATATTCCTCATTTACCGTATCTTGTACTTTACCATGAAAATTACCCTATTATATCTTTGCATTAAAGCCATTATAGGCCTATTTATTAGCCATAATATTTATATTCCTACTAAATTAAAGCAATAAGATATTAACAAACAAGCTGCTGTACTCATTCTTCATACGGGGAATCTATAAAGTAGTTTATGTGTATACATATAGGGCTATATAAAATTAACCACAGGTAACAAACCTTTAAATGTTGATATTTTAAACCTTTATTGGTTTAGATTGTGATACTAAATGTGAAAAGTAGGCTGACTAAAACAAAATATCAAAATTGAGATATAATCTTAATATAATATGTTAAAGGCTGAAATTTCTTTTGAAGATAAAGTTAGAGCTTATCAATACACAATATTTGAGCTCTTACCTCTTGGTGGTGGTAAATAAAGAAAGAATAGTGACACAACATATTTAATTGGTTGTTCAAAAGAGTTAAAATAAACTGAAAGTCATAGTCGTGAACATTTTAAGGATTGTCAAGGGTTAAATTAAAATTTTAAAGTTTATGGGCGTGTGTTGATCGCTATTTTGAATGGGACATAGTAAATTTTGTTTTTTGGACTTTTCTATAAACATTATCTTAAGCCCTTACAGCATGTCACATTTTAGATTTTTTTAAGCTTGTATACATTTAATAATTTAAGTGACAGACAAATGTCAAAACTAAATAGAATTAATAGGCTATGTTAATATCCGGCTACACTTTTGTTAATTTTTCTTGTGACATATCAAGAGAACCATGATAATCCCAAAACAAGGAAACCAAAACATTTTAAAAGCAATCTTTGAAACTAAATATTAATCATTCCATAAACATCTGCATAAACAATTTCAATCCACCGAAAACGCAATTATTGACAAAGAGCCATAATATATATGTAAACATAAAATATATAACGTTTTACAAAAACACATTTGAAAGAAGAGATAATACTTTAATAAAAACCATAAATGAAATAATAGGTTCTTAAAATACAGTTTGGTCCCAGCAATCACCGGTCAAATTTCAATTTTATACAACACATATTTGCTAATTTTAATCGTTTGAGAAATATTGAGCCCCTGTTTCTAGGATCCAATTTTCATATATAAAATTGTATTAATTTTATTATTATTTTTGCGGGTCCTTGTACATGATTGCAGAATCTACAATTTTATACTACACAATGAAGGTTTGATTATTTAGTTCTAAAATTCTAGACCCCTTCCCCTATTTACCAAATCTTGACTATAAAATAAATAAAATGCATAATTTTCTAGTTATCTAGGGTAATCCATCCACATCCCTGACAAATTCAAAATTTTTACCAAACCAAAAAGTATTTTATTTTTATTTTTGAAATTAGTATTCCTCCCTTCCCAACCTCACCCAATTCCATTGACCCTCAATTTCTGGTAATTAATTTTAAATTTTAATCATTTTCAAAGTTTTTGGGTTTAATTTTATTCCTGCCTAACAATTTCAATTCACCACCACAGTCAGAAATAATTCTTACATAAATATTAGAAATTTTGAAGTCTCCTATTTCACTAACACTAACCCAAACTATTAGAAATTTCAAACATTTAAGAATGTGTAATTTGTATATATACAGATAACCTGTTTATATATATATATATATTATTCTGAAATTTTGAAATCTGATACCAGCTTTGGTTATTCGCACCACACAATTTTAATAATATATAGGAAAATGACAGTGTCTTAAAAAAATAGGATTAATTTTTTAATTTAGAGATAATAGAAAATTCTTCACGGAGAAAGTCACCCTAAGAAATTCAGTAAGGATCAAGTCCCAATCTCCTGTAATAACGTTTAAACATTCAAACCAGTTAATTAATCCAGAGCTTATTTTATCGTACAGTAAAATATTATATTTGATTCATATATTTTCTTGAATTTAATTCAAAGCATTCAAACATATACTTAAATTCTTAGAAAATACTAAGACGTACTAAAATAAAATGAGATAGAAATTTAATTTAATTAAAATAGAAGCTAAGTTCGATCTTCAATGACAACTAAAGAATATCAACCAAAAATATATAAAAATGAGAAAGCTCAACTTGGGTTTGAAAATATGAAATATATTAATAACTATTATTATTAACTGATTTGGTGGCTGTACGGTATAAGGTTTCACTCTCGCAATATACTAGACTGCCAATGACAAGGAGCTTGGGGTTTGAATCCCAGTCAGGTGGAGGGTGGGCTTTTCTAAATGAATGCGGGTACACTTAATCTAAATTCAACCTTCTTCACCCTTAACTCATTAGCGCAATTAGTAATCTGCATTTGCGTATAACCTGAACAGGTAGTAAGACGCGATACTAAAAAAAACTATTATTAATCTTGTTATTCTGGGTGAAACCCACATCGATGGGCACTCAAAGTTTGGTGTCAGTCTAGTATTGTCTGGTTTTCTAGTAACAGATTGGTTGGGGCTCTTTTCCTGATCAGTAAAATCGAAGGTTTTTCAAATGTGGTTTACACCTCTCCCTCACGCAAGTTCGGGAATAAATCCTATAAATTCTAAAATTTTGATTCCTATTCTTTTAGTGCATATATGAGGATAGCTTGGTTGGGAATGAGGGTGAAGTAGGGTAATACATGGTGCATGGAGCTAAAAAGGAGTCTAAATTTTAAAAAAAGTTACTATCACAAACCCAACTCAGTGGCGTAGTTGGCTAACGCGCTAGTTTAGTGTTGAGCCAGACTGCCGAGGACGTGGAGATCGAGGTTAGAATCTCGCTCAGGTGAACTGGGGATAGTTTTTCCTAAATGTTTTTCCACCCTCCCTCCGCGCAAATGCGGGTTCACTTCCTCTATATTCAGCCTCCTAAATTCCTAACTCATTAGTATAAATAGTACATAAGCGTATAACCCGAACGGGTAGTAATACGCGGTGCTAAGTATTAGTATTGCTATCACAAGATTTGAAATCAGATATTAAAAGCAGTAGACCTAAAGGAAATATTAAATTTTAATGTAATTGTACTAGCATAAGACGCGGTGCAAAAATTTTATAGTTTTAACTGTCGGTAAAAGTGGAGATTAGAATTCAAATACTCACTGGGTGTACTGAATGCGTTCTCTCCTAGAAAGTGTTCATATTCCTCTCTACGCAAATTCACGTCCATATAATTTAAATTCTACTTTTATCATGTCTACATCATTAGTAAAATTAATTGTGGATTTCCCATTCTCAGGGGCGTAGGCAGGATTTCATTTTTTGGGGAAGGGTGTGATAGAACTTTAAACCAAGGCACACTAGTGCTCTAAACAAATGGGCACGGAACTAAATTAAACTAAGTTAAATCAATCGATTTAACTATCGATCAAACACTATCTATCGATACAAAATAATCTGCCATATATATATATATATATATATATATATATTATAATTACTTTTCAATGTCAATGTTACGATATTTTATTAGTGTGCACGTAGAGGAACATTGTGGGAAACTTGCATGTTTTCTGTTTCTTCTTTTGTTGGTAGATAATGTTTAGGAATATTTTAGATTTAGGAAATGGGGGGGGGGGGGGATGTATCCTCATCATCACATCCCTGCGTACGCTTCTATCCATACTAGAGTTAAGATGTCATGCAAAAAATTAAAAATCAATTATATGGCCCTAAGTTTTAGTTTCTTATTGAATATTTAATATTTAAAAGTGTTCTTGATCAATACGCTAATTTTTAAAGTAATTTATATTTATGAACGCATATTCTACATACTGTCATCTTTAATATCTCATAAATTGTGTCTGTGTTTCATTTTTGTAAATTTTATGTTAATATGGGATCTAAGTAGTTCTTTTTCGCATTACTATTTTAATATCAAGAAAGTTCTGACCACTTCATCAGTTTAAAAATATTATACTGTGGCTCGTAAGCATTTTCAAATAAAATTGCTAATTATATCCTAACAAACAACATATATCTTTATTCATTATAGTTTATATTGGAGGAGAATTTTAGAAAAAAAGTGGCCAAAATTTAAAACATAATACTAGTTAATTAGTGTTATTTTATATGTATTAATAATATGAATGAAACGGGACAACTGCATGTAACATGACTTGACGTATGAATACATTAAAGTAGTTATACTAAATTTGTAGCTGTCATATGAAACTCTGGGTATAAAAATTTGACTGTATTATGTACTTCTATGTCTCTGAGACACTTAAGCTATTTGGGCTCATTGAAAATATTCCATAACTGATAATCTAGATATTCTTACATTTCAATACATAAGCGTTACATGACTAACATCAGTATAAGAAAGAGTCTTAGTTTTTCCCGTACTTTTTGAGAAATGCAGTTACTTTTAAGCAACGAAACTCTACCATTCCAGGTTGTTAAGAGCGCTTAAGATTAAGTATTTTGGCATTATATTTGACATTTTAGGTTTGATTTGTGAAACTATTGATTTATTTTATCGACTAATAAATTTTTGTTCTTAAATTAACTTTGTTGGGGAAGTTCCTCAAAATGTTGTTGCTTTAAAAACAAATTTAAGTATTTATTCAAGTTTATTTAGGCTTTACTAACACGTCATTAAAACCTCAATTGAATATTCTATTACTTTTCCATGGCAATAAAAATATTAAAGAATTTCCAAAATACTATTTACTTTAGAACAAAAGTTCGCGATCAAGAGAATAGAAATAGCATCTAAACAAAATTAAACAACAGATTACTGAAAACAATTCAAATATCAAACTAAATATAAGTGTTGTTTCCTCACCACATCTCACTATACATTTGGTTTATACGCATATATAATAGTTACGCTAATATAAAATATACCTGCATTATTATGGAGGTAGAATGGGAAACAATTTAGGAAAATAACTCACGGATTCCAGCCCTGATAACTTCCTTCACCATCAACCTAGTGTGATAAGAGCGTAACCGATTATATTCTGTACCGCGGAGGTATAGAACACTGTCATATTTCCCTAACATTACAGGAGAACAGTTTGAACAGGTTTTATTTTTAAAATATTTTATTTCCTCAACTGTTTATTGAATTTTTGTAAAAAAATTTATCGGTGCATTCCTTTTACATTGTATTTAGTGTTATTTATTGACAGTAAACTTTTTTTTAGCAGTTTTTATGAACATATTATTGTATACCTCTCATAAGGCTCTTATTATTATGTGACATGGTGTTGCAGGGTATTCAAGAAATAACCAATGAATAACACATTACTAAGCCCGATATTTTCTTTTCAAAAATAGATGTTACAGTTAGATAGAAGTTATAGTTATATAAGTGGTACATAGGGTCTAGGTCATCATACATGTCTCCTTCTGGATAGTCACATGGGGCTTAATTACTTGTATGTTTTAAATTTTTATAAAAATCATGGCAAACTGAAGAAAAATAAGGCAATAGTACCATTAAATCATTGTATATTTGCTGGGAAATTGGTATTGGGTTTGTTGAGACTTGATTCAAAGCTGCTGGAAACGTAACTCCTTTTCTGCGGAACCTCACGAAGTTACCCTCTTGGTTCTCACCATCGAAATGGGTTTTCAAATAAAGCGTCCCAATATTGTCCTGTCGTGCTTGTAGCTGTACACAAGTTGATAGCAGAACTGGCTGTTTGGCACATCCTTCTTCCTATTTACAAGAGGGGGATTAGGTGATTGTTTTTTGTCACACAGTGTGTTGAAGCTTTTGATATCTCGAAGTTCCATATTATGAACAATGTATTTATTGGAAGTTTGTCTTACCAACTGTTACCAGTCCCAGGGTGTTAAGATAGCCAAGTTGGTGTGACCTTTCAGTAAAAACTTCTGAGTTATGGTCTTAATTTGAGGATATTTATGGAGTACCCAGAAAAAACACATTACATTACTCACATTTTTATTTTGGCCATAGCAGTTGTCTGACCAAAGTGTGATTTCTTTTATTTAACTGCCAGGAATGACACTGTCGGCTCCTTTTGATTCGTCCCACATAATACATTGAGCCGAGGAATCTGATGCATCATACAAGGTAAAATTTAAGGTCCAAAGCTTCCTTTTATAGAAACTAATGGAGTTTTTTTATGAGTGTTGATGGCAAACATTTCGGCAGATCATCAGTTAATAATTTGTGTTTTGGTGAATCTTTAGCCTTTTAGGTGGCAATACTTTTTAAGTTGTATCTGGTTTTGGTTCATTGAGATGCATTGAGATGCATGATCAGCCTTAACAGATTCTTATTCTTCTTGAATCAAATTATTTTTAAGTTTAGCATGGAACAAATAAAATGTATCACAGGAATCTGGTTTGAATAACAACTTTAAATGTTTATTGAAGATATCTGAGTAGAGCCATTTTTTGTTCTTAATTTTGGATCAACATTTTTTTGATTGCAGTCATCTATGTACAGTTCATAAAAATTTTTCTGCTGTTAGCTCTGTCCCAAAATAGTTCCCGTCACTCTTTTCTCTAGAGGAATGACTCTCATAATGTGGAAAAGAAGAAACATGTATTGTTTTACACTTTCTTTGATTTCATCGGTTTTTTTTTGCTTTGTGTATGCCTACCCTTTTGATCTGTTGTTACTAGACCTTCTGGCTAAATATTTTAAAAAACATTTACTAATATCATGTTAGAGATAGAAAGTGTGTTTATAGACATAACCTTACACACCCTAACTCGTTGGTCATTTACTGTGAAATGGTAGAATAGAGAGTAATCTTTAGATTTATTCTAGTTTTGTTCACTTTTCCTTGTTCGAGCTGTACTATGCCTTTCAACATATGCAAGAATAAATTGCCTTTTAATATCTGTAGTTTTTTCCTCACTCCAGTATGAATCAAAAATCTTCTGTATTTCGTATTCTGGTAATTTTTCTGAACATTTCATCCTACAAGAACAAGGAGGTTTCATTACTTTGGCAGGCATAACTTTACCTTTTTTACTTAAATATATTTATTACCACCAGCTAAATTGCGTTTGCGGACATTACATGCCCAATCATTGGCATGCACTACACGTTTTTTACCTTGCTGTTTAGACTTCGTTTTATTTTTTACTTTCCTTTTGGCACCTCTTCCCTCTTCTAAAACTGGTGTTTTTCTATAGTATTTTCATTTTCATTGTTTAAGTGTAAATCTTCACCAAGTAAGTTTTCTATTGGTTGTTCACTTGCCATTGTTTTATTTCTTACCTTATTTGTGGATTGCTTACATATAGGCCTCCCATCATTGTCATCCGAATCATAACTTTCACAACTTTGAGGTTCATAATTTTTGTCAGCATCAGAATCATCCTCTTCCCCAGCAAACAGAACATCACCTACATCCTCTTCATTGCCATTATCTTGATAATTACTGTTATTAGCATTTGATTCTGAAACAATACCAGTCTTGTAATAATGATGTAAAATATTTATTATTCCATAAATTTGGTGATTTCAATAATAATTCACTGCCTTATTTTATTTGGGTTATGTTTTTTTAACGTAATAGTGCTAAGAAATCTACAACATAATAGCTTACCTATGGGTGCAGTAACATTAGGCCTAGGGCGCGGAACTAAGTCTAGAATTTTATGTCCACGAGAGTTAGGATCCATCTTGCTTCATTCTTACAGTAATTTGTTGGAAAACAAAAGATAAAACCTCAAATTACAAGCAAAATAACTGAACTGAAACCTTCTTTGTTTAGTTCAGGAAAAATTTACCATGTGTAAACAACACAATGTCCAGATGGTGTACTGGATCATCCAAGTTTTGTAGAGGTATACAACTTCAAGTCCACATGGTGTTGTATTCCTTTGAATAAAAGTGGACTTGATGTTCTTTTAAAAGCATGTAACTCCCCTTGCAATTGGTTTAGGACATAGTGTTCCATACCTCTGGGTAAAGTGAAAAAAGTTAAATAAGAATGTGTTATAATGCTATATTGGTAAAATATTGACATAGGGTTCTATAACTCCGCTTTAGATTTTAGAATTATGGAGTATAAGTGTAAGATACCTTAATTTAATTCCTATTGATGATAGCTAATATAATTTACTGTTTGCGCAATACATGCATACCTCCGGCTATTTAAATTAAATATAATAATATTACTTAGAAGCTCGTCTTACTACCAGTTCGGGTTATAAGCTACGCTTAAGTACTATTTACGCTAATGGGTTAGAAATTGGGAAGGTTGAATATAGAGGAAGTAAACACGCATTTAAGTGGAGGTAGAGTGGAAAACCATTTAGGGAAAACCACCCCAGTTCACCCGAGCGAGGTTCGAACCTCATTCTCCCCGTCTTCTGCAGTTTAGCTCAACACGGAACTAGGGCGTTAGCTAACTACGCCACCAAGGCTGATATATATATATATAATAGCTAGGGTTCAGTTGCGAAGTTTTTGCCATGCTGGTATAGGTTTTGGTTGTTTGACCCACATTGGTGGCCAAGTGGACAAAGTTTTCTCTCTCATTTAGTATAAATTTATAATGATATGTTGGTTGAGTTTAAATTATGATTAATATTATTATTAGCACCACGTATTACTACCCGTTTGGGCTGTACGCACTTACGCTAATGTGTAATGGTAGGATGATTGCGAGATGAAATGGAGGACCTACAGTTTAACATGGGATACAAACCACGGTGGAGGCCTGGCATTCTACACATTCACAGGTTGTGATTAATACACATCTTGTCACAGGTGAAGGATGGGTTTGACAATCAGATATATCTGTGCCGGGACCAAGGATTGAACCCCGGACCCCAGCACAGAAGTCTTGACACCTACCCTTAGACCACCAGGTCACCTTTGGATTGGAAATCCAAAAAGTGTACTAAGGCGGCTTATTCAAAATAATGGCCTACTATCCTTCCACCCAAATGGTAGTACATATACTCTTAACGATTAATTTTATTTAACCCATCCTTACTATTATAAATGTGAGTGTGAGTTTGTTTGTTTGTTTGTTTGTTACGCTTTCACTCCTAAACTACTTGACCGATCATCATAAAATTTCGCATACACGTTGTCATGGGTACAGAAAAGGACATAGGGTACCTTTCATCCAGAAAAAATGCAAATGTGAGTTTGTTTGTTTGTTTGTTATTGTTTGTTACGCTTTCACGCCTAAACTATTCGACCGATCATCATGAAATTTCGCATACACGTTGTCATGGGTACAGAAAAGGATATAGGGTACCTTTCATCCAGAAAAAATGTGAATGTGAGTTTTTTTTGTTTGTTTGTTTGTTATTGTTTGTTACGCTTTCACGCCTAAACTACTCGACCGATCATCATGAAATTTCGCATACACGTTGTCATGGGTACAGAAAAGGATATAGGGTACCTTTCATCCAGAAAAAATGTGAATGTGAGTTTGTTTGTTTATTTGTTTGTTATTGTTTCACGCCTAAACTACTCGACCGATCATCATTAAATTTCGCATACACGCTGTCATGGGTACAGAAAAGGATATAGGGTACCTTTCATCCAGAAAAAATGTGATTTTGTGAGTTTGTTTGTTTGTTTGTTTGTTATTGTTTGTTACGTTTCACGCCTAAACTACTCGACCGATCATCATGAAATTTCGCATACACGTTGTTATGGGTACAGAAAAGGACATAGGGTACCTTTCATCCAGAAAAAAAGTACTGTTCCTGACGGATAGAAAAAAAATAACTGTTAGACGGTCGTCAAGCTTATTAACTCGGCCTACTGATATGAATAAATTAATTGCAACATGATGCCTGGAGTACAGAAAAAGGGACCTGCGGTATCCCAGAAGAAAATCTGATATCCCGAATAAAAATCTGTTCCCGAGTTATTTTAGGCACATCTATCTTAAAATGATTAAAAATGATTATATTCAGCTAATTAAGCTCTGTCTGTTCACCCCGTTATGGTAAATGACAAAATTGTCGTAAGAAGTTTGGTATTATTCATTTCAGCAAAAATAGCTCTCGAGGTATGATGCTACGACAATGTAAACTTTTAGTGTGGGACGAAAGTACGATGTCCCACAAAAAAGCTATAGAGGCGTTAAACCAAAATCTTCAGGACTTGCGAGAGAGGAGGAATGTTAGTTTTACTGGCTGGTGACTTCCAACAAACTCTACCGGTGATCCAGATGGGCACACATGCAGATGAAATCAAAGCCTGTCTCAAGTCATCAAGATTGTGGGCAAAAGTGAAAAAATTCAACCAACAACGAATATGAGAGTCCATCTTTATAATGACGTAGATTCAGGACATTACGCAGAGACACTATTGAAAATTGGCGATGGACGTTTGGACACGGATGCTGAAGGTTGTATTTTACTTACAGGGTAATTCTGTAGTTTGGTGGAAAATGATGTGGAGCTCATTGCTAAAGTTTACCCAGACTTACAACTAAATTTAAATTGTGATCATTGGTTGTGTGCAAGAGCAATTCTTGCACCAAAACATGAAATCATTAACAAAATCAACACTGACATTTTGAAAGAGGTGCAGAGAGAAATAAAGGAGTATTTGTCAATAGATACAATCATGGACACAGAACAGAGCACTTCATATCCCGCTGAGTTTTTAAATTCTCTGGAGCTATCGGGTGTACCCTTTCATAAACTACAATTGAAATTAGGTGTACCATTTATGCTTATGCGAAATTTAGATGCACCCCGTTTATGTAATGGGATGAGTCTTCAATTACACAATTAGGGCAAAATATAATCTGTGCCAGCATTTTAAGGCTCGGTGCACACGGGAGGAATTTCGGTGGAAACTTAGCGGAGCGGAAGACGCGCGTTCTCCGCAAATATTCCGCAAGTTCAAGTGGAATCTTCGCGGACATCCATCTGAGGACTCTCCTTTTTATACAGTCACAATGGATCACATGGAGTGTGCGGTATTTTCTTATTTCGTAATAAAATATATTAAAGAAAAGAAAAAAGTAAGAAGCATGGTAGATATTGGACTCATCCAATTGTTAGCTACCGATTAAGTGAGGATACGTTTTACACCCTTTTTCACGACTTGAGGGAAGATGACGTTAAAATTTTTTAATTATTACAGAATGTCTTTTCTAACGTTCGATGAACTTTTGTTCACTGTGAAGGATCGTTTGCAAAAAGAAGACACAAATATGAGAATGTGTATTCCTCCAGTTGAAATGTTGGCAATAATAATGTTCCCATTATGTATTTCTTATAAAATTATTCAACAGATGAAGGCCTATAGTGAAACTATTCTTTTAATTTAGGGACAAAATCTAGTCCTGCAATAATTGTACCTGTAAAATTAGGCCTTAGTATCCTTGTTTGTGGCCTTGGGGGTAGTAAGCTTACATATATATACTTATCCACACTAGTCTACTATGCCTATCAAATTCTATTTTTGTAAACCATCCTGGCTTTACGCTTCAATAATAGAAAATCACCTTCTATTGTTGTAACTATTCATAACTTCTCAAAATAGTAAAGGTTTTAATTTCCTAAAATTAATTTCTTATAAACTTACTCTTGCTTCCAAGTTCTTTATTCTTAGAATTTGTAAGCAAAAGTTTCAACTTCCTATACATACAACTATTGAAATGAAAATAAATTCATTAATAATTTTACATATTGTTGTAGCGTAACCAACCAAAACAAATTATTTTATTATGTTTATTAATTGTATCTTAATTAAGATTACAGTTAATAATAATATACAAAGTTAACTTAACGAAAGCGTTTCTTTCTGACTCTGGCTGCTTCTCAAAGTCATTAAATAAAATAAAGCATATTTCAATTTATGCTGAAATTTTTTATTCCTATCTTTGTACTCGTCTACGGTTAGGTCCCACAAGCATGGCCTCTTCTCGATCTCTAGCAGGAAAACGTCCGTATCAATTTTTTCTATGTCCATTTTAATGTCAAAAATTGTAATAAGCAAATATTTTTAGTTAAATTACTATGCAAAAATAAAAATATAAATGAGATGTACAAGTAACAGTAACACCGTCTCCGCCGATATTCCGCGCCCAACTGTCCGCCCGTGAATACCGTCCCATAGAATTAACATGAGATGGGACGCCCCGAGCGGAATTCCTGCGGAACATTTTCCTACGGGGAGCAGTGGAAGACTTGAGGAGAGATTTCCGCGGCGAAAATTTTCCTCCCGTGTGCACCGAGCTATTGGACCCTAGGTACTTTGCCTGGCCCTGCGGAGGTAGCGAAGATTCCGCACGACTTCCTCTCCGCGAAAATTCCTCCCGTGTGCACCGAGCCTAACAGGTGTGGGAAAAGGGGAAAGTGTAATCATACCTCGAATCCCAATAATCCCCACTGACCTACCATTTCAATTCAAAATACTCCAGTTTCCAATCAAACTTAGTTTTGCTATTACTATTAACAAAGCGCAAGGGCAAACATTGCAGGTAGCAGAGGTGCATTTGGAAATGCCATGTTTTTACCATGGCCAGCTATATGTAGCCTGTTCGCGTGTGTCCAATGCCCAGAATTTGTATGTATTTGTGCCAAATGGAAGGACATACAACATAGTATATAGGAGCGTCCTAAAATAATGATCTATTCTTTGCCCATGATTGCAATGGTCAAGAACAAGCGGAGTAAATAAGGGATTTTAATTAACTGTAAGTAAAATTTAAGATGGAGTAGGATCTTCCAATTCGTGGCAAGGCATAACCTGTGACTCTACTGACACACACTCCGCTACTTCTTTTCTACTCCTACACTTAATCCTGATTTATATTGTGTAGTTTGTTTTTTTCTTTATCTCTACCTCTATTGACTAACAGCCTCAATATGTTCATCGTTTTTATTGTCATATTCCCTGTGTCAATCAACAACCTGAATTTATTGATAAAATCTACATTAACGCGAGCGAAGCCGCGGGCAAAAGCTAGTAAGTTTATAAATGTGGATAGTTCAGACTAGTAGTGAGACACGATGACTTTCATCGGTGGTCTCATTGTCTAAGGCAGTAGTTGTTAACCATTTTTATATCACGGGGCATATGGCTTAAAAAAATATGAAGTGTCAGCCAAGAAAAATATTAAGCGAGGAATCAACTTTACATTTCTGATTTCTGTAGTATCTACTTTATCACCCCTAATACTTTGGTTTAAATTGGTAAATAGGTATATAGCTTAATGCAGCCCTGGGAAAATAACGGTCCAGGGGCCGCATTAGATCCGTCACGTATTTTCACGTGACCCACAAGCTTTAACTATTTACATATGGAGAAATAATTTATTGCTAAAAATACCGGAATTGTAAAAAAAATCCTATGGAAGAATATAAAATTTATACAAAACACACTGATAGACATTTACAAGCATTTTAAAAATCTCAACCATTAAATTTACACCGTACATAAAGGAATGAATCAGAGAAAATGAAAACATTGAATTCATCTAAGTTCTTATTTATTGGAGAATCACTTACTTATTTTTAATTATTGTCTTACTTTTTATGTTATATTTGTAATTTTGGGTTTATAATTAATTGCATCTACCAACGACTTGTATTTTACTTGGCAGCCCCTTTTTATATTTAAATTCCTAATGCAAACATTCAACCTAAAAGTTTTCAAATACATGGGCTGACGGGTATTAAGACGAGGTGATTAAAAAAAAGAATGGCGCACACAAAAAAAAAGAAATAATACATGAATGAAAAGGTTTTTTATTAGGTCATGTACAAGTACAACCCAAATTTGTCACAGTGAACCATCTGGAATGCCTTTTCTCCTGCCATAAACCTATTAGTAGGACTATGGTAGGACATAAATGCTACGATGCAATGCACATACTTTCTCGCTCTATTACTAAACTCATAGTTTGTGTGAGACAAAATTATATACATTGTCACAGAGATATAATAGAAAAAACGAACATCGAATTTCACCAAAAATCATAAATGAAATAAACATTGTTAAAAGAAACGTTTTGAAAAAAAAGATAGATACTTTACGCCTCAGCAAAGATAAAATTGGTTTGCCACACAAAGGCCCAGTGCACACGGGCTGACGTGAGTAACTTTTGTAGTTGGGTCCTGTGACGCTGCGTCCCAACATTATATTTATTTGAGTGAGTGAGTTCACACGGGCCACTAGCTCTGGCATCAAATTGGTGTCAGTGCTTTGTCAGAACTAGTGACGCGAGTTCCTGCAAAACGTGGCAGTTACGTGGCCACTCACCGTTCTGTCAGTACCTGTTAGGTCATAGAGCAGTGTACACGTACTGCACGCATCATTGTGAAGCTGATTACCGCAAAGTAACTGAAATATTTTCCTGTGGTGTAATTGATAGTCTCAAGGCTGTTATCTAGCATTGTACACTTGACTCACTTTAGCACAATACTCATCATATAATCTCACACTCATACGAAGATGGTTTCAAAAATTTTAATTGATGAACATAGAACTAAATGCCCTTTTCAAATGTCTGGCACTGATAAAGTGATATACCCAATACTTTCGACTCCTTCTTTTTGGTATAAAGTTCAAAAAGTAAAAAAGACAAACTTTATTTTTTTCCGCTCTCGGAGTGTGCTTATCGTGGCCATGACTTCAAACTGACTGAAAGAGGCAGAGAGAAGCTTCCAGATAGACGCAAATCGCTAGTGTAACTGCTCCGGGTGCTGTGACGTGGCGTCAGCTTAGCGTCACAGGACGCAGGTCACTCCTGTGAACTGCTTTTAGTGGTGACGCGGCGTCACAGGACGCGACCACGAAAATGACGCACGTCACCTCTGGGCACTGGACCTTAGATGTTAGCTTGACTCTAAGTTTTTCATTATATAATCACTACACTTCACTAATTCACCCCTTTTATATTATCTTTGGTTTTGGTGTTCCTTCAATTTTAGGAATGATTAGTCTCATTTACAGTATTGCAACTTTTTATTTCACACAGAAGTACTTTATTATATCTACTAGTATCGTACTATACTGGTTTCCAAGGCCCCCATTTTGAATTTCCTTAAATTTAAATACATTTACGTTTATCTGGAGTGCATTAGTTTTGTAAATTTTCAACTCCCTATTTACCGAAACTCCATTTAAAATTTTAATTTGCTTATAGCTCAGAAACTATGGCCTTTATAAATTATATTTCATATGAAAATAGTTTATTTTGAGTACTACTACAACTTTTTCAATGATAAATCATCTTTTAGCATAAAGGGTGTAAGTTGTGGGATAAAAACCAGAGCTATCCACTTATGTAACGTAACCTATAAGTAATTATCCTGGAAAAGTGAGAAACAGAATCTATTTGTTCATAGATAGCAAGATTATTTAAAATTATTATAGCTGATTTAGAGAAAATAGTATTTTCTTTTTTTATCTCTAAAGTAAACAAACTACCCTTATTATTCGGGTTGGATTAAGAAATAGAAAAACTTCAAGGAACCTTACAAGAACCCTATATTCCGAGCATTTGCCTGATTGGTAAAATGAGCTACAGACACAAAGACAGATGAACAGACATACAACATTACGAAAACCACTTTTTTGATTTAATCAAAATCTCTAATTAAATTTTGTTGTTTATCCCAATACTTTCTTTCTCCTAGGGGTTGAGGGAAAGTAAAGAAAGACCTTCCAAAAGGTTCTTCATAACAGAATTGGGTTACATAATTTGTGTGGTATGTCTAGACAATGACCATGAACTTGCCCCTTTTAAAAACTTCTGATTAAATTAAACGTAACCCTGCAGTTCAATTTGGACGCAGAATAAGGGAGCTTAGAGAGAAGATAACCAGTGCTCGATGCAGGCACCAACACAAGGCTGATATTTTAATGGGCGCGCAAGTAAGGTAACGGGAAAAAACCCTTGTTCCCAGAGAGAAAAACAATTTTTTTTTGCTCTTGAACAAATCAATTAAAGGGACTGGCGGGAAAAAGCCCTGTTAAGAAAAAAATATCATAATTCAGAATTCAACTCTACCATCATGATATAAGAAAAAAAGCTTTTAACTGAAAAAAAATCGTGGCATCAGTATTTAAAAAAATATAACGTGCACTTTCTGAACCGAATGATTATATATGTACACGACTTATAAACTAACTTAAATCTAGAACTGACATAACAACCCGCCATCAGCCATTAATTCCTCACTGTGAAAGTGGAAACACACATTTTCCAAACGATATATTGTTCGGCCACGCTGGGAATCAAACCCAAAACCCTTTGATCAGCAGGCAGATATGCTACCAACGTATCTAAGGTGTTGGAAGAGATTTAAGAATAAAAGGGCTCCTAACTAAAAAAGGAGTGAATTAAGAAATAAAGGAGTCAAGGTGAAAACAAAATATTTCTTAACATAAGGTAAAAGAGTTCTAACACACACAAAAATATTTATTATATTTAGCACCGCTTCTTACTACCCGTTCGGTTATACGCCTAAGTACTAATTACTCTAAAGGATTAGGAATTGGGAGGGTTGAATTTAGAGGAAGTGAACCCGCATTTGCGTGGAGGGAGAGTGGAAAACCATTTAGGAAAACCACCCCCAGTTCACCCGACCGAGATTCGAACCTCGATCTCCCCGTCCTCGGCGGTCGAGCTCAACACGACTAGCGCGTTAGCCAACTACGCCACCGAGGCGGGTCACACACAAAAAAAAAAAAATGAGGAATAAAAATAAAAGGAGTCTGAATAATATTTTAAAAAAAATGAAAATAAAAGATTTATAGATGAAAATAATCATCCAAATGTTTTGCATTTTATAAAAGGAACACAACATTTTCAATTTAGTAACTTGAGTTAGTGATTATTTTTTTTAGCCCCACGTCTTATTACTCATTCGGGTTGTATGTACGTTTATTTACTAACTATACCAGTGGGTTAGGGTTGAGGAAGTTTAAATTTAAAGGAAATGTACTCATATTTGCTTGGGGAGAGAGTGGAAATCAATTTACGAAAAACTACCCTTAGTACACCCGACTGGGATCAAACCACGATCTCCCCGTCATCGGCAGTCTACAGTAGTCTATTATGAGAGAAGCACCTTAGACTATGTGGCAACCCAAGAAGAATGGTGAGATTTCATTAGCTTACTAGTTTATATTGTAAACTAAAATGTGAACCTGAAACATATAATATAAAAATTAAAATTGAGAGAACTTTAACGTAGATGGAACGTTTTTATTTCAAAAATTATTATTTTGTCATACTTTGTCAAATTGAAACTTTGCTCATGTGAACACAATTCGTTTTTATCTTTAAGTTGAAAACTTTAAGGAATGTTAAATATTATGAATACTGAGTAGTTGTTATTATTCATATGTTTATCCTACATATTAAAGTTACTGCGATTTATTTTTAAATCTCATAATTAAGTATATATAAGCCTACATAAAATAAAACTTTAAGGTTGGTTTGTAGAGTACATTCGAATCTTTGTGCAGTTTATATTTTTACTTGGTAATATAAACAGACGATCACATTATACATTTTTAGAATTTTTGTTTGTTGACATTAAGCGCATAAGTTGTCATCGGTTCGAGACGTCTCTCTTTCTATTATGCCTTATTTTTTTAGGACCAGGGTAGGTTTAATAATATCACTCTATCTCATCAGTGTGCAAATAAATGTAAAAAAAAAGTTGGTTGAACCGGTAAATGCTGGTACAAATGATTACATGTAATTCGAGAAGGGATTAAAAGGTGGTGATGTGGGTGCATAAGGCAATAGGTTTCATTCTTTTCTAGCATTTGAAGATATCGGATTTGTTAAAATGTTCTATTCTTTTAATTCTTAAATTTAGGTAGTTTTTCAAATATTTTATAGTTCTGCGGTTAGATTAGGTTTATTTAATTTTGTTTCTTAGATAGTAAATATAAACGATGTTCATTGCAACAATGTCTCCACGTAAAAGTACAACGGTTTGCTTTTTTTTCATATGCGTCTTCAATTTAGACACTATTTCAGTTAATATGTAGTTTGGTTTCTTCTATCAGCTATCGCTATCATCACTTATATAAAGAGGTTTATTTGCGTGTTTTTATGTTTGAGATAAACTCGAAAACCACTGAATCGAATTAGACAGGATTTTAATTCATGTATTCTTTAAACTTTCAAAAGAAAATAGGCTATATTTTTGCCTGTTAAACTAAAAAATCAATGAATTCTTTAAGACTGTCTTAAACCACGCGATTTATGGTGTATTCTCTTATTTAATAAAGAATTTAACAGTGAAATCTTTTCTCGAATTGGGAAATTTACTATAACCTATTCTGCAACAAATGTTTGAGTGCATAAATTGCATGGCTCATCCAACTCATCCAATATTATCAGTCTGGCCATTGATGATGGCTATATCATTCAATGTCATTCTAGATCAAAATTTGTTCTGCGTTCAACATCAAATACATGCTACTAAAGACTTGTTCTTCCTTGTTCATATCAAACATATCATGGATGATTTCAGGAAGGTAATGTTGAGGCTTTCTCTAGTTAATGTCATCCCACTTTCTGCCTTATAAAGACAGTACGCTTTGTGCATTTTGGAGAGCCAAATTTTCACTCCTGAGCAAAGTCTTCTTTGAAGATATCAAATAAAGTTTACCATGGCTTCTTAAGATTGACCGATTAACATATATACAAATGAAGGCAAAATGCTGTTCAAGAGGATATGGCCTTTTCAATTAAACAGCGTCTTTCTGATAATGTATCCTCCCAAAAGCTTTCATTTTAAAGATGCCTTTTAATTAACGTAGTCAATGATTAGTCTGACTACGTAGGCCTATGTAAATGTAAGATTTTATCAATGAAGCATGTTGTACGTTAATTGGATGTTGCTTATGTCAGAGAAATAATTTTTTCTATTTACTAATCTGAATAATCCGACACCTTAGCTCAGTCGGTAGCGTGTCTGCCTACTGAGTTAAGTGTCCTAGGTTCGATTCCTGGCATGGCTGAAAATGTATCGTTGAAGAAAATATGGGTTTACCCTTTCAAATCTATAAATTGACGGACGGGAACTGGATGTTGTGCCTGTCTTGGTCTTAAATTAGAATATAAGGCATATGAAGCTACGACAGGCCTGGTAAGCTGGTAGTGGAAAATATATAATTTGAATAAAAAACTGACCTACGCCATAGGCTGTAAATAGTAATGGATGTAAAAAAACTAATACGATTACGAGACAATAGACCAAACTATGAAAACAGGTCACTATATTATATATAATCAGCAATTTATCTTGGGATTTTATATCAACATTTTTATTCTAGTTTCTCCTTGCTTTTGAAATGCAAATAACATGTTGAAGAATTACAAAAATTAAATATATAAGGCCTTTTTTATAATATTTATTTTTATCACGTTTAAAGTTTGATAGTTTTGCGCACCTCTTGAGTGATTCTTCTACAATTTCAGCTTTCTATATCGTTGAAAAGTTTTAAAAAATATTCTGGATGGATATAAATACTTACGAACATGCGGTCACCATTAAAATGTTTTCAATATATATTAATATATGCCGTGTTATCTAATTAAGAGATAGATAACTTCCAAAATTGTTACAGTAGAACATCGTGCTAACTATTTGGGACCGAAGATTGTTCGGATTAGTGAAAATTCGAGTTAACCGAGAGAATATGAAAGGTTCCTCGGGGAGACTGAGTATTTTACCAAATTTTAAATTATACATGCATGACTTTTAAAAAGATTTACATTAATTTAACTTACATAGAACTAGTATTATATAATCTAGATTTACATTTACGGCATATTATTTTAGAATACTTCACAGTATTGTAATTAGAGGAAAATATTAAACCTGTTTTTACCAGTGTTTATTTCAATTATCTTTTAACTTTGAGTTTGTAATCAATAAAATATATTATAATTTGACATATTTTGCTCCCACATATCCCTTCACCCACCACTTTAAGATTTTTTGTTGAATTATTTAGAATTTAAACCACCGAGGATTGGTCTAATGGGGGTTTTACTATATTTGAATTTAATTTATATAAGCGTTTAAAGCTGCAAGGCAAATCTAATTTCTCTAGGACTCAATTTATACGTATAGCCCACCATTTTAGATTCGCCATCTTGAATTTTTCAAGTTTCTTTTTTTTATATATATATAAATGGCTTTCTTAACAGTGTTCTACCAAATTTAATCTCTCCTAGACTCAATTTGTACGTTTAATCCTCCGTTTTTGATCCAATATCTTGGCTTTTTCCATATTCTTAATTTTCTAATAAATATAGCATGCTCCATAACGTCCATACCAAATTTTAGCACTCAAAACCTTAATTTGTACGTTTCGTCCCCCTTTTTTGGCACTGCCATCTTAAGTTTTCAAGTTAAGGATGTTTCTCATAAGGATGGCATATTATATAGCGACCACAATAAACTTAAACTCAGCCTATTGCGAAATTGGAGAAAGAGCCCTAGAGGGACAAACACCACATATATTTTATATATTATATATACATATATATAGATATGTAATTTAAGTATAAAATATTTCCTCCTATCACTGGGAGATTGCTCGAACTTGAAAAATACTAACCACAAGTTTATTATTAACAATATTACTTAACATACATTTTACTAATTTTCACTTTTTCATCTATTATGTGTAGTTCAACATATTTTCATCCCCCATATTAATTAAATGGTAAGAGACAATCATCAAGACTTAATCATATAGTGTATTAAAGTTGGAACAACATTTTCAAAAATAAGTTGTGTGTTTATATGATATGATTTATATTTGTAAATAAATAATAATTTTATTAAAACTATTCCCAAATACTCGTTTTGAACACAATCTTAAAGGCCATTTTATAAATATTTCAAATTTTTAAATTTTGACATAAATAAACTAACCTTAAATGAATTTATTTTATAAAAACAAACCAACATTAATTATTATCGTATAAAATAGTCTCCAAATACCAATTTTGAACAAGAACGTTAAATATATTATATATATAATATATTTTAGCACCGCGTCTTACTACCCGTTCGGGTTATACGCCTAAGTACTAATTACACTAATGGATTAGGAATTGGGAGTGTTGAATTTAGAGGAAGTGAACCCGCATTTGCGTGGAGGGAGAGTGGAAAACCATTTAGGAAAAACCACCCCCAGTTCACCCGACCGAGATTCGAACCTCGATCTCCCCGTCCTCGGCGGTCGAGCTCAACACGACTAGCGCGTTAGCCAACTACGCCACCGAGGCGGGTAAGAACGTTAAAGCTTGCTTGAAAATTTTCAATTCTTTAAAAATCTAGTCATCGGTAAACTACTTTTAAATGATTTTTTTTAGAAAAACCAATATGTATAATTATTTATAATTTAACAATCTTACCAAATACACATTTTAAACAATATCTTTAGAGCTATTTCTAAAGATATTCACAATTAAAAAAAGATTAGTTGTTAGTAAACTTCCCTTAAGCTAAATATACCGAATAAATCAAATATACAATTTTTATTTTTCATGTAAAACATTATACAAATATACATTTTTAACAAAATTCTTAATACAATTTTTGAAATATTTGGCATTTTTGAAAATCAATAGTAAACTACTATTTATTAAATGTATAAATATACAATGTCATTTGTCAGGTAAAACTTTCCCTAGATATCTATTTCTAATAAAATCGTTAGAGGCATTTTCAATAAATATAGGATTATCAAAAATCACTTTTTGTCATCAGTAAACTCCCCTTAATTTGATGAGTATGGTCAAAATAAAAATAAATTCTTAGGTAGTGCCCAATAACATCTAAATATCAAGTCAGAACAATATCTCATTTTTGTGAATGTATCTTGTGTTCCAATTTTCATAGGACTGCTAGAGAATTTACTAGATATACTTTCAAGCTTTCCCACGTTAGCTCACCTGTCACTTTTGAACTATATTGGCAATACATATAAAAGATAACTAACATTATAGTAAAATGTTATCAATATTGCCTGCAAAACAATAAGTTTATATTTTCTAGGGGCTATTTTTATGAAAATTGGACTGTAGCATCCAAACATTCTAGTTCGTGATCAAAATGAATAGTGTTTTATCATTGTATTTTTTTCATAATCCATGTTATTTGTTTTATTCTTTTGAGGTATTTAATGTCCACTTAATTAACCGACTGATTGAATTAGCACACGAGAATTTCTATTAACGCGAGTGAAAGGGCCTAACAATTTTTTGGGAAAGATGTTTTCAAATAAATTCCAAGATTCTTTTATATGCCACAATTGGCATGGAACTGATGGCTTTACTTCTTTTCCTAAATAAGCTGTGCTAAATATTTTTATCTGTCAAGAAGAAGAATATCTCGTCCCGCTCTGGGTCTGAACCCATGGACATGAGGTAAAAAGCAAGCAATTTACCCCAAGACCCTCAAGGTCGAACTTAATCTAAGTTGATTTTAAGTTCGTTAATGTATCACTGGTCTATCTGCATTAGCACGTTAAATACTAAGATAAAGAAATACTACTAAACATTGACTTAAGAGTATATTAATAGCAAATATAAGTGAGGGGTTTAAGGTAATTTATTGTAACATACCAGAAAACACGTTCTTACATTCCAACCTAAATATTTTATATGGTATAATAGAAGTGGCCGGTTTATTGAAATGTGTGGATCACTTAGCGTTAGGAGAAATGAACAAAATTAATGATCTTTGGACAGATAAGAAAATTGTTTCAAACTTAATATTTACCTTCTTCTCTACATTCATTTGAATAGTTGAAAAGAAGCTACTCAGCAATGAGTTCTCTAACCCAAACATCTAATATTCCTTTCCCGGCTATAATGGAATTTAAATATTGTGTCAAGCATGATGGTTGAAATCAAATTGAACAAGGATCATATGAATTTTAAAGGGCTGCGTGTATGGTTTTCATTGTAATAATACACTTTTTAGGCTAGATTATTGAAGTAAATGTGACGAATATAATAAAATATCTATTAAACATTAGAAGAATGTTACCCAGGCCAGAATTAGAATCTGATGCTCCCCTCCCTCTTTTCACAGTGGTAAATCAACGGCCAAGGTTCAGGGTGTTGTGTCTGTTATAAATTGAGTTAGTTTATAAGTCGCGTCCTGAAATAATCAGTGATTCATAAAGTGCACGTTAAATACCTCCCTGAAAATATGTATCCCTGTTAGTCAGTGGTAAATTGCTAGACTCGGACACTAGTAATTACATCGAATTTAGGTGTTTAATATTTACCTTTTTCTTCTTCACATTCTGCTATCTGTAACTCTTCATGCCAATACTTTATTCACTTTATGCACAGTGACAAATTATTTCAGTTTATAGTATTTGTAACTTAAAAAAACAATAAAAAATGCATTTTAAAAATCAAATAAAAATCTACACAACTAACTTAAATTTTTATATTTTAAATACTAATTTCTAGATGAATTTTTTTGTAAATAAAGAATTTCTGATAATTTAGTGATTAACTCCATGCTACTCACCTTCCCAGACATTTGGTCCTCGATTGTGAAACCATCTTTATGTACTGAACTGGTTTTTATTTGATGAGATAGCTTCTCACTACTCCTCCATTTGCGTGCGGGTACACTTCCTCTAACTCCTACCTAAATAATTCCTAGAACAATTGTGTGGATATACAAATATCCTCTATGGTGAGTAGGAAGGGGAGAAAAACTTTATTTTGTCATATTTTACTAAGCTATACAGTATATATCTTACCTGTTCAAAACTATTATAATTAACTTGTGTTTTCAAAGATAAAATCCCTTTGATTGTTAATGGAAATTGTTTTGATTCAATACCTCTCCTTCCGGGAAATTGGTCTCGCTAATTTTAGTCACTATAAGTGAAAGGAAGGTAGAATTTATGGTGCATGTATCCACTTTTGTGACGAGAAATATTGAGGAACCATTGAGGAAATGTCACCCGCATTATTCTCAGCCGGGATTAAAACCCCAACCTCTCTTTCATTAGAAAACCATACTGTCTGAGACTGACATTTAGTCCGCATGCCCACCACTATGGGCTCACTACATGTAGAAAGTAATAACGTATTGTTATTTTTTTTTGCAGCATTGCTACTCCATAATCTATCTGATACCAAACAGTAAATTCGTCTCTCCATAACACCCTGAGATTCCTAAAATATTTTGAATTTCCGTCAGTAATATATATGGCATAAGGCCAGTCCTCATACTGGTGTGGTACAGTGGGGCTATGCTCTGGATCAATAACCCACCTAAATATATTTTATTTAGCCATTGAGTTACAGGGCTTGAGCATAACTCAGTAGAGTCCCACTTGCATCGTTGGTTGTAGTGTCGAGCGTGTCACTCTCCTGTTAGACTGGATCAGAGCTCAAATCCCTGTTGGGTGTATTTAGGATTGTATTTCCTAAATGGTTTTTGACATTCCCTATACTCTAATGCATGCACATTTTTTCTAAAACTATACTTTATTAATTCCTATTCCATTAGAATAACTAACGTATGCGTATAACCCCAACAAGTACTAAGTATCTGAGAAAATAAAATGTGTCCCCATGCATAATTATTTATATAACACAGTGGCACATAAAATACCTTGCTAATGAAACAAATAGTTAATCATAAAAAATATTCCCAAATAAATCGAAGAATTTAATAGGATACTAACGAACAGATCAAAAAATAGATGTTATCATTAACTAATATTTGATGTAGGTCTTGGATAGTCCAGTGTCAACTCACTCTAATCAAGTTTTAAAAATATACAATACACTAAGTCCATCAGAGATATCCGTTTATTTATAATAAACTGAACCCGAATTTTGGCTGAGGGAGATTGAAAAATCATCCGGGAGAAACTGAGTATCTGCATACATGACTCGAAATCCGACATCCGCATTGCAAGTATAAAATTGAGCCCCACTAATCCCTTAACTTCCTTATTTAGCTATAAAATACTAATTTGGCCCTAGAAACCGTACAAGCTTAGTCCCATAAGCCAACAAAACTTTCAAAACTTCCCTTCTCATTGTAAGGTATGGTTAAGTTAGGCATGAAATAGATTAACAGATAAACAACACCCATGTTAGTACACAAACACGAGGATTAAATGCCACAACCTAACTTTCCAACCCTCTTAATGGAGAATTCATACGTTATCTTACGCCGCATCATAAAACAAAACCAGACGGGACTGACATCTTTTACCTTGTGCCCACTAGTGCTGAATCTTTCCAAAATAGTTTTCTTTAAATTGAGTTTTAAATAAATTATGTTTCTTGTTTGAGGTAGTTGAAGTTTTTAATCACCACTATATGAACTACCGGCTCCTCCGACCAGTAAAAAAAATCTTGAAAACCAAAATACCTAAGAAGATGAAATTTTACAGAATATAGCCCAAAACCAAAAAGGTTTCAAGAATACATGGTGACAAAAAAATTTAAAAGGGGCCAACCCATGCTGGAGGTCTCCAAAAAACAAATTAGAAAAAATCTAGATGACCAGAAGACCTAAGAAGCTGACATTTTGCAGACAGGTAGCCTCTAACCTAAAAGGGTGCAGACATATTTAGTAGGAAAAATTCCCAACGACACCCTAAAATGGGTGGGGTGGGTTTCCAGAAAAACTAAATTTTGCATACAGGTAGCCCCTAGCCCAAAGGGGTTCAGGGGTGTTTGGAGACCGAAAATTCCCAAGGCCTCCTAAAATAGGGGGTGGGGGAAGAGGGTGGTTCAATAATAATAATAAAGGTGAAATAATCTCAAAGCCCAGTTGACCCAGGAAGCTGACATTTTTCATGCAAGTAGCTTTTAGCCCTAAAAAGAGAAGGAATACGGGGTGGCCAAAAATGTATTGTTTTTTTTTTTTTAAATAACAAAGTAAAAATAAACTAAAAGAACAGAAGACCTAGGAAGCTGACATTTTACAGGTAGGTAGTCCTTACTTTGTGAGTGAAAATTCCCTTGGGGGCCCCCAAAACACTAAAAATGATGTCCAAAATATGTTGTTTATGATGATATCTTCAATTGAGGGGTGGTTTCACACTTTCGTTGGAGTAAATATTTGATCTACTATAGAATCTTTATTTTAAATGCAGTTCCCATATTTTGAAGGTCACTAAAAATTATTCCAACTATCATTCATTTTCCAACAATACATATATGACATATTATCTAACCATAAATGATGCGTTGATTTTTTAACTAACACTATACTTGTAATAACAATAATCAACCCGGAACTTGGCGTGATAGAGTAGAAAAAAAAGGATCCAGAGTGTTTTAGGTTCCAAGTATTACGCACAGTGAGGTTCTAGAAGGGTTTCATTTGGATGAATTATCCAATTTGACGCATCGCTCCAACCACCCGCCCCGTCAACGTTCGTTTACCCTTTGTCACGTGACCCACGTTCAAAAGTAGATGTCGTGAAGAAGGAGGAGGCAGCATCAACCATTCAACAGCAGCCAAACTGCTTTTAGGAATTCTTCCTTAACATGATGGGGGGGGGGGGAGTGGGGACCCAACCTTTTTAAATATCGAGTCACATTTTATACACGCTTTAAGTTCATCTATTTTTGTTGTATTTCTGTCCACAAAATATTTCTTGGGAACATTATTAATATTACAAAACATCTATAATATTAATAAAGTTTGCTTTCGTAGTATTCAACTATTGAGTTTAAACAGGAAGTTTTGGTTTTGATTATGTTTATTTTATTCTTTGTTTGCTCTAGCTATTCACATATTTACACTAACAGGGTTGGGATGAGGGTGGTAAAATATAATGTAAATATGACCACACTAATGCAAAGGGAGAGTGATAAACAATTTATTAATATAAAGCCCTAATTACACCCAGACTGAATTAAAGCCCTGCCCTTCCACTGACATATAATACTAGATGAATAATGACATTTAGTCAGAGGGGCCACCGTTCCGGGGAAAAATAAATTTTATTTTTTTATGAATGCTTTTAAGTGTAAGGCTCTCTATGTATCATCAATTGATAATTCCATCAGGTGAACAATAGTAGGGTAGGATCCAAGTCTGGTTTGTCTATGATGGCAAGGCCTGGGTTTGAATCCCGAAGAATCCGTCGACCTCTGATGGGTTCGAACCTTCGAACATTTGTTCTTGACACAAGCACCTTAACCCAAGATCGCTGAGGTCAACATTTCAAATATATACCATGAATGAATACACAAAACCCTGAGTTTCAAGGCTATTACATTTAATCAATGGCGTCATGCTACACGACTAAAAGAAGAGTATAATAACGTTCTATCAAGATTGGCTAACCTACATGAATTTGTTAAGTCTTCCAGAAGTTCCTTTAACTGATACCACTATACGTTTCTTTCCTCTACGAGTAAGTTTTATACATTGTTCTTGGTTCTTTATTCTTCTTAGGAACAGTTTTCTATTGTGGGATAAATTATTTGCAAATTTTCTTAGAGGTTAACTCAAGGCAGTCGTTTTCTAATCATCAGCTTTCCAGAGAAAAAAAAAATTGTAAAGAGACTACATGAAGATACAGTATGTGAGTAAAATAACAAGTAACATAAAGCTGAGCTTAACTGCGCGTTAATGTCAGTTTTAAAAATATATGTTCATTTAAATAATAATGTTTTTAATTCTAGATTTTTTAAACTCCCGTAAAGAGAGAAAATTGGCAACGTATTTGATAGAAATTAACATGACGAAAACTTTGACGTTGATAAATGATGTAGCTTCAGAATCAAAAAAATTCAATGCAGTTTAATTACTTTTATTTTTGGATTAGACACGCAGATGATTTGTATTAATTTAAGGAAACTAACCAAAAAAAATCTAATGTGAAACCTTTTTATAAACTACCTTAGGGATTTTATCATCAGGAACGAGCATTTACAGGTTTCTGCTCGAACTATTACGGGAACACACCACACATGTGATAAACACTTGACACGAGGATCAATGCCTGCCACCTTCATGGCTTGTCCTTGCACTGTGTTGATGATCATTGAGAGATAAACCTTATGGGATAGTGCATGCATTTAAACTGGAAGTGCAGCTCTGATAGAATAATGGGAATTCTTGGTATCACAACCCTTTCTCCCATAGTGAAAGCTGTCATGAGAGTTACCACTATGATAAAGTTTTACAGACTGTTTACCTGTAAGCGGATCCCATAACACTATTTAGTTGAGTTAAAAGTACACAATAAAATGTTGGGTACTTATTGACGAGCTTGGATGGATAAACCGAATGTACTAAAGCAGTGTTTGGCAAATTACAGCATGCGTACCAAGAATAACACGCCGAACGATATTCAATGGCATGCTGAGAGATTTGAATAAATATAATATAAATGTTTATTTTTAATTAAAACCATTGATGTGAATACTAATTTAAATAACAACTTTTTTTTCAATCTATCAATTGTTTTGTTTCAAAAATTCAAAATAAGCCTTTAGAGCTTGAATTTTGCAAAACACATTTATAACTTTTGTATTTATTCTATCTTATCTGATTTATATTAAAATATTAGATATTTTAGAAATTCGATTTAGAAATATGTTATTACATTTAGATTTTACAAGATTACCTTAAAATTGTTTTAGTAATGGTAATAAATAATTAATATACAATATAAACGATATGGGTGGGTATTGGTTGGTTGGCACGCTGAGTGACTTTTCAATATTACTTCGGCACAACACTACGAAAAGGTTGCCGACCCCTATACTAAGGTAATTAAAAATAAATGGTACAGATCTACCCACGGACTTTCTCGCGCTATAGTTTAAAAATGAATACATATTTACTCAAAACTAGTAATATATGTGAGACGAAATAATAGACACTAGCAAATCCAAGCATAAATTGATCTATACTTGTGTAAAACTTTTTTTAGTCCCGGTTTTAAATTTAAAATTTATTTTTAAAGAATTAATGTCCTCATTTGTCTGTTTGAACCGATAAAAAAGATCAATATTGGGTCAACTAGGGTCAACACTTAGTATTAAAATTTCGACTTCCGGTTAAAATTTTCGACATTTTATTAGGTGTTGCACATCTTCATGTCATCTCATTGCTATTAAATTCCTCATTTATAAATTTTGACCAATAAAAAATATAAATATTGACTTTTGAGTCTAAAATGAAGGAGATAGATCATTGTTGTACAAACATTTCTACTAAGAGGCTTAAGGAAAAATAACAAACTTTTGAGAGACTTTCTTATATTTAATTACTCTATGGCATTGGAGAATGATTGCGTTAAAACTTAAGTGGTATCTCTTTACAACTAAAGCTCACAAAATGGTATTATTATATTTGCCAATATCTCAGAAAATGATGGTTTTATAAAAATATATTTCATACACAAGTTGTTTATTTTTAATGGTACTACAATTTTTCAATGATAAGTTATTTATTACCTCAAATAGTTGCGAAGATACGGAAATTTCAGCTTCTGTAAAGTACCCAAACAGTTATTTTCATGGGAAAATGAAAATAGCCACTTTATTTATAATCTTAATCAACGTCTAGATAAGAGTTTTGATCAAAATCGTTAGAGCCAATTTTGAGAAAATCTATTTTTTCTCTTTTTGCCTTTTAATAAACTACTCTTAATTTTAAGTTGAAACAGACACATAGAGAGACGGCATTCTAAATACAACTTTTTAGGGTACAGAGGGTCATGAGACGTTGACATCCATCAACATTTCAGGTTAGATTTTTTTTACGGTCGCAATACTTTACCTTTAGTGTTCGAAAAGTAAATATATGTATAATTATATATATATATATAAATATTTAATTTCCAAAGTGGGCTAACTTCTCGTTATCCCCCCACTTTGGAAATTAAATATTTTTATGGTTGCTATCGTTTGTTCCTCGTTTGTTCCGGAAAAAGTTTCGTGTATTCCTCATTCGTTCTTGCACAAATGGGACGTGAACTTGTGTAGTTTTGTTTATTCGCGAGGGGGCCAACTTCACAATATTCCACCCCAACTTTAAGAAATTCTAGTTTTTATGATGACAATCGTTTGGTCTTTGTTTGCTCCGGATAGTTCCGCAAAAAATTTCGTTTGTTCCGTTTCGATAGACCCACAAATAATATGTTTACATTGGGGGATCTAACTTCACGGTACCCCCCCACCCCACACACTTTGGAAAATTGGCATTTTTATGGATGCGTTCGTTTGTTCCTCGTTTGTTCCGGATTGTCCCGCAAAAAGTTTGGTTTGTTCAGAGTTTGTTCTTGTACAAATGAGACGTTAACTTTTGACGCTTTGTTTACTCGTGAGGGTAGACCCCCAACTTTTGAAAATTTAAGTTTTTATGGTTGTAATCGTTTGTTCTTCGTTTGTCCCAAATTGTTCCAAAAAGAACCCTTTTTTTCCCTTTTTATACCTCCATAATTTGTATGTTTATATTTGACGTCCATCAAGTTGATCCCCCCTGCTTTTAAAGATCCATCATTTTATGATTGAAATCATTTGTTATTCGTTTTTCACGGATGGTTCCTCTAAAAAATACGCACATTTCGTTTTGGTAGAACACATGACTTATTTACACTAGGAGTGTGGTTTGGTATCTTAATGGCAACTCCTCACCTTCCCCCAACCCTCACCATCCCGCCTACACACACACTTCGAAATCAATAATTTGTTCTTGGCCATTTTGGATTTTGTTTTAGGGTTTTCGTTTATTCCTTTTTCAAAGCCTCAAATTTTTTTGTTAATTCTAGCTCTTTTTTATTATTTCAAAACTTGAACTTTTTTTGTTTAAAGTTTGTTGTTAATTTGCTCGAATGTTTTTAAACACGTTTATCTTTATTTTGTTTTAAATTGATTTTAGACAAATAAAAGGCGTTTATTTCCTGTTAGTGGCTTTAAAATTAATATATATTTATTACTATGCCGAGCTCCCTTTTCCCATCTCAACTAGTTAAATAACAAAATTTGAATTTATATTTTATAGTTTTTTTAATTTATTCCAGATTATTGTTAATCATATTTTAGTTTGTTCGTGCTTAGATCTCTTAAGAACGCTAAATAAACTAGTGTCATTAGTGATGGTGGATGGCCTTTTGTGTGAGCGACTTGTGCGGTCGCAATGGGCCTCAGGTAATGAAAGTGCTACCCTCTGTGTCTAGACTCTAGGTCTAGAGTATTGACAATCTTGCCTTTGACACCGCACCTTCCTTTTGTTTGCTACTATGATGTAGTAGGTAGTAGCGTTGACCACAAAGAGCCATTTGGCAGGAAATGTAATCCATTCCTACTAAATCAAACATACGCTTTACAAATGGAAATTAAAAAATAACTATGCATTGAAAGTCCTTTAACAATAATTAAACTCTAGCATTCTGATAAATATATCTTTACTTTACAACAATCTGCATTTATAAAAAAATCTCACCCTGACGCAATTTTTCACCGCTTGACTGCAGCGTCTCACCGGCAAAGTGGATTTTACAAAAATGACAAACAGAGAGGGTAAAGAGTTAATTTTCAACACTATTTTTCATTCCGACAACGGTTTTATTAAAAAAAAAGTGTGAATATTTATGCATTCATAAAATATTAATAGCATTTTAAATATACTAATTTAACCTTAGTGGCTAGTAGTTATTCAAAATGCCTAAAATAGACTAATAAAGGACGCAAACCAATAATATAATATTGTCTAAAATCCAAAACGACAAAATTAAAAAGAAAAACCTAGAAAAACTTTTACACAACCAAGAGTCATGAACAGAAATTATGTACACATGAGCATTTTCTGTGATAAAAAAAATAACCTTAACATCAAAATTTGGGCTCTGCTTATTAATGAATTAATATTACTATCAAAAACAAGTTGAAGATTATTTATTATTAATATTCAGAAGTACAATTAATGTAAAGTGTATATATTAACTAAGCACTGCGTCTTAGAACCCGTTCGGGTTATACACTTAAGTACTAACTACGCTAGTGGGTTAGGAATTAGGAATGTTGGTTTTAGAGGGTGTGAGCACACATTTGCGTGGCTGAGGAGAGAAAACTTTAATTTTTAAAAGTGGGGTACGAGGAGGCTACTGTGATGTTGGCCCCTCCCTTGTAGACAAAGCGTCACATGTTCACGTCCCATTTGTGCAAGAACGAATACAGAAAAAACGAAACTTTTTGAGGAACGATCCGAAAAACACGAGGAAACAAACGATCGCGACCATGAAAAAATTTAAATTCTCAAGTGGGGACGGTAGTGCTACCGTGAAGTTAGCCCCCCCCGATGTAAAAAATATCATCTGTGGGCCTATAAAAACGGAACAGACGAACATTTTTGTGGAAAAAACAGGAACAATCAAAGACCAAATGATTGCAACCATAAAAACTTGAATTTTTAAAAGTGGGAGGAGGAGGGCCAACCGTGAAGTTGGCCCCTTACGAGTAAACAAAGGGTCACAAGGTCACGTCCCATTTGTGCAAGAATGAATAAGGAAAAAAGAAACTTTTGCTGAACAATCCGGAACAAACGATTGCAATTATATAAATTTGAATTTTTAAAAGTGGGGGGCTGCCTTGAAGTTACTCCCCTCCCCAATGTAAACATAACATCTGTGGCCCTATCAAAACTGAATAAACGAAATTTTTTGCGGAACAATCCGGAACAAACGGAGAAACCAATTTTATTATCTCTCTCGTCGGACTCTGGTTATGGTTGTTATGATGTGTTGTGAGGTTGGAGCGATGTGTTCCTGATGGGGGGGAGGTTAGCAATCCAGATTGGTCTGAGCGCAAAGGGGGATAATAGGGTTGGAATGGCAGCCCGAATGTGTCTTGAGCGCTAGAGGAAAGATGAAGGTGAAAAAAAAATTAATAACAATAATAATATTATTTAGCACCGCGTCTTACTACCCGTTCGGGTTATACGCATAAGTACTAATTACGCTAATGGATTAGGAATTGGGAGGGTTGAATTTATAGGAAGTGAACCCGCATTTGCGTGGAGGAAGAGTGGAAAACCATTTAGGAAAACCACCCCCAGTTCATCCGACCGAGATTCGAACCTCAATCTCCCCGTCCTCGGCGGTCGAGCTCAACACGACTAGCGCGTTAGCCAACTACGCCACCGAGGCGGGTAAAAAAAAATATAATAATGGGACCGTAAGATAGGTGTTAGATATTCGGATGTTTATTTCTGATTTCCCTTCTCCTTATCTAAAGACATCAACATACTTGGTCAGTAGGGGGAGGTTATGCCCAATACTCCCCTGAGGCTTAATCTCTTAAACATATACTAAAACATATATGGATGGCCTGCTGCCAGAGAACCAACTTATCTGCTTCCGCCATATTACCCAGTACCTGGTTCAGTCTGCCACATGAACAAAGTTAAATTTCCAAGTGTGCCAAAACAAAATAATAAAATCTCCCCTTTCTAACAGCTGAAATCACACTGGTTCTCTATGGCATATGAAGGAAATGTACTTTTAGACCCAGAATCTGACATTAACTCAAAAACATTAAAATTGGAGTTGGTTCACTCTGGCAGCAGGCCATCCATATATCTTACACTCTTATATTTAACACGAACAATTAGTTACACTACAGATTTACAAATATTTACAAAATGGATTGTTTAGTCCATTTTTGGTAGAATTAGCCGTTTGTTGGGTCCTTTTGCTTTGGCGCGATCTCTTGCAAGAGTTACTAACTGCGTGGCTGTTCCACTGATTGCGCACTAGGGCGGTTTATGTGTGGGGGGGGGGGGGTGGATCGTCTCACCGGCCGTGCGGGGGTTTACCGAGGGCAAGGGGGTGGAGGGGTGACCTGGTGTGCTCACTCGCTACCATGTGGCATTGCCTGTCTCGCCAGGGGGTGTAATTCTCTCCTATAGGTCTCTGAACGGTCATCAGGTACCGTACCCATCCGGTCGACGCACGACAATTTCCCCCTGTGAATTTGACCCGTTCCGAGGCGTAGGTTTCACTCGCGGTCACTTTGAACACTTTTTTTTGAAACTTGGTTTTAGACACTTCTCGTGATCACTTTGTTCTGGACTAGGGGCTCGTTCCTCTTCTTCTTGCGGGTTTCTCGAAGGCCTCAGCTGGAGCTGGTCTCTGTGTACCTTGACTTCTTTTGCTTGTGGGTTCAAGTCTAGTAGAAGCTGGTACATAGGCTGTCCGCACTATCTCTGCACGGTTTATAGCCCCGTCCGCCTGGGGCATAATCCGGCATGGATTCCTTTGGCCACGTTGGACAATGGGTGGTTCCTCATAATGACGCTGGCTTCTATTGGCAAGGGGTCCTTTTTAGCTGCTTCTCTTCTCCCTACGTATTGTTCCTGGTATTTCTTTTGGTGTAATTTCGTCTTCGTGAGCTGGAAAACTAGTCTTTGGACTCGTTGTCGACGTAGCTCGGCAGCTTTAGGGCAGGTGCCGGTTCGGTTTCTTCTGAAACCCAGTCTTCGGGCTATCTGAGCAGTTTCCCTAATAGAAGTTCACTGGGGGTGAAACTGGTGGCCTCGTTTCTTCTGTTTCGGAGGTAGAAAATTATTTGGGGAATTGCCTTGTCCCATTGGCGATGATCCTTCTCTTGGATACTCGTGTGACTCCCCACCTTTAGCTCTTGATTCATCTGTTCTACTGTATTTTTCCTGGGGAGGTATGCTGCAGTTGTCCACCCTTTTGTTTTCCAGGCTCAACAGATCTTCCGTGTGGACAATCAGAATTGCGGACCATTGTCTGTAAGAGATGCTGCTGGATATCTCCATCTGGCGTTGATTTCCTCTTCCAAGACTTTTTGGATTTGGAGAACGTTGGACTTCGAGAGGGGAAAAACTTCCGTCCATCTGGAAACGAGATCGGTAATGACTAAGAGAAATCGCTTTCCTTTGGTTAACCTGGGGTAGGGTCCCATGAGGTTTAGTGTGACATCTTTCCATAGTGAAGTATGTTCTCTGGTTCTCCATGGTGTCTCCATCATTCTTCCCAAGGTCTTCATATTGGCGCATGTATGGCAAGCTCGGACATGTTTTCTTACGCCTCTGGTCACTAACTTCCAGGAGTATGGTTTTCTGAGATTCTATAGAGTATTCTTTTCTCCTGGGTGTCCCGCTTTCACGTGGTCGTGGAAATATTTCAGAATCTCTTCCACCATATCTTGTGGGGCCACGATCTTCATTGCTTTCTCAGGATATTCTCTATACAACAGTGCACCATCTTGATAAGTGAACCTGGTTGCATGGAGCTTTTCTTGACAGGATCGTTTGTCGGCGGGAACCCTCGCGATGTCTTACAGCCATCTAATCTGGTTCTGTATGTAGGAATCCGTGTGTTGGGCCTTTATGACCTTTTTGGGTAGTGTCGGGGTGAAAGATAGGTTGAGAAGGTGGAGCGGTTCGGGAGGTAGAGGAGGAGCTTCTGGGGGCATCATCCGGTTCCATTCTCTTGAGTCTTCCTCCATGGATTCTTATCCTGGGTTTCTTGATACAGCATCTGGTAGCTCTTTCTTCTTCCCTGGTCGGTGTTGGAGCGTGAAGTTATATACTTGTAGTAGCAGAGACCAACGTGTTAGCTTAGATCAGCCGTCTTTATTATTGTTTAGCCACGTCAGGCATTTCGCATCCATTCTTAGTGTGAATGGTTTATCTGGGTATATCTGATACCTTTTGATTGCCCATATTATGGCGAGGCATTCTTGCTCGTTGTTGTCATATCGGCGTTATGTGGGTGACAGATTTGCGCTTCGGCTCCTTCTACTTCTTGGTACAGGACCGCGCCTTATCCTGTTCCACTGGCATCTGTTTGAAGACAGAAGGATATCTCTTGGTCGGGTTGGTGCAGGGCCCGGATGTTTTTAAATGCTTCTTTCGTCTGTTCAAAGGATTTTTGATCTTGAAAGCCCCATTTCCATTTCTGAGTTGCTCCTGATCTGGTGGTTAGTAGGCTAGTGATCTCGCTCGTGTTCGGGACGAACTCTCCTAGCCAGTTACACGTCTCGAGGAATTGTTGGAGTTGCCGCCGTGTTTTGAGATTAGGTTATTCTTGGATCACCTTGAGCTGTTCCGGGTTTGAGCGATTTCCTTCTTAGGAAATGATATATCCTTATGTAACTGAGCGTGGTTTTCCCGAACTCGCGCTTCTTCGTGGCGCCTGTAAGTCAATATATTTCTAGCCGTTCCAAGACCTTTTTAGATGTTCAAGATGTTCTTCGTAAGAGTTTTAAAATACAATAATATCATCCATGTAGGCGAAACGAAGTTTTCCCTGGTATCCTGCTAAGTCTTGCTGGCTCATCATTTTTTGGAATAACCCTGGTGGCCCTTTTAACCGAAGGGATGACCTTGAATTGATAAGTTTCTCCATTGGGCGTGCTGAACCAGTGAGTTGTCTGCCCGCAGGGTCTAAAGGAATCTGCCATTACCCGGATTTGAGATCTAAGGTACTGAAGATTTTGCCTGGACCTATCTCTTGGAGTAACTGTGGGATATAAACTCGTGGGCAATTTTCTTCTTCTGTGGTGGCGTTGAGTAGACGATAGTCAATGCAGAACCTAGGAGATTTTTCTTTTCTCTCGAAGATGACTATAGGTGCTTGGTACTGTGACGTGCTGGACTCTATAATATTGTCTCTGAGCGTTTCTTCGACTTGTATTTGAAAGATTTGTTTCTTCTGAAGCGAGTATCTGTAGGTGGGTCTTCGAATGGGGTGGTGATTTTTAAGGCCGATCTGATGTTGTGTGCAATTGGTTTGATTGTTTGGATTGAAGATGTCGAATGCCTTCTGATGCTGCATAATGACTTGGAAGAGGTGGGTGTGTAGGGCGGGGGTAAAGCTGTGTTGTACTTCCTCAGGGTTGAAGTTGTTGACCTTCTCTGGTCATTTCACGACCCAATATATTTGTTCTTTCTGCTCCTTTACTAACATTCGCGTGCGCGCTGGTAATACATTATTAACCTCCTGGTCGGTGAGCCACATATGTCCCAGAAGGATTTATTCCACGAGATCATCTGCGACTAGTTACGTAATTACCTATTTTTGTGCCCTATCTCTATAGGTAACTGGCAGTGGCCTCGAATATTTAGTTCTGTTCCTTCCTTGGCCAGGGACACTGAGGTGGGTGCTTTGGCCATTTGTTCCCATGTGTGAGAGTCGAGGGCTGATGTCCTGATGAATTTCTGCGATGCTCCGGAGTCTAGGACGGCCCGAAGTTCTCTTGAGGGTGTGTGACCTGGGATTCGGGGTAGGTTGGCTGGCGGTCTACTGCTAGGTACGGCCTGTTGGGTCGAGGATGAGTTTGGCCACGTTTTCATCCCTGGTTCCGTTTCCCGTGCTTGTCTGTGTGGTTTGTGCATCACGTGGTCTGTCCGTGGATCGCCTGGTGAGGATTACGGGGCACTCTCGGTGGAAATTCTGGGCAGGACAGAAATGGCATTGAGGAGGGGGTTTTGGTACTTCGAAGAGATCCTAAGGGAAGGGGTTTTGTTTGTTTGAGAGGGGTAAATGGGAGTACATCTTGCCGCACTGCCAGAGCCCTTTCCAGTAATTGGTCTACTGATGTTGGTGGGACGGAGGTGATAAATGGCTGGATGGTGGGGGGAAGGTGTTCACTTATGAGGGGTAGAATTTGTTCGTCGGGAGCGGCGGTGAAGAAACGCTTGTACAGTCTCATATTTCTTAGAATGAACTGGTCAGTAGAGTCTCCGGCTGTCTGTGCTTCTTCATATAGCTTCGCTTGGAGTTTGATTCTTAGTGGTGGAGAGTCAAATCGTTCTTGGAGCCTCTTTTGAACTTCTTCCCAAGTGTTGGAATATCCCTCATAATATTTCCACCATTGCGTGGCGTCTTCATTCAATTTTTCCTTCACTAACGTTGTTCACAGCTCCTTAGGTGTGTTGCTGTCATGGAGGATTGCCTCAGGATTTCCGCAGGAATGCCACTGGGTCTTCATGGTCCAGGCCTAGGAATCCTTGGAGAATAGGCTGGAAGGTGGGCTGTGGGAGGGTTGGCGGCAATGATTGCGGGGGATTGCTTGCCTTTTGGCGGAGTTCCTCAAGTTCTTCATGCTCAGCGCTATTTTTTCGTTGCACATTTGGCATATGGATTGGAGCCCGGTTGTTGATTGTTTAAATGTTTAATGGGAAACCTCCATTTTGGGAGCATTCTTTTGAAGAGTAGCATACATTTTGTCTCTGTTGACATCGCAGGTCGTGATTATCTAATCTTTCAATTAAGATTAATTTAGTGAATATTGATACAAGCTTGCATCTTGCTTTGGGACTGTATTTTTAAAATCATTTAATTTAGGCTTTGAGAGGTATTGCGCACCGCTATGACTGTTTAATTTTTGGGAAGATTCGTTCCCCTTATATTTTTTTGTAAATTACATGTTTAAAATCACTATTTGTTCCTTCCCGTCCTTTAATATTGTAAATATGTTTGATCTACTTATTTTGTGCTTATCTACTTGGGATTACGTAGACTATATCGGGCTATTTAGTAAATGTGACATAAGCCATCAATTTTCCCGATTCATTTGACTATGTGTGATTTTTTATTAAATCATATATTTTCTTATCTATTATTGTCGATTAAAACCTAAAATCTTCCTTTTTCCTTTATTTTGGGACTTAAATATAATATCTTAGAAAGGGGGTTACGACGCTTAACTAAATTAGAACTGAATGTGTCTTTTTCACATTATTAAACTGGCCCATTTCGTTCTGGGAAGTTGTAGTCCATTATTTAAAATAGCATTGCACTTAGTGTACTAATTCTCACTATGAAACTGACTCTTAGTGTCTGTAAAATCTTACTATTTAAATATTGGTAAGATATTGTTAAACCTCATTCGATGAACCTTTGTTATATTATAAATTTGAGTATACAGTTTCAAAAATAATGAAATAAGAAAAGAAAGCGCTCTAATTAAACTCGCTTTTAGTTTTAGGGTTGCTGCACTGCCAGAAACCTACTTCCATCCTCTGTCAATTCCAATACTTTATGTACCGCGTCTAACTCACAACAACACTATCAGCTAATTTACCCTAATACTTTAGGTATAGTTAAGAAATAAATTATAAGAAATATACTCTGAATATAGTGGAGGGAAAGTGGAAAAGCATTAATTAGGAAACATCCCCCTGGATATCTAACTTTAACCTCCATATCACCAGAAACCCATATTAGACGGGCTTGAGACTTTAGTCCACGTGTCCACTAATTGGGATAGCATTATTTTTAAAGGAGTTTTTTTATCATGTGTCTTGACCTCGTTCGGACTGCAGACATTATTACTAATTATTATGCTCACGTTAGGCATGAGGAAGGTTTAATTTAGAGGAAATGTACCTGCTTTCGCGTGAACTAGATAGTGAAAAACCATTAATAAACAACACCCTTATCTTATCTGACTGGTATTAGAACCACAATCTCCCTGTTATTGGCAGTCCATTATATTTCAAGAGTGACACCTTAAACCATTCGTTCACCGAGGCAGACTTAAAGGAGTTTAATTCCTACTGTAAGTTACATATTTTGTAATCTAGGGGTAGTATGAATTAAAGTGGTATTTTCATCTCGGTGAAGATGTTGAAACTAGCCGAGCGTGTTAAAACTCTCGTGGAGTAAATAGAGCTCACACTCTTCTTGTTTCTTTGCTAGATTAGATTTCTAGTCAGTGACCTACTTGAAGTCCTGAACGCTCAAAACTTGAATATTTCTCTCTGTGATATGAAACTCTACTATACTGACTCATTCTTAACAGTTGAGGGAAAAAATCAAAACACTTTCTGATACATTGATTCAGTAGATATCGTAGTAATATATGATATTAAAGTTATGGGCTGAATATGCTACATCTTGTTCAAGAATATTTGGAACTGATAAGCCTACTATTTTCTTTTCATAATCTCTATCTGTTTAACCTGTTGAGGAGTGTATTTTTCTGATTAAAAACTATGATATAAGCTTCAGCGCTTGTCGAAAAAGGTGTCAAGATCACCTTGTCTGGTTTGACAATGATTTTGATGTCAGGGTTCGAATATCAGCCCATTGTACTGAGAGTGATTTTTCTTAAATAGTCTCTCACTCTCCCTCCACGCAAATCTGGTAAAATTTTACTCAAAATACAACCTTAGTCATCCATACCTGACTAACATAATTATATAATCGCTTAGCCTGGATGGGAATAAAATGTTTAAAAAAAAATAACGTAACAAAACTGAACTTTACTTTAATCTAGATAATCAAAAGCAAGTTGATTACTTTCTATTCCTTTTATAAAAGTTTTTCTAAGTAAAACCTCTTTTCGCTTTAGAAGGTAATTGTATTATATTTGAAAGAAGGTACAGGAAAGGTGAACTGAAACATATAAAAGGAACGAACACAATATGGATATATTGTGCTCTTTCCTTTTATATGTTTCTATCCATCTTTACTATACCTTCTTTCAAATATAATACAATTCTATAAACGTTCGTAAGCGTTAAGTTTGTATGATTAGTATAAACTACTTATGTTTCTTCCAGTTATTGTATAGGGAACGTTCACCGTTATGAAACTCCAGCTTAACACATTTTATTAACCAGGTCGAAGCATCCCTGAACAAATTCATGCCATTGAGACTCAACTAAAAGAAACAATAATCACCAAATATTTGATTGAAAACGAGGGGTTTATACAGAAAATGTAAAGTGGTTTGTAAAACTCTGTGATTCCCTGCATTGATGGTGGTGTATTATAGCAGGCCATGGGTGGCGCTTATTATATTTCCTAATGGAATTTCATAATTTCTCTCTCACCAATTATTATTTTGCAAAACTCATTTCGTGCAAGAAGATTAGTAGACCATCATAGTTAGAGTCATGGTTAATGGTATTCCCTTCTCAAAATAAAATGATATAAAAAACCTTTGTGTGTGTATTTTGTTTTAACGTCTTAGGGAACTTAACCATTTACAGCACTTTTAATACCAATCCAACCTGCCTCGGTGGCGTAGTTGGTTAACGAGCGAGACCACCAAGGACGGGGAGATCAAGGTTCGAATCTTGTCGGGTGAACTAGGGGTGGTTTTCTTAAATGGTTTTCCTCTCGCCCTCCACGCAAATGTGGGTTCACTTCCTATAATTCAACCTTCCCAATTCCTAATCCATTAGTGTAATTATTACTTAAGTGTATAACCCGAACGGGTAGTAAGACGTGGTGCTAAAATTAATTAATTATATTACAGGATGGGGCAGAAAGTTTTGACACATATAATAGCATTATATGTTTACAATTTTAACTACTAAATACTTCATTATTAAACTTAAAAATAACACAAAAGATTGACAATTCTTCACTCGAGAATGCAAGTGTTCTATCTCCAAAAGTGTTAATTTGAGATATTTTATGTTTACCTATATTTAGAATGCTCATGGTTCACCTACGGTGAAATTGAGACTAGTATATAATGATGTAAGAGGATAAAAACTCAAGTTCTCATCCAATAACTTTGGTTTTATACACATGGTCAAACTTCAATGCTATTTTACACAAAAGTGGAAAATTGGATATAGAACACTTGCATTCTCTTGTGACGAATTTTCTACATACCCTTGAATAAGTCATTTTTGTAAACAATGTCACTCAGACGGTCACCATCATATGCAATAAACTATTGCATGCACTTCTCGAAACTTGGCATATTTCAGTTATCTTCATCGACATCTGCTTAAAGAGACCCGATTTAATTTCAAAACCAATCAAATAAATCAGTACGTATGTGTCTGCATCATGAGCTTTCTAGGCGTATATCCTTTAGAGAAACAAACTAGCAGACAGTTGCATTTACTGTAGATAGTGTGCTGTGCTGTGAGATGTATTGAAATTGGAAACCGTATGTATCATTCTCGTTTAATGTTGATTCGTTTCACGACACAGAACAAACATTTTAAAACACCCATCTTGACAATAATCTTGTAATTATATTTATTTACTAGATAATACAATATATTTAGAATCAACTCTTTCTAGTTTGCAATGCAAAGCATTATAGAGCAATACATATTTCTGAGATATGGTGAATTTCTGTGCCACTCAATTAGATTTGCTCTCGATTTTCAATGAATGTGTAAATATATTTCTATCCATCTACACACTGCGAAAAACAGAGCTCAAAGCAATAATATTTTCATTCACGTTAATTTGGTATGTGAGGATTATTAATTATGTAATTCTATACAACCCCTTTTATTTCAATATTCATATTTGTTTTCAAATTTAGGTTAGCCAATTTTATGTAAATCACACTTTTTCTTTCATTTTAATAATTTATGTACTCTCTGTATTTAGTCATTATGAACATAAATTAAAGTTATTTTAATGTGAACTTTTATGCTTTGTGTTATCAATTCCTTACACAGGCTGTAATAGCCATTTTACATTAGAGAAAAATGAAAACTCCGCATAATCCACTAAAACCTAATGATCTAGGAGTTGTGTTTCGCATATTATAAAGTTCTACAAATTTATACATGAGCATATTGGTTACACTTTTTACCATCCTCAATTAGAGATGGTTATTTTCTAAGATAGTCATATGATTTGTATTTTATATAGTACTACATTTTCCAATATTATTGTAACACGGATGAACTACCCATGATCATTAACGTAACCAAAACTCGCTATACCTCACAATTTAAAAGTATCCTTAAAAGATTTCCTTACCAACTTCGGCGGGAGAGCTGGTTAAAACCAGACTGGGTGAGCATTACTGTAATGCTCACCCAGTCTGGATTTTAAGTGATGAGTTGAACAGGGTTCGAATCCCATCACAATATAGAATGCCCAAACTAACTTATTATTATTTTGCACTCTCACTGAATGTTGACTAGCACTTAGCAAAGGAAAATGAATTTAGATGATTAGGGTGCGTTAAAATAAACAATAATACAAGCTATAATTTACAAGTTTTATAGTAAGATCTATTCTTGTACTTAACCACACATGGAAATAATATTACCCCCTTCGGTGGCTGCATGGTCTAAGGTATCACTCTCATAATATACTAGTTTGCTTCAAAACCCGGTTGGGTGTACAAAGGGTGTATTTCTTAAATGGATTTCCACCCTCCCTCGACCCAAATGCGGGTACACTTCCTATAAGTTCAAACTTCCTCATCCTTAACATATTAGCCTAATTAATAATTTTTTTCGTATAGACCGTACAGGTAATGAGACGTTGCGATAAAATAATGAAAATAGTATGTAAACATACTTATGTATAATACAGTATAATAAATACTATGTCCAGTTTTTCATTCTCACCCTTATTTATTCTTACATTATCAGGACTGATCCTGATGATAAAATCCATATATAAATCTATGATACCATTAATTATGTAAAACACTTTTTAAGAGAGAAATGTGTGCCACATTCAGTCAGTGTGTATTGAAAGTTCTTAAATTCAGTGTTAATTAAAATAAATGATGGTTTATTAATCGATAATAGCTGCTCTGTGGGTTATTTATAAAATAGAGGGGAGAAGGGCCGTTTTTCCACTCTAAATATTAACCTTCTGCGAGGATGACCTGCGAGCTTCATTAAAGTTTGGCAGCTTACCAATTTCTCGCGTCGTACCCTCAGCTCACGCAATCACACGTCTGTCGGGATTGCGACGATTAGAAAATCATTTCTGGTATAAATTTGTCACAGCAGACGTATTACCGCTTCATGCGCGTTTGGCTAGGATCATACCAAAGCACTCGATTCTTGTTATCTATTTCCGTCATTTCTTCTAAATACGTTCCACCATAGCGCTGGAAGCGGGGCATAAGCTAAATTCCCTGGTAGGCAATCGATATAGGTAGTGTTGGTGATGGATTTTATTAGAGATACTGTATGGTGGAGTCACTATGCACTTTATCCAAATTTAAGGGTCCTACCAATTCACACTGAATAATTTCTTTTTAGGGGGAATAGAGGTTATAAAGTATCAAAACAACCAAAACAATACTCAATTGAGGGGGTTGAGGCAAAAACATAATAACACTCGTAGATTTAGATGAGTTATATTCTTTTTTTTAGATAAAAATAGAAAAATTCCTTGATATAAGCTAGCCTCAAGGTCTTGCCGGACTCTAAAAACAACTTGTAGTTCAAGAGGTAAGCCACCAGAATTAATCACTGCCAACACATTGGTTCATGAAATGCTCCAAACCCCTCAATTATTTTGACATGTTCTGTTGTGACTTTATTAAAGAAAAATTGTTTATTTTTTGAGGAAGGCCTGATCTATATTTATAAGAAGTCACTTTGATCTAATACTTTGACATTTTTCGTAGAAAGTCACCGAAAATGAGCAGTTATTTCTTTTTCGAGTTTTTTAATTAACAAACCTAACATGCAAGGTATTTAACCCAATTGGTACATTTTTATGCATTTCACCTCTATTATGGTATGAACATTGTTATGAAATGTTATGAAATAACAATTCAATTGATTAATAATGCCGGATTTCTTGATGTCTCCAATCCGTCTCAGATATTCAGAAGTTGGTCTTCTGTAAAAAGTTAGACATATAAGGTCTAATTTTATTTTACATATACACAGATACTCTCCAAAGTAATATTTACCTTGCTATAAAAATAAGGATGTGTGCAGGTAGAGGGTGTTTAGGTGAATATATACACCCAACCTATATTTTATTTCACAAATATACAACTGAATCTCCACATAACAAGGGAGATATTTAACAATCCAGATGGCTGTGTCATCAATATGATTTGGTCTGGTTTGTTGGTGACGGAGAGGTTGGGTTCTTGCTGATTATACTGAAGGTATTTCTTCCTAAATATTGGCCACTCTACTCCAATGTAAGTAAAGGTATGTCTTCTACATATTCCTAATCCTTATTCCATGAGTGTAAGTATGCAGATAGTTCAGCCGAGTAATGGGATGTGGTGCACGAAAAAAAGCAAATATTTCCTTGGCTTTGAATTAGACAACCGCCTATTACATGACCTAAACTGACGCAACAATTTGTATATCTAAGGCTATAATCTATAAAATCTTAATTTTTTATCATGCATTTTATTATATTCAATGCATATCACCCCTAATAATAATCATGCCATTCATTTTATTCTAATTTCACTCCGAAAATTGAGTATAATAGTAAATTAATACTAATGTATCATCAATAATACCTTAGTAAGAATTTATAACTCAAAATAAATTACCATCTTAATAAAAATATGATCATCCCACAAAGCTTGACTCACCCTTCTTTGCCTAGAATCGTAAAGTAAAACTGTATTATTTTTTTTCTTCCATACTATTGAGATCCAAGCAATCTCACAAAAATTGATAATCCCAAGACCATATAAATATTTGTAGATATTTATGTAAGAGATCTGCTATAGATCTAAATCCTCCATCCCCCACTTGGTATGGGACAGCGGTGCTCTTATGGACTTATCTTCCTTTCTTGTTTTGTGCCACTTATTGTTCATTTTCCTTGGGTTAGCCACAGCTTACACTAACTAATCGTATCACACAATATTAGAATAAAGAGCTCTGAGGAAAACACACAAGAATTCCCCAAGAAAGAGGGTTGAAAATACTTGATTTGATTGCAGCTGGCACCCGCTTCGAAGGGCACGGTGACCTAACCCCAAATTCACTTGGTCCTTTTTTCAGGTAAGGGTCAGGTTGGAACTCTAATCCCTGAAAGGATGTACTGAGTTTTTTATTCCTTAATAGTCTCTTACTTCACGTCCATGTAAAATCGGGTGTATTACTTCTGAAATCTACTTTCTTCATCCCCATTCCAATCGCGCTATTAACATGTTTATATCAGAATGGTTCGTAAGAAACGGTGAGAAAAAAAGTATGTATTGCAGTTTACTGAGCACAGCGCTGAGCTCTGCTTGTATCGACTATATATATATGAGCACCGCGTACTACTATTCGTTCAGGTTTTACGCTTTAGGCTTGTAGCTGAATTTGCGTAGAGGGAGAGTGGAAAACAATTTAGTAAAAGCACCCTCAGTACACCCGACTGAGATACAAATTTCAATATTTCCGCCATCAACAGTCTAGTTTTCTGCGAGAGTGAGGCGTTAGACTATGTGGCCACTAAAGCCGGCTCAAATGACATAACTTAAGGTCTTGTTTTATTGAAAAATGAAAACTCTAGCGTAATTCAACAAAAACCTACTGGTCTAATGTATGTACAATAATCTTTTCATCAGATCTCGTCTTTGTTAATATACTCTAAGGCATTGAGATCCAAGAGTTGGATTTTGGGGAGCCAGTTTGAAACTAGGTCGATTGTATATTCTATCTACTCATGTATTGAAAATAATTGAGTTTCGAGGGATTCTGAATCAACCAAATGTGCTGTGCCATTTGCTTACTTACTTTATGACATTTGGAACTCTTAAGTTCGTTGCCACACTAACTTACAAAAGTACGCCAACTAGCCTATTCCTATTCTATCCAAATCACCTCATTACACCCTATCTCTTTCAATTTTTTTGTAATGTTATCTTCTTCCCCTCTACGTTTAGGTCTTCCCAATGGTTTATTCCCATTGGATATGAGAGTCAATACCCCGAACACGGTTCTGTATTCTTTCATTCAACAGTATGCCCTGCCCAACGTAATTTGCAAGATTTGATTATAATGACAATGTCTTGTGATGGGTATAGGGTATATAATTTATCATTATGTGTCCTCCTCCACTTCCCACTATCATAACATTTTGGACCAAAGAGCACCTGGATTTCGAACATCCTAAAAACATTTTTCATGTAAGATAAAAGCCCATGTTTCACAAACATAGAGAACAACTGGAAAAACTATTAATTGGCATATTATTATGCATTTTGTTATAGATTTCTTGACTGCTGGTGAGTTGGCAACATTTTATTGAGCCTACATGATTGCTCGTACCAACTTGAAACTAACCTACTTTTAAGTTCATGGGTTTTGCCTTGTGATTTCATCCCCAACCTCTCTGTGAGGACAATGACCCTGTAATATATGGTCCTATGGGCGCATTCCAACAAAATGCCATTTTTTTAATAATAAATTGAATTATAGAATTTAATAATTATTTATAAGTAAAGACATTACATTGTAACATTGTATATAATATTAAGTATACATATAAATAATATTGATTTACTTCATAATCGCTTTTATTGTTATATAAAATTTGGGATAGCTTTGTCGGCGTGTAACATTGATATTTAATTAAAAGCTTCAGAAAATATTAAGATAACATGAAGTGAAAAGGGGATAAAATTTTGCACACATTGGGGAAGGGTATATGTGGTAGGAGTTGGGGGAAGGCTGTTGTAACTTATTTTATATTTATCTCTTTTTTTGTTATTTTAGTCTTTAATTTGGCTGGCATTTTGGCACCCAAATGTTATTTCTTTGTTTCTTTCACGGGATGCGGTTTATTTATATTATAAAGAATACAACTGGGGCCAATATTTAAGTCTCGCCTTGGGCATATTAAACCCTTGAGCTGCCCCTAAACTTGCTTTTAAATTTTACCTTTATCCTTCGTGTTAAAGTATTGTGATTATATGAATATAATGGATTGGTAGAGTGACGAAGCAAAAACCTAGTAATCGATGTCCAAGCTAGCAAGTCTAGGACACTAGCCACCAATTTTTGTTTTTTATACCTTCGGGACATAAGTGGATTATTCTAAAGGAGATTGATATGATGTTTCAAAAAATGACACGAATAGTTGGGTGTCACGTTTATATAAAAATTAAACTCAATTTTTTTTATTGAATTACCAATTTTTAGTGCCATAAATACAATATGGAATACTTATCAATAACATTCTCATGTTAAAATACAAATATTTTATCAATTTATGTGTCCCACAAGGGAATGTACAGTACATTACATTCCCTATACTTAAAAATGATTGCCATAAGTATTTTTTTAAGCCCCACTATGGAAGTATCCCAGCAACCTTTATAACGCTTTTCCATCATGAATTTGTACTGAGAGAAGTGTTCCCCTTCCTTATCACTTACAGCTCCCAAATTATCAGAAAAAATATGTAAATGTACAAAAATAGTTTTAAAAGGAATTTGGCACCCCATATCTTTATAGCACTATAGCAAAGCTGACACCAGAGATTCATAATAGACTTTTATCCGGTTTCCAAGAAATCAATGCTCAAATGCTATAAAGCCGAGTTGTTGGTTCAGTGTTCTGTAGCTTCATCACAAACATACTATCTTTAAGAAATTTCCTTATTTGGGGTCAAATGAAAATTCCATCTTTCCTGCTATTTTGAGAAAAACCTCTGCAAGACAGGTGAATCCTCTTCCTATTTTAAATAAGGACGTAGCAAAACTCTTCTTTAAGACAAATATGTAAAGGTGGAAGAAGAACCTTTTCTGTTTCAATCAGTGGACTAAGTTACATTAATTCTTCTTGGTAGGCCTATATAATTTAATTTCACATTGTTATACAATATAAGGCTCTACTTTGGCCTGTCCATCCCTAAAACATATACAGCAACAATATTTGTTGAAATCTCTCCTTAGACTTTTAAGTATTCCATTAACCTTAAGAACCCCACATACATGACAAAAGTTGTCTTTGTACTTTACTGCACTCAGAATCTTTGGCATGAATTTATATATGTTTTCGAGCCAGTGGCATGAATTGGAGGAACTGATAATATATATATATATATAAGTAATATTATATATATATATTAAGTAATATTATATATATATATAATATTACTTAAAGAAATTACGAAGCTGATTAGGACACTTCCGTTTCTTCGACATTATAGCAATACAATGGTTGAAAAAACACAATAGATAAAAACACTCTCTAAATAAACATAGATCCAAAGCTTACGCTATAGCTTTATCTTCGTAAATGAAGTAACCATTGTAGGAGCATATACAGAGTACAACAATAATACTCTACGAGACATTGCTCCCATCTATGAGCAAATGCGAAAAAAAATAGTTGGTTATTATCGGATCTGTATCATGTTTTATTACACTTTTCTTACTATGTTTACATGCAACAACTGTACTGTAGAAGTATAGGTCATATGACAGTTCCAGGCTATATTCTCTTCACTAAAACCCAGTAAGATACACGTAATATGTAAAGACAAAAATCTATGTAAAATATACAAAAAAAAGTGTTGTGGTATTTTTATTGCCATTTCCGAGATATACACAAAAATATCAACCAAAGCCCAATAAAATATTACTGGTGTTAAAAATCACATTAAATAGTGTTATTTGTAACAATGTTTAGTAAGTAAATTATTATTTATTAGTACAATTTTGTTTTTAAAATACAGTGTGAATTTAAATTTTTAATATTTGACTTGGTAAAGAATAATTTTTATTTTACATTTCTTTAAATTTTGCAAATCACTAATGTAGCGAAAGGAAAAATATATGAATGCCCATTCCCCATAATATGAATATAACCTTTTCCATCTAGAAAACTTTTTATAAACTAACTTTATTATCATAGATAGTATTAGAAATTTATATTGTTTACATTGTAATTATTAAATTATTTTGTCTTAATAAACTAAATTTTTTTATTTGTACCGTGGCTACAAACATCTTCGCCACCTAACCTCCACCAACTATAAAAACACACACTTACCCCGTTTTACCGAGATACCAGTGCCGTATTTAGATCCTCCGCACACATCAAAACACATAACTGTTCACCATTCACGTTAGATAAAAACGAAGTCACGGAGTGCTACGTAATCCGGCCCGCTTTCCCCGAGTGGCGAGCGATGCGCAGGCGCTAGAACTCGGTGAAAGAGGCGCTCTGTGCTATCACGTGTGCTACCCTACCCCCCGAACAGTCGCTCTTTCGACGTTGTGCGCAGGCTTCGAGGGGAGACCAACGCACTAACTTGCTGAAGATGACATCATTGGACTTGAAATACCTCCCTCCCATATTTTCCCCGCTGGGATAAATTGAATATAAACATGTACACAGCATGGAGCTATCACTCTTTGATGCAATTAGGATTTAGAAACTTACAACATGTAAATGTACATTATGTTGGAAAGGTTTTTTTTAATTATAATTTTGTTATATAGGAAAACTGAGGAACGACTCATCTCTTCCTTAATTATGTACACTAATGGATTAGGAATTGGGAAGGTTGAATTTAGAGGAAGTGAACCCGCATTTGCACCGAGGGAGAGTGAAAAATCATTTAGGAAAAACCACCCCAGTTCACCCGACCGAGACTCGAACCTCGATCTCCCCGTCCTTGGTGGTCTAGCTCAACACGACTGGCGCGTTAGCTAACTACGCCATCGAGGCGGGTCATATGCCTTTTTGTGCGCTATTTTGCACTATAGTTTGTGTGGCTTACAGTTGTAGTGTGTCTTGATGAAACTAATATGGTTTGGTATATTTTCACTTTCTACGCGAGTGGGAAATTCAGTAAAGGATTTTGATATGTTCAAAGTTTATTATGGAGTAAGAAAATACTCGTAAGTTAGGATGATATTATGCTTTTTGGTGTGTAGGCTACCCCGCCTTACGGGTGTTAGATGGGAACAATGACTTTATTTGTATATTTTGTAGCCATGGTTATGGTTATGAGCAGAAATTTATTTTTTGTGATGTATAAGTTAGGAGTTATGATATATTTTTAACAAGTTTAATTTCTTATATATATAAATATATGTATATATACATATATGTATATATATATGTATATATATAAGTATATATACATATATGTATATATATATATACATATATGTATATATATATATATACATATATGTATATTATACATATATATACATATATATACAATATTATATATATATACATATATATATACATAAAATATATATGTATATATATACGTATATATATATATACATATATATATATATATATATATACATATATGTACATATATGTATATATATATCTATATATATATACATATACGTATATATGTATATATACATATATATGTATATATACATTTTTGAATGGCTTAGATATGTTGATTAGACGATAGGGTGTATTCCCGCTTTCATTTCTTTTTGATTATTGTTCGCGAGCATTAACTTTTTTACTTTTGAATTGGTTCTTTTAACTTATTAAGCATGTTCTTTAATCTGGACAGTTGCATTTAGTACGCTGTAACTTTGTGACATTATTCTTTTTACTTAAGCACATTTATTCGCTTCCCGATAAATATTGTTGCATTATTGCTATAGCGCATTGTCCACAACCAAAAATATAAATATTGTTAACCTTTTGATTATTATCACTGATAAAAAGACGGCTTTTGGGCCATTATCAATTTTATGTCATTTGTTACGCATTTACATCAAGCAAACCCTAACTTCCTTAACTTGAATGGTTGAGTACTTTAATCTACTGATTGTTAACACTGCTAGGTTTGGATACTTGAGTTTTAATGATTTGGGCTGGGCCAGATAAAGATCCCTAGTAAACTTCTTTTCTATTCTTTGTAATGCAACGCTTCCTCTATATAGAGAAGGGGTTTATATTCTTGAGGTTTAATTTATTTATATATTGTGTGAATTATTTATTTATTTTTTTATCTTTTGAAAACTGTGGTAAATATCACTAAATATTTTACTATGATTGTACCGGGTTACAACTATTTAATCCACCACATTAAGATTCAAACAATTCAACTAAAATAAACTTTTCCAACACCATCTAATACTCTTTTGAACTCACCATATTTTCTATGTCGTCCATCTCTCTAACCGCGGACCTCCTACACCATCGTAGTCGACACCAGAATTGAAAAGATTGAATGAGACGCCGATTGAGCCTACTGATCTACCGGAAGTCCTTGCGAGTGCGCACTATACCATCGATAGTTCTACGCTCTTCTTGAAAATCTTGGCCGTTTCGCCGGGGGAGGAGCTACCCCAAATAATGTCGTATGCATAAACTGGGTTGCTTCAATAAATGAAAAATAAAAGAGACCATTGACAAGCTAGGCCTGCTGTTCATCTAACCATGAAAAATAGAAGAGACCATTGACAAGCTAGGCCTGCTGTTCATCTAACCATGAAAAATAGAAGAGACCATTGACAAGCTAGGCCTGCTGTTCATCTAACCATGAAAAATAGAAGAGACCATTGACAAGCTAGGCCTGCTGTTCATCTAACCATGAAAAATAGAAGAGACCATTGACAAGCTAGGCCTGCTGTTCATCTAACCATGAAAAATAGAAGAGACCATTGACAAGCTAGGCCTGCTGTTCATCTAACCATGAAAAATAGAAGAGACCATTGACAAGCTAGGCCTGCTGTTCATCTAACCATGAAAAATAGAAGAGACCATTGACAAGCTAGGCCTGCTGTTCATCTAACCATGAAAAATAGAAGAGACCATTGACAAGCTAGGCCTGCTGTTCATCTAACCATGAAAAATAGAAGAGACCATTGACAAGCTAGGCCTGCTGTTCATCTAACCATGAAAAATAGAAGAGACCATTGACAAGCTAGGCCTGCTGTTCATCTAACCATGAAAAATAGAAGAGACCATTGACAAGCTAGGCCTGCTGTTCATCTAACCATGAAAAATAGAAGAGACCATTGACAAGCTAGGCCTGCTGTTCATCTAACCATGAAAAATAGAAGAGACCATTGACAAGCTAGGCCTGCTGTTCATCTAACCATGAAAAATAGAAGAGACCATTGACAAGCTAGGCCTGCTGTTCATCTAACCATGAAAAATAGAAGAGACCATTGACAAGCTAGGCCTGCTGTTCATCTAACCTTGAAAAATAGAAGAGACCATTGACAAGCTAGGCCTGCTGTTCATCTAACCATGAAAAATAGAAGAGACCATTGACAAGCTAGGCCTGCTGTTCATCTAACCTTGAAAAATAGAAGAGACCATTGACAAGCTAGGCCTGCTGTTCATCTAACCATGAAAAATAGAAGAAACCATTGACAAGCTAGGCCTGCTGTTCATCTAACCATGGATCGTCCTACCGACAATACGGAGAACGGACAATAGCAGAAGCGTATGATTTCGCAACTAGCGTAAGAACAACATTTTTTAAACCACTCTAAATAACTCTTTAGTAAGGTTTGAATAAATGTATGAACGCTTGTCCGAGCTAATATTATGTATTAGTTATAAGAAATGTGTTCATTTATTATGTAGGGCCTGGTTGCCATAACAGCTGACTCAGGTTTGAGTTAGAACGTTAGATTTGGTTTGTTAATTGTTATAATATATAGGGTTAGCTCGTAACCTTTTAATAAACCCTGTATTAGGGTATTATTTTTTGTGCAGATCAGTTAATTGTTATAATATGTAGGGTTAGCTTGTAACCTTTTAATAAACCCTGTATTAGGGTATTATTTTTGTGCAGATCAGTTAATTGTTATAATATGTAGGGTTGACTTGTTACAATTCAGGTATTATCTTTTGTTCTGATCAGTTAATAATTATAAAATGTAGGGTTAACTTGTAACTGTCTAATAAATTCAGAGTTAGGGCTATGTTTTAAATGTGTGGGTTTAACATAGGAACATTTGATAATGAGATTTCTGCTGGACAAATGCTCTCTCCATTGGGATGATCCTATCAGTTATTACTTAGTCTATTTCTACTGACCCCTCGTTTGGCAATTTATAATTTTTGATTATTTTGTAAATATCTTTGATATACTAACCATTTCTTTGTTTACACTAGACACAATACATACTTTGGGGATGATTGTCTAATTGTTTTTATAAGGCTAGGAATGTGTGCTGTGCTTATGTCACTGAGAAGGCACTGCCTTGCGCAATAGTATGTGTTCATTGTAATAAATTATGGATTATGTTTCATACGCCACTGAGTTTCAGAGTGCTTAAGGTGACTGAGCCTACGTAACGTTCCCTAATTATTATAGGACGAAAATAAACGCACTTATATTTACTATTAACCTTTTGTAATATTTATACTTGCTGTTTATTAAAACTTATCTTCACTTGAACTCATCTGTATAACTTGTAATATGCTCCTTGCTTCCTTCCCGTAATTATTCCAATTAGGGTAGGGAATGGTTGCGCGCCAAACTACGTGGTGCATTAACAGTCTAAACACTGTGTGGTACACTTCACTAATAGGAGGAGGTGGGGCATTATATTTAAAACTGTTAATTTTTCCTCGAGTATATTTATTAGTAAATTAATAAGTCTCTTCAATACTGTTTTTTAATATTTGAGATTATAATAATATAATGATATTGATTTAAAATAGGGCTACTATGTTTCCGTTTGTATTTTGTGTCTTTAGGCTACATGTAGACGAAATAACAGGTAACTTTGATTTCAAGGAATACCCTTAAATATTTATAGTTAAGTTAATCTGAAGCAACTTTATATTAAATATGAACAAATCTCTGATTAAATCTCAACTAATGTCAAACCATAAATATATTTTACTAATCCTATAGTACCTCTTTAGATACACATCCAAGAACTTGGGGTTCATTAACTTGTGACTTTTCATTATTTATTTATATATTTTATTATTTATCGACTTGATTATAGCTTTTAAAAGTGAACAATACATTTCACTTGATAACCTAACGATGTAGTTATTTTTATAATATTCTGTTTTTTTTATTGATATTACGATGTTCTTTTCTTTCTCCTCCTTGTTTTCACGTCCTCCCTTTGTTCTACCTTCGCGTTCATCCCCTATTTTTATTCACTTGAAGCTATCGTTAAAACTGCACGCTGTTAAACCTGTTTGGACATTTTTGCTTTCGTTTGAGAGAACCAGCTCTAATGTGCCCGACTATTTTTTACTTCATTTTCAGACAAAGCCAAAGGATTGTTTGCTCCTATGATTTCTTAATAGGAGAAGAGTTAAAATAATTTATTTGACTATTAGTGGTGTTCTCTGACCATTCAAAGCATCTCACTACAAAAAATTATACGATGGTTGACTTCTGGGTTGTTACATTATAATGCATTTTTGTCGTTGGTTATAAATTTGTTATCTACTGTCAATATTCTTCCTATCAACTAAATGCTTCACCCGCCTCGGTGGCGTAGTTGGCTAACGCGCCAGTCGTGTTGAGCTTTACCGCCGAGGACGGGGAGATCGAGGTTCGAATCTCGGTCGGGTGAACTGGGGGTGGTTTTTCCTAAATGGTTTTCCACTCTCCTTCCACGCAAATGCGGGTTCACTTCCTCTAAATTCAACCTTCCCAATTCCTAATCCATTAGCGTAATTAGTACTTAGGCGTATAACCCGAACGGGTAGTAAGACGCGGTGCTAAATATTAAATATTATTAACTAAATGCTTCAACTTGATTCTAAGTCAAATGCTACAGCAAGACGTTTAACGTAGGGTTGATGGTCGGGACTGTACATTTAGCAAATAGTTCACACGGAACGACCAGTTTGGATACTGTGGTCAACTAGACATCTAATTACGCACATGGCAGTAGTGGAGAACCCCTTCCCTTTTTAAGTGAACAAATTTCGTAATGGATCTTGATGAGTAATACTTGATGTTGGTGTGGTTGTTTTACTGGAAATGGAATCAGAGAAGAAAAGTAAAAATAGAAATATAATATATATATATATATATATATATTATATTTGACTTTTGAAACAACAAATTAGCATAACAAGTTCAGGAACACGAATGTAATACTCAACCACGCTCTCCAATGGTGCCCAACCTCTATTAGCCTTGCACCCACTTATGAGAAGTTAAATTCAGTAAGCGTGCTAAAATTCATGTTACATTGTACATTAATATTTAATTATTACAAACTAAATAATTATTATGATTATGTATAGGTTAATTTTATAAATTTTGACTAATTTACTTTAAGACTTCTAGTGAAAATATAAATACCCCAGGAAAATATAAATATGTTTTATGTTCATAAGAATTAGTAATTCATCTTACTGTCAATATTATATAACATTAATATTAAAATAAATTTAAGGCCCTTTAGTTAAATATATTGTTTCCTGTTATTATTAGCACTATATTATTGCTGTAATAGTCGTATAAACCTAGATGCCCCCTACCTCCCCATTATAGTTTACCACCCCTGGGGGGTTATGCCGCCAAGGATGAGTATAGTAGCACTGCTCTATTTAATGTTACTTCTTACATACATTTTTCTTACCTAACTGTGAGCAGCCGATACGTCTGGGCAATTTTTTTATATACGTCTGAACTACCACACTTGTAAAAATGGAATGATGATATGATTTAGCGGGCTATGCCACCGGATTTTCACGAGGAAACCATGTGTCGAGTTGATTGTCACGCCGCATTACACCACGTCTTTTCTTCAATATCGTTAAATAAAATGTTACGTCAAGTCGACTTTAACCGTTTCGTCTATTTTCAGTCTTAGACAACTAAGTTGTATAAATATTCCTATTTTTTAAAACATATCAACTCTAAACGTAGGATGCAGATTTACCTATACAACTACCTTCGAGAGCCTCATCATTGGGCGTCTGGTATAGAGGCTAGGCTCGTATAAATTGATTTGCTGATAGTGGAGGGAATCAATATTCAAATTGCGACTAAGTAAATTTATTAATTTATTTTTATTTAGCACCGCGTCTTATTACCCGTTTGGGCTTTACGCTTAAGTACTAATTGCGCTACTGGGTTAGGAATTGGGAAGGTTGAATTTATAGGAAGTAAGCCCGCATTTTAGTGGAGAGAGAGAGTGGAAAACCATTTAGGAAAAAACACCCAAGTTCACCTGACCGAGATTCGAACCGCGATCTCCTTGTCTTCAGCAGTCTTGCTCAACACGAAACTAGCGCGTTAGCTAACTACGCCACCAAGATGGGTGACTGAGTATAGCCCCCAGGGGGTTCGTGAACCTTAGTTTGGGAGCCACTTTTATAGGGTCTACTATCCACACCCCAGTTATTTCTCACGTAGATCGACACATCCTGTATGAGGTCTATAACAGTGTTGTGGCATGTCATGAAGTGTTGCTGGGGTAAGAAAAACATGTTAAAATTATATCTGTTATACTATATCCTCCGTTCACTAACCATGCATAGGCTTTGATCTACAAATCTCATGAGGGTATATATTCTCCTGAGATATAGCAAATTATTATTTACCTGAACGATGAAAACAAGTTCCATGTAAGCTGAGTGACCAGATAACTTTGGAAAAAAAGGGGACAAGAACTGTCAAAATGAATAACATTCAAGTAAACTGTAGGATGAACGATATATTACGATCAGTAAAGAATAGGGACCATTGCTGTGATTGGTTTCTGATGGCATACATGCAGCCAAAATAAATCACAAATTTTATTACTTGATCACCGCGTGGCGAATTTGCTGATGAAAACGCAAATGGCTGCTTATGATAATTGAAATGTTATCTTACGGCAGGATTTATAAATGCGAGATCACTTTAAGAGAGAATAACACGAAAAAATGACAAATTTATCTATTTTGTCAAAATAGAGGACATTTTGGAGTTTTAAAAATTCCTCCCGGACAACGGAGAGGTGACTAAAATTTAGGAGATGTCTGGGAAAAGAAGGACGTCTAGCCTTCCCGTATGTAAATGTTTAATTATATCCTAAACCATGCCACGATACTGTTCTGAAAAAATATTTTTAATATAAGAAATTAAGACAGTTATGAAAAAAAATCTATTACTTATGTGTAGTATAATGGGAAGTTTTTTATTTATTTAATGTGTCTAACGTGCACTTTATGAAACGACTGATTATATCAGTACACAACTTATAGATTAACTTATATCTAGAACCGGCACAGCATTCAGCCCCAGCTGTTAATTTATTATTGTGAAAGGGGAAACACACATATCACCAATGATTATTTTTCTGACACGCTGGGAATCAAACTTGGGTTCCTCAACTAAGTATAGAGAATAATCTAACTGCTAAGATGTCGGCCTAGCAAGAGAAGAGAAAAGAGAAAATTTAATTTTAAGATTCTAATTTGACTAGTGATATTTTCTTCCCTTCTTGCTCTTAAAATTTGACTGTGCTTCCATTTGGCATTATGATTTTTTTTCTTCTATCACAAATGTCCAAAAACCTTATTGAACCTCAGGAATGGTCAGTAATAAAAATAACTCCTAGATTATCCACAAAATCGAGTATCTTTAATCTAAATTAAGCCTTTCTCGTCTTTACAATTTAAGTGTGAATATTATCGGATGGAGTACGTCCATTAAACTGTAATACAACTTATAATCAAAAAAAAATTCAAATCATTCCTAGTGGAGATACATTTAACTATACATTTGTTAGTTTTAGATTCTATGATTACAAAAAAATCACAAATCAATCACCTAAAATACTTGAAATAATTTATTTATCTTAATAAATTCTGGAAAATTGCTCCTTTCCTCTGAAAGTGCTTGGTGAACTTTCTAAAGAGCATGTGCCTTAGATTAAAGATGAGGCATAGTCTAAGCGTGTATAATATGTTAAAAATTCATAGACAATTTTATACTTTACAATCTGTATAATATAAATTAACCGCACCCTCTGAGTGACGCAAAATAATAAGTTGCCAAAATACTTGACAAAAAAAGAAAAATAATAAAAATGTAATTAATAGATACAAAATAATGGCTACCTCAGCCCCCTCACCTCCATTTATCAATATGTTCAAATATACTATCCCGGTTTCGATTATTTTTCTCTTAATATTTTCTGAAACTTGTAACTAAATAACAAATTGATTCGCCGACAAAGTAATCCCGAATTTCATAGAACCATAAAACTGATTATGATGTTAAACAATTTTTTTTAAATCATAAGCTATTCTTAATTTTAGGTAAAATATTTAAATGTTATTTTCTTACTTAGAAATAATTATCTTATTTAATTTATATAGTTACTTTCTTTTTTAAAGACTAGAAAAATTACATTTTAATGAAATGCGCCCCTAGAACCTTTAGGTGACCGCTGAGGTTCATATTCAGGCAAAGTTCTGATGGGGGGGGGGGGGGGGTAGATTTGTTCGCGCGGTTTGATCCACACGTAAATTGGTAGCTGTTCAGTGGTCGCTGAATCTGTGCGGATTCGGTGAAGCGCCTGACTGCGAGCCAAGTTTATATATGAAGGTGGAATAAACATGAGGTTTTTGGCTTGTATACACACAATAAAAAAATTGGAAAAGTGGCAATATTGGGCGTATCCAATATTAATGGACGGGATCAAGCATGACCACTTGATTAGCCTATATCCAAAGATGAAAGAATTTCCAACAATTCCTAAAATTCAGGCTTTTACATTATATTATGAGAACAATTTTCACACTCCATGTACCATAAAGCAAGCTTTTGCTCCACTTCATCCATTAAAAGTTTGGTATCGAATTTCCCCATCATTCACTCCTCTTTCCACGTCCAAACCACACAGAATCCATGCTCCAACTGAACATCCTCTAGTTAATTCATAGAACTAAAGCGCCGCGGATAACTCGGGGGATCGAGTATCTTGGGGTAGGTCAGCAGAGACCACGTGAACGATTGCACCTCTTCATGTATACGAATGTAAGAAGCTCAATACAGCTTGATACCGCGCGGTTTCATTCCTGTGGATTCCTCGCGGACAGATCCTCTACGTATGGACTAGGGATAATAGATGGACCTTTTGCAAGGTTGCAATATTTACTTCACCTTTGATTTTAACAGTCAACGTATATAAAGGTATATACTGCGTTTTAAACTGATTTTGAATTGTGTTCAGCGTAGCCAAAGTGGGGATTGGAGGATCGTCACATGCTCAACTAATCCATGAAGGGTAGTTGTAGCAACCAAAGAACGTTGTCAGATTTCTTGACAATCACTGAGTATGATTGCTTTGTATTAACGCGCAAACCCCCGTTATGTGGTAACTGTGCTCCCCATCCTACCCACCACATGGATCCTAAAGCAATTTAAATCTCAGTATAGTAGTCACCCCATCCCTTCAGTCTTATGATTGGTTAGCTTAATGTTTTACAGGATGTTTCACTAAACAAATCTGAATTATTTAATTTGATTCGTTAGAAAGAAATAACTTATTGGAAAGTTACCTAGCAATCTGTCTATCGAGCTCAATCTGACCATTAAGTGACCCCTCAAATACCGAGAACGAGTAATTTGATATAGTAATTCGATAGTTACTTAATCCAGGGGTTGTCAAACTACAGCCCAAGGGACAGATCTGGCCCGCCGCCTCTTTTTGTACGGCCCTCGAGCTAAAAATGGATGATATATTTACAAATTCAAATTCAAATCCAGCAGCGTTCTTCGGATATTGATGCAAGTGCAGAAGACATTTCCATATTTCAAAAACATTTGACTGTACAATTGAGAATCTTCCACCTAACCTTCAATTGGAAGAGATTAATCTGCAGTGTGATGACATACTTAAAGGCAAATTTCAAGAGAATAATCTAGCACAATTCTATAAACATCTTCCAAGCGGTGAATATGTTTAGTTAATATCATGTTATTCTCGGGGTTTTATATCTGTATTTGGCAGCATATACATTTTCAAAGATGAAATGCGTAATATCTCAATACGGGTCAGCATTAATAAATGGGCATTTCAATCAATTATGATTATAGTGAGTTCTAACGTTAAATCCCAATTTGGTGAAATTTTATCTCAAAAAACTCAATTCGATTCTTCTCATTGGTAAAGCTCTATTTCAAACAAATTGTTGTATAGGGACTTATAATAATAATATATTATATATTATAATAATTATAATATTATAATAATTATATAATAATATATTTAATTATTATAATATTATAATAATTATATAATAATATATTTAATAATAATATATTATATACATTATTATTATTATTATTATTATTATTATTACGTTACATTTTGTTAAATACAGTTTTGAAAACTTGGTTTTTACTTGTTATTTAAGTAGGCCTAACTACATAAATATCCTCGAGTTTGCCTCTTGGCCCGCAGCGCCTAAAATACTTACTATTTTGCCCTTTACAAAAAAAAAAAAGTTTGCCGACCCCTGAGTCGTAATCGAATAAACACTTTAGGTTGAAGAAATACGTGTGGTGACACATCATTTTATAAATTCTATTTACGGTACTTGACATGCGCTTTCTCTCCACAATATGTGTTGTCATGCCACGAACTACAAACGTGCTTTTTCTAAAATAGTACGACTAAGGCTAAACATAAACCCCTTTCACTTTGACCTTTACTCATTGGACATTAGGACGAGCCATTATTCAACAACCTAGAATGAACCAGTGCTTCCTAGATTTCTATATGACACGCTAGCAGCTTAACTATGAGATGGGCTTTACTAAAAGTAAAATCAAATGTCATTTGATAATAAAGTATTGAAAGTCTTTCATTTATTCCAGAAATAAAGAAATTTATATCTTATCAGCAGTGCCGACTGTCATGGTTCCTTCGTTTGAACTTGCGCGTGACTGTAGGTTTTCCTACTTTGTTTTAACTAATAGGTATCTTTGGCCACCTTGAACCATTTATGGACATCCAGAATTCCTCACGAGGACTATTTACATTCCGATTTTCATATTAAGGACCTTATCATACCTCAGATCATGTGATCTGCAGCTGTCACATTTGATAGATAATATCATTACATATAAAATAACATAAACGATAATATAGTAAAAGATTTTAGTTCTAAACACGTCAAATATATGTGTATTTTCTAAAAAAATATTTCCACCAAAATTTTAATATTGTAGAATCCAAATCTAAATAAGTTAAAAACGAGATTTCTAAATATTATGATAGGTCAGAGCTATTTAGATGTAAACAAACTACAGACGTCAGAATTGCGTATTAAGTGTCCGTGGCAAGTCCGCGTCATATAGTGTGATTGTTTCTATAGCTACTAGTAACGTCATTCGTCCAGATGTCCAAGCAGCTGACTAGCTAGATTAATCTGTTACGATCATGTCTACATATCTCATTATTTAACCAACATTTCATATAAAAAATAGTGCTCTTCACAAACCATACAAGCAAACATACACCTTATATTGTAACAGCCATCATAAACATAGATTACTAAATAGGTCCTAGGGAGTCAATGAGTGATTGGTTTAAGGTACCCGGATGAGGGGAATACAAGGTAGAGGGTAGGAAGTAAGTTTTTAGAAAGGTTTGAATATATATTTAAGTTAAGGTACCCGACAGAGAGAAAGATCATATTTAACTATGGTAAGAGGAAAATGAGGTAGTGAAGGGTTTGGATGTGTGTTTAGGTTTGGCTGCACGAGAAATGCTTGGAATAAATTGAAGGGAGATATATCGTGACTCTAGAATTACAAGGTTCTAACTTACATCTTTGTATCGATTGACTTAACACAATGAAAAGTTTGGGCTCACATCAATATAATTATATTTTAAATTTTAATACAATATTTGGGCAAACCCAATAATTAGAATATTGTAAAATATCTATATTTCTGCTTTTTTACACTGAATTTATATTGACAAGGTTCTAACTGATATAATTATTTATTTTATAGTCCCTTTTATCATTGGTTTGTTAGTTGCTACTTTACTGCTAGCCATTTAAGATGCACTTTTTAATCTCTTCTTCGAATTAAAATCAATATATTATGTTCCCTTGGAAATAATATATAGAATGTTGGTATTATGCTAATAAAGATTGAAATACAATATAGAGAATGAATAACATTATAATGAGTTATGAAATGGATAAATATCACGTTGAATCGTTACTACATGAAATAGATTGCGATTCTTCTGAGGGAGTAACTTTCCAAATAGATTCTATAGCCATTCTATTTTTTAAATCAAGAAGAAAATAAATCCAGAAATTATCTTCTAGAATAGTTTACCTTTAAACTTTCTTAAATAGACCTTTCCAAATAGATTATACTACTAGGTACATTAAGCTCGCGTCCTGCGTTTATTTAACGACGATGAAATACAACATTTTGGAATAAAGCTTTAGGGTGTATGGCATAATTTGGAGAATTCTATCATGCAATGTTGGTGTACCAAATATGTTCTCTTATAAGATAGGGATAAAATCCCAGAAATAGTTTAATTTTCGCACCAAATAAAATATTGTGCAAAGTTTGGCAGCAAATTGTAAGCTAACAGTTGATCGTATAGAGTGGAACCAAAAACCCAATAGATCCTCGCATACGGACACACAATTGTCAACAATAATTATTAGATTAGTTTGGCATACAATTTAAAGCCCAACATTAACAACATTGTTAGAAATTAAAGGTTTCAAATTTTTGGTAAAATAATTATGGCTAGGTTTAGTATTTTAAAAAGAAAGGAGAGCGGGATACCCTTTAAATTTGTAATAGAGTATTGGTTTTAATTCTTTTTACTTAAGATGATTATAATGTTTTATGTGGCCCACTAAGTATTTTTTATGTACAATAAGGCCATTATGATTAAAAGGCATGCCTGCCTTAGAAGGGCATCCAACTTTTAAAACAAACCTGGGGAAGGACCGATCCCTTACACTTTTAACTCAAAATTGTTCGTTAATTTCTCTCCCCTACCTTACACACACAAAAAAAAGTCTGTCACCACTGGTGGACACAGCTAATTATCTGATTAAGAGCTGCCAGTCTACTGATATCTTCACCTTGATTTTTAGGTAGCGACAATTTACCTGAGTCCAATGAATCATTTGAAGCTAACCAAGTAACTATTTCCTCTTTTATCATCATTGATGCTAAAACAAGGCCATAACCAGGAAGGAAGGTGGGAGTGAAGACCTGTCCCACCCTCGAAAACTTGACAACAAACCCAGTAAACATTACTTTAATTTTGTATTGAGTAATATCAAACTATATGAGGGTCAAGGACTCTAGCTATTGTATTTTTCTCTAGTTAATAGACTCACGTGAACAAAAAATGTTTTTGTAAATATTAGGTTTGGTACAAGCATTATATACTATATTTCTCTATGTAACAATGAAATTGAAAAAATTATATTGATTTAATATCCATACATAATTTCCTAATGTGAGTATGTCTTTCCATTCCCTCTAGAAGCCCCTATAAGACCTATAAAGCTGAAACTTTGCATATTTATAGTGTAGACAGCAGGATAGAACATTAAAAAATAATCTCCACTACATTAACTACCAGTCCCTCTGTCCAATCAAAAAATTCTTGAGGCCCAGAAGACCTAAAAAACTGAAAGTTCGAAAACAGTTAGCCCCTAAGCCAAAGGGTTGCAGGAATACATGGTGACTCAAAATCCCCTTGGTGGCTCTCAAAACGGGAGAGTTTCCAAAAACAATCAAAGTCAAAATAAAATCTATACGTCCCTAAGACATAGTAATCTGAAACTTTGCAGGCAGGTATCCCCTAGGCAATAAAGAAGCAGGACTACTTAGTGACAAAAAAATTATAATTGCGGGCTTCCATAAGGGTTTAAAAAAATAAAGTCGATAAAATCTTGAAGCTCAGAAGACCTAAAAATCTGAAACTTTGAAGGCAAGTGGCCCCTGACCCAAAAGAATTCATGAATATTTGGTGATCAAAAATTACAATTAAAAACCCCAAGAATGGTGATTTCTAAGCAACTGAAGTCACAAAACTATCAACATCCAGAAGACCTAGTAATCTTAAATTTTGCAGGCAGATATCCATGAACCCAAAGGGGTACCGTCATACTTGGTGAACGAGAATTCCGATGGGGCTACTCAAACAGGGGATGTTGCAAAAAAAAAAAGTGGAGAAAATATCGTGCTCCAGAAGACCTAGGAAACTGAAATTCTGCAGGTTGTTAGCCTATCTCCTAACCTAGATCGTTATATACAGAGTGAGTTGTAATTCGCGGATACGGACAGTACCACATTATTAGGTTGTTTAAAATATATGTCGAAGACCCTCGTTGCAATAGTTACATTCTTCCCCTGTCTTTTGTGAAATACGACATTAAATAACTGAACACACACACACTTATTACTGTCACACCTCACGATTTACATAAAACACATAATTAGTTCACAGTAGGTGTTTAAAGGTTGATCCTCGCACGACTATTCATTGCTCCAAATTGTATATGGATTTGGTGCTCACGTGGCAAAGCATGTCGACGTCAACTGTAGTAACAGCCGTATGGCTTCGTATCGTAATGTGCTTGCATGACTGCGATGGGTGGTCAGGTGTGTATACCAGTTCTTTGAGGTGATCCCACTAGAAAGATTAAAGTGGTTTGATATCTTGTACCTTGGTGGTCATTTCACCAACACGCACGCCCGATATTCTGGTTGGAGTATTATTATTATTATTGTTATTATTAGCACCACGTCTTACTACCCATTCGGGTTATACGCACTTACGCTAATGTGTAATGGTAGGGTGATTGTGAGATGAAATGGAGGACCTACAGTTTAACGTGGAATCCGAACCACGGTGGTGGCCTGGCATTCCTCACATTCACAAGTTGTGATTAATACAAGTCTTGTCAGAGGTGAAGGAAGGGTTTGGCGATCAGATAAATCTGTGCCGGGACCGAGGATTGAACCCCGGACCCCTAGCACAGAAGTCTGACACCTTACCCCTAAACCACCAGGTCTCCCTGGTTGGAGTAGAGTTCATTTATAAGTCGCATCATTTGTGCCTCATAGTGTGCAAGGGCGTGTGTGTAATTTATTGCTACTTACACAATACTGACCTCACATTTGTGTATACTACTAGTAGCCGGCAAATGTATGAAATTTCTGAAATAAGTTGCCACCCCTCCCTAAGTTTAATGTCGTTTATCTCAAAAGGCTATGGGAAGTGAATTTTTGCAAATAGTGTTTTCGACTCTATCATCTATCCGTATCCGCGAATTACCGCTTAACCTATATAAGTTACGGTACATATAGTATATATATATTATATAAGTTACATATATAATATATACATTATATATAAACTATATATAATATATATACATTATATATAATATATATCCATTATATATAAATTATATATATAATAAATATTAATTATCAATAAATATACATTATGTATAATATATATACATTATCACTAAATATACATTATGTATAATATATATACATTACCAATAAATATACATTATGTATAATATATATACATTACCAATAAATATACATTATGGATAATATATATACATTATCACTAAATATACATTAGGTATAATATATAATATATACATTATATATAATATATATCCATTATATATAAATTATATATAATAAATTTTAATTATCAATAAATATACATTATGTATAATATATATACATTATCACTAAATATACATTATGTATAATATATATACATTACCAATAAATATACATTATGTATAATATATATACATTATCACTAAATATACATTATATATATTATATATTATATATACATTATCAATAAATATACATTATGTATAATATATATAATATATATACATTATCATTAAATATACATTATGTATAATATAAATAATATATATACATTATCAATATATTTATGAAACCTCCTTAACTACCCAAATAAAATAGAAGGCTCACATAATTACAAGAAAAAATCATTAACACAATCAGAGTAGCTTGAGTTATGGTTTCGAATGTCTGACCACAGACACCTGAAACTCAGAGCACGCAACTCAACTGGTTGCGGGAATGATTGCAAGACGGCCATCCTCAAAAAGATATAAGTTAAAAGAAAACAAAGGATGAATAAACACATAAAACTACAAACAAATATCCTAAGGGTGTGCTCACTATTAATAAAGTTAAGGAAAAAAGCAGTATATGCCGTTTTTGATATTTATTCATAGAAAATGTTAATAAAGATATGTATGTATTTTAACAGATAGAACCATATGATGGTATAGTAAAACCATATGATATTTGTAGAATGTGCAAAAATATAATATTTATTATGAATATGAAAGGTTAATTTCAAGACAGTACCAACGTTTAAATCGAGAATTACATTAGAAAATTTTAAATAGAAAACAAATAACATAATTTGTTTAAACCATCTCTTTCTACAAGGAACTTACTAATCAAGCTACGTTAAACAACCCCTTGTAAAAAAACTATTTAAACATTTATAACTATTTCCACAATACGCATATAAGTAAATATCTTCAGTCATTACCGGACTTCGATTAATATTCCCATTTTGATACAATAAATATCTTCGATAAGAATTAGTAATATAATGAAAAACATATTTCCTACTATTATTACATAGGAAAAGCGTATAACCCGAACGGGTAGTAAGACGCGGTGCTAAATAATAATAATAATAATAATAATAATAATAATAATAATAATATATAGGAAAGACGAAAATTCTTTAAGGTAATATTCAATACCGAATCACAAAAAATTAGACCTCATTATCAAGATTTCTAATGTTTATTTTCCAAGTCGAACAGTAATGTTTAAAATTAGATATATATGAATCTCTACATAACAAAAATAAGACCAAATATCATAGTCTTTAAATAATTGCATAATATCCTCATACTTAATATTGGTCAATGATTTTAAAGATTATTAATATACCCCCCAAAAAACTAACAGTTCAAAGGCCGAAAAGTGAATTTAGAAAAGTTACATAAAAAATATCATATAAGCTGAAAAATAAATTTGTCCTTAAATTTTAAATATTAGTAGCCAAGACTACGAACGTCCTAATATAGAGTCCAATCCAAGAGTCCACCTTTCATCATACCGGCATTATATATGTTTGAAAACCCAGAGAAACAGGAAAGAGAAGGAAATAAGTTGGGGGAATACAATAGGATCACAAAGGGGGTGATACGCGTGACAAATGTAGCTTCGATAACCTTATCCATGGTACTAGAATGTTCTCCTCCAAAGTAGACTAGGCATCACTTCCTGTTTTAAGTTCTTAGGAATGATCCGATACTACGCGCCCTCTGGCGGCCGCAGTTCGAACTTAGGTGGGGTCGGTCAGTCTTGAACGCGGCTTCGTTATTCTCGGTTGTGCTTTGTTTTCTCGCCGAACTGTTGTCAAAAGGTGCTGGGACGGTGAATGGGGTAAGTTGTTGTTTCCCTCTGACTTGTATTTCTTCACTTGTAGCGAAATGCTACATATATATTATATATAAATTAATATATTATAACTAAGAATATACAATACTTTATATTATATAAGTTACATGTATAATATATGTATTACATATATGGATTATAAGTATACATATATATAATGTATATACATATATATATGTATACTTATAATCTATATATGTTTTATATATATATAAAATTTCCTAATGTATGTGTGTGTCTTTCCGCACTCTCCAGAAGCCCCTATATGACGTAGAAAGATGAAACTTTGCACACTCATAGATTATACCTTTGGGAGATAAGCAAACAAAGCCGGATTTTAGGGCTTCAATTTTTTTTGTCTGATTGAAATTTTTTACAACCTTTCATGTATTAAATGAACGGAGTGAGGTATTTTCGTTTTCAAGCTTATACTTAAAATGATAAGCTGCAAAAGTTTAGCTCGCCTGTTTCCGATAGGCTTATATACTGGTCTTATAATACTCGTATAACAATTATTTACCATGATCCTCGGTCCCGGCACAGATTTATCTGATTGCCAAACCCTTTACTTCACCTTTGACAAGACGTGTATTAATCACAACTTGTGAATGTGAGGAATGCCAGGCCTCTACCGTGGTTCGGATTCCACGTTAAACTGTAGGTCCTCCATTTCATCTCACAATCACCCTACCATTCCATATTAGCGTAAGTGCGTATAACCCAAACGGGTATTAAGATTAAGACGCGGTGCTAATAATAATAATAATAATAATAATATTTACCATGCCGTATGCACCCCCGTCCCTAAACCATTCGTAAAATACTTGCGTGACCCACCAATGCAGAGCCTACTACAAATAAGTACTAAAAATATACAATACTTTAGTCAGAATAAATACTAATATATTTTATATTGATCGGTCCTATATTATGTACCATGAATATGACTAAGATTTTTTTTTTGCATTAAAAACACTATTTTTAATGTATTGTATGGGTAGAACTCGATTTTCCCTTTTACACTTGTTTTATTTGTTTATTAAAGCTATAATTGAAAACAATCGTCCAAAAATTATCTAATATTTTATTATTTTAATTAATACCTTTTAATACAGGGCCATAGCTACACTTTGAAAATTATTTTACTTCAAAATTGTTAAATAAACGTAAGATAAGTTTTTATTAATACAAAGGCATCAACTGTATCTAAAAATAAATAATATGATTTAATAAGTTAATCCAAATTACTATTATAAAGACAAATTATTGATTAACAAAATTTAATTTACACTGAAACCTTCATCTTGGTATAGTGGTCAGAGCCATTGGCTACTGATCTTGAGGTACCTTGTTCGTTTCCCGGCTGCACCATAGGTATTTTTCCCGAAAGAGTAACTTTTCCTGTGGTCATCTTGGTTTGGTTAATTATGCTTCAGATAGGTTTAAGACTTCCACTGGCTCCTCACCTTCATAATCACAATCATTAAATAATCTCATTACAGTAATCTGGACAAGCTTATGTTCCCAAAGAGCATCTAAATGTCTACATACATGGTGACCGAAACAGAAACTGCATCTTTCACTGTTAAATATATCATACACTAAAAAGTAAAAATAAAATAACACTGAACAAACATCTTAAAATATATACTTAATTACTCATTATCGCTATCTATAGCTTGTTCCATCCAGTCCACCTCACTACACCCGATCGCTATGTTACACTGCAAAAATTAAGGTAATACAAACACATCCACTTTGGTGGTTGAATGGTATAGTGCGTCAACATTACAAAAGTTTGGACTCTCGTTGACAGGAATATCGAGTCTTGAATCTTGGTAGGGTGTACTGAGTTTTCTCTAAATTATTTTTCATTTTTCTACAAGTAAATGTTGGTACACGTAAATCATACCTTTATCATCCTTATAATTATAAAATAAAATAGTACATATGCGTTTAACCCAAACGTTTAGTAGAACGTGGTATTAAAAAGAACTATATGAACTTAACAATTTAGAGCAATAATTGAGGATGTTATTTTAATCTTTCAAATATTCTTGTGGCATCTCTAGGGGTACATTGTGACACCACTGGGTGCCATAGAGATCTCTTTGAGAACAATTACTTTAGCTCTTGAATAACGTTGTGGCCCTTCTAAAATTCCCTTGAATACACGTTTTAGAGACTTCTGTGCTGAGGGTCCGGGGTTCAATCCTCGGTCCCGGCACAGATTTATCTGATTGCCAAACCCTTCCTTCACCTCTGACAAGATGTGTATTAATCACAACTTGTGAATGTGTGGAATGCCAGGCCTCCACCGTGGTTCGGATTCCACGTTAAATTGTAGGTCCTCCATTTTCATCTCACAATCACCCTATCATTGCACATTAGCGTAAGTGCGTATAACCCGAACGGGTAGTAAGACGCGGTGCTAATAATAATAATAATAATAATAATAATAATACACGTTTTACATTAAAAAATCTTCAATTTTTTATTGAAATGAAACTCTATAGAAATAGCAAATTAGAAAAATTTTACTCTGCATTTTCTAAGTGGCAGCTTGATCTCCACCATCAGTAGGTGGAAGGCAGTATGCTTGTACTAAATTGTGTAAATATTCTCTCTTTGTTAGATAACTTTATAAAACTTCATTATAATTCGTAATGGACACACCCAGATTTGGGACATACCGTTATTAAAATTATTTTTTTCTAGGTATTCTACTAGTAATTGGTTAATAATATACACACCTACGTCATAGGATAACGTTGCTCCATTTTTCTTTACTATTGACCTGAAGGCATCGATCTCAGAACTCACATAGATGTCGAACGAAATAATTTTAATTGAGGATAATATGAATGATTATAAATATAATAGATCCAGTATAAAGTCAAGTTGAGGAATTTATTTTAGTGGGAAATAGTTAATACTTTTTTACTAAAACCAACTATTTAAGGTATTTGTGAAAGTTTTTCTTGAATAGTTTTGGAAAGGGGGGGAGGGCTTTTACCTTTTGTAAGGGCCTAGGGGGGCACCATAACATTTTGGGTGGTTAGGGCCCGAGAAGATATTAATCCGGCCCTGGTCTTCACACAGTGAATAATCCTATATTATAGGCATAAATTATGTTTATATTAATTATTAAATCATGTTTTGGATATAGTACAGCAGCGGGAGCTAAAATTCAACTTCAATAGCTATATTTTTATTGAAGTTATTGTAGCCCTGTGATGAGAATATCTGGACCAGCTATTCACATGTAACTACACAAATGATATATGGATAAGGGGAATATATTATTATTATTACTATTATTATTATTAGCACCGCGTCTTACTACCCATTTGGGTTATACGCACTTACGCCAATATGATAGGGTGATTGTGGGATGAAATGGAGGACCTAAAGTTTAACGTGAAATCCGAACCACGGTGGAGGCCTGGCATTCCACACATTCACAAGTTGTGATTAATACACGTCTTGTCAGAGGTGACGGAAGAGTTTGGCAATCAGACAAACCTGTGCCGGGACCCAGGATTGAGCCCCGGGCCCCCAGCACAGAAGTCCAACACCTTACCCCTAGACCACCAAGTCACCAAGGGAATATAACTTAATAGAGAATTATTTACATTTGCATGGTTGGGAAACCACTTAGGAAATATACCCTCAAAATATTCTGAAGGATTTTAACTTTTAATTCCTCATGACCAGGAAGCTAGACTCGACGAGATTTTAGTTTTTCCTTGTTACTGATCTATGTGTGTTGGTACCCTTAACCTTATCATTCCTACGGGGGAAAGGGAGGGGGTAGGTTTTCGTAGAACTCACACGTCAATCTTTTATAATAGCAACTCCCTAAATTTAAGGGACCCAACCTCTATATGGTTGCTACTAGACTCTTATTTACTCACCCACACTTGTTTTGAGTTGTATTTGTAAACAGTTCGTCAACTATTACAGTCCCTTTAAGTAGAATTAAATCAGCCCACTGCCCCACCCAAGAATGGCAGGATAGGTTTGTTTGTAATTTGTGGCAACACTCTTTTACACTAATTATGATAGTACTAAATAATATGAACCAGTAAATATATGCTTTTAACCTACCTATACTGAACTATAATGAACCAAATAGCGACTCACAATATGATTAGTGAGTAGCTTTTCATGTTAATGTTAGTTTTTTTTAGCAAAATTAACGTGTTTTTTTTTTCGATTTTCATATAATTATCAAACAAATATGTTTAAAAAAATTGAAAAAAACTCTCAGAATAATGGGATGGATATCCAGGATATTATATTTGTTATTTACAGTTATGGCCGCATCTAAATATAATAATCTTTAAATTGAAAAATATAGCTGATAATTTCTACACGTCCATCACGGAATTTCTTTAAAATATGAGTGAAAAAGGACCCTGGGCACGAGATGACTCCTGGATAGCTCAATAGTAAGAGATTAAGCGTACTAAGTCAAAGGTTCCAAGTCTCGTGTCAAATTGTGTTTTTTTAATTTAATGACTTTCAGAATTATGCTTAAATAGATAATTATTTGTAAAATAAAAAGTCCAAGAGCCTCTCCATTAGTAAATATTGTGACAAGATATAAAATAGCTTTGCTAGGGTTATCTAAATTTGAAATGACAATTACAAATAATGAATTACATACTTAATTATATACATAATTAAAATAGGTTTTCAATTAATGGAAAATAACTACCTGAACTCGGGAATCTAACCTGTGACATCTGTATATTTGTACCAATGCTCTACCAGTGAGTAATGATGGTTCATCTAATATTCAAGCCCACTCTTCGCTTGTTGTTAAATATTGAGTCTGTATGTGGTATTTGGTGAAAGGGTCGGCAATTTAAAGCTATCGCCAGTTCTAGTCACGACGGGGAAGCTATAAAGTATCAATTTGGAAATGGATCAGTTCCTGATTTTTACTACATGTTGGTTGCTGTAAAAATGTCCGAGATTCTTGATTTCAGGATATCGTTTGAAAATAAATCAATGTTTATGAATCTTGAATCCAAAGAAGTCTCAACTCAGAATTTTATTAATTTCAGATTTGTATTGGAGTTGTTACTGCGATTCGGAATTTCGTTTTAACCAGAAAGGTCAGCGTTTATGGATCCTGAAAAGTAGCAACACAGGAATATATCAGTTTCAGATTTTAAAAATATTCCTATTACTTTACTTGGACGATATCTTTCCTCAAATCGGTAGCTTTCATTTTAAGACACTTCGACTGCACATAGATAGCTGAAAATTGACATGCGAGCTCATCTTCAGTGACAATACCATCCTTTAAAATTTTAGACGTATGATCCTTCTATTATCTTCACATGGCAGATATCGTCCATTGAATCTATGACCGGCTTTTTCACCCACTTCCTTTGAAGAAATAAAGCTAGAACCTGACAATTTGCATCGACACCTGTGGCAATAAAACCTACATATCATTCCGCAAATCTATAACTAACTTTTAACTACATATCATATTTAACAAGACCTGTTATTTTTTTCATAAAAATACAAGTCTACAAGTCTACAATTTAAAATCTACAAGCTACAAATTAATGTTTTACAATTCTGATTTCTGTGGGTTTCTTTATAAAGATAGTTTGACCTGTAAATTATAATATACTTGCAGAAAACATTTACAAGTTGGCTGTTTTATGTATAAAATAATTATTAACGCAACCAGTTTTGTCTCCATTGTTGCAGCAAATTAAAGTGCTAAATTATTGGAAAAATTAATGTGTTAAATTTGTAATTAAATATTAAATATCAGTTATTAAAACAGGGAGCATAAAAATATTTTGTTTTGAGGCTTCAAAAATAGAGTTAAGAAATATAATTAAGTTATGAAATGAGGTAAATTAAATGAATTGGCTCTCGCTTTTTAGGCTCAATGTTACTATAATGAACTGCGTAATTTAATATTTTCTTAACTAAGCCAAATGTTGATTCATTTTATGCAAAAAGAATTACTGAACATATGGAATGGTTTCTCAATTCTCAATTAACTTATTTTAAAATAATGTATATGTGGCTGTCTCCTAATCACAACAACATCCTGTCTACACCATAACCATAATAATATAAATATAACATAAATCATAATTAGAGTTTTTACACAAGTTATTTATTAGATAAAGTTAAATTCTGGATTAATTATGTAAAAATAACCAAATCAAATTGCACTTTTAGAGTATTTTGCCAATGTTCCGAGGCTTGTAGGAAATACTATTTGATTTATATGTACCAAACTATAAACTCACTTTAAAAAACTTTTTATTGTAAAATTTCAATAGTTTTCTTGTAACTTCATGGAACATAATTTTTCAATTTCTTTTAATTTACAAATGAATTTTCTTGTAAATCGTAGACGTGTAGCTTTATGAGAAAGGCCCATGGAATTTGGTACACTAGCTCATCTTAGGTGACCTTTTTGGTCAAATTTGTGGCTTAAAACCCTTTTCTTAAACTTCGTTGTGGAAATGTATGTCACTATAGCTAAACGCTTGAAAATAAAAGGCACAAAAAACAATATTTGTTTAAACATAAAGCCCTTATATTAAAAGTAAATTAAACTGAAAAGTATAGGCTCTTTATTTTTATTTATATTTTTATTGCTTCAATTTTGGGTTAAGCTGAAACTTCTTTGGCACTGTATTAGTCATAAATTCATAGATAGAACCTTGTGTGAACTAAATAGTGCGTTTGTAAATATGTATGTGTGAGTGATGGTCTTTGTTATGCATCTCTCATTTTATGTCTTTGGTTTTATATGAGTGAGCTAAATACTAATGGCTGGCATAATAACAAAATCCCTCCTGATAAAACTAAAATGCATAGGATTTTAATACAGTGAGATCTCCCTTAATGAACACCTCTGAATAGCGAATTATTCTTTATAGTCGACAGTTTAAATTTCCCTGTCAAACTAACCTAGACTCTTACGGTTAAACAACCTCCCCATAACGGACTTTCTCAATAACGGACACGGACACTTCTAAAGGCGCATATTTATTCATAAAAATCTCTAAACATCGGATAAAAATTGATGACACCGGTCCATTTATAGTATTTAACTGTGGAATGCCATTGGCTTGCATGAAGTGTGAGCAGGCCCACCTTCTACCGTCAATGAAAGTTTCTAAACTAGCCTACTTATAATTTACTACGGTACGCCAATTGCTTTGGTGGCCACATGGTCTAAGGCGTCACTATCATTTTAGACCAAACTGTTAGTGACAGAGATATTGGGGTTTGAATCCTGGTCGTGTGTACTGAAGCTGTTTTTTCCCAAATGGTTTTCCAATTTTCCTCCGTACAAATGCTGGTACACCTGTTCTAAATTCAACTATCCGCATTCATAACTCATTGACGTAGTTAGTAGATATGCGTATAGTCTCATTGGTTGCTAAAAATACTTCAGGGCCATACTTCAAACTCCCTACGAGCCCTCAGTGGGGAGGTTGTTCCAGCAGTGGTCTGTACTCGAGCGGACATATATGGTACCGATGTGATGGCCTACTGTTCAAATTTTATTACATGGGCATATTGTTATGTGTATAATGCAATATGTAGAATAAGCTACGTACAATATTTATTCATTATTCATTGCTATCCTTCATTCAATACTGCACAGTATATAGGTTCATATAGATTATAATGTCTTCAAGAAGTATGATTTAAAAATATATATTTTTCCATTTAATGGACACCTTTAAATAACGAACACTTTTTATAAAGGAACCTCTACACTATTAGGATATTTCCCTGTACAATAAGGTGTATTTTCTATATCATAATCACATTTATTATTTTAAAAAAATGCTTAGTTAAGAAAATATTTTATATTGTATCTATTATTACATTTTGGTTGATGTGAATAAGTCATAAAAGTACCATATTTAGTAGTAATGTTATTGCAGTACAAGGCTACCAGAGGTTAAGTTAGGTTATGATAGGTTAGGCTAGATAAATTAGAATAGCGTACACTTAATGTGGCTAGAAATCTTTGATCGTAATATTATTTCATTGCATGTCTGCCAGAGGCTAGATTTAGTGACTATTAGTTAAGGTTATATTAGGTAAGGCAAGATAAGTAGTCTGCCATTTGTGGCCGAAAATTATCTTTGACCATCATAATTTTCCAGTTAATATACAACAGGGATTAGGTTATGGAAGAGTAGGGTATTTAGGAATAAAAATCTTTGATTGTAATATCATTCTGGCTCATGTCTGACAGAGGTTAGGTAAGTTAAGATATAGTCTGCCATTTGTGGCTTAAACATTTTGATCGTAATATTATTCCAGTTTCTATTTGCCAGAGGTTATGAAAGGTAAAGTAGATTTCAGCATTTAGGACTAGAAATATTTGTCCCAGTCTATGCATATTATAAGTTAGGTTAGGTAAGTTGTATTACACGTGTATTTTATTAGAAATACATATACACTTTTCATAAACCGATGGAAACGAACTATATTGGTAATATTTCAGAATTTTTATTTTGGATTGATCAATTTAGAAGTGTTGAAACTATTAAAATCCATAGCTGGCAATTAAAAGGATTCGTAGACTGTGACTTATTCGTTTTTTAAAGAAAACTTGAACTAAAGTGATTCCACGTTTATAAATTCAACAAAATTCCGGAAATTCTAAAATTTTTAGTTGAATTGCTCAGTCTTCTCGTCAAATTCCATCCACTGAGCCGTAAGCAACAAGGGATGTATAGCTCCATTAAATAATATTAGTCTGGTGGTAGAACTTTGGAAATCACTCTCAAGAGATCACGGGTTCAAGATTCTATTGTTCAAACTGCAATTTTAACTTAATTGAATATAATACCTGTACTGTATTATAATTATTGCGGGCGATAACATTATTCGATCGGTTGGTTAAATTTAATTTAAAACTAGTATTTGTATTATTAATATAATGCTCAACATAGTGGAAATATTAATCTTCTGACTTTGAAGACCATTTATTTCTTCCTTACATAATTCATCTCTCATTAAATTGACTATAATAAAACTATTAGACGTATTGCTAATCACGTGGTCCAAGGCATCTACACTTATATGGTCTAACTTGGCTGTGGCAGGGAGATTGGGCTTTGACTCCCAGTTGGATGTATTGAAGAGGATTTTTCCTAAGTAGTTTTTAATTTCTTCATAAAAATACGTTTAGATTGACTTTGAAATCTTAACTTCCTTATCTCGACCCTTTGCACGTATTTTCATGGGAACGTTGAAAAACAATGATCTGAATATGTAGAAACCACAGAAATAACACTTATCGCTATATATATTTGATTAGAGAGAGAGTTAAATCACAAATTTTAGTATATTTTCATAATAGGAAGCATACATTCATAACAGAACCAGATAATGGATTCTAAATGTTCATATTTACTAACATATCATTTTAACGCAAGAATTCTGTTAAGGTTATATCCCAACTCCATTAACTCTGCATAGCGTCGTATGGCACTTCATTCGGCGAACTGGGGAAATAACGTATCTCACCCCCTACATAACATTTACATCCACTTATTTATTTAATCTTAGTCCACATTGTTTCCTCATACAATATCAACGTGTGGAGCTGAGGTCAGTGAATATGTGACATGATGCGTTCCCCTTTTCCACTAACATTATTTCACTCTTAATTCGTATTCTTTCCGCATGTAACGCTAACGTAGCTGGGTAGTCACGTAGAGACAAAAAAAAAAAAATATATACAAATGAAGGAAAAAAACACCTTACCGTCGGCTGTGTAATTTAAATTCTTTTATTACAGAAGACAAAAAAAAAACAAAAAAACAGGATGACCTGAATTGCGTATAATTATTTATCATCAAGATGAAAAAAGGCTAAACACTTAATTATTCTGAGACTAGAGTTATATGCATTCAGCTAATTGGCAATTTAAATGTGTCATTTTTATATAAAAAAAATATATAATTTGAATTCGCAGTCCTTTGAGTAGGATATTACTAGGAACAAGATATAAAATACAGTAGGTATACCTAAGGTTGCCTTTGTAAGCTTTCGTGTCTAATGTTTTAATCAAAGATATTTTCATGCTTGAGGTGCTTCAAGAAAATTGCTAGAATCGACGCGGCTCAAGACCGAAAATAGTTTTAATACTTAAGTTATTTAAAGTTTTCAATAAATATTAATGAAAATATAAATTTAATCTAAATTCAATGTAATAATATAGTAGGCCTAAATTTGAATGTAAGATTCTCTACCTTACTATACAACTAGCATAATACCCGTCTAAAAATCAGCGGCTTCATTTCTGATCGATTAATGGAATCCACTATCATATGTTGGACAATGATTGGAAGAGGAATAATTTTTAATTGACCCTCAAAATCCAGAAAGTTCATTTCAATTAAAGACTCTTTAGTAAGTAGATCAATATTTACTACAATTAAATTGTGGAACTTTTTTCAATTTAAGCATTTCATTGCAAACAACATTTGTTTAAACTCCTGTTTCGTTTTTTGGGTTACCCCATTTGAATTTTCGGTTACAAAGTATTATTTTACTCTCTTTGTTTAAGGGTTACCTGCCAGCAATATTTTAGCTTCCTAGGTCTTATGGCCTCTAAGATTTAAAAATAAATAAAATTGGGAGGATCCTCATGGGAATTTTTTGGCCACCACTATGCCTTCACTCTTTTGGCTTAGGGGCTACCTACCTGAAAAAATTCAGCTTCCTAGTTCTCTTAGGTTTTTAGAGCATTTTGATTTAAAGTTCTCTGAAATCTTTTCCCAATTTGGGGGGGGGGGGGGCACTTGGGAATTTCTTGTCACCAAATATTCCTACATCCTTTTGGGATAAGAGCTACCTAGCTGTTAAATCTTCTGAGCTTCGGGATTTATTAACTTAGGTTTTTTTTTGCAAGTCCCCCTATTTTGTCTATGGCTACCTGACTGAAAAATTTCATCTAACAAGCTCCTCTGGGCTACGAGAATTTTTCGAATTGTTTCTTAAGAAACCTCCCCCCCACCCCCCAATTTTGGAAACCTAATGAAAATTTTCGGTTACCAAGTATTTCTGCATCCTTTTAGGTTATAGTAATATTTCAACTTACTCGGTTTACTAGGTTTCGAGATTATTTCAACTTGATTCCCTGGAAACCCTTCATTTTAGAGGGCCCCGTGGGAATTTCCATCACGAAATATTCCAGCAGCCTTTTGGGCTAGGGGCTACATGTCTCAAATGTCTGCTTCTTAAGTCTTCTGAGCTTCGAGATTTATTAAATTTTGATTTTTTGGAAATTTCCCTGTTTAGGAGGACCTGATGTGAATTTTATGTATGAAGAATTCCTGCAACATTAGGGAATAGGGGCTATCTGCCTGTAAAATTGCAGCTCTTCAGAGTTCGAGAATTTTTAAACTTTGATTTTTAGAAACACTCCTATTTTTGGGACCCAGATGGGAATTTTCAGTCACAAAATATTTTTGCATTCTTTTGGGCTACAAGCAAAATGCTTAAAAAATTGTAGCTTCCTAAGTCTTTTTTGCTTGAAGAATTTTCAACTCAGGTTGTTTGTAAGCCCTCTAGTATGGGGGCCTCCATGGACATTTTTGGTCATGATGTATTCCTGCATCCTTTTGGGTTTGGGAATGCTTGATAGAAAAATGTCATCTACCTAAATATTTTGGTTATCAATATTTTTTGTGGCTGGACAGCGTGATTGGTAATTATTATATTCGAAAGTCTCCTGATATTTCAAAATATTTTAGGACAATGGATGTATGTTTAGGCCAATATATCTATATATAAGAAAGTCAAAAAAATACTTAAATAAATCATACTAAACAGATAGCTCGTTTTTAAAAACCCCTAATTTCCTTAGCCTCAAGAAAAATCTTACGCAGCTCGTTTTAAGATTATTTCACACCTGTAATGTGCGAGATATTTTCCTTTGGCTAACTAAATAAAACACATATTAATATTTTAGTTTCTATTTTATTTTAATTTAGGGAAACACTTACACCAAATATTTACTTTTGATATGTATGATATTCTAGCAACTTTATAAAATATGGCGTTCATAAAAGGTGATCAAGATCTCTGCACTGAAGAGTTGTTTTTATATGACACTGAATAAGAAAACGTGATTATTGATATAGATCCTAGAATTATTATAAACAATTTAAAATAAATAAGAAGTTTAATATAAGATGTAGTGGTTTTTTTAAAAAAACACTCAAATTGTACTTAATTATATTTTCCCTAAGGAAAAATTTCGTAAATTGATTTTGTGGAAAAATGGTGTGCTAAGTCTCAGATATTATATACGAAAAGAGTATGGGTAGGGTTAAGGGAAACAACTTCGGGGGACTTTTTAAAAGTATATCAATAATCTTTATTTATTTTAATCATGTTTATTTAAGTTCATAGACTCAATGTTTTATTTCGTAATACGTAAGATATTTCTAAAAATAAATTCTATATTGTCTAGACTTATTTTTAAATATTTTTCCTATGATGTCCAGTTTTTTTATTCAAATTGGTGGCTGAGTGGCTTAAGACGTCACTCTAGATTATCAGTGACCTTGGAGGGCTTTTAAAATTGTGATTTGTACTCTGGTTTTCTCCTTCTTTCAACATATTTATGTGGGTAAACTTTTCCAAAATTAATTTTGCCACTCTTATCTAATAGTTTTCATCAATAATATCAGCAAACAAGAATGTCTATGATCGAGAGCAATATGGCCTACCAATTTTACTGGTAAAAGTTCTTTCACATAGCTTCCAGTATTCTTTTAAATGTTAGAATTGACATGAGACCTACTTATTTGTTTCCCCTCCAAAGGAAAATGTACTACGGCTTTTTATCGCTCAAGAAAAATTCGTTTACCCCTGACTGGTCTTGAACCCATGAACATTGAATCCTGATGCGAGCTATTTACTCCAAGATGACCTAGGTCAACCTAGAGAGATATAAAATGCAATTGAGATACTAGAATTTTCTAGATTCATATAAACGTTATTTAGGAGATAGGCGGATGTGTGTTAAACATTTTTAAAAAGAGATTAATTTTTTTATTTCTACTTGATTCTATTAAAAAAACTTTATAGTTTTTTAAGCATTTATCCGACTCATTTTTCATAATATAACTTTTTTTAGTGACATGTTGGAAGTAGGCTGATTTAGAGCTATGAAATACGATCTTCTCTACCTCCCCTTTTTTACTTTCTCTCTATCTTACAGGTAGAGAAAGTATGGTGATCGTCAAAAAAATCGAACTCGAGATTTTGATGAATTTTGACGTTTCATGACTTCCTGAATCCGAAGAAGTGGTTTTTGAATTTCCGTCTGTCTGTCTGTCTGTCCGTCTGTCTGTCTGTCTGTATATACCTCCAACTAGAGCCTAAACTATTTTACCGATTGAGCTGAAACTTGATATCTAGGGTTTTCATAGGGTTGCCCCGAGGGGTTTTTGGAATTGGATATCTACCCCTAAAATTAAGGGTAGTTTACTGAAGGGAAAAAAAGAGAAAAAGTCGATTTTCTCAAAATCGGCTATAACGATTTTGATTAAATTTTATTTATGAACATTAATCCATATTCCAAACAAAATGGCTACTCTCAATATTTCGGGAAAATCGCTTTAAGGGCTCCGGTCTGATGCGTCAATTAACATTTTTTTAAATAGCTCCGAAACTATTTGAGATATGAAATTACTTAGCATTACAAATATGTATATATATTAATAATACAGATATTTTATCCGAAACATATTTTTATAAAATCAATAAATCTCAATCTATACGCAATTATATGATTTTTTTTTACTTTTTGGACATTAAAGTTTAAGTATTGCGACCGTAAAAAAAAAAATAACCTGAAATGTTGATGGATGTCGACGTCTCATGACCCCCCGAACCCTAAAAAATAGTCTTTGCAATGCCGTCTGTCTGTGTGTCTATAAAAACTTAAAATTAAGGGTAGTTTACTGAAGGGCGAAAAGAGATAAATTTGGTTTTCTCAAAATCTGCTCAAACGATTTTGATTAAAATTCGTATCTAGGCGTTGATTAAGATTATAAATAAACTGGCTATTTTCATTTTCCTATGAAAATGATTTTTAGGGTACATTACAAAAGCGTTAATTTCCGTATCTCCACAACTATTGGAGAAACTAAACAACTTATCATTGCAAAATTGTAGGACTATTAGAAATAAAAAACTTTTATTTGACATATATTTTTATAAAAGCAGCAGTTTCTGAGATATTTGCAAATATATTAATACAATTTTGTGAGCTTTAGTTGTAAACATATACTACTTAAGTCTTAACGCAATAATTCTCCAAAGCCATAGAGTAATTAAATATAAGTATCTAAAAAAGTATGTTATTTTTCCTTAAATCTCTTAGGAGAAATGTTTGCATAGGAATTATCTATCTCCATTTTAGACTCAATAGTCAATATTTACATATTTTTATTGGTCAAAATGTATAAATGAATAATTAAATATCAATGCGATGACTTGAAGTTCTGCAACACCTTATAATATGTTAAAACTTTAACTAGAATCGAAATTTTAATACGAAGTGTTGACCCTTGTGGAAGACATTAAACTGTTTGAAATGTTCTTAGGTGGACAAAGATGCGCCTCTTTTCTCATTGATTCTATATCATTGTATATTATTTTATGCGTGTTCTTATGTGGAGTGGTGATGATACAATGTACATTATTCCGTTCAGAAATCTTACGAGTTTTAGAAAGAGAGAGAAAGTCTGTGCGGTGCGCCGTACCATTTATTTTTGATAACGTCAATTTACTTTTTTCTCACCTTGTACTATTTGCTTAATTTTAATCCTATTAATTTTGTATTGGATTTGAGATCTTTTAAGAGCCATTTCACACATATCTTAGATAGGTAATACACTTTAAATCAGACGTCACATCATGATGCTATTTTCTGTATTCTACTTTAAAAAACAGTGGGATTAAAACAAAATTTTTGCCATATTTTGAAAAAATACACCAAAATCATAAAACAACTATTTCAAAATTAAATAAAGACTGAACTCATCCCATTTTCACTGTTTTATAACTAAGAATAAAGAAAATCACATTTTGATAAGTTTTATGGTTAAAGAGTAATCGGTTAATCTGCCATGATGACGCTAAGACTATAGTGGACAACATAATTGCAACAGAGTAATTTTTTTTGTAAATTGTTTATCGAACACACCAGTAAGGAATTATCAAGGGCCAACAAGCCAGATGTCTTCCATATTCATGGAAAAGTAACAATCAGAAATATGATCAAATTATATAAGGTATAAGAATTAGGGCTGAGCCGATAATGCCTTTTACAGATACTGCCGATGCCGATATTTTGTTGCCGATATGTCTGGTGACCGATGCCGATTTATATAAATTATATATTACTATTAATTCTAAATTAAACGATCAATATATTAATTCTCAGCTAAATAAAAAAATAACTAAAGACCTATTTACAACCGTGGTAAATTGGTACTTCAACAAATTATCGGCGTAAAATATATGCATGATAAAACTGATTATCCTTGGCTGATTCTGCCAATATCGGCTGATAAATCGGTTCAGTTATTGGCATCGCCCCAGCCCTAATAATAATGTTTCAATAGTGAATCGCTCATCAATCATTACTCATCGCCGTATTATTTTAAAGATAATACACTTTAATTGAACTACTCTTCTTTTATCAATTAACTTAATGTGAACTTTCCAAGCACAGTGTTATATCTGATTATATTTTACAAATTAGCTTAGCTAAGACACTAACACTTAACAAGACTGCACAGTTAAAATCAAATTCATGAAATGAAAAACATGGGTAAAAAAAATAGCATTTAAAAAAAGTAGATCTCTTCAAGCTTTTAGTCATGTCACTTTAATTGATTATGTTTTTGAGTTGTAGCATTTGACAAGTGGAGTCGATTGTGACACGTAAAAGATAAATATTTGCACCGTTTCTCTCTGTTGGCTATTTAATATAATTATTTTATGAATCTTACAAGATAGTCTTACAAAGGCGTTTAAATCATAACTTCAACTTATCTAGGAATGACCAACGTAAATTTTAACGAGATACAACAGCATTTGCTTGTAGAAAAGAGGATACAAAATGTGTAAATAAAATCTTTAATAACAGCCCTAAATGCACCCTCTTGGAATTCCGATCGAATTCCAATCACCAACTTTAATAACAACAATAATTTCAACCTCTTTGGATTCAAATCGAATTCAAATCTCCAATCTTTGATAACAACTCTAAATGCAACCTATTAGGATTAGGATCGAATTCCAATCTCTTTACTCAATTCTGAGCCCACCATTGAATATCGCTGTGATGAAACAATCCTATCAGTATTTTTTTTTATTTTGTAGGCTGTTGTCTCGTCCTCTCTCTTGTTTATTCAACTATTACTATACAACACTTTTATTCCAACCATTGCTCTGTACGGATATCTCATTATAGTATGATAATAAATTAAGATTATTTTTAAAACATCGAACTGAGAAAGATATGTTGGCCTAAGAGGAATTTAACACACTTTAGAATGAAGAAAGATATGTAATGAAGAATTTCATCTTTTGTATTCATTCCCCAAATTTATTAATAATAATCAAGGCATGTAGGTGGAGGTGGTGTGATCATGTGGCTTGTATGGGCGATGACAGGCATATGCACAACATTTTAGTAACCCGCCTCGGTGGCGTAGTTGGCTAACGCGCTAGTCGTGTTGAGCCCGACTGCCGAGGACGGGGAGATCAAGGTTCGAATCTCGGTCGGGTGAACTGGGGGTGGTTTTCCCTAAATGGTTTTCCACTCTCCCTCCACGCAAATGCGGGTTCACTTCCTCTATTCAACCTTCCCAATTCCTAATCCATTAGCGTAATTAGTACTTAAGCGTATAAACCGAACGGGTAGTAAGACGTGGTGCTAAATAAAAAAATTAATAAAATAAAAACATTTTAGTAGGGATACCTAAAGATACAAGACCCCTAGGTATACCAAGACGTCAATGGGAGGATAGTGTGAATATGGATTTAAGGAGACTTTTGTAAGTTACAGGGGTGAATAGAGGTATTCCATGATAGGGCTGAATATCGAGCTTCAGGTTATGGATGCCATATGCTTTCGAGTTCAATCAATATCAGAGAGCCATTTGCTAGCTATATCTAATATTGGCTGTCTGACATTAAAATTGTGTCTAGTTTTAATAAACAGAATAAGATCTCGATTAAGAATAAATTTAAGAATTAAAACTGTAAGATAAAAGATCCCCTTGCTGTACGTTTGATATAAAAATAATGTTGATGGTTTGGAGTCAGATGTTCTTACCACTCCTCTAGTCTAACATAAATGAAGTTATGTCAGACCTCTAGAGAGCTGCGATCTCCCCAAGTATCTTTACTGCTGATATATCATCTGCAGCAATGATAGCGGATTTTTGTCGGATTGCGTGAGGAATGTTGGTTGTAGAGAGGGGTAAAGTTTTGAAGGGAGGGCGAGGGCTGTCTAGGAGAAGGGAGAACAGACCAAAGTGTAACGTTGGGACATCATGCCGTGCCAGTCGCCATGCTACTCGGGCGTCTGACATTTTTATGGGACTTCGTCACGGAAAACTGTAGTAATTTAGTTGGTTTTTTCATATAAATAAGTTTTATCAAATACATCCTGTAGATGCCTTACTTAACCAGGATAATAATATTATTTTAAATGTAGATCCACAACTTTTATAGATTATATAGGAAAGGTACATTTATCTGTACTCTTCCATAATAAGGTATATATTAGGTTATTCCCTATTTATGTGAGTTAAAAAGCCGCCTACGAAAGTATTGAGACGCTTTGCAGACGTCTAGATTTCCCACGTCATTTAAGAAGTGGCTTGCTATTTCAAGATAAGGCTCACGCTAGATTGTAATCGAAGGGTATCAAATTTTAAAAATTGGATTTAATACAATATTTTTTAAGTTTTATAAACAAAAAACTATTAAAATGTGAAATGAATTAATTTTCAACGACATTTCACGTGGAATAACTAAATTTTGAAATCAAAGTTAAGATATTGCCTTTCACAAACAAATAAAGTAATGCTTTCAACATATATAAAGTCAAATTTTTAAGATAATTAGCGATTGTCTTACTGGCTTTGAAGCTTTAGATATTTCATTCCCATAAAAAGTACCACAGTGTGAGGATATTTTCCTTCAAATAGGCATTGCTCTTAAAATTAAAATTTAGTACCAACGGGATAGGAATAAGTGTAACAATACGGGAAAATTTAGATTTGATTTAGATAAAATTATCTATTTTTAACCATGATAATGTGTTTAGAACCTAACTTTCAACAACCAATCTTTAACTTAATCAAAGTCAAAGCTTAGAATCAATCTTTTAATTTTTATCGATTTCAATTCCACACAGAATAAATATGATATTTCATAGTTTTTGTTACGAAGCACAATACACATTAACACATTTTTATATAAATATTAATTTTTGTTATTAAAAAGGGAAATATAAAAATGAAAGTAATGTTTAGAACATATTTTTAAACATTATTGATTATTTTCCATTATGAATGAGTGACACACACTTTAATAACCAACTAATGATTTTAGCACCCAACCTACAAACGAAAGTAGTTGTAAACCAGATACACAAACTTTATTCATGGACGTTAATTCATCATTTTCAGAGAAAATAAAATAATTATATAAATTTTATCTTTTTAACCTACTGAGAATAGAACCGCTGTCTCATAGCTTAGTAGGTAGATAAGATCCGACCAACCAAATATTTCAGACACTTTTGATTGAGTGAATGAATCAATTAAACTCATTTAATAGTAATTAATAATATTTACCTTAAATATATGCTTTCTTTAGCACCAAGTCTTATTAGCTTTTCAGCTTATACGCTTATGTACTAGTTACGCTAATGGTTTTATAGATGAGGAAGGTTATTATTAAAGGAACTGTATCCGCGCTTGCGTAGAGTACAAGTGGAAAACAATTTTTGAAAACCCTTTATTCACCAAAACGAGCTTTGAACCTCGATCTCTCCGTCATTACCAGTCTAATATACTGCGAGAGCAGTGCCTTAGATCATGCGGCCACTGAATCTGGTCAAGTATATACATAGCTTGCACCAGAGGTCACATGGACTAAACGTCCAAAGTAGAATGAAAATGTATTTTCAGTACAACATTTCAGAATGAATAATCGAGCATATAATTAAAACAGAGATGGAGCTATATGCGTTATTGCTGGTTTTAGTCCTAGGAGAGTTAATCCCACTCGCTGATAGGTTGTTCGCGATTCTTAGTAATATTTGATCATACTTTATCCCCATGGGTACACACTAGGACCATAAAGGATGATGCGAATGGAGACCGATACTGATGGCAGACTAATGTGTTTAACCCTTCATCTTTATCTTGCTCATAGCCAGTAGTCCAAGGAGCTTACGAAACGGTATGGAATCATAGACTGACAGTTCTGGATTTTCAGAATGGTGGAGTATTTCCGCTGAAAAAATGCATCTCGAATCTAATCATTGAGCTAGCTTGACACAAATTGATAGAACCATAGGTCATTGATCATAACTATACATCGTACTTGTACAATACTTCGTCATAATTGATCGATCTAGGTTATATACTTAAGCAATACTTGATCTTCGTTCATTGATCAAATCCTTAAACATCATATGATCATTGATTTGATTAATACTTGATACATGCATACAAGGCCGTAGCCAGCCAATAATTTCAGGGGGGTTGGTGGGCCCATCCTCCAATTGACGGAGGCTAGAAAAAATTCTAAATAAAAAACACCTCTGGAAGCTCTCTGAAGTGCTTTTTATGGTAACACAGCCCCTAATTTGTACTTGTACCTTAATTTTGATATTGTTTGAAACATAAATAAATCCATATATATTTGTTCATAAATTCGGGGGGGGGGGGTTGAACTCCGAACCCCCCCCCCCCCTCCGACTACGGCCTTGCATGCATAGTATATGAGCATTTATTAGACCAAAGCTTCACACTTAAACAACATTTTATCATAGATCTGAACTCTGCATCACACTTATACTTGATAATACACACTTATGTTACGCATATGTTATTTTATGGACGATAAAAGACACACTTCGAGTTTGCACACTTTTCAATATTTGTTACACTAACTGACCAAGCAGTACGTTATTTGAACTTGTATGGTTGATTATAGCTATACTTATACAAGATTATATTAAAGTCAATTTATCTAGGGCCCATAATTAACAATTTTTTGGTATTTGTTTATTGACTATAAAACTTCACATAATTTTATCATTGATCCGATTATAATGTGATATTTACATGGCATATTATCATTTATGAGAGGAAAACCTTGTATGCAATTTTATGGGCTTAACACCCACATGTGCAATAGTACCTTCTGGTTCAGTTAATAAAGCAATGGGAAACTACCTCATTCTTAATTTCCATTGTTGTGTGATTTTTCAGTGATGCCTAAAAGGCTTCACAGCTAATGATGGAATTGGTGAGGATTCAACCTACCTTAGGTCTGAGTTTTATACAAAGACACATGCATCATATTTAAACAACATTTGATCATTAATCTGATTTAATTTATCATTGGTCAGAGCTCTGCATCATAATTAGACTTGATCATAACCATGCATGATACTTACATTGTATTAGACGATTGATTAAGTATCTTTCATACTTAAACAAGATTTTATTATTGATCTGAACTCTGAATCATACTCTAACCCTTTTTTATAATTAAAAAAGACAGCTTAGGAGCATACAGATGTTACAGGGAAAACATAGAAAGACAGAGAACAGAATGTCAGAGTAGGCAATCAGCTTTTTTTTGTTATGCATTGAGTCAAACGCCTAAAGAAAGAATTAACATTTAGCAGCTACCCTAACGGTAATGGTTTTGCTTCCATGCAGTATCTAAGTTTATACATACATATGTGTATATATATTTATAAGTATAACTAACTGCCATCTAATTCCCACTAATATTATATGCTAGCTCAGAAATAAATAATACAATTGATATCTCTTTACATAGCTTATATAGAGCAAAAACAGATAACAAGTCTTAAAATCAAATACTGTACTAATAGAAATATTCACCCTAGGCGAGATTTCAACGGCCTTACTAACTCAGACTAGAAAATACAAGAAATGTACCGAAGGTACACATTTAGTATTTTCACATAAATAATATTTAAAAAGGACCAGCAGTTAACTTGTTCCTGAATACGTAAAATGCAAATAATATATAACATTACGAGTGCAGTTACAGAGGAGACACACACACACATTATATATATAATTAACTGCAATCTTATTCCCATTTATACTATATGCTGACTCAGAAATAAAGATTAGAATTATGACCCTATTCATATTTCTAATTATATAGAGCAACTATATTTAACATGTCTTACAAGACAGAGACTTATAGATAATATTCAATGGCAATGACCTATTACCATTAATCTCATAATATTAATGTTCTCTAAATTAACCTTCTTCCGTGTATATATACAGTATATAATATATAATAAACTGACAGCTGATTCCCACTTATATTATATGATAACTCAGATATAAAGACTAGAATCATTTCCCAATAGTTTACATATTTATAATTATATAGAGCAACGTTTCCCATATTTTTTCTGTGGCCTGGCTATTTTTTATACTTCTCCTTCATGACCAATTAAAATTTATATCGCTTATACTGGTCTATAGGTAAAATAAAACAGATTTGAAGGTCCATACAGTTTTAATTTTATATTAAAATAAAGAAGCATTTAATCTTACAAAAATGCAAAGAAATCAAATTTAAAAAAAGTATTTATGAGAATTCTGATGCTGTTTCTTGTTAACTAGAAACTTCAGGTTTGGAAAAAAAGACGATAACTTTATACTTAGATCTGGTTCGAGCTCAAACCAGTTTTTCTATTTATTTTTTAAGAAAACCATTGTTGAGAAACCTGATTCACACTTATAGGTCGTGACAAAAGACATTAGAAATGTTATCAACTTTTCTGCTATAAATATATACTCCTGACACAAGACAGCAAAAAATTCATCAGTGGTATTCTGTCAAAGATTTCTGTGAGTGCCATATCACACGACAGTTCAATATTATAGATTTATTATCTAAATCCGGCAATTCTATATCGAACTATACGTTCACTCTAAAAGGGTTCCCTATTTATGTTTTGTTGCTATTGAATGGGGGGAAATATTCCTTCAGACTTGTCTCCAGTCCTAGCAGGTGTTCCTCGATAACAGCTGAAATTTTATCCAGCATGGAACTCATCTTATACACTTATTGTAATTCTTTTAGCATTGTAAAAGCTTTGCAATTCCCTGCTTCCACATGATGGGACCACAAATAGTGTTTTTTGTTGAATTTTCCACCTTCTCTTGCACTTTAAATACAGTCACATTTCTACCTTGTAATGTCAGATTTAGATTATTTAAAAAATCGAAAAGTCACAAAGGTAGGCTATCTTGATTAATCAATTGACATAATTAAAACTGTCTTTGAATTCAAATATTACATCCCTAGCCGTTTGGGGATGTTGATCTAAAAACAATTCCTTCAATTCAATAAGTCTTCTTAAAACATTCCATCTTGATAGCAATTGCACGTGGTAGTGTAGAAAAATATTTTCTTGTTCACTGCCCATTTCTTTAAACGACGCAGAAAATATTCTTAAATTCAGTGGACGAGATTTTATAGAGTATTTTTACACACTCTTGCATAGTTGCATTTAAAAGCAATGGCGAATTTTGACGACCATTGTTTCTCTGTGAATGATACAATGCACTTATACACAGTCTGGTGCTACGGTTTTGATCCACGGAAAAAGTCCAGTACGAGCGCCTGACATTGAGTGTGCTCTATCGCTACTCAGTCCCACACATTTCTTCCATTCACTTCCATTTTTATTGATGTAATTATCAATCAAACTAAACATTTCTTCACCTGTTGTTGTTGTTGTTGTTGTTGTTGTGGTTGTTGTTGTTGTCAGAGGTTTACGAAATAGAAACTCTCCGTGAGTTGTATTATTAAAATCGTGTCTCACAAAACAAATTAAATTGGCACTGTCCGATATGTCTGTACTTTCATCGACTTGCAAGTAAAAAAACTTACACTCTTTTAAGAGACCTATGACAGTTTCTTTGATATTATAATCATGCCATCTCCACGATTCAACGCCTCACTATGTTATTTAATAGCGCCAGCATATTTACTTGGTTCTCCTGTTTTTTTTATCACATATGCGAGATAATAACATTTCCATTGCTGGAACTACTAATTTCTCAGCAATTGTGTGAAGATGAGTAGTTAAAGAAATTAATTTTAATATTTCTTAAGAAGCCATTACAAGGTTTTTAGATTGACTGCCCTGAGAAAATTTTGAAGACATTGTCTTTTGGTAGCTATTAATTTTCTTTTTTATTTATGAATAGATATATTGGCTTATTACTGTATTCCGGATGTTCCAATTACAAGTGCCGCTTCAATTTTTGAAGGTTTTATGGGCTCGTTTGAAAGTGCCACATAACAAATAACACATAAGGGTTGGTCATCAGCACCGAATTCTATATAATCCTCAGAATACTGTCCGATACTTTTTTTGTAGGAGTAGTAAACTACACATCGTTTGGATGTTTGTTAGTGCCACTCTCAGAACTCGTTCCAGCTGCACATCACTCTCCCTGGATGCACATCACTCGACTGTTTGTTGGTGCCGCTCTCAGAAATTGTACCCAGCTGCACATCACTCGATTGTTTATTGGTGCTAATTGAAAATTTCGTAAATGGCACATTGTTTGTTTTGGTGTTTCGTTACCCATTTATCTATTATCAAATTAAAAGTAATCAATAAACAAACAAGAAAACATACGCTATATCCCGACACTTAACTCAAACTGAACGAGTGGAGTGAGTGTGGGTGGGCGTGCGTAAATAAAACAAAAGACAAGCGTTTCCGCCAGTGCGATGGCCCCAAAGCGCGGTCGTGTGTCTCCCTCACCACCACGCAGCATCACCAAAGGCCGGGCTACTTTGCCGCGAACAACGATAATGCAAGACGGCACGATGCATGGTGGCACAGGGCAGTGCGGATACGGACTGAGCACGTCCTTTGTCTCGATTAATTGTATTATTTATTCAATAGTCCCAATTCAAAGGAATTAACAGATATTTTAGAGTTTTGTGAAAAAACGAAGCACCTAGGTTTTCGAGAGTTTTTTTAGGTGACCCGGTAGTTTACTTTCGTGGCCCGGTGCTGGTTCGCGACCAACCATCTAAGAAACGCTGTCTTAGAGTATGAAGAATGGCTCTGATCTATCAAATATAATTTAAGTATCATTCATAGATGTGATGAAGTCAAAGTATTTTGTAGACCTCGGATCAAGTCTAAATATGTTTCAGAGTTCGAATTTATGATCAAATGTTGTTTCATTATGAAAAATGGGTCTGATAAATCATAATATACAATGTAAGTATCACACACGACTTGATCACCTATAAGTATGACGTAGAGCTTTGATTATATCTAAGTATAATGTGGAGTTAGAATAAAGATCAAATAATGATTAAGCATGGAACACGTCTGAATAATCATCAAATATAAAGTATGTATCATGCACGGTTATAATCAATTCTTGTTATGATTTAGGCTTTGAAAATTGATAAACATGCATGATATTGACATTTTATTTATGATTAAATCCAAGTATGTTGTATAACTCTGATAAGGTCTTAGTATGAAGCGGAGTTCAGTTCAATGATAGAATTTTGTTTAAATAAGAAGAATGGATCTTATCAATCATCAAATTATGTCAACATCATAAATTACATATAGTTAAGTTCAGGTATGATGAAGAACTCTAATCAAATCTAAGTATGAAGCGGAGATCATATCAATGATCAAATGTGTTCTAAGTAAGAAAGGTGGCTTAGAACAATCGTTGAATACCAAGCAAGTATAATTTAGGGGTATGATAAATTTAGGTGTGATACAGAGTTTAAATCAATTATCCAATAATGTTTAGGAATGAATCTTGTCTCTGATAAATGATTAGATGTCTTGTAACTATCATGCAATACTAGGATAAAATTATAAACGATTGATGAACGGAGATTAAATTTTATGTTATATGAGGCATCGTTTGATGGACTACGATAAAATGTTGTATAAGAATGATACTTATCTCTGATCAAAAAATGAGTCAAATGACGTACACCTAGGTCAATGAGTGTATCAATAATTTAATGATCTGCAAGAATGATTTATGTCTTTTATCTATCATAAATTACCATTTAAGCAGAATGAGTGGGTATAATTAAGTCAAAGTATGATGCGAAGTTCGGATTTATGATAAAATGCCGTTTAAGTATGAGGCTTTGCTCTGATAAATGCTCATATACTATGTATGTATCATGTATTATTCATATCAATGATCAAATAACTTTCAAGCATCTGATCAATTAATTAAGATCAAATATATAGTTGTATATGTATGAGCTATCGATAGGTTGACCATGATAAAATATGGTATAATTACGATGAATAGCTATTATCAATGAAAAAGTGTCAAAATGACGTATGATTTGGTCATTTTATATCAAGTTAACTCAAATACTAGACCCAATATTCATTTGATCAGCGGTAATGTCCCAACCGTTCTGAGGAGCTAATGCGTCCAGTCTATGATTCCATACCATTTAGCATGATCTTAGGTCTGCTCGCTAGGAGCAAAGATTAAGATAAAGGATAAACACATTATTCCATCATCGGTATTAATTTCAAGCGAGAGTCCCCAATATTCTACTTACCGAGGTATTAGGGCCCAGAAACCGCACTTAATAACAGCTCTAACTATTTTTCACCGAACCACCTTGTAAGAAATGCCGTCTTTGACGGTGTTGTCTTTTCAGTCATTTGAGACTAGCTGGAAGGCTATTTAACATTGGGGTGGGATTTCCAAATACATTTTTGAACATTTGGAGCTTTATTATTTTAATTTAATTTATCAGTTGTGTCACCATATTTTAACATTATCCATTGAAAACTAAGTATAGTTCTTCAGTTTGTAATTAGCACATTACCATTTGAATCTCATGTTATTATATGGTATTTTCTCTTTGGTTCTTAACAGTAGGGAGGCAGCATTTGGCCTCTTTTTGTTTGAAATATAATCTTAATATTAATGGTTCATGCAGAAGATGTTGCTTACGTTCATTTTATGTCAGACGAGAGTCCAACGTCTTTATTATCCTCTTTTAACAGTCATTGAATCAAGAATAATTCTTCATTTATTACATTGTATTCTCTGTTTGGTTCGCAATAGTAGAAAGGTAGCACTGTTTGTTTGAAAAAAAAAACTACAGGTAGGATTTGTACATGCAGAAGAAATTATGTCCGTCCAGTAGTTTCTCCAGTCAGGTTATAAAGGCTTGGGCAGAAAGGTGAACTATTTCTCCTGAAAGACGTGGTCTTCATTCTCGTCATCCCTTAGGGTCCTAGTATTTACCCATGAGGATGAGATACTGTCGAATATTACAAAGGATAGCCGACAACCAATATCATGAGGGAATAATTTTCCTAGGACTGCACCAAACAAAAGGCATACTCGTATAGCTCCATCAATTTTACGCTCGATTAGCCATTCTAAGTGGGTGTTCTGAAAATACATTTTCATTCTACTGTCAAGTTAATTTTTCTTGTTTTTGGTGACAGGTTTGAGTCAGAATACTGGCTTTGTGCCTGAAGGTGTTTTGTCTTAAGTTATCTCTCACTTGACTTTCACAAAAATTCAGATAACTTTACTTTTAATTATATCTTCCTTATTCCTAAAAAGTTTCCGTAGTTGATATAAATAGCCCCAAATTTACAAGACGCTGATTTTTAAGCTGATTTTCCATCCGCTTTCTAGATAAATGCTGGTGATGTTTCTTTTGATGCTCAATCAAGTTTGGAAAAAACTTCAAAATGAGTCAAAACGTTAGGTTTTATTGATCTGAAGGTAATGTTTGCTATATGTGCTATATAAATTATAGAAGATATATAAGAAATATAAGCACACTCCAAGTAAATAAGTGCTAATATACCCATAAAATATGTTTAGCATCTAAAAATACGTTAATTAAAAAAACACTAGGTACTAGGTATTCGATAAAATTATTTTGTTTCAGTATTATCCTATACCAAATAGGTGAGGTGAGTGGACGATATTACCTAATATATCAATATTGATTACATATACTCTTAAGGAACTTATTTAAAAAACATATACATTAAATATCTTTCTAAATGTGTGAAGTACGCATTTGTGGGAACTTGGTCCAAACATCGATTTCATCTACTCTGGTTTTCCACTAACGTGAAGGTTAGCGTTCCTATCCCAGCCGCGTGTGCTGAAAGTGGTTTTCACTAAATGTTTTAAATCTATCTTCACGATAATGGAGGTTTATTTCCTTTAAAATCTAGCATAAGCTACGTTGTCCAAATAAAGCCACCTTAAGATTTTATGAGTTTTTATTTGAATGTCACCTTTATGATAGGAGTTAAATCATTTTAGAAAAAATAATTTAAGCATTTCTGTTAGTGTTAGTATGATCAAAACTTCAATCCATACATTGTAACTATTAAAAAAATGAATGCAATGTGGCCTTATTTGGAGCTAGCTGTTTCAAAGAAAGCCACACTATATTATTTACATAGAGGAGATATAAAGAGAATTTCTGAAAATGTTTTGAAGGCACAGAATTATTAAAATAGAAAAATATCAGAAGCTCAACAACCTCTGTAGTTATCATAGATCTTGAAAGTTAATCACCCTATACCAAGTGAAAAAAACACATTTTCAGGCACAGTGGGGACAAAAGAATATCTCTCTGTCTGATTTTATCAGTCCAACAGATTCATCGTGCACATACTACTTAAAGCTTACACAGAGCCGCATATCAGGAAGACAATCTTGGTCGTAAAGGAAGATGTACCAGCTATCAGAAGTATTGTGCTATCTGCGTTGCTGAGTTCCATTGGTGCGGGGCTGTGATGAATATACAAAAGTAGGATCCCCTCCTCTATTACGTGTATTATTAGTCATTTATTCCTGGTAGTTTAGGGCACAGTTTTTGATTATTTTTTTTTTCCTAAAATAAAGATTTAATGACGTTCTGAGACCGCGAATTGATGAATTGACGTCACTGTGTCTTCATCTTTGATGTGAATAAGATTGTTGAGGGTTCAACTAAAAGTGTTAATTGTGTTGATGGTATTCTGAATGGGGAGTCTGTTTGTGTTAATACAGGAGTCTCACTTGGTTTACGAACAGCAGTTGATACATTTGTAACTGCAGTATCTGAGATAGCTGACAGAAGAAACATTCTACAAATGCACGCTCAATCTTGGAAATTATTGGTCATTTTCTGATTCTGAGATAGATGAGTCAGAAAAGGTATCTCTTATTTCATTCACTTGTGAAGAGTCCACCGAGTTACTGATTGGATCCGGAGTACCAGGTGCATATTCAATGTTAGTTAGAGAGGCAGGAGCAAAGAAAATCTCAGGGATAATACCTGGATTATATGGGTAAATCCCTGTGGCTTTAAATCTGGAGCTTAAGTTTGCTTTAGTCATATATCTTCGCCATAATTTGGAATATCCTTTCCCAAATGAGCTGCTATTTATTTTTCTATCTGGATGAGTAATCCAGAATTTCAAAACTTCGTCGTCCCAAAATAAATCAAAATACTTAACCACTGATTTGTCTAGACTTAGAGGCTGCAGTTCATGTGTGATATTGTTTGGAAAAAACCAAAAGGTGCTACCTTATTTCTGTCATCTGTTGGAATAATATTCGTATCTAGATTGAAGAAGCACCATCAAAAGGTAAGCAGCGGTCTCTCCTAGTGGCTTTATACTTAGCAAATTGGTCAATCCACTGTGAGAATGTTTCACATTTAATGCTCCCTTTAGGTGTTTTATTACAGCATTTGTTCCTATGAATAAAATCATATGTGGCACAAACTGTCCCATAACATTCCCACAAATAACAGCACTAATGTTTTATGCATGCTCAGGAGCTACGATGTGAATGCTTTTTACACCTTTACGAGCAAAAACCTGCTGTTGAAGGTGTAGTGTAAATATACAATCTTTTTAATAAAAAAAAAAATATCAAATGAGATTTATCAACTAGATCAATTTCTAACATTACATCTCTAGATTTTACAAAGTAATCTTCTACAATGTTAAGAATTCAGTTTGAATGTTCTTCCGGGATTGATGATGAGTTCTACATTTTACTACATCTGGGTGTCATTTCAGAAATAATACCAGCCACTGGCGTCCAGCTTTGCGTTTTCATTTAGCTAAATGGGTTTTGAATGATATTTTCTTTGCAGAACGAATAAACACTTCTTTTTATAACATTATTAGTGATGGGCATACCAAAATCTGCTAGCCGAAGGAGCCTTTCACATAACTCCATCTTGTGTTCTAAATTCCAGACAGAAGGTCATCCCAATTTTCTGTCTATCTTACCTGGTATCAGAGGGTTGCATAGTGTTCTTCGGGGAATATAAAACTCTGACTCCACATATTTGACGGAACACCCACCGCGGATGACTGCCATAGCCAATTTTGCTCTCTGGTCCATTGAGCTCTCTGTAGTTTTTATTGCACAGGAGTTATATTTATCTGTGATCTAACCATAACAGAATCATGCAAAGTTTCATGGAATCTTACAAATTACTTTACTTTTTACACTTTATCTTCATTGATTTATATTACGTTTCTACACACGTTTCATTGGAAAGGGGAAAATAAGATATAAGTGACAAAAATATGGAAATCATGATTGAAGGTTACGGCCTGATCATGGGTTCTCTTTGTATTCTCTTGTTTCTTTATATATATTCGGTCCGTTAATGCTTCACTCTCATCTAATTTACCTTCGTATTATCCTCATCTTATCCCTAATAAATTGGTCAGTTTGAGTGACAGCGTAGCTTGGACATGTATCACATTATCGTATTCTTCATTTCATCCCAGCCATATTTATCTAGTCACATTTGGCTGGTCATGTATGTATCTGTGTGTATATTAATATTGTTTTATTAAGTTATTAGTGAGATGTGCTTGTGTATCATGTGCTACTTTAATGATGCTGTTAGTGGTCATATCTAAATGGTGTTAAGTTTACATAAATTTATCTTTAAAATTTAAACATTGAAAATTAGTGTGACCCTGTAAACTGTATAAGAGCTCCTTTAAATATTAGTAAATAAATTACAGCTATTAAAACCACTCTGACATTACCTAACAGTTTAAAAGTGTGAATAATTGGGATGCATTTAAAAAAAACACGTGGCGCCCATAACAAGGCCACCCATGGTCTTATTTGGGGCTACTAGATACAAATTTTTTTACAGCATAACATTGTAACATGTACTAAATACTATTCCACTAGCTTAAGAGCATTAATTATGGTATAAAAATAAATATAAAATAATTATATTTAAATGCTACATAATATTAAATATCACTTATAATGTGCACACTAAATATTATAACAGCCATACTTCATTAACAACACTCACAAAATGGCTAAGAGGGAGCGATGGCAAGAATTTCAAACTACAGTCAGCAGATACTACTCCGTTTTGAATCTAATAAATACCACCAATTATGACGTATTTCATGTATTTCCAGATATATCTATGGATGACCTTTATTAAAAGCATGGTCTTATTTTGGCCAGCCACCTTACTAATAGCTGACTCTTTAGTTTTGTTAATAGTGATAGCCTGGATATTAGCAATACGTGGTACGATAAAATAACTGTGCATACAGATTCGATCATTTAAGTCAAATAAAATTAAGTGATGAAATGTTTCTAAATTTGGTAATAGATAGGTCAGAGGTATTATATAGGTGGATACAATTATGTTTGGTAGATCAGTGTTTCTCAAATGTGCGGAATGAAATATTGTTGCAAATTATTTGCTAATGTCTATTATGAAGTTTATGTAACTAATATTATGAGAATTCGCATATTTAGTACTGTACAACCTAATTGTCTAGTAACATTGTGTCCTTATACACTGAAAATGATTTTTTGACATCCGTTGTTGTTTCCAACCTATGGTATGGATCAGTTTTTTTACTAATGCTATATATTTTTCCATTACAGGCTTCCTAGGTGTGTCTTAGCTTCATATGCCTTAAAATATAACTTAAGACTAGGATAGGCACTACCTCCAGTCCCTGGCCGTTAATTTATCAATGTGAAAGGATAAACCAACATTTTAACAATGATAAACTTCAGCCATGTCAGGAATCGAACCCAGAATACTTAGCTCAGTATGCTGACACGCTACCGACTGAGCTAGTAAGGACAATATACAAAATAATCAGATTGTCAGTGACGGGGTAAGAAGGGTTTTGAATCCAGGTCAAGTGTACCAAAGTTGTTTATTATCCTTAAGAGTTTACCATTATCCCCCATGCAAATGTTGATTATTTTTACAACTCCGCCTACTTTTAAAATGCTATAGGAAGGGTTTTATCTATAAGTTTCAAGAAATAATAAAATTACTTTATTCATTTCATAGTTTAAATACTTTTAAGTTTAGTATTCACTTTTGATACAAAGTATCAACAACAATAAATCAATAATATGGTAAAATGTTGTCAACAACGACACCATTTTATTTTTATTCTATAAAGCTCATTATACATTCAACTAAATTAAGAGTTCAACACTAATTTAAATTTTTCTGGTCACTGGACAATCCTATCCAAATAGCACTATCTTTATTCTATTAATTTTTTCAATTATAAAATAATCTTATACTCATAGTTTCTTCAAATTTCTATTGCACTTGAAGTTATTTCTTTAAAGTGTGATTGCCAGAGGGCTCAGGCAACTAAAAGCCTTTTTCAATGGAACTCTGAGAAAAACTAATATAACGTGATGCCAGCTAGTTTCCGAGTCAAATAAAGAATTAAAATATGACCATCAAATTGTTATAAAATAATTTGATAAAAAACACACATACATAAAATGTGAACAATTTTTTTTTGCAGCATGAACTCTATAATGAACTATGTGTCAGAATCAACTATTCTTGTTTGCAAGGGATGGTGAGGTTGGGGTTGGACTCCAGGATAGGTGTTCAGCTCAGTGGGTGATTTTACCTAATTATATTCACATTCTTCCTCCACGTAAATGCGAGTACTCTTCTATATGTCCACGTTACACATTTTTACCCCATTAGCAAGATTGGAATACGTATATCTCAAACATATCGTAGACAAGGGTGAAAAAATAAATAAAAAAAACCGATTCTTCCTGTCTTTAATTAATAGATTTTTTATTAATTTAGATACCTGTAGGAATAATTACGTTTATTTAGTTGATAAATCTTGCCTACTTGGTTACTCGACTTCACTAAATTCAGTAAATTTCGCTAAAGAACGGTTGTATCAGTCTAGGTCTATTAAAGTTTAGTGATCATCAGCAATGTTAAGAATTGAATTAAAATTTGTGAGATTTAGATTATTTGTGGCATACTTAAATAATTTATGTATTTATTAAGGATCAGCTAGGATTGTTGAGTTGGGTAAGTTTAGATTAAGTTATATTAGATTATATTTATTTGACTCAATTTAGTTAATTAAGCCATGTGCATATTTATGTAAATATAGATGAAATATGAGTGTTCTAGGTTTGATTATGTTGGATACTTCCAGCTAGAAAAATATTTACAAATAATATAACTCATATAGTTGATATTTTCAAAGCTATGTATTAACAAAGGTAGTGAATTAAATCTAAAACCATTTGATATATATATATATATAAATATTTGGTGATATATATATATATATATAAATATTTATGATATATATATATTTGTATATTATATAAATATTTGGTGAATATATAATAAATTGGTTAAAATGTCACAGTTCCACATGTGCTTTCTCACTCCAGTGTTTAAAAATGGAGACATTTATTCGAAACTCTTAATTTATGTGGAACTAAATAATCTACACTAGCAAACCCGAGCAAAATTTGCGTTATACCTACGTTGTACATTTTTTGTCTCCCGAATTTAATTTTATGATTTTCTTTTTAAAGAATTAAAGTCTTCACTAGTATATTTGTACCCCCCCAAAAAAGGTCAATATTTAGTCCACAGGGTCAACACTTAGTATTAAAATTTCGACTTCCAGCTAGAATTTTTGACATTTTATTAAGGGTTGGACATCTTATGTTTATCGCATGTTTATTAAATTGCTCATTTTTAAATTTAGACCAATAAAAAAAGGTAAATATTGCATATGAGTCTAAAATGATAGTGATAGATAATGCTCTACAAATATTTACCCTAAAAGGTTAAAGAAATAGAACATCAACTTAATGAGATACTTACTTATCTACTTACTCTATGGAATTAGAGAATTATTGCGTTAAACCTTAAGTAGTATCTCTGTACAGCTAAAGCTCACAAAATTGTATTAATATATTTGCCAGTATCTCCGAAACTAATGATTTTATAAAATATATTTCAAATAAAAGTTTTTTTTTATTTTTAATAGTACTACAATTTTACAACGATAAGTTATTTAGTATCTTAAATAGTTGGGGAGATAAGGATATTTTCAATTCTATAAAGTACCCTAAAAGTCAATTTCATATGAAAATGAAAATATCACTTTTGTTTATAATCTAAATCAACGCCAAGATACGCATTTTAATCAAAATCATTAGAGCCGATTTTGAGAAACTGGATTTTTTCTCTGTTTGCCAATTAGTAAACTACTATTAATTTTAGGGTCAAACAGACACACAGACAGACGGCATTGCAAAAACACTTTTTAGGGTTCGGCGGGTCATGAAATGTCGACACTAGACTTCCATCAACATCTCGTGTTGGATATTTTTTACGGTCACAATACTTGACCTTAAGTCTTAGAAAAAATAAAAAATATATTTTTTTTTTGCTTAGCTTGAAAATTATTGGTTTTATAAAATACGTTTAAAATAAAATATTTGTATTATAAATAGACCTACATATTTGCAATGATAAGTGATTTCGTATCGCAAATAGTTTCAGAAATGTTATAAAAAAAGTATATTTACGCATTAGACTGGAAACCTTAAAGTCATTTTGCTGAAATAATGAGACTCTCCATTTTGTTTATAATATTGATCAACGCTTGGAAATGAAATTTAATCAAAATTGTTACAGACGATTATGAGAAAATTGATATTTCTCTTTTTGCCCTTTAGTAAAATACCTTTAGTCTTAGGGTTAGACATTCATTTCTAAAAATCCCTCGGGGCAACGCTATGAAAACTCTAGATCCCAAGTTTCAGCCTGATCGGTAAAGTATTTTAGGCTCTAGTCCGAGGCACAGACAGATAGACAGATGGAAATTCAAAAACCACTTTTTCATTGATCAAAGATTGACTTTATTATTTTATAATATTAAGTAAAAAATTATATGTTTGAACCTGGAATAAAATGTTATTAAATATAATTAATATATTCCTACATTTGGCTTAAAATGATCTTAGTGGATTTTTCTATTCCCTCTGAAAATATCAAACGCTGTATGGATTAAGAAACAATTTGCGAGTTAAAGATAACAAAATTTTAGAACAATAAAATTTTAAAAGTAGATCACAGCCAGTTAAATTATTTTAAATAAATAAATAAATACGTACAGTAAAATTATTAAAAACACGTAATTGATATTGAATAACATAATATAGATAATAATTATAAGATATCAATTTATTTAACAGGACCATTATGTCATTAAAAGATAAAAAAATAGTAGGCCTATTTTTATATACTTATTACTGTTATTATGGACTACTACTTGTAAAGCATTAATTAATAAAACATAATTGTGACTGCAATTCGATTGTAAATAAAATTATGCCAAGTGTGATCTGGAAAGCCATACATTTATTTGTTTAATTTAAACATATAAAGTTAAATTATTCTAAAAAAACTTTCTCTAAATTATATTAGATATATATTAATAGTAGTTCTTATGAAAAGCTTTGCTCGAGTTAATGTCAGTTTTAAATACATGTTAATTAAACAATAGCGTTTCCAATCCATGAATTTTTAATCTCTCACTCAGAGAAAGAATCACACACTTTACTAGGTAGAAATTAGCTCAATGAGACATTTGGGTTGATAAAAGATTTATCTTCAGAATACAAAGATTTATTATAGTTATATAATTCTTTATTAATATTAGACACAGTATATTTCTACAAATTGAAAGAAATAGGGTAACACAATCTAAGTCAAAGCATCTTTGTAAACGACGTTATTTTTATCATTAGGAGCGAACAGTTACAAGTTGCTTCTAGAACTATCAGGAGAAAATACCTAGTATATTATTACATCATATAAGACACACTTGACATGGAGATCAATGCGACCTTCTAGAGTCTTTGGGATATCCGTCATGCCCGTCAACATAGCTCCTTGATAGCTATTTGGATAGTTATTGCTACATGCATGGAGATAATCGATTCAAAAATTCGTATGGGCCGTGAACCATAGGTTTAGTTAAACTTGCATTTAGTTGTTTATCAATGTTTTAATCTGGAATCTCCGAACCTACTACCGGAACTATATCGTCGGGTCTAATTTTCCCGAGGTCACAACAGTAGCTGAACGTCCCTGCTCAGCTCCTTGAAGATATTATTTAATTTTTAAATGGAACATAGCCTTTATAGAGTAGTTCAACATTATATAAAAAATACCGCATTCAAATCTATTCAGTAGTTCTCTAGTTATAAGCTAGCATATAATACAGAAGGTCTTTATAGATATCTGTGAATTCAAAACAACCATCTAAACTAAAATAGGATTTCTCTTTGGATTGACTATTTAAATCTATTCTGTAGCTACTCTTTAGAATTGTTGATCAAGTCATATAGATAAATAATGAATTTAGCATTGAATAGGAGAATTCATCATTGATCACGCATTTTAATATAAAATCTTTTTAAAACATTATTATTTTGTGTCAATTTGTTTGATAAATAATCTAAAACCTTTCCGGTTAGAGTATACATCGCTTCATCGCAATCCGTAAAGAGATTCCAGATATTTTAGGAAACATACATACAAACCGAGAGTATTTTTTTATAAGTGGTAAAGATACCTAGCCTAACCCTAAAATCCCCTTTGATCTATTTTGACAATGAATACATTTCTATTAAATATTATGTAAATGGTTGGCTGAACAATATTGTTATAGAAGGAATGATTAATAATTCTCTTAAGATCGAGTGAAGAAAAATGATCGTCACTTAAATAAAATAATATTTTTATAATAGGTTCATACCAAAAACAGGGATGTAAAAGGTTCACTCCAGGATATATGTAAATAGACTTAGAAGAGAACTCATGAAATTGTCAAGAGATAAATAAGCCAATTTTCCCTTCTTTTTTTAAAAATCTCGACACCTATTTAACTACTTTGGACATCGATGGAATGGCAAAAGTCTCTAAACAATAATTGGCTTTAATATGAAGACTTTAGCTAAAAAAAAATAATTTTTAGTACTGTGGTAATTTTTCTATTAAACAGGACGCATGCTTTATTTTACCTTTTTTGATTTCTCTCTCTTTTATCTCGAAAGAATTATATACAGCCCTTCTGTTAGTCCTGGAGTAGTATTAGAAGTGTTTATACTGAAAAGTCAGCGTGCTCTCTAACGATGTGATATGATCTCCTACTGTTATCTTCATCTTCCAGAAATGGAGGTGCCATTGGCATGCAATCGTCAGAGGTATCTTCTTCGTTCTGCTTTCAACGATAGCTTGAATGTTATAATTTCTTTTCTTTTAGAGTCCTTGCGTTGATTATTAAATGGTCTCTAATGGTCCCAAGGCCAACATTGAAGTATAAAAAAAAAAAGAAAAAAGTTAGCTGCGGCTCTAAGAAAAAATGAGAAAAGATTTAACCTTAACACTTAACTTTATTAATAGTAAAACAAATTGTATCCAAAATGTATTCTACTTGAAATACATAATACTCTAGCGAATAACCGATCTAGACAATTTTAATAAATGCATAAATGATCCATCACCAAATTTGATGTTATTGAAAAATATTTATCCTATGATAATTAATTTTTTAAACATATACAGGCTAAACTCTTACCTTGAACTTAAACCATAGCATCTGAGGGCAGAAAAAAAAACCTATCAAATAATTCTCCAGAAAAATCATCTAGCATTCCATGATTTATGTTCAAGCTGGGCGCAACAACGCTTGGAATACGGTATAGGTACTTGCGTATATAACAAGCTGCATGTCATGGCCCTGCCACAAACAATATATCCAAATGTTGGGCTCACGTCAAATATAACCGACGAATATTGTTGTTACAAAGTCGACATATGATGTGCCCACCTTGTGATATGCAACACATTGTATATGTACGTACTTACATCTGTGTACTCCCAGCGTTGTTGAGCCTAAACTCAACATAGTAATCAAGATAAGTTTTTCAGACAGTTTCTTAATGGTTTTCTGTCTCTCTCTTCCCACAGATGCTGGGGTTTAAGTTTGAACAGAGGGTTTAAAAACACCATGTACATATGTATATATGCATATGTACACATATACAAATATATATAAACATATATATAGATTTTTATATTTGTATATACTTTTATATATGTATACATATTTTCATGTATATATACTTCTATAATATTTCAAACAGCAACTCGTAGTTACCAGCCTTTTTTCTTTATTGATACGTCCCCTCTTAAGATCCATAAACCTAGAATGAGAATTACTTCAAATTTATTTTCAATATGGGCTTTATATGGAATATACCCATAATGTTTGTTGATAAGTGCATTGTAAAATATTTATCCATTTTATTTACAAATTAAAAAACAAATATAAAATCTCTTTTTTGCCCAATTGATCCATGAAATCGAATGGAATTAACCCACATAGATAGTTTGGTATCCGAGATAATGATGAAACTGTCAAATTCCTCGGAAAATAATTTATGTCCTTGGATTATTCTTCTATATTGCATTTGCCTTTTATAAATGTCTTTCGCGATTTTATTCTTACAATATATTGTATTTATATTCACTTTGTTTTAAACACATGTCGTATACAAACGAACATAGTAAGAGGAGAGGAGGAGTAAGAGGATTCTACCTAAAGTTTCAAACACTGAGGCCCAATCTTACGTTATTACATTCGTTAGGGCTTAACATAAGGTTAAATAATTACAACCCCTTCTTTTGGCTTTACAATATTTGGTTAGCGCTAATGTCCATGTAAAAGTGCTCGTAAAAACGCGAGGACTACCTTCCGGTTAGCAAACATAGCGTCCACAATAACCATGTTAAACACTCCGGCCACATTATTTTCGAGGAGATTGTTATTAAAGTGAGGTTACATTTATTTATCTTATGAAATGGGTGATTTATTGTATGATTATGACAATTTTGAAGATGAGCTACACGTTCTAAGGAACCCAATACTTCAAAACCGAAGCGAGACTTGGAACGAAAGAATTTATTTGAATTATTATAACTAGAAAGAATTTTTTTAAAGTTTTCATTTAGACAAAAATAAAGTGTTAACAATTCTTGGAGTGATTGAACACCAATTAGAATGGTTTATTTTCAATGGTTTATTTGTATTTATCTACTAGTACAATCATCAACATTTCCTCTTCTTTGATCAAATTTAAACTTCGTTCGCTTTTATGATTTTAAACCGACATTTTAGCAGAAAAATAAATACGATAAAGGATAGCAGATAACCTTACACAGACGTGATAAAGTGGACGCGGTGATTGATTTGTTTTCATTACAGTTCCATTGACGTTGTAATTACTTGCTTATATTCTCTATGGTCAAATTAAGCCACTTAAAAGCTTTGAAACAAATCTAGTGCGTCAAGTAAGTTAACGATAAGAACTAATGGAAGGCACCTGTTCGTGATTTGATGAGCATATAAAATGTTTTATTGTAAAACACAACCCCAAGTTTAACCAACGGTTAGACTTTACGAACAGTTATGTTAGGAGGACTTTGACGAGACTTTTTAAGATTGTCCCTAAATGTGATTCATCAAAAATTGATATGTAAATGTAGATTAAATTGTAGCTATTTTCAAAATTTAGGCTTCGATATAATTGTACACAGGGAAAATTCGTTCCAACAATAGTTAAAATGTGTCTAGGAACTTATTTTTGATTTTTGGTTGAAAATAATGTCATCCAATCTTTTTTTTTAATCTGACTAAAACCGAAAAATAAAATTTGATTTTGGTAAAAATCATTATTATTATTAAATAAATTTATATTTATTGATTATTTTTACATAAAGTATATATAAGAATATAAGCTAATGAAGCTCTAAATATCTCTTCATTTACTCTCTACATTTACTTTCATAACTCTTCATTTACTATGAAAGATTGCAAGTTTATATTGCATTGTTCCAAAATAGCGCAAATTGAAACATAGGGCCATAGTGTGAGTCGTCTATGTAAGACTGCTTCCTTTAAGTGATGAGCTATAAGACGCAGTACTTACTACACAAATAGTAAAACGTGCGGTACATTTCCAAATTTAAATAAATTTAGATTGATTGAAAACAAATTGGAAATATTTAAGTTCTAGCTTTCATTATTATGACTATTTGAACACTATATTTTTTACATTGAATTAGCAAACGCAAATAAATTTCGATTACATTTTCTGACATATACATATTAATCTACAATTTTATAATCAGTTTGTCTATTAATTGTATATCCATTGTTTTATTATTCCTACTTATATATTTAAATTTATTTTATGAAAATATATTTATTTCAAAATACTCTCAAACTATCTTCAATTAGATCATTCCATTCACCAAGAGATACCCAGCGCTCATGCCAGAAAATTTAGTTCCTGGATAACGAAATTTACTCGTACATATTAATAATAGATGCAAACTGGGATCAAAATATGCTTCTTTAAACCTGTTGTGAGACTTCCTAATTTTCTTTGCACCACATTATATTACCCATCCAGGCTATCCTTAATTTTAATGACACTAATGGGTTAGAGATTACAAATAGAGGATTATAGGGGAAATCTACCGTATTTGCATGGAGGGAGGTTTGAAAATCAGTTATTAAAACCAACCTCAGTACATTAAGCTGGGAATTGTGCCTCTACTATCTCGTCAACGAAGACAAAGCGCAAAGTTACGCAGAAGCTTCAAGCCTCTTGGCCAAAACTGCTGACGTGAATAAGATATTCAAGAACTCTTTAAATAATGTTAAGTAATTTTTTGACTCTTAGATTTAAAGCCACAACTAATGGACAGCGATATAATATCTTTAAATTAAGAAAAATGTATAATTGTGGGATTTGTAAAAAGCTAAATAAGTATTTACTTGAAAAGGTTATAATAATAAACACTATTTGTAATATTATTTTTGGAGATTGAAATCTAGATTTCCACGTGAGAGTTTGTTGCACAAACCAGCTATCTTATTATTCTTGAATTGAATGCTTTATTACTAGAGCTAATAATGACTTACTTATGTCTATTTTCTTCTAACTTAATTAGATATAAAACACTTAATTTACCCCTTTGCGAATAATAAACAACATATATTATATTAACTCTCATCGGTAGTCACATGGTCTAACGAGTCACTCTCATGTTTGACTGGATTTCCGGTGATGGGGAGCTCGGGGTACGAATCCCAGTCGGTTTTACTGAGGGTGATTTTCCCTAAATGGTTTCTCAATCTCCCTCCATGCAAATGGAGGCACATAAATATGAAAATTTACCATCCTAGTCCCTATCCTTCTAGCGTAATTGATGTATGTGAATTGTTAAGACGTGGTCGAGAAAAATAACAATAATGCCTTAACGTAATCACGATCAATTTAACTAATTTGTTTTCACTTTAAAATATAGAACAGGCGAAAGGTTCATTAAAATGCAACAAGAGTAGGAATAGCAAAAAGGCTATGAAATTGTTTCTTTTCCCTTCCCTTGTGAGTTGAATAAAGATAAATTAGATTTGTATTGATTGGAAATTCTCTATCCTTGAGACGCAGATTCATCTAAATCCAAATTCGGTGAAAAAAATATTTTATGTCCATGTAAATAATTGTTGATAAGTTGGAATAACATATATTGAACCCTGGGTATTTAATTAAGTGCTCTACTACTTTAGTGTCCAAGATATCCGTAAATTTTTCCAAATCCAAGCCACACTTCTCACTTTTATTCCAAGAACCAAGAATCGAAATTCACGGCAGTATTCTAACCATCACCTCTCATCTCATGGTAAGTTATGAAACTACAATCATGTATGTAAAGTCTTAGGGGGACAATTAATAATACAGAATACATATATGTATATAGGGTGGGGCTGAAAAAATTACACTATTAGTTATCTGAAAATCTACACTATAATTGAAAGGTAGATATTCACGAGAAAAAATAAAACTACATACTAGACTTTTTCACTTTATGAAGATAATTTCACTCAGGTGAACTCCGCCGGGTGTCAGGCATTCCTCAGCACGTTGTCAATCACTTTCTTCAGCCTAGATAGTCTAATTGTTTCTGCCCTACCCTGTATAAGTATGCAGGTGCTCTAACAAATCATAAGAAACTTTACTAAAATCAATGTTCAAATTATTATTTCTAATAAAATAAGAGTTACCTCGCCCAAACCAATGGTTGTTGTTGACGTGTCAGCGCAGGACAATCAACAGCAGTCCTTGTCCACGTTCCGAATGTCTGCTGGTCGCTCACTATCCATCCACTTTATCACGTCACAAACACTCATTTTGCAACCGTTCTAATCGTCCCGTCGTTGTTTGTTTCACAATTAGTATTCTAGATGTGAGCTCCTGTAATGTACAGGTTACACTAGTCAAGCACTTGTAAAACTTAAGGCTGTATTTATAAATTAGTCTTGGGAATAATCCAATTTACCGATCCACGAATAGCAATGATTTTTGTTGAAATGGGAGATTGGCTAACCTCCGAAAAATAAATATATATAAGGTCCTTAAAATATGTAATTTAAATTAGAAATTAATAAGAGCGAGACTCGTACAGGTGAGAACGTCAACTAAATTCCAGGGTTATCTAATCTCGTTTAACGGTGACAGGGAGGTGGTAGTTCGATCCCCATATGGGTGTACCGAGGTGAAGTTTATCCTAAGTGGTTTCCAAATAATCTCCACACAAATATAATACATTTCCTCAAAATATACCTTTTATTTTCCTATTCAATTATAGTAATTAAAATGAGTAAAACCAAAAGAGTCGCTGTAAATGGAGTTCTTGAAGCACCTAAATTAATTTGTCCCTCTGATTCAAAATGTGAATGTAGATTTAGTCCAGTTGTTTACCTGAAGCTGCATTAGCACTAAGTTAATGTTAGATAGTGCCATGGATCTCATAAAGCGTTAAAAAGGAAACACGCTTGTTGTGATAGTTTTTTTTTTACAAGTTTCCTCTTGATTCAACCTAACCTAACCTAAGTCTAATATGTTGCAGGATTAAATTTTAACACGTCTGGGACTTAGCTTACACTGACTTATCACTTATCCATACATAGCTAAATTTACCCAAATCGAACACAGATAAGTAGGAATATTATGGGGATATTAAACAAAAAAGAGAAGGCTTTTACCTCGTATTACTGCCCCTCTTGGCTAATCTTATTTAATACACTAGCTGTGATGAAGATAGAATTTAAAGAAAATGTGTCCAAATTAACCTGTTGGGAATGTTTCTTTAGGAAAAAAAAACTTCTTTCGCTTGGCTGGGATTCGAAGCGTGGCATCCCAGCCCCTAGTACAAGTAGATTAGACGATCTTGACGTTTAGTTCGCATGCATACCAATTTGGGCAGTCTGGTAGTTAAGACCAATTGGATGTCAAATAAATTTGAAGCTTGATTGTAATATTGTAACGGATTTACAGTTATTTTTAGACTATATGTAAGGTCAAGGTATTTCCATGACAAATAAAAGTCTAAGATTATATATATTCATGGAGTCATCATGACAACCATTTTGTATCATGGTGATAGCTATAGTTAGTAGATAATGTATCTAAATAGCAGTGTTCTTGTTAATAATAACATTGGTGGCTGCAGTGTGTCTTTTTTACCAAACATTAAACTTACTTATTTACTTACTTAATTACCTGCTTACTCTATGGCATTGGGAACTCGAAAGTTCATTACCGCACTCACAAAAGTACGCCAACTATCCCTATCTTGAGCTAATTCTATCCAGTCTATCTCATTACACCCTATCTCTCTCGGGTATATCGAAATGCTATCCTCCCATCTGCGTCTGGTTCTTTGCAGTGGTATTTTCCCATTGGGTTTGCTATTCAATACCTTGAACGTAGTATTCACGGTGAATGACCTGTCCGCCATAACCTGCGAGATTTTATGACCCTAACTTTGTCTAGGGATGACTACAGGTTATGCAGATCATCATTATATAGCCTCTTACACATCCCATTATCTTCATCCATTTTAGGACCAAATATCTTCCTAGGCACTTTGTTTTCGAACACCCTAAATTTCTTTTCGTAATTTAAGGTAAGAAAGCACATCTAGAGGTGTTTAATATCTATAATTTTCCCTTGCCTTCAGTAGTTAGGGGACTATGTTATCATAAAAAGCACTTCAGAGAGCTTCTAGATATGTTTAGTATTTAGAATTTTCCCTTGCCTTCAGCAGTTATGGTGTTATGCTGTCATTAAAAACCACTTCAGATAGCTTCTAAATCTGTTTATCATTTAGAGTTTTTTCTAGGCTCTGGCATTTAGGGAATGAGCCCACCAAACCCCCTTAAATTATTGGCTGGCTACGGCCTTGGTTCCCTTAAACTTGAATGAGCTTCACACCTTCCTCTGAACAAAACGTTACCACAGCCATTTTGTTTGAAATATTGCAATAATCTTTAAGCCATTACACTAACATCTTAATAAAGATGAGTTTTGTGTGGACTGTAGGAAACAGACTTTCCCACTTTGAAGAAACAGCTCACAACTATACAATTTCTATCTTTTCCCAAACCGAGGGAACCATTTACTGTGGATATAGATGCTAATGTGTTGGGATTGGGAGCGTCTTTAACCAAATTCAGGACGAGAAAAAGAGTAGTTTCATTTTGGAGGCAGATGCTAGTGGAAGGTAGTGGTGGAGTCGTTATACACGTTCACTAAGGGAAATGAAGAGTGATTGCATTTTGGGTTCAGGCGCTATTGGGATGAAAACTGGAGGACTTCTTAGTCAAGTAGCCTAATGATGGGAAAGAAATAGTTATGTTTATCAGTCGTTCACTAAAACAAACAAAGCGTCGGTAATGTACTACACGTCAAAAATATCTAGTGCTAGTCGTTGTGTATTGTCAGTTACATTCATATTTAAGTTGTGGACTAATCATAGCTTGCACGATTCACAATTGTCTCCAATGGCTACTCAACTTTAGGGAAACCTAGGGACAGGTGGTTCACTGGCTGGAACTGTTGGCCGCGTTTCACATGGACGCTATTCATCAGCCAGAAGACTAGCTGTGACTAGATGCCTCTAACGGCGTCTTTGTAAACATTGTTGGGCTAATCCAAGTGAAATATTTCCAATATATTCCTCATTATTTCAAATGGACAATACCAATTCCAATGTAAGATTGTGAACTATTGCTAAGACTCCATTGGCATCGGAACTACTGGTAAACAACAGTCAACATCATTGAATTCATTTGCTACAGAATTATTTATAAAATAAACCCAGTTAAACGATTGTAAGTGCTGGCCAATAATTGACCTTTTAAATCGTAATTATATTGATGGGTCTACTTTTTCGAGAGAAGCTCACAGTTTTTGGACACTAATTAAACCCTATATACTTCAGGGTATTTTGTTTGTTAAGGCTTTCTGAGGAAACCCCGAGAAATTGTCTACTGCCATATAAGTTTCCATCATACGAGATATTATCCGGGATTATCACTATAGCACTACGGGAATGCACACTTACGGTGTACTAAAACTATCGACCGTCAGCGTGACATATACTACTGGCCTAGGACGAGAAAATATCTTCGAAAACTTAATGAATAATGTGAATATTGAAATTAGCACAAGACAACTACTCCAAAAGCTAAGGTACCGCTTCAAGCGCACATACCAACACAGTGAATGGAACAGGCTGGGAGCACTTCCGTAGACATCACGAGAAAAAAAAAAATCATTTTTGCAGATAATTTTACAAAGTGGTCTGAAGCATATGCCATTGCTGATCAAATAGCTGAGAATGTCTAGAAGATATTTGTTGATGAATCCGTGTTCTGATACGGTGAAGCGGATTTAGTTCACATGGGCTAAGGTCACCAGTTTTAAGCTGATTTGTTTCGGGTGATGTGTTGTGTGAATTATTGAATTTAAAAAAATATTCCCGTCCCTAATCAATATCAATATAACGCTTCTCTCCGTGTTGAACTACTGGATTGGATAAGGCAAGTGTTCATGGTACATTAAGCTTGCTTGAATTAAAATTTTCTCCTAAACGAAAAATACACAAGAAAAACTTGCCAAACACCAAATAAGCTCATGTTTGTTGATGAACTACGACTGCCAGATGATATTCAATATGGATCAACTCCATAAAAACTTCACTACCATTTAAAAATATTTAACTTGCTTGCGTTAATTCCTGGTTGCAGCTCACAACGCTGCGAGACATCACTTAAGTGCAGTGTACAAGTGGAAAAAAGCACATTACGACCAGTTGTTAAATATTCTGCCATACCAGGTAGATGACATTGTATGTTTGTAGCCACCATCCAAATTGGGAGAGCTGATAAAGTTCTATAGACCATGGACAGGACCATATCGTGCACAAAAGGACAGAGAGAAATATACGTACCTCATAGAGTACCTTCTGTTCAAATAGACGAGACTGGTTGTACATCATGATCGTGTGAAAATATTTGCTTGTATTCTGGTCCAAGCTCAGTCCCAAAACCAGGAACGAACCTGTAGCAAGCCAGATCAGCCTCCATCTCGATACAGTAGGGGCACTAAAAGAAAATAATAAGAGAAATGGCCTCCCTTGATTTTGAAAGTTATGACAGCTAAACCAGTGGAAAGGATGAGAGAGAGATGGATCCAAGTATAAAATACTCACCGGTAGCCCAAATGGAAATTTAAGTCCCTTAAACATTCTTAGGTTGGTGACGAACACCCATTTATTCTATAATGGGCAAACCAAGTTAGCCCCTTACTGTCCAAAATTTCTGCTCTAAATCATTGCCCATGAACACATATATTATTCCCTGATATGCATACACGTCTATTAAGGTATAAATGTGTATGTGTTACATACCAAGCCTCGGATTCTTGATGGAATTATTCCAGCGCTGTGGGTAGCGGCGCCACCTGACTATTTGCCCTCCTTCGGCTCTCTCACAACACCGCTCCAGGCCAGCCGGAGGATTAACAACGACTGAAGGCAGCGCGCGGTTTACTCATGAATTGGGGCCTTGTTTACCTGAACGGCTCCATGTAGGGGGATTTCTCCCCCCTCCTTCCTTCCCATCATGCATTGCGTTCGGCCACTATATAACTCCTTTGCTTGCTCGACAAAAGCACGACTGCAATCATTCATCACTTGGATAGTCTTCACTCTCCAAAGTTCTCGCCGCAACCCGACTACACGCAACGGTGATCAAGTTTTTCACGCCAAGGGACCAACCTGACCGTCGAAAGTAATAGGAAGTTCCATTATTTTGTCAAGTCAATGGGGAAGTATGCTGCCCTGATAGTGAAGAGGATTAGCTTATATACGTTACTAATGATCATAATATTGTATAGATTAGGTTTTGGGGACTTAGTTCATTTAACGTGAAGTCACCTTGTACTTCACAAGTTTTCTGCTTGGTCCATAAGACCGGCAGCTTGATTGGGAGATATTCCCACGTCATAGCCCACATGACCATTGTGTTGTCTACGAGTCTATGATTTAGCTCATTTAACGTGAAGTCACCTTGTACTTCACAAGTTTTCTGTTTGGTCCATAAGACCGGTGGCTTTAATTGGAGTGATTCCCACGTCGTAGCCCGCATAACCATTGTGTTGTCTGCGAGGCTGTTAATAGGGAAAGGGACCATTCAGATCGTTCAGGGCCTTATGGCAGATACCTAGTTAGGTATTATTGTATTGTGTTGACCACATTTCAAGGTGATAAACTTGTGGGCCATTTCTGCCCCTCTGGCAAGGCTCGTGTTTCTTACAATATTTGTATTAAGATAATCACATTTCAAGGTGCTCAACTTGTGGGCCATTTCTGCCCGTCTGGCATGGCTCGTGTTTAGATATTTATTTGTTTATTTGCCCTTTTGAATTGAGTTTTTCTCCCGTTTTTTAGGGCTCAACAGGAGGGCTGTTCCTGCCCTTCCGGCTCAGACCTGCTGGTCGTGCACCGACCCCTGACTAAGTTGAGGTTGAGAACGCTGAATGGGAACTTACCTTGCGCACATATCTTATGTATATTCTCAGCTCTTGGGAATATCCTTAGTATAACAATTTGTGTGGCAAATATATATTGGAAATCCAAAGACCACTTCTGTACATATTGGCTTGTGTTTTGATCATGAACAATGTACTTATTTCAGCATTTGAATACATTAAACTGATTTGTTAAAATGCACTCGTATCTTGTCTTTTCAAGTGCTTATTGTTATGCTCATTTTCTTGTTAGCTACCGTCCTCTCCGGTGTCTAAAATAAACGACGGTACAATTTAACGTTAATAGGGTCAGAGACATGGGTCCATAATAGTGTTGACACAGTGAGTATTGGACGTGGCTCTGACTCTGATATACAATAAGATTAACACACACCTGAAACGTAGAATAATAGCTGCATTGGAGCCCCATCTAGCGAATCCCAAGTTTAACCATTGCCTGACGATGAGGCATGGAACATTCTAGCTAGTGCTGAAAAAAATGAAATAGAAAGGTAAAAATCGAGTACACCAAATTGAGGAGCTGAAGGAAGCTACGCTCACGAGAGAGAGACAGCAGCACAAGAGAAGTTAGGGTTTGGAGGACAAGCTACACAATATTCTGGATTGTCAACTCAAGTAAAACGAAGCTTACCTAATCACAGAGAAATTGATTTGGCACATATACGTTTACAAAATATTTTCTTCCAGGGAAGAAGTGATTTTGAAGAAGATATATTATAATGGATGCTCATTATTTTGTAGAATATATATATATATATTGTCTCTATATATATATGTCTATATATATATATTGTCTATATATATATATTGTCTATATATATATATATTGTCTATATATATATATATATATATTCTTTGTATTTCCATGTTTATAAAGTATATATGGTCATGTAGTTACCATGATCAACTATTTGTATTATTATGTGTTCTTGATGACTAGAATGCATGTGTATAATGCATCTTAATAAAAGTGTTCTTGAAATAATAAATAATATTTTTATTTTATTTATCACCGCGTCTTACTACCCGTTCGGGTTATACGCTTAAGTACTAATTACCCTAATGGATTAGGAATTGGGAAGGTTGAATAGAGGAAGTGAACCCGCATTTGCGTGGAGGGAGAGTGGAAAACCATTTAGGAAAAACCACCCATGTTCACCCGACCGAGATTCGAACTCGATCTCCCGTCCTCGCAGTCGCTCAACCGACTAGCGCGTTAGCCACTAGCCACAGAGGCGCGTAATAAATAATAAGTAGGCCTAGTAAAACCGTAGAAATATCCTATTTAATTAATAATCTAACGTGGTGCGGAAATACGACCTGAAACATTTGACTTAGATCAAATAAGCTTTTACTTATTTTCCATTGCTCAACTATAATTTTATAATTATGTTGGTAGAAAATTAATTATGGACTTTCTATGCCCACAGAAAATATATGCATATGATTTACAAATTAAATTAAACTTGAACACCTCAGCCAACTATGGCTAGCACCTATATACTTACTAATTAATTAGTAGGATAAAACCATTTACAAATATAACAATTAGTCATCAGAATGATCGATAATCCAATCTATATTTCTAAGATTTGTGGTTGACCCATCTAATCATTTTCTTTGCATCTTGCTTTTCAACCCGTTTGAGTAGTATATTCTTGTAGTATATTATTGGTATTATTGGTCTAGATATTAAAAAGGTTGAATTCAGAGTAAACGTACCTTCATTTGAATGTAGGGTAAGTTGAAATCCATACACCATTTCCCCGTCAATAGAAGTCCAGTATATTGTATTAGTGACTGTAGATTCGCACCTTCACCGAAAAACAAGAACAGACCTTGAACGTAATCCCGTGACGAGCTCTAAACCAATCACAAGATTTCAGCCCTTTTGACATTGTCTAATGAGCGTGAGTTCAAATAACTTCAGCTTTCCTTTATTTTGCATGACAACATCAATTGGGAGACTCAATCAGATTTAAAAATCAGCACACTCAGTGTGCATGCGCCTAAGCCAACTGACTGTTTCAACCCACAAAGCTAGATACTAGTAGACAGCTGTATTTAGTGTTTGAAAATGACTTGAAATAACTAGTTAAATGGAGAGCTAGTGGGTTGTTCTTATTCCGTCTTGGATTTGTATCGTGGCATAATGCATTAATTTGAATAAATCAATGATTGTTATATTAATATTAAAGATCTGTTCATCCACTAGAAAAAAAATATTTGGGTAATCATCTCTTTTTAGTTTGTGTTGCAAAAAATTACGGGTCATTTATACGTTTCTGTAGTGTGTGAATTTTTGAGTCAATCAAGAAGATTCCGTTATTTATTTTTAGCGAATATTTGAATCAAGCACTAGACAACCCAACTCTTAAAGAGGGTCTCTAAACACTTAATCACAGGAAGAGGTTAACATACATACTAAAAATATGATTGGTACACTAGCTAGAACCTGTATTTATAATGCCTCTGATAAAACAAACTATTTGTTTTTCATGTTTAATACATATATATATATACATATATATGAGATGATGACTCGTACGACACTGAGCAGCCATATGTAAGAATATCAATTTTTTGTGATTTTTTTTCCTCGTTGCATTATTTTCATGTCGATAATATTTCATTTTTTTGGATAAATTCTTTCTTTGAATTGAAATTCAACCCTCTGGGCTGATGTATTAATGTTCTACTAAGCGAGTTATTCAAGTTTTGAATCATAATGTTTATACTCCTTTATTTCCAATGCCTCTGTCTATTATGATGTTTATAACTAAGGGTAGGGCCTATAAGCTCACAAAATACATCTAATAAACGATGATTATTACGATATTTCCATCGATGGACATGCGAATAAAATGACAGTACTATCTAGTCTCGTTTACTGGTGATGGGGATGCCCATTTTTAAATATAAGCTAGATTTACTAAGAGTAGTTTTTCCTAAATTGTATCCCAATGCCGCCCCACACAAATAAGGGTGGATTAAATTAAGACTATACCATTTTCATCCACTCTGTTTGTGTAGTTCTATTCGAATAGATCGGGCAACTATTAATATTATTTGGGGAATACAAAAAAAAGTCAATATGATAGTTAATATCACTATGTAACCCCTATTGCGATGAATAAGATTATTCACTTATTGTATGTAGATTTAAATTTGAAGTATCTGGTCTGGACCACTACTTAAATCATGAACAATTTAAAAAAGTGCCAATCCGAAGTTTTTCCGGAACCATGTTTTTAGCAAGGCTATAAAGTAATTTGAAGAGATAAATGTGTATTTTTGATGTTGACGCTTGAGAAGCTCATTGGTTTGTCATGGAATGTGACCATGGTAAGCAAAGCTTGTAAAAAGTGTGATTTGTTTATCTCCCTCCCACACCCCTCTTCTTCCTCCCCTTCTCGCCCTGGTCAACATTTTAGAAATCACAGATAGGTTTTGTTAAAATCTACATACCTCGCATGAGAGTGTATATTCGTTGATGCTTGGCTAATGAATTATTTTCTGAGTGATGATCACTATTCACACGCACAGCTTAAGCGATTTCTGCTAACCCTGGCCACACTCCACAACAAGAAGCAGGCATTTTCCCTAAGTGGCGTCTGACGAAATATGTCGGAGGGGGGGGGGGGGGGGAAGGGACGGTGAGACAGTGAATTTTCCAACTTTAGGCATCCTGAAATTCTAAAATTATAAAACCTTCCAGATGATAAAAAAAATGAAATTTTTTTGAAAATTTGAGGCAATATATAGGTCTTGAATTGATGTTATAGATTCTAGACAACTGTATTCGTAAAGATAATTTTTGATTATGGATTTTTTCATTTGCTTTGAAATTCACCATTATTGCGTGTAAAAAACTAACAATTTTCAGCTCGTAAAAACTCCAGTAATAACATTCTAATGTCTGGTGGTGGTGGTGGTGGTGGTGGTGGTGGTGTGGTGGTGGTGTTGGTGGTGGCGGCGGCGGCGGTGGTGGTGGTGGTGGTAGTAGTAATTTTTAATTGTTTCTGGAGTACACATTTTTAATCATTAAACATGGTTCAGCTAAGCACAATGTGCTTGTCATCTTGTGCCTCACCATAAATGTTATCTATGTAATACATGTAATAGTGTAAATATGTAATAAATAAATTTCATTCCTTAGGTCTATTCTACAACTAACATAATTCTAACACTTAATTTAGTTCCTTAAATCTTTTATAGTTTATCTAATACTCGAAAACCAGTCTCGAGTCCATTTCATAGCTTATTCGTCATATTAGTCAATCTAGTATTATTATTTCATTAAGTCTGTGAGCCAATCAGCCATTTTTTTATTTCTCTTTTAACGTTTAATATTTTATCTATTCCCAAAAGGGTATCCAGTATCTTGTTAAAAAGAGTTAGTATTATTATTTTCATATGTTGTTTTCCGTATATATTTATGTATAAAGGTATATTGTATTGTCGTTTTCTGTTGTTGTAACTATGAGTCTGTCATACTTTATATGTTTCTGAATAGTAATACTGAATTATTATCTTATAGTTATACATGTGTTTTTCTGTCAATGGTTTCCACTCCTTATTCATGACTTTGGTACTATTGTTGTTTTCACTCGTTATTTTAAGTACTTTAATTTGAATATTTCTTAATTGATTTAAATATAGATCACTTGTCTTTAGCCAGAAAGTACTACCATATCCTAGATGTGATTCAATTAGCACATGATACAATATTTTTATAATATCAAATATAACATATTGTTTTAGTATACATATATTAACCATTCCCGCTCTTAGCTTCCTACTCATTATGTATATGTGAGTATTCCATTTCATATGAGAATCAATCATTAGCCCAAGATAGTTATATGTCTCAACTTGCGTAGATGTTAAACAATTACGTGGTTTTATATTATGTAAACAATCTAAGCAATGACCTTTTATATCTAATTTATACTTTATAACATGTGGTAGTTTTATATGTATTGTTTGCGTTTTTTTAATGTTGATTATTAATTTATTATCGTGAGTCCAGTTTTGTATCCTATTAAAGTCTTCCTGCAACATTTGTTTAGTTCTATCTACATTTTTGTGCACCGCATACAGCATTGTGTCATCAGCATACATAAATATACCACAGTTCTGTATACAGTTTGACATTGTTCTTGTATAGATTGAGTATAGTATTGGCCCAAGAATAGAACCTTGTGGTACTCCAATATTTATAGCCAATTCTTCACTTTCTATATTATTTATTTTGACTAATATTTTCCTATTTGTTAGGTAATCTCTTTAAACCACTCATACATATTGCCTCTGATACCAATTTTATAAAGTTATTCTAGTAAAATATCTTTATCCGACGTGTAAAACGCTTTCGACATGTCTATAAATGTTTTAGCTATGTGTTTGTTCTCGTTTAATTTCTCTAGCATTTGATTAGTAAAAGTGTGTAAATGTATTAATAGTAGTAGTAGTAGTAGTTTTAGTAGTAGTAGTAGTTTTAGTAGTAGTAGTAGTTTTAGTAGTAGTAGTAGTAGTTTTAGTAGTAGTAGTAGTAGTTTTAGTAGTAGTAGTAGTAATTTTAGTAGTAGTAGTAGTAATTTTAGTAGTAGTAGTAGTAGTAGTGGTTTTAGTAGTAGTAGTGGTTTTAGTAGTAGTAGTGGTTTTAGTAGTAGTAGTGGTTTTAGTAGTAGTAGTGGTTTTAGTAGTAGTAGTGGTTTTAGTAGTAGTAATTTTAGTGGTTTTAGTAGTTTTAGTGGTTTTAGTAGTTTTAGTGGTTTTAGTAGTTTTAGTAGTAGAAGCAGTCTCAAAACTAGCCTACTTGATTAACTAAGCTTTATACACACTCTTCTTCATAAGGTATTTCCTATAAATGTTTGATGAGGTGTAAAGTTAGGATTTTTTTTATCTTTGAGTAGGAATTGATAGTTGGGAAATTTAAATACTGAGTGTAAACTTCTGCAGGAAAATATTAGTTAAACATATTGTGATACGAAGCAATTCTAGAAATTCCCAATTCAAGTTATAGACTCTTCACAAAATTTCCAGCTTTCCAGCTTTTTCCAAACACTTGGGTGGAGGGGGAAGTGATACCCCAGCGAAGCCCTTGGTGGTTCTTCCTTTCTAGTGAGTCTGGTCTCTTCATTTGAATAGATGGAAGGACGCTGTCTTCACAGGTTTCGGATTGGGTACAGTATCCATATTCGTGGACATATTTTATTTGGTAAAACATAGCCAAGGAGTGACAATTGTGACACTACACTTTATTTACGTTAAAATTGGTTAAAGCTTTTAATCGCTTTTGCTTGAATACTGATTTTAATAATACCAAATATATTATTTTATAAAATGACTGGTTGTCTTAAATCTTCTGCTGAATTATATTACACAGGTAAATCTTTTTACAATACGATAGCCCTAGTGTTGAAATTATAAAAACAATCTAAGCAAGTTAATTTGAATGAAATCTTCCCAGGGAAACTATAAGTAGCCCAAAAATTTAAATAATAATTTACTGCCTTGTTAATAGAAAATTATATGCCCAGTTTTTAATCATCAGTAGTGTTAGACTTTAGCAAGTATAAAAATTATATGCTGCTTTATTCCACAAATAAATAATAAATAGCCCGAGTTATATATTAACATATTAGCTTAAAAATGTTCTTCTTCTATAAGACTTTACTAATTTTATTAACGCCACCTTCTTTAAGTTTTAATATATTTGAAAGTAATATACAGTAAGATACCATAGGTTTATAAAATGAAACATCTTAAAATATGATAGGAATCATACGACCCACCAATTTAATATATCTATATTTCAATTTATTTTTCAGAGCAAAAGAATTAACGACTAGTCCCATGGTTTTGAAGAAAATGTATTAATTACACTGGGGAACAAAAAAAAAAATATTTTTCATGGGTGCCTGGCATTTTCTACTAAGTTCTACTAAGTTTTTTGTGCAGCTAATTATGGAAATGCTATCCAATTTGCTATAGCAGCAGATATTGTGCTATTATTATCTAGTATTACTATATTTTCCCGCCACTTTGTTACCTGTAAAAAATGTGTTTTCGTGAGGCTTGGAATTTTCGACCTGATTTTGGGTATTTTTATGCAGCTGATAACGGAAATATATCCATTTTGCTCTATCAGCTCTAGTTTTTGAGGTATTGTTGGCCTTATTACCAAGTATTACTTAATTTTCCCGCCAGCATTTGTTACCTGTTTGTATACGTATCCTTGAATTTCCTGTTGCTGTCCGTGTTTGCGTATGCACGTTACATGTTGATACGTGTTTTATTTATTTTTCAGGCTTTAACATGGTTTCATCACGAAGAAAATATGTCAAACATCCGGATGTATTTTGTTACATCTGTGGAGAGTAAACATTGGCTCAACAGAAATAAGCTATAACGGACTTTGTGAAAAGAACTTTTTTTGCCTACTTTACATTAAAACTAGGGGACCAAGATAGGTTTTAGGCACCACATGTCATGTGTAAAACGTTTACAGAGCACATGCTTCAGAGGGCGAAAAGGAAAAGAGTGCGTGAAATTCTGTTTACCAATGGTATGGAGCGAACAGACCAACCACAGTGATGACTGTTATTTTTGTCTGGTGAATATAAAGGGTATTAATGGGAAGAACCGGAGTAAGTGAATGTTTCCAGATCTAGCCTCCGATAGATGCCCTGTTACACATTCAGAAGAGATACCTGTCCCAACATGTAGTAGGCTTCCAGAGCTCTCTGAAGAGCCATATGAAATGGCTGGTGAGAAAGAAGTCCATGCTGAGCAACATAAAAGTGATTTCCAAGGACCTTTGTCGGCTGATACAGGTTTTAGTCGAACGGAATTGAACGACCTCATACGGTACCTAGGTCTTACAAAGAAGGCTGCTAAATTGTTAGCTTCCAGGCTGGAAGAAAAAATGAAATGTTACCGGGAAAAAAATTCACAGTGTATAGCAATAAAGATGATTTTCAGCCATTTTTCACAAAAGAAAACGATTTTGTTTTCTGCAGCAATGTGCAAGGATTTCTGATAAAATTGGTCATACGGGAGTACGCACCCAGGGAATGGTGGTTATTAATAGATAACTCCAAACGCAGCCTCATAGCTGTACGCCTACATAACGGGAACAGATACAGATCAATCCCAATCGATTACTCAGTTGGTATGCGGGAATATTTGGCGACGATAGTCATAGTCCTAGAGAATATAGCATACCGCGATCATCAATGGGCCATCTGTGTGGATTTGAAGATGGTGAATTTTATCCTAGGGCAGCAGGCCGGGTAAACCAAGTACCCGTGCTTTATATATCTGTGGGGCAGTATATCTAAGGATCAACACTGGCTGAGAAGACAGTGACCTGTGAAAGAAAATATGGTAGCTGAAGAGAAAAATATGATCACAGAACCTTTGGTGGACAGAGAAAATATCATATTGCCACCATTGCACATCAAACTTGATTTGATAAAACAATTTGTAAAGGCCCTTAAGAGCAATAGAATATGTTTTAGCTACATATGTAGAAAATTTCCAGTGCTGAGCATGGAGAAAATAAAGGTAGGTATATTCAATGGACCACAAATCTGGGAACTCATTAAAGACTAGCGTTTCCAGAATCAATGGACAATATTGAGGCATGTGCGTGGTCATCATTTTGTATGGGTGTACATACTTTTCTTGGGCACCATAAGGTTCTAACTACTGTGAACTTGTGGAGAATATGCTCACTGCGTTTTGTACACTTGGTTGTAACATGAACATCAAATTGCATTACCTCCACAGTAATTTGGATCGATTTCCACATAGTCTTGATGATGTCAGTGACGAACAGGGGGAGAGATATCACCAGGAAATCAGGGCCATGGAAGAACGGTACCGTGGACGATGGGATACGCATATGATGGTGGACTATTGTTGGAGCATCCACCGTGAATGTCGAGGAACATAGATCGCATCGCAAGAAATCAGAGAAACGCGGGTTCAGCAGCATGTCTGAATGAAGAAAAAACTAGTGTTTGGTTGTACGTGTTCTAGGCTTCTTGGTTTTTATGTGTATATGTCACATCGTAAGAAGCAGATATGATGGACAAAAACGAATGCCATTTTAAGATTTTGTGACCCCAAAATACCCCATAAAAGGTCTAACATCTAAGGCACTAAAAGTTTTGTGCCCGAATGTTACCTACTACTTTTTACAGTTTACCATTTTTAAGAACAATGAACGTTGATACTTACAGCATTGTGAAAATTATTATTAGCACCGCGTCTTACCACCCATTTGGGTTGTACACACTTACGCTAGTGTGTAATGGTAGGGTGATTGTGAGATGAAATGAAGGATCTACAGTTTAACGTGGGATACGAACCACGGTAGAGGCCTGGCATTCTTCACATTCACAAGTTGTGATTAATACACTTCGAGGACGGGGAGATCGAGGTTAGAATCTCGGTCGGGTGAACTGGGGTGGTTTTTCCTAAAATGGTTTTCCACTCTCACTCCACGCAAATGCGGGTTCACTTCCTCTAAATACAACCTTTCCAATTCCTAATCCACTAGTGTAATTAGTACTTAAGCGTATAACCCGAACGAGTAGTAAGACGTGGTGCTAGGTGCTAGATTAATACACGTCATGTCAGAGGTGAAGGAAGGGTTTGGCAATCAGATAAATCTGTGCCGGGACCGAGGATTGAATCCCGGACCCTCAGCACAGAAGTCAGACACCTTACCCCTAGACCACCAGGTCACCATTGTGAAAATTAAAATAGTAAAACATTTTCTAGCTAAACTTAAACATGTTTATACTTTAATATGAACCCATAATTTACGCATTCAGAATTAGGTAAAAATAATAATAGTTCTAAAGGTTTATCTTCTACTATTATTTTTATATATCTATTTTAAGTTTTATAACAACCAAGTATTTTTGGTATAGCACTAATATGTGTGAGTCTAAAATACTTATTAATCTTCGCTAACTAGGTTTTGGCTAACGCGCCAGTCGTGTTTAGTCAAACCACTGAGGACGGGGAGATCGAGGTTCGAATCTCGGTCGGGTGAACTGGGAGTGGTTTTTCCTAAATGGTTTTCCACTCTCCCTCCACGCAAATGCGGGTTCACTACCTCTAAATTCAACCTTCCCAATTCCTAATCCATTAGTGTAATTAGTACTTAAGCGTATAACCCGAATGGGTAGTAAGACGCGGTGCTAAAGTTGTTTGTTGTTGTTGCTAACTAGGTTAGTCTTTATTCAGTCAAAAATATTCACTATTTTATTTATAAAGTTAAATCTAAATTGACTCTTATATTTGATATTATAACTCAATTCGACCATGGATTTTAAAAAAGTTCCATTTTGTTTGCAAAGAGTTGGTCACACTTTGAATTAAAGTATATAACTATTTTAGTTTAATTTCACTCATAAAAATGAATTTACTTGAATAGATATACATTTTGTATTACATTTTAAAAATAGTCTTCAAGTTTGATTGTTTGCAAAATAAGCTACTCACGTTATTTATACTGATAGGATATTGATGGAGCATAGAACTATAATTCTTGTGACTAAACTGTAAAAGCTTTAAAACAAATTAGCTTTTTATTTTATGTTTGAAGCTAAAACTTTATTTTTAAATATTCTGCAACAGTCATAGTAGAATATAATTTATAATATAAAAAATAGACTTTGATTCACAATTTGGATTTATTTAACTATGTGGATGTGTTTTGGTGCTACTATTAGGTTATTTTAATAATAATAATAATACTTAGCACCGCGTCTTACTAACCGTTCGGGTTATACGCTTATGTACTAATTAAGCTAATGGCTAGGAATTAGGAAGATTGAATTTAGAGGAAGTGAACCCTAATTTGCGTGGAGGGAGAGTGGAAAACCATTTGAAAAAACCAGCCCCATTTCACTCAAGCAAATTCTAACCTCAATCTCTCGGTCCTCGGCGGTCTAGCTCAACACGAAACTAGTGCGTTAGCTAGCAACGTCACCAAGGTGGGTTTGGTTATATTGATTCTATAGGAATTACAAGGGCTGATACAAACAAACAGGAATTTCTTCGAGGTAGTTCAGTTCTAAAATTCATATTACACATTCTTTTTATCAGGCGTCTTATACTGTTCATTCTATAATTGTAGCGGGCTATTAATCTAGCCATAAATAATTACACCTGTTTTAGTAGATGATTAAATATAACATAAAATAATAACAACATAATTGTGTTACATACCACGCCGTTGGACGAGAACCGGTGTTGGAAGAATAACAACAGCCGAGCACTGAACTCCTCCTTTCGACTTCGTACTAAAATGGCTTATTGCTCAAAGAGGGTTGGGTTCTATCCCGTCAGGGTGCATGTGACGTCACTCGGCTCTACAGCGTTCCTGTATGTTTGACTCCCGTCGAGGCCTTGAAGAACACACCGGAACTCTACCTCTCTTTGCTCCCCTGGCGCATCGGCTCCGCCCATATGTAACACCGAACCCACAGACCAGAGCTCACTTCATATTTGAACTCCATAGTTGATCTCCATATTATACTGTCTACGAGAAATGACCTTGGTCAACCTTCAGAAGAATAACTCAGCCGCTGATACCTTGGCCAGGATGGTTTGGTCGGACACGCCAGCGAGACGCAAAGTCAGGGAGATGTAATTATGGATCAACCATTGTTTAAGAGAGAGTCGGAGACTCTATTATTAGTTTGTAGGTTACCATATGTCATAGGTTAGTATTTGCCTAGTACACTAGTATCAGATATCACTTCACTTAGTTTTAGGAGTACAGAATGTCTCTGCTATGTTATTCGATTTAAAGTCATGTCAAGAATAAGATGGGCTATTGTTGTTAAATGTTTCTTATTTACTCTACATGGCCCATTTGACCTGTAGTTTTATTTGAGTGAATCTCACTCCTAAGCCTGTATGACCATGTCTCAGTCAATGGCTCGGCCTGCGTGAAAGTTGAAGTTTGGTGGAGCAAGGCCTGATGTTTAAACCTAATTAAGTTATTAGGAGTAGTGAATTTGTATGTAATACTAGTTTAGTATAATATTTGCGGTGTGCAACATGTGAATATGCCTCTGCCTTTCAAGCGCGGTCCGCGTATAAACATTTGTGCTCGTTTCCAGCTCCACTCAGGCGCTGTTGGAGAGGTTTCCTAAGCTTTACTCATCTGTTATAATGCGCTCTATATTCAGCTTATTAGCTTAGTTTCTGTAGTTCTGGCTGTTCTAATTTGCAACATACCTGTTGTTTAGTGTTAGGGCCTTGATGCTTTTCCTAGATACATACCTTAATTCTGATTTTTGAGACTATGACAGTACCATGTTGCTTCTCATTTTAGCTAGCTATACTAGCTCTAATAGCACTCTCTTCTTTAATTAGGATTTTTCGTTTATGTTGTTGTAGCTCAGCTAGTTTGTTTTAGTTCATAAGTGTTTGTGCTAGGTTCTTATGCCTCACCTATTGTACTTTGTTGAAACAAACCTTCTTTGTTTCCATGTTGTGTCAGCCATACACGCTCACCTGATTGTGGTTTAGTCAAATGTCAATCTTTCTTGTTAGAAAGGATCTCAAGGCCTAGTTAAGGCTGTTTTAGTGGTCGGAATCAGGGGCGTCGCGCTTGGGGGGGGGGGGGTCACCCAACCCCCTCCCCAAGTTGGTTAAAAGCTTGAAAGTTGGGAATTTTGTGAGATTTGAGATATGGAGTTGATAAATTCTATGCTTATTCTGTACCCCATTACTTTCTATTATGAAAGTCCATAACCACAGACTTGTACAGACAAATTTAAATTTTCTTAACTTTTGATCCCTATTCTACAAAAAAATGCCAACTTCAAAGATCGTCAAACGTTTAAAGGAGATTCCTTTTTTAGTATATTGTAGAAATCTTAGTTAATCAAGTAGTCTAGTAGCGCTGTTGTCAGTAGGCAGAGACAACCATCGGCGAGTGTATTCCAAATGCGGTATGGAAACTAATCATAAGGGAACATGAGCTGCCCAGTAGCAAAATTTCACTCAGCCAGCAATGCTTGAAGTGGCAGCATTGTCAGCCAATGTTTTTTTTATGGTTAAATGTTTTTAGTTGTGACTTATGTGGCTGCTAGACTGTCGCAGTTTTATGTTTCAAATTATCGTATTATGTACAGCCAATGCCTTAATTAGGGCTTTATTAAATTTTGAAGGCATAAAAGCAGTGAATGTTAGGTAACATTTTATTATTTTCTTATCGAAATCTCTGACTGATAAACTGAGGACATTGAGGTTAGTGTTAATGTTTGACTTCTGATATACACAATTTTTCTAGCAAGTATCTATACTAGTTTGAATTGAACTGATGTAACTTAGTTCATTGTTTATTAAAATAGGCTAACGTGAAAGCAATTTAAATAGGCTCAAAGCAACAATGGAGGAAGAGGAGTAATAGGGCTGTGTTACATTGTTACAACTCTTATAATTTTTTATTTGATTAAGTAGACTACATTAAACAAAAAATTAAGTTTTTTCACCCTTTAACATTTTCAAATTTGGGATACATTTTTTAATTAGTTATTTAGTGTTAGATTTGCATGAAATTTCCTATAACCATGTTGTTTAGAGTGCTGATTTCGAATTTGCCACAAGTTATTTAATAAAATGTCAGGGAAAGTCCCTTCACCCTCACGCGCTAAATTATAGTATGTTAGGAATAGTTTACTGACATACTAGTATTAACATTTTAGGGCAACTTCCATGAGGTTATAAAGCAGGACATTGGTAGACAGGTATCAAAATGCTGTTTATATATGGATAAACTCCATTTTTTTATTGCTTTAATTTACAGTTGAAAATGTTTTTTAATAAACATGGCCAAATTGCTAATTTTTTGATAAAGTGACGAGCGAGTTCTACATCTCCGGGAGCTTACTAGTTAAATATTGCTTCCAACTGTGTTATAATAAAGCAGTGGTTTACAATTTGGGGGTCGCAGCGAGTTTTAGGTGGGGTCACATTATAGAAATTTTATAATTACGTTTTCAAGGATTTTAACGATTATAAAAAGATGCGAAATTCTAATAGAAACGTAAGTTGTTAAAGTGCTAAAAATGAACTAGTTACTGCTTAGGTTCCTTTTGGCTATTCCATTCTGATAGCTTCTTGCTGACTTGTTTACTGTGGCAGCCTTGTAATGCTGCTAGCACTATATAAAATCATCCCCCAACCCCGGGCTTGCTAATTTTATTTTACTATATATTAGTCACATATAATCATTATTATAAACAATTTATAATAATTAAAACAAGCATTAATGGACATGCAGGTTTTATGTCACGCTCTTTTGGTTTGGTTTGTTGGTGAAAGTGAAGTAAGGATTTTAATTCTGTCGAAGGGTAGTTTATCCTAATATCTCTCCAAGCAAATAAGTGTACACTTCCTCTAAATTTTACCCATCCCACTGGTGTAGCTAACTGTAGATAGTCCGGGCTGATAGAATACACAGTGAAAAAACTTTAAAACTAGTATTTGAACGCTTTTAAGTCATCAAATTGTTGCGATGGCCGCAAAGAGAAAAGTTGTGGTCATAAATTACAAAAGGTTGGAAACCACTGTAATAAAGTCAGCTAAATTTTTTTATGTAAAATACACGATTTGAAGAATATATGCAAATCTTAATAAATATATTTAAGCTCAATTGGATATTTAGCTCAAATGCTGGTAAACTGAAATAAATAATAATTCAAGTTGCACTGAAAAAGTTTTGTAGCATTTAAATCAAGATGCTGCCAAAAAAAAACCTTCAGATAGATTCAAAAGGTGTTTAATACTTAAGAGGTTTTCACCCGCCTCGGTGGCGTAGTTGGCTAACGCGCTAGTCGTGTAGAGCTCGACCGCCGAGGACGGGGAGATCGAGGTTCGAATCTCGGTGAACTGGGGGTGGCTTTTCCTAAATGGTTTTCCACTCTCCCTCCACGCAAATGCGGGTTCACTTCCTCTAAATTCAACCCTCCTAATTTCTAATCCATTAGCGTAATTAGTAGTTAAGCGTATAACCCGAACGGGTAGTAAGACGCGGTGCTAAATATTACTTAGAGGTTTTCCTAGCCTTTGGCATTTAGGGGGCTATGTTGCCATATAAAACACTTCAGATAGCTTCTAGAACTGTTTATCGATTAGAATTATTTCTAGCTTCCGGCTATTGGGGGATGTGCCCACCAACCCCCCCTGAAATTATTGGCTGGCTACAGCCTTTCAAATAAATAAATTAAATTAAAAACACAGTTGACTAAAATCTCGGTTCAAGGCCTGATTATCACCCAAAATTATAAAAAAAAAAGGGAGCCTCCTCCGCCCCTCTTCTCCCCCCAAGTTCTCAACATTGCCCTTCATGTACTCTCCTTTGCTACTTGGGAATTTTTCTAATTTCGAAATGCTTAGAGTTGTGAAAAACACTGGTTCACTCCCCCCCCCAATATATTTCATGCAACGCCCTGGTCTGAATAATCGTCACACGTCAGATTCACTTTATATTGACATATGTATTAGTTTTATCTTTAAGGAGCTTTCCCCACTACATTTTTTAAAACCGAGTGACCCCTGTGTTCGACGTTAGAGGCCTCAAAAGGGGACAACCTCTCAAGGAGTTAGAATTTATGGTCATTCTTCTCAGCAATATTTTATTTTTACTCTGCTATATTACTGAAACTTGTTGACAGATCTTAAAGCTCGTTCACTAAGGCAGTTTTGAAATAGGATGGAAAGGGGAGTAGTCCGTATCCATTCAAACTTCCCCAACCTCGAAACAATTTTTTCTTTAGTGTATTGTGTGACAATACAATACACTTGTCAGAAGTGAAAATATGTGTCTATGGTCGATTACCGAACCAGTAGCCAGTTGAATCTGGACTAAAATATAATAAAGTTGCAAAAAAAAAAAAGCCAAAATGTACAGCACTGTTGGCGAACGGGTAGTAAAACGTGGTGCTAAAAAAAACCACAGCGCTGTATCCAGAATACATAGTGAGAGGGGTGAGTGAATTATAATTAACACACTTTCATTTTGCCCCACATCTCACTAGCCATCCGGCCTATTTGTATTTTAATTACGCTAATATAGCAGGGATGAATAAGGTAGAGTTCAGAGGAAAGGTACTCGTAATTGCGTGGAAGGAAAGTGGAAAACTATTTATAAAGAACCACTCCCAGTATACCCAACCATTATTTAAAACTTGACCTTCCCGTCATCAGTAAACCAGATACACGAACATGATATTTAGTCCACGTACCCGCCAGTATGGGTAGGAACGCAACCATAAAATCAGCTTCAGTGATCGGATGGTCTAAGGTGTCACTCTCACAATAGGTTGGATAGCTGGGAAGAGGTAAATCGGATTTTGAATCCCGGTCGGGCGTAATGAGGGTTTTGTCTTTTACAAGTGGCTTTCCACTTATCCTTCATGCATATGAGGGTGCACTTTATCTCAAGTATAGCTTCCTAATACTTAACACATACGATTTATTTATAGCTCAGATATATATAATCTGAACGGGTTGTGAAACGCAGTGATAAAAACTTGATGAAAATGTTATACTATTTAAAACAACAAAATGTGAATCTGAGAATATGTAAACATTATCAGTGGTTGCTCTCTTATTAGATTGGATGGCCAGTGGTGGGGCTATTGGAGTTTGAATCCTGGTCGGGTCTATCGAAATGGGCGAGGATGTTTTTTTCCTAAATGGCTACCCACTCTTCCTCCACTTAAATGCGGGTGCATTTCCTCTTAAAGTTAACTATCTTTGTTACTATTCTATTAGCATAATTAATGAATGCATGAGTACAACCTGAATGGCTACTAATACGCGATGAGAAAAAACATAGGACTAATATAAAATATATTTAAATATAATTTCTTAAAACTCTATAATAGCTTTATTTGGGTCATCAACCAATCCATTAGAAAATACTTTTAAAAATTACAAAAAGGAAATAGTATGATTCACTAGCTAGCAAATAGTTCCTGTCCCAATAATTATGCTCAATATAGCTAATAAACACAAAATAATTTTATCAAACTTAATTCTCATTTAAAATTTTAATGGTATTTTTTTACTATTCTTGCGCGTGAATTTCTCTAGAACTACCACGCTTCAATGAACATATAGCAAAGCTAATCTTTTTAACGAATATTCCATAATGTTTTATCATTTCATAAGCATGTTTTAGCCTCCTTAGGTGAGGTTGTATAAACAATATCAACCAAAACATCACACTCACAATTTATGTTTTTCACCGCGTCTTACTACCCTTTCGGGCTAAACGCCTATGTACTAGTTACGCTAATGGGTTATGAATAAGGTAGGTGTAATGTATAGGAAGTGCACCCGAAATTGCGTGGAGAGAAAGAGAGAGTGGGAAACCATTTTTAGAAAAAAACATTCTCAGTGCACCCAACTGGAATTGAACCCCGATCTCCAAGTAATCAGCAGTTTAGTATGACACAATTCCACAGATGCTGGTAAAATATTTTTAAAATGGCAATAGCGATTTGGTTCCAAATGAGTGTCTTGGGAGTGTTTTACATGTCAAATAAAATTGTATATTTGTTTTATGAATAAAAAGTCGTTTATAGGTAGTTTACTAATGACTATTTTTTCAAAAACTTGAAATATTTTTAGAATGGTTGTAGAAATTTGGTTTAAAATGGGTATATTGCGAGTATTTTAAATTACATATAACAATGTATAGTTGTTTTTGGGGTTAGCAACTGATTACGGATTTTTCAAAATTTGGATATATTTTAAAAACGGCTCTAATGATTTGGTTCCAAATCGATATCTTCGTAGTGTTTTCATTACCAATAATATTGTATGCTTGGATTTTTAATAAAAGTTGTTTAAAGGTAGTTTACTTATGACTGATTTTTTAAAAACTTTAAATAGTTTTAAAATGGCTTTAACGATTTGGTTCTAAATGGGTCTCTTGGGAGTATTTTACATGAAAAATAACACTCTATACAGGATTTTGGGGTAGAAAGTCGTTTAAAGCTATTTTACTGATGATTGAATTTTCAATAATGGACTAGATGAGAAAGTTTGTATGATAGTGCCTACTATTTATTATGTTTATTGGTAGTGGTACCTATACCCACTTAACAAGTTTCAGTTATTTACAACTGGGAGAAGTAATTGAATATATTTATTAATTTTGGAAATGTTGACCCCCACCCCACCCCCTTCTACCATTTCCTTAACTCCCACTTAGATATCTCAAATTGTATGATTTATTTGATGATCATGAGGGGCCTTTATACCTGCTCAACAAATTTACAAATTTACATTTTTCTATCAAACTTAAAAGTTAATTTTTTCCATACAGACCACCCCAGTAGCCCCCTCCCCCCCCTATTCTCATATCTCCTGGGGACCCGTTTTTAATATTTAAAATTATTATTTGGCGTGGTGCCATTTACTTTACTCCCGATTCTCATTTTTTTACCACACTGGGAAGTAGTTAGTTGTTTATATTAGTTTTGGAAATTTTAAAACCATCCCCCCAACCCCTATATTTTAAACTACCATTTATAAATTTAAACTTTCAATAATCTTTTAGGTTATTTGGAGTTGTTTCTCTATCTGTCATCCAAATTTTAATTTTCCACGACAGTCGGTGAGCCAGTTTGTTATTCTGTGTTCAGAAACATTTGTTAATTTCACTGTATGTCTATATTCCAAAGAATTATTTGCTAATGAGTCTTGAAAATAAGATTTAATTTAAAGTCATTCTATTTGAATAGTTTCATAATGACTCAAATTAGCCACACAAACAGACAGTATTTATGATACTGCTTTGATCGTTAATAAGATATTGTGATGGTAGATAGCTCTGAAAAATAAGGAGTACAAAAGAAGTCCGATCTCAATATGTTGAGTACTTTTAGCTTACTGGCTACAAACTTTCATACAGAGAGATAGACACAATGGACTGTAAATACAAATTTATAGTATGTATAGATAAGTCACATTACCAGTCCATACATCGAGTCCAAATGGATTTGGTTGAATTATATAAAGAGTATGCCATGAACTCTCATTTGTGTGTTTGAAAGAGTTGATTAAATTTTCAAAGGTTAAGGTTTTTTTATTAAGTTGTTTACATAGACAGACGCATATTCGTTTTGATACTTATGTATAGTAACACTTCAGTCAACCATAGATTTTTGTCACGTTTTAGTTTAATTCATATATATTTTAAAATCTATTTCTGAACAAGTTAAAACAATGATCAATTTAAGGCAGATTTACTTAATAATTATTTTAAATGTATACAAACAGTTTTTAATAATATTTACTTGCATTCAAATTAATACATCTGCACCGATAGGCACGTGGACTAGATATCACTGATAAGCCTCATCTAATAAAGTTTTTCGTGTAAGAAGGAAGTCTGGTTTCGAATCCCATCCGGGTGTACAGAGGGTGTTTTTTTCATAAATAATTCCTTACTTTCACTCCACATGAATGTGGATACATTCTCTTATAATTCTAACATCCTTATTACTAATTAATAATTATAATTTAATGAATACAGCCCAAACATATAATAAGACGAGGAGCAATAAAAAATTAGACAGCTAATTATTAATATTGGTGGTTTTCTAGCTAAAATAATTATATTCAAAGGAGTAAGGCGTATTTATGTATATTTCCCTATAGACGCAAGTACTAATCATCAAAAATAACATTTAAGTAATATTAATGGCATATAAATAACTGTAATTTTGTGCATATATACATACACCACTGGCTGTGAAATAAACGAATGATTCATCAAATAAGTTTAGAATTAAAAACAAATTAAATTATACTATAAATATAAATTATGAAGTCGAAAACTTGAGATATCATCAGAAAAGTTACTCGGATAAAGAAATGGGTGAGTGATGTAGACCCATTGTCATGATGACCACAGGGCCCAAATTGCGGTGACACGTTTTGGTCCAAACATACATCACGGGAATTTTCCCTGTTAAGAATCGATTGGAGTCATTATAATTATATATTTTATATATAATATATATTTTTATGTATATAATATATTTTATATATAAAATACATTATATATTTATATAATATAGTAATTATAATATATATAATGCAGTATATTATATATCTTCATATCATATATTTATATATTTTGGTATATATTTAACTATTATATATAAAGTGGATTATATATATAATATTTATAAAAATATATTATATAAATATTATATGTATAAAAATATGTAATATATATAGAAATATATTATGTGTATAAAAATATACAATATATATTTAATATATATAAAAATATATCGTATGTATAAAAATATATATTATATCTATAAACATATTTAAAATATATATAATATTTTATGTATAAAATATTTAATATATACATATGATATATATTATACATACAATATATTATAGATAGTTCATTAACATACAACAAAATAGTTAATATAATAGCATTAAGAAAGACTATAATATTATCCAATTTGCTATGTTTTTTAAATGTTGTGATTAAAACCTTTAATTAAGTAAAATTTTAAATGTTTTGATTACCAGCCTACTTTTTTTTTATCAGTTGGCGAATAAAGTGTGTAACTTTCAGGAATCTGCTAAGAACTGTTTGCATAGTAGAGAAAATGATTAATGATTGATCATAGTGAGGTGACTATGATTTAAAAACTATTTGTTTCTTCAGGTACATGGATGGAATTTCACTTCTGTGTGAGCAAACTACAAAAAGATCACTCACCATCTAAATGAAATTGCATTCTTAGCTCTTCCTTTTTTCTTCCTCGAGCCCCACCTTCCCATCTTGATGTAATTTTGGGAGAGTGTCACCTTAACCACTAATAATTTAATTAATACAACTACACCAGAACAATTATGTATCCTATTAATTTCGAATTGCAATCTAAAGACTAACAAATAACAAGAGAAGGCAACTTTCAACCCTTTATCTCTAGTTCAACTAAAAACAAAACTCTGAGTACAGTGAGCTGTGTTGTTATTTCATTGAAAGAACGATGGCAATTTTTAGATTTGGCTATGAAAAGGTAAAAGTGCAAAATTGCTGCGCAGTGACCAGCAGGCACTCATCCTAGACGCTATCTACTCTTCAAAGAACCTTTTAGTGAATATAAATAATTGTCTGTAAGCTAGCTATATTGAGAAAAGGTCAATATTTAGCTGCCATTGATCAACATTGATAGCATTTATAAAATGTGACATCCCCAGAGCGCGTACCTTGTCGTATAAATACATGCATTTAAATTTAGTTTCTATTTTAATGGTTAGTAAAGGTTCTTTAAATGGCGGATTTGCTATATTTGTTACCACCACTCCCACCACACCACTGTTGAGAAAAGAATGAGCTATTCTTTTTCCTTGATTCACAAAAGGTCTCGCTTCCCCTATTTACCCAACCCACTTGCAATATTTGATGCTTTCAAGTTTGTTGGATATATCATCAGATATATCTAGCGATAAAACTCTACACTCCATGTCTAAATAAAGTTCAATAAGGGCCATGTTATTTAAAAATAGTTGACGATTTATCATCTAAACGCGCCAATACAATCTAAAATATCAAGTCTGTAGCTCTGTAAAAATTACCAAACCAAGCTTAAAGATTTTATTTTCAAAATAAGCGTATTTGTTTGTTTAAGTAAAACAGTTTGTTTGAAAAAATATTTGATCAACAACATGCGTAAGTCTACAGAAGCCTCTTCTACACCCTTAAAGAAAAGCGTGTTGTCTAATATTTCCAACCTAGGTTGGTGGTCTGAGTAATTAATGGTTAAATAGCTTTTATAGCCAGTCTCATTTGGAGCATCTTTTAGACCATATTGTGTTGTAATTTTGCTAATTTTATCCTCGCTAATTAATACTATCAGGAATTAGATGGAAAGCTGGGATTGCTTTAAACTTTTAACTTGTATTTGTTATGAAGATTTGTCACCAATAAACTTAATGTTGACTTTAATTTTTCTCTTATATTTGATATATTATGAACTATCCTATTGTTTTATAACTTTGATACGACACTTCCGCTTATGAGTGGAAATGTCGTTTCATAAGCATGTATAATAGGCACTTCAATGGGGGTTAGGATGATGAAGGAAGCATTTAGAGGTAGTCTACACATATTTGCGTGGAAGAAGAGTGTAAAATTATTTAGGGGAAAAACTCCTAAGTAATCCCCAATGGGACTTGAACCCAAATATTCCCAGCAACAAAGCCAGTCTAACACGAGAGTAGCGCCTCAGACCATTCAGCCACTGAAGCGTGTCATATTATTGGTTGTATGCATTGTATAGATAATCAAAACCCTATATTTAATTCACTAGAAAATTCAATTATACACAATTAAAATAATGAACATATATTTACACACAAGTTTTCATTATTAATCTAATATATAATTTATCAAAGCTTACATTTCAGTTGACGCAAATATTAATTTAAATCGTTGATTACATATTCTAGAGGGAATAAAAGGTATCTATGAATATTATGTTAGCATTTCAACACGGGTCTGTGGTCATGGAGGGTGGCTAAAATCCCAAACCCTCTTGGGTACACCCCTACGAGCTAGGAAGAACATACTTCACTTCATTACTTCCTGCAAAGAGAATGTAAAACCAACATGGGGATCAGATCACACAGATACTCTGTTAAAAGAAATTTTTCACTATAGTGCTTTGACTTTCAACCTTTGGAAGGTTCAAAAATAATTTACATTCAAAACTCAAAAGAAAAATATCCATGGCATGAGAGTACTATCATTCCACCTCTCTATATTTAGTATGCATCATATTAAATACTGGTGGTTGTAAAGGCAAGGAAGCTACAGTACATTTTTCATAGGAGAACCCTTATATGACAGATAAAATAAACAATATATCTACTTTCACATATTCATACATCAAGTAATGTCTACGTGTATAGTTATTGATAAATAATATCTATAAATATTAAATAAAACTAACAACTCAGTAAAATGTTAATGGTGCTGAAAGCAAAAGATATGTATTTTCTTAAAGATTCTTTCTACCAAAATCCTACTGTAGCTAAGTTAACTAAATGACTATAAAATACTATTTCAAAGCCGAAGTAACACTCTCCAGTGGCCACATGGTCTGAGGCGTCACTCTCGCAAAATACTAGACTGACAATAAAGGGGGAGATCGTTGTTCGATCCCGGCTGGGTGTACTGAAGGTGTTTATTTCTAAATGGTTTCCCTCTCTCTCTACTCAAATATTAGTAAAATTCATCTAAATTTAACTTTACTCATCCGTAACTCATTAGCGTTATTAGTACTTAAGCGTATAATCTGAACGTGTGCTAGTAAACAGTGCTAAAAATAAGGACACAATAATATTCCTAAAATAATTTTGCCTATGTGTGTTCATTCTAGCACATATATAGTGTAAATACCATGGCTGAGTTTTGGTGTGTAGAACTAGTTGTTTGGTCCAACATTACCTTACTTGCAAATAATGTATGCCTACAACTGTGTATTTAGAAAGTGCACGTAAAATGCTTTAGTACCATATAATGTAATCAACAAGTGTAACAAGCAATCAGCGGATGTAAGCCACTCTCCCAATAAGCTGGCAGCGCACTCCTTCCTAGTCAATTTGAAAGCAATGAAGAGATGCCTGATGTTAAAGGGCTATGTTTATGTATGAGGGGATGGGTGAGTGAATAAAGCGAAGTAACATCTCAAGCGGGAGAGTGTAATTAACCTCTTAGGATGCCAGAAGTTCCCCTCATAACTTCATGTCGCAATTTGGGGATTACTCTGGAAGTGATCTTAATACTCACATAAACAAATAACTAAAGGGTATTTCAGTAAGCGTGTGAATCAAGGAATAAAACAAAATGCTCTGTGTTGACATAATTTCTATATATAAATTTTAAAAAATAAAAATTTTATTGGTGATAGTATTTTTCTTCATACAATAAGAAATAACTAAACGAATGTTGAAAGCTTAACTTTTACAGAATAAAATTACTGTGTTTTGAGAAATAAAAGGCTTTGAAATCTATGAAAATAATTTAGGTTTATTATAGCTTACTTACGCTAAGGCATTAGGAACTCGAAATTTACTGCCACACGCCACTCCAATCCAATTCATTATACCCTATCCCTATCGTGAGGAAGTTTTATCCAGTCCAATTCGTTACATCCTATCCCTATCTTGAGCCAGTTCTATCTAACCCAATTCATTACACCCAATCCCTTTCAGGTTCATTCTAATGTTATCCTCACATCTACTTTTAGATCTTCAATAATCTACACTGAGCCACCCTAATTAACATTACCAGGTTCAAGATAGCAAACTGTCAGTTACGAGTTGCCGTGGACTGCTATAGTAGATGTCTCTTAGGGCCGGTCTTGTGACTACTAGATAAATATTACTATCGGAAGGTTAAAGCTAGCCTACAGATAAAGGTTATAAGCCACTTTAATATTTTACCCGTATAATGAAATGAATTTATCTGTCGAATAGCTATCTGAAGGATAAATATATTTTTATGCAGAACACGCAAGGTTGGTACAGTTTTTACTGGTGCGCGCATGTGTATAAGTCCTACTGCTACCACTACTACCTGGAAAGTAACTACAACGCTCAACATTTGTTAAATAATGGTGGTTAAACGAGTACAAGTAAACAGATGGCGTCACGTGGGCGCAGAAGCTAAGATGTCGTGCAAGTACTAATTTCGGTGTCTGGTAAAATTTGGTCAATAGTTGGGTACAACGTTTACAAAATTTCATTTATTGTACTCACATTTTGATAATTTGTTCTTATATAAATATAACTCTACAAATAGCTTGTCAGTTAATATAAAATTGTGAATTAAATGGTCTAACTTTATATAGTTAGAGCCTGGGCCTGTGCTTACTAAATACATGAACCAAGATTTTAACCTAAAAACAGATTCTGATAGGTGAAATCTCATGAAAAACAACGCGTCACTATGGCAACAACCATTTTAACTTTTAGAGATAAAAGTTATCAGGTACTTAAGCCTCCCGATAAAAATGTGATGGATAAATTCATTTTATCTGGCAGATAAATGCTATCAGGCAATCATAAGCCGCACTTTTAACTTATAGTCCAGATTAAAATATTTATCTGCCAGATTAATATTTATCCAGGAGTCATAAGACCGGCCCTTAGTAAAAGATACTTCCACCAGTTAATACACTTTGTTTCTTTTAGAACCGTGTCTTACTGCCCGTTCGGTTCACACGCATATGTACTAATTACGCTAGTGGTTTTCGAAAAACCATCCTCTTTACACCCGATTGAGATTCGAACCTTGATATCTTAGTCATCGACAGTCTAGTTTTATATGGGAATGACATCTTGTTACTACACTTAGTACACCTACTAATGACAGATGTCCAAGAATACGGAATTAACCAGGATGGTTCAGCGGTAGAGCATTGCTCACAAAGCCAAAGGTCCAGCGTTCAATTCCCGTATAGAGATTTTCAATTTTCAATTAATAAAATTATAACGTTGATAAAAATAATATGAATTAATATTATAATATATAGTAATAATGAACCATTATCCGTTATAATTGCTTTTCACACATTAGATTTTAAAACCCTAATCTCGGGAGTTATGGTGAATAAGGTAAATGAAAAGAAAATGTGCAGTTATTGACATCTAACCTTAAAATTAAGGTAAGTTTACTGATTGTTAAGATAGAATAAATCGTTATTTATTAAATTCACTCAAATTTAATATCTAGGCACTGTTCAACGTCACAAACAAAATGGCAACTCTCATTTCCTCGTAATTCATATTTTCCATTTTGGTCATATCACTGCAAATATTTGAGATATGAAATAACCTAAAGTTGTAGTATTATGAATATAAAAATCCCCTATTGGAAATAAGATTTTATGAAAAAATAGTTTTAAAGATAATAATTGCATATATATATACAATATTTCCAGGTCCTTTGAAAGGTTAAATATATTGTTATGCTCTTTGGTGGGCAGATATGTTCCTCTTTTCTAAATGTTTTTGGAATAGTGTATATTATTTCATTTATGCTCTTTGGTGGAGTGTTTATGCAACAATGTAGAATTTTTTTTTTGTTTAATAAATCCTATGAATTTTTAGTAAATTTTTCTATTATAAGATACAATAGAGAGAATGTCTATGTCGTGCAGTGTAACTTTTTTTTTTGTGACACACATTGATAATATAGTACTTTATAATTAGTCTTATTTCAAAGGTATTTACACTACATATGAAAATTGAGAGTTGGAGGTAACATTACCTTATTTGTAAGTATATTTAAATTGTTTAGGAAATCTTAATAACTGCCAAAAAGTTTTTAAATATCAAAATACAATTATAGTTCTTAGTTAATCTAAAGAGACAGCAGGGCTGATTCTATTTGTTCTGACGAAATAGCGTTATAATGTGTATAGGCTAAAATAATCCAATTCCTATTGGTTAATATATTTATTTATATATTTATTTATTTGAATTAAAATTTAATAAAGGGCTTCAGACATTAGGTCAAACCAAATTAGGAACCATATAATATATATGAAATTAACGTATGGGCCTATATAGAGATAACCATAGTAAAAAAATTAAACAAAACTGGATTGTTTTAGTTTGATTTTTCTAACAGAAGCTTTATGTGGAACATAAATGGTCTCATTTTACTAATTTGTATATATATATTTATATATATAAGCATATTAGAACTAAGTCATCAAGTACATAGCAGCAATCATCAATCAGTTCAAATTCCAAATATATCACTATTGTAATTAGTGCCTAATTACGTTATCTTAATGTTATATAGCAAAGCTTTAATAATAAAACGGGCTATTTAGCTTTGAGCGATAAAAGGCAACAGATATATAAAATAATTTTAGCACAATAATTTAATCCTCATTATAGCTATCTTCATTAACTACGTTAGTGGGGTAGGAAAGATGAAGATAAATTATGGAGGAGATTTATCCGATTTTGTATAGAAGTAAGTGGGGAAAACATAGAAACAATCTTCTTCACAGCCAACTTGGATTTGAGCCCAACCTCCCTAACAGCACTATGTGTACCTTACATTTAATAAACAAAACCACAATAAGGGTTTTAACATAATTTCTCGTAATATTTTTGAAATAAAAATAAAAGCTAAAAACTACACAGATGGATAAATATTAAAACTCAATATAACTCCTAGTAAATAATGTTGAATGTTATTTTATTTAATTTTTAAAATTTTTAATTCTCATTATATATATATATAGAATGTTTGGTTTATTTAATAAAAGTGTAAAACAAATCTATTAACGCTTTAAAAGGTGTCAAAATTTGTTTATCTAAATTATCAAAGTTTGATTTATAAGTTGATTTTATGTGCATCGCATCTGATTAACAGTCAAGGCTATGCAAATATTAATAATTATGGAGTATGAAAACACATATATGTTTTAGTATAAATAGCCCCACATTTGTATGTAGGGAGAGTGTAAAATTATTAATTGATAAAATCAACCAACCAGCAGGGACACTAACGTCAACCACCACGTCGTTGTCAAACCAGCCAAGAAAATGTTTACCTTCTCAATGATGTTGATCTTTTTGAGATATGTATAATAATTGGTTATTAAATATATATAAGTAATAAAACTATTATAAAAGAAGGATTTATTCCAAAAACGACACTTGTCAATTGTTGGTCAAAATGAAATTTATTTGTATACATGTTCTTTATAGACTTGTCTACAGTTTGGAACAAACATTTCTCACAAAAATAATTGATGTCATAAAAAACGGCTAGGGCTTAGGTCAGTGAGTCTACAAAAACAACACATATCATGGAGAATTCCTACAAAAACCTCATTTGTGAATGACAAGTGTTGTGTTTGCAGAAAAATTCTCCGTTTTCTCATACAGTTTAAAATATTTTTTATCAATGTGAATTGTGATATGATTTCATCAACTGATTTTAAAGTCAGCTGAGCTATTTTAAGTTAAATGTATGTTTCATGTATAGTAAAATAGCTTACAAACTTTCAAAATATGTGCTTTTTACTATAGTATTCCTACAAGAACAACAGTTGTCAAATAAATATTTTTTTTCTGAGTCAATATGAAATATATTGAACTGTAATGTAACCAAAATTACCAATTTCGGTATGCCCTCTTTAAAGAAAAAAACAGCATTTTTAATTTACAAGTACAATAAAATAACACACTATTTTAATCTAAATTAGAGTATTTAACATTCTATTTCTAATACTATAGTTAAATAGTATCACGGTTAACAAACTAACTTAAGCTAGGACCAAAAAAAACTTTCCACTTAGACACAGAGCTCGTAAATTAGAATTGAATCCCGAACCGCTAATTTATTTTAAGCTTTTTGTGGGACAGGACCAATGACCACTATATTCGCCAACCACACCCTGATTTTTTGACAGGATCACTAAGAGAAAATTCACCGATATTAGCTTGGAAAGGAAAGGGGGTGGGGGTATGAAAGGAAAATGTGTAAAACCAACCCTTCTCCATCTCACCTGGCTGATATTAGAACCTTGACCTCCTCGTCACCGACAAATCTAGACAAGACTAGACTAATGCCCTTGTAACACGGAGAAAAGCTCAAAATAATTAGAAACCACTATTTGAAACCAAATATCTCTGTAATTCTGTTATAATGGCGTGAATTACAGTAAAGTATAAATCCTCAGTTAAGCTTTAGTCGAGTGTTACTCTAACATACAAGGATATGTAGATGGTTATGAAGTTAATTCTAAACCAATAATGAACGGTAGAAATAAACGTTGCGTGCCATCAAAGGTTAGTCCACATTATATAAAATACTAGATCTTAGGCCTGTCCACGACAGGTTGATTATAATACTAACCAACCTAACAAAAACTAACATTCAATATTGATAAGCGCATGGAAGATTGGGCGCTGTTTGTAACACATTATCTTTCTGTCAGAGGATAAAAAGAGAATGAACTAAATTATTTTTATTTTTATTGAAAAATAAATTCAAAATAGGATACATACCGAAAATTGAAAAACTGGCTTAGTTAAGATATGTGCCGTAATACCTATACCATAAGAGTGCAAGGTTTCAGATTTTTAGTTCATCTATGCATTTCTATAGTTTGTGGAAAAACTTACATCTAACTATATATATGGTTAGATATAACATATATTTCGAGAAAAATAACTTCAACTAAAATATTTTTTATGGTTAGCATTTACTAGACTTTCCTTACTATAAACACCAATTATCTCTTTAATTTAGTTTTTAGAGAAATTGCGAATTTAGTTACCTAATTGACAAGACAAGACTTTTAGAAGAGAAATTCGTAAAACTTGGCGCACACTTAGAATTATTCTTTAAAATGTGATGCCTGCATGTTTGAATAAAACAAATGACAACGTTCTATCTTAGAAATACGTAATATATACTTCCTAAAAATATGTGACACATGTTTTATCAACACCTAAAATGTTTAGATTGTTTAATGCAAAATTATCTTTTTTTTGATAATTGTGTAGGTATTCATTGTCATAATATAAAACTCTTTTTTGTTAAGTCAGTGCGGTTCTAATTCTCACTGCGTAATACTACTCATCCGGGATATAGGTATTTTAATTACGATGATGGGGTAAGAACAAGGAAGCTAGAACTCAATATTCTATGTATCAGCTTTCCATGGAGATAGAGGGGAATTCTATTTACTAAAAAACCTTTCCAGAACACCCAACCAGGATTCGAACTCTAGAACCGTCATCCCCACTGCTGTACAAAACATCGGAATATTAAGATATTTTTTCCACGTGCAGATTTTGTTTAATATTATGATATAATACGATTGTTAAGTCATTAGCTCGAAGTTACGAATCAAATAATAGACTTTGAAAAATTTACGAATTGAATCCGGATATAATATTTTGTTATGTATAGTTTGGTTCGAATTAAAATTTCGACGTATCACGCCAGTTTGATGTCAGTAGGTTCTAATGCGATTGCGGTAGTTAGTCACAATATAAGCTATCTCTAGCTCGAGGAAAACACAGCATTCTGATTCTTAGTAACTAATTTACCATCAAGTAGTGTAAGCTAACAAACCCCTAATTAAAAATTATGCTACAGCTTTGAATAAACTGATACTTGGTATTGATTCGATGTCTAATATGACCGTGCTTAGACGTTTTTGTAACTATTCATATACATTTTCGTAAATAATCAACTACTCTAAACATTTTTTCATGTGTAGGTTTTAACTTTTAAATAAAATAAATAAATATGGTAAAATTAGGAACAATTTTACCTAGCAATAAAGATTTTGGAGTGGAAATTAGGAAAAGAATACATTAGGGAAATGCTTGCTATTACTTGTTCAACATATTGTTTACATCTCGCCTGGTCTGGAGGAATGTAAAACTCAGGTTATATAGAACAATAATTTTATTGGTTTTTCTATTTATGGGTGTGAGACGCTAACTATGAACAAATGTAGGTTATTCGAAAACAAGGTGATTGGAAAAAATGTACTGCATGGGCTAGCTCAGTGTCGGTTTTTAGAGGCGATAAAATAGAGGAAATGGGAGAGTTGTGTATTGTGAACTTATATTTTTGGTGATGTACTTTGGAACTTGGATATCCAGTGCTTCTCTTCTTGCTCTATTAATCTAGCTCTCGTGAACCAGCTTAGGTGTAGGCCATTTGGGGACGCATTCGTCTATAGCCTACATCTAGGGTGATGTACTCTTTGCAGCAGGGGCAGAAGCATGTGCCGTAAATGCATCCAGAGTAAGGGCTGAATTCGGACCGTAGGATTAGAGCATGATGCTTGACCGTAGACAGAAGGGGTCCAGGAGGATAGGTGTCAAAAGCCGAAACAGGAGTTTCCGTTGCAGAAGAGGATCTTGAAGGAAGTGCATATGTTGCTTCTTTGGGTCAAATGAGTGCAGGGAGGAATATGAGGAATTTCTGTAAGTGTGTGCTTGAGGAGGGATTGGTCAAAGTTGGTGTTTCAAGGGGGTACTGGGTTTTGGGGTGACTATTACCTCTTCTGAAAGTTGTTTGCTACTGATAGGCAATTATTGACAGAAAATAGCATAAAAAGTCTTGATGAGTGAGTACTGCGTGGTTATAAGGCTATTCTGATAGCTGCCTCTTTTACCACGGGCCCATTAGGGTAACAGGGTGTCATAAAGTTTAACGATGTGAGAGAGTGGATTTTTGGCCGGGATGGAATATCTATGTGGATGAGCAGTTTAAATGTTTCATGGGCACTGGAAGATTTATGGGAATATGTAGTATTTAATGACAATATTAAATCAAGATCTAGCTTGATCTCGAGTCGTATTAGTTGTTTTATTTTCTCGAATCAAAAACAGGTCATCAACATATAAATCTATTCCACCAGTGACGAGTGTCTTCCTGTATTCCCACTGGCTTTTCATATCATTATTCATCTAAAATTATATGCATGGCAGTAAATACCCTCTTATTCCCTACACAAATTATTTTGTATACAAATTTACTCAAGGTGAACTTTTATTGAAAGAACATAATGTTCTCAGTCTATGTTCGGCTGCTGCCAACAAGCCAATAGTCTTTTACTAATCTGCACTTTGCAACGTAGGTCAGATGTTCACCCAGTAAAGCAGTTTTTCATGTTTGGAGAGACGCTCACCAGATAGCACTAGTAGTTACGTGTCACAATTACTTTGATATTTAAACCTGGGGTCGGTGGCTAACTTGGCAAAGCCGTTTTTCATGATCAGAGAGACGGTCACCAGATAACACCAGGGCTACGTGTAGACGTCCCCTTTTCTGAATTTGATCGTACTCTTGACCTTCAACTGTACACTCACTAATACTTCACTTGTCACATAGGTATCAGCGTTTGTCTCACGTTAGTTTGGATAGGCCCTGACGTTTCTGAAACTTGTGTTTGTGTCATCGTGAAGCTTGTAGAATTTTTTCGCCCATTGTCACAAGATGTTGTAGAGTCACAGCCATTTAGGCCAGAATCTAGAATGGATTCTGTCCGTGGCACTGGACAAAGTGTGGGTCCTTAGTAGGACGTGAGATCCAACTGGTAGAGGGTCCCTTGTGGTTTATGATATTTTCGTTTCATATCTCTTTTGGTATTAAAGTTTATTTTGTATCGCCACTGTTCTCTGTCGTGTTAGCTTCTTTTTCCTCTGCTTGGACGAATCTTGTGGTGATATGAGCCCGACATCTTTTGATGCCCAGTCTTCTGGTCATTGGAAAGTTTGGCCCAGAAGGATCTTGCTGAGGATAAAAGTAGTTACGTCTTTTCTTCGTTTTTGGAGATAGAAAAGTATTGTCTCGATACACCTATCCCAGTGGAGGTCCCATTAAATCCAGGGTCATCTTATTCCACGTGGTGGTAGATTTGTGGTCCTTCCATGGAGTATTAGTTAGTCGGCTAGTGGCCTTCATGAGGGCACACGTGTGGCAGGCGCAGACGTTCATTTGTACATCTTGGGTTACTCACTTCCAGGACTACTGCCATTTGGCACTGTGCATCGTATTTTTTTCTCCTGGATATCCGGCTTTGCTCGTGGTTGTGTTTAAAGACTTCCTTTCTTAATTATTGGGTTTCCCAGATTCTCCATGGATCGTCTGGATAATCTGTATACAGGAATTCTCCGTTTATTTAGGTGAGTCTTCTGACACATCCTTCTTATCTTTTTAACCATTATTCATTGGGTATCTTCTGAATAACTTCAAGTCTTCTTCGCTCATTCTGGACCTGGGATGATTTTCTTGGGCAGAGACGGGGGTGATGGAGAGTTGAGGGGGCTAGATATAGCTGATAGTTGGGGGATTGTTTTTTAGTTTGTCATTAGTTCCCATTTTTACTTTCTCGCTATCATACAGCTAGATAAAGTATTGTGATCGTCAAAAAAATTAAACTCGAGATTTTGATGAATCTCAACGTTTCATGACCCCCAAATCCGAAAAAGATGTTTTTGGATTTCCTTCTGTCTGTCTGTCTGTTTGTCTGTCTGTCTGTCTGTACCTCCAACTAGAGCCTAAACTATTTTACCAATCAGACTAAAACTTGGTATCTAGAATTTTCATAGGGTTTCCCTGAGCGTTTTTTGGAATTGGATATTCAACCATAAAATTAAGGGTAGCTTACTAAAGGGCAAAAAGAGAAAAAGTAGATTTTCCCAAAATCGGCTCTGACGATTTTGATTAAATTTCATTTCTAAATATTTATAAATATTATAAACAAAATGGCTACCCTCATTATTTTGGCAAAATTACTTTAAGGGTTCCGGTCTGTGCTTAAATTCTCATTTTTTATCATATCTCCGAAACTCTTTGAGATTTGAATTTACTTATCATTGCAAATATGTAGATCTATTTATAATACAAATATTTTATGAGTAATATATTTTTATAAAACAACTTTAAATCTATACGCAAATATGTATATTTTTTAATTTTTCGAATAATAAAGGTAAAGTATTGCGACGGTAAAAATAATCTAACCCGAAATGTTGATAGATGTTGACGTCTCATGATCCCCCAAACCCTAAAAAGTGTTTTTTTTTGCAATGCGGTTTGTCCTGGTGTCTTTTAAACCCCAAAATAAAGAGTAGTTAATAAAATGCGAAAAGAGAAAAAATCAATTTTCTCAAAGTAGGCCCTAACGATTGTGAATAAAATTCGTATCTAGGCGTTGATTAAGATTATGAATAATCTGGCTATTTTCTTTTTACAATGTAAATTACTTTTATGGTACTTTACAGAAGCGGAAATTTCCATATCTCCGCAGCTAATCGAGATACTAAATAACTTATCACTGTAAAATTTTAGAACTATTAAAAATAAAAAACTTTTTATATGAAATATATTCTTATAAAACAAACATTTTCTGAGATATTGGCAAATATATTCATACAATTTTGTGAGCTTTAGTTGTAAAGAGATACTACTTAGTAATTCTGTAATACCATAGAGTGATTAAATACAAGTAAGTCTCTATAAAGTTTATTATTTTTCCTTTAACCTCTTAGGAGAAATGTTTGTAAAACAAATGATCTATCTCCTTCATTTTAGACGCACTAGTCAATATTTACATTTTTTATTGGTCAACATTTATAAATGAGGAATTTAATAACAATGCGATGACCTAAAGATGTGCAACACCGAATAAAGTGTTAAAATGTTAACCGGAAGTAGAAATTTTAATACGAAGTGCCCTCTTGTGGACCCAAAATCGATCTTTTTTATTGGTACAAACATACAAATGAGGACATTAATTCTTTAAAAATTAAAATTATAAAATTTAAAACCAAGACTCAAAAACTGTTTTAAGTAAGTATAGTGAAATTTATGCTTGGGTTTGCTATTGTGTATGATCTCGTTTCACATATTATACGAGTTTTGAGAAAATATCTCCATTTTTAAACAATAGACTGAGAAAGTCCGTGCGGAGTTCCATACCATTTATTTTATTTGGTGTCCGTCAATTCTTATTCTGAGCTTTGGATAGGGCGTCTGGCAGCTTGTTTACTCTTATCGGTCTATGTTTGAAGGTGAAACTAAACTCTTGCAGCAGAAATGACAGTCGGGTCAGTTTGGATCCGCCATTCTTCATGGTGCTCAGCCAGGTCAGGCACTGCGAGACTTTGTGCAGCGTGAACGGTTTTCCAAACATACATGATAGATTTATATAGCCCAAATTAAGGCAAAACATTCCTGCTCGTTGTTATGGTATATTTCTTAACGGGAGACAATTTACAATTCCCATACGAAATAACTTTGCGTTGCACTTCAATTCCCTAATATAAGACTGCGCCTAGCCCCATGTATTAGTATGGGTCTGTAAGATAAAAGGGAGGTTTTTTGGGGTTGATGTAGTGCTCGGATATCGTTGAAAAATTCCTTAGTCATCTCAAATACTGTTTTTTCTTGTGCAATCCAACTTCTATCGTTGATTGGCTCTGGAGCGAGGTGAGGGGGCCGATAATTTCTGCCATATTGATGATTAACTCCCTTAACCAGTTGCAGGTTTCTAGGAATTGTTGAAGTTAGCACCACGTATTGAGGGTGGGGTACTCTTGTTTAAAATCAAGTTGCTCGGGGTTGGGGAGATTACCTTCTGGAGATATGATGTGGACTGATCCTGTGGATGACCATCACGTATAAGTTTATGAGACATATGAATTAATAAGTTATAATTTTAGGTTGCAGCGTACACGTAATTAATGCATTCTATTTCAAAACACTATTTACAAACAAGATTATCTTAGCACAGAACATAAAAAACAACAAACCCAAATTAAGAATAAGGAATCGTACTTTCGAGTACGAAGCTTAAGACAAATACAAATATTAATCAACTATATAAGCACAGAAAAGTATAAAACTATAATCCTTGACTTCTATTACCACTCAAACCATCAATATGAATTAGGATTTTATTTTAAACATTTTAAAAACACGAAAATTATTTCCAAATCCATAACTTTAGTTCAAAATGAAAATATCTTAGAAATATAGAGAAAAATATTAAAACTATTACGTTTCGACCAAATAGATAAATATTACTGTGTAATGGATATTTCCTACGTCTGTCAAAGTAATATTTAATTTACAAATGTACACATTAGAACAAAGAGATAGTGGAAATTATTTATTTATACCATGGACATTTTTTCTTCTTCAAATACTGAATGTATATGCCTTTATAATGTGCACTACGTCTTACTACACACCTAGGCTCTATACATATTTACACTAATGAAGTAGGAATGAGGAAGGTAGAATTCATACGAAATATATAAACTTGTGCATTAATAAAGAGGAGACCCGCCTCGGTGGCGTAGTTAGCTAACGTGCCAGTCGTGTTGAGCTCGACTGCCGAGGACGGGGAGATCGAGGTTCGAATCTCGGTCGGGTGAATTGAGGGTGGTTTTTCCTAAATTGTTTTTCACTCTACCTCCACGCAAATGCGGGTTCACTTCCTCTAAATTCAACCTTCCCAATTCCTAACCCATTAGTGTAATTAGTACTTAAGCGAATAACCCAAATGGGTAGTAAGACGCGGTGCTAAGTAATAAAGAGGAGAAAAGGATTTAGATACAGTACTTGGTTGGGACACAAACCCTAGCTTTTCCATTGCTAACAAAACAGATTAGGCAAGGAAATTGCCTTCGCCCACATACCTGCCAATGCGTATTATTAAATAATGGTTTCTCTTTCAAATATAATCTATAACAATTGGCCCATTTGACTTAACAAATAACATTAATATTTCATTAAATATCCGTTTAATCAGCATTAAAGCTATTGGTAAACACAATCACCAGTTCAGTCTATTGATTATATATTTTGTTAAAGTGGTCTAAAGAGTTAAGTAGGCCTAATTCGCTTATATATAGGAGTCAATTATCGGTTGTTGATTTTCATTGTTTTTCATCTGGTGATTGTAACATGAACAGTAAAACCAAAATCCTACAAACAACCAATAATTTCAACATTGTGTGCTTGAGTTACCTATGTTTTTACCTGTGTTCGAGTGTGTATCAAGTCTGACTAAATAGTTCAACGATCTTGGTTCAACCTGATTCATTCTTGAAATTACTTCTAAATTTGGAAACACGTCTAAAATAGGTTAGTAGCACCTTAAGAATAAAATATAAAATAAATAAATAACATAAAATTGCTATAGAAGAGTTATAAATACAGTAAGGTATCAGCATAAGATGAATACATTAGATTAAAAAACACAAAGTAAGGTTTAAATATACACTAAAAAGTTCGATGACATCTAGCTCAGTTGGTAGCGTGTCTGTCCACTGAGCTAAGGGTATCGGGTTTTATTCCTGGCATGGCCGAAAAAAATTTCATTTGTGAAATTAGAGCTTCCTCTTTTAAAATGATGAATTAACGAATGGAGGCTCTATGTTAAGGGTCTTGTAGATTTATGTTAGTTTATAAGTCGTGTGCTAATATAATCATTCAGTTCAGAAAATGCACGTTGAAAACCTCAAATAAGTAAAAATGCACTAAAAGTGTACTAAAATATGTTTAAAATATATCACAACATGAAACAAGGAAAACTTAGTCACTTAACAAAAGTGGGGCTCAAATGGTTTTTATGATATCCACCTTACGAGTAAAACTGAGTAAACACATACAACGACTACTTCACCATCTCACAGCACATAATTCAGGTCAGCATTAAACTCAGAGCAAGGTGAATTGGAGCTTACGTGTGACACCCCACCAAAAAGTGATACCCACCAAGGGGGGAATTGAATAGTTCATACACATGAGGTGAGTGCCCTGATATTAAAAAAAAATGTTCAAAGATGTAAACACAATATTACGCCACATTAAGATAACTTCCTATCTTCTACATTCAAGTATAGATGGGGCCTATCTTGAAATACCATATTTTAAGAGCTTGTCTCATCCCTTTTTTAACACCTTAATTAAGTGGGTAATAAAGTTTAAACCAGACCTATCATCGAAGTGCAGCTATCAGTATTTTAATTTAGAAAACATTAAAAGATAGACCAGAAAATCCCTTTTATCATATTTATAATAAATGTTACGATACAATTGCAATAACTTTCTCATATTATGTATTATAGATTAAAAGAAAAAAAAATTGGTGACCTGGTGGTCTAGGGGTAAGGTGTCAGACTTCTGTGCTGGGGGTCCAATCTGGGGGCCAGGGTTAAATCCCCGGTCCCAGCACAGATTTATCTGAATGCTAAACCCTTCCTTGACCTCTGACAAGACGTGTATTAATCACAACTTGTGAATGTGAGGAATGCCAGGCCTCCACCGTGGTTCGGATTCCACGTTAAACTGTAGGTCCTCCATTTCATCTCACAATCACCCTACCATTGCACATTAGCGTAAGTGCGTATAATCCGAACGGATAGTAAGACGCGGTGCTAATAATAATAATAATAATAATAATTAAAAGAAAATGTTAAAAATAGATTATTACTAAATTATACTTGATTAAATATTACTCATAGAAATAAACACTTAAAAATAAACAACACAAAAACTTTTGATTTATAAATTTCAAAGCAAAATGTTCAAATATTCTTAAAAAATTTCAAATCTTCAAAATTAACTTATTTGTAAACTATCTTAAAGTTGTTATTTTTTTTTGTAAAAATTAAAACCTATTCTTATTTATCACTTTGAGTTCAATCTTTATTGTCACTTTCGAAAAATATCAATGTTCCATAATCTGTCGTAAGAAAGCTACCATTAAATTTATTTATTTGTGAAAAATATATACATTATGCAATATATTTAAAATAGTCCCCGTTTTCAATTTTGAACAAAATAATTATTGAAGTTAGAAAAAAATTATATTTAACCTAGCAACAAGTATAGTGTTATGTCATGTCAAAAACTCCAAAGATACCCATTTGGAACACATTTTTATAGCCATATTTGGAATATATCAAGTCTTAGATAAATATGTAACCCCCAGCCCTAAATATCCCCAAAAGAGAATAAAAAGACAAAGAGTAACGAGATTTAATATTTATTAAATAAGATACAAGACAATTGATAAATACTGAAATAAAAAAACCGTGGATGTAGAAATAGGGAACGGGAACTCGCCCAGATAAGGTTAAATCTTGAAGTATTAAGTCACAGATGACCTTTAAAGCCCCTTAAGAAGGGAATATCAGACTAAATGAATAACAAACTAATAGGGAAATGTTATTAAATTAAATATTATGCTAAGAATATTTCTAGTATAAAATATTGGCAGGCATTTTATCAGTTCTTAAAGTTATACTTTTAAATTCACAACAAATATTTTCCAGCACTACCTATTGGACAAGAGATTAGGTAAAGTAAAGGTAGATATTAAACCATGCTATCTTGCGGTCTGGTGATAGAATAATCTACAATTAAATATAAACCAGCCATCTTGTGGCCTAGAAACAAAAGTCTCACATTTAGAATAATTGCATATGCCATCTAGTGGCCTTAAGGCAAAGTGATATAAAAATCAGTATTTGAACTTACCAAATAGTGGGCTAGGGATTAGTTAAATTACAATCGAGTATAAGATTAGAGACCTTGAGAAAACGTTACTAAACATGCCCTTAAAACAACTAAACAACGCCATCTAGGGACAAACTAACAAACAAATTAAATTTTAAACTATCAAAGTGGCCTAACAAAGGTTAAATATGATGACAAGCGTCTATAGTATATTTGCCACCAACAATTTTATAAATTTTTGAAAATATGTAAATATTAAAGCCGAAGGGGAATTTTAGATATATGCTGAACAAATCTGCCGTAGATAGCGCCGCTTACCTACGCTGAAGCCAGTGTTATAGTGAGTAACAATACAGACGAAACATGTCAATATATAGTCCAAGAAAATAACCACGTGATCTCTGAAGTGGATTGAGGTGAATGCAAAGGAGAGTAGAAAAGGATAAGAGAAGGGGAACTAGGCATTTGTATTGACCCGATGGGAAATATGGTGCAGGCCTTTAAGGTTCTAGTAGTGGAACACAATTAAAGGTTCCACCCTCTACCACACGAGTCTCAGGGCTTTGTTGCGCAAAACTAGTGACATCATATAGCATGACCGACAACACTGACCTCTGGCAGTCACTTCAGTTAAACAGGCAGGTGTAAGAGGGCAGTATGGGCGTAATCTCTTCTGGATGTAATTGTGTGAGTATAATATCTAATTTTTTTAGTAAAATCTCACACATGTTACAAATTAGTCATCAGTAAACTACCAATAATGAGTTTTTACCTCAAATACAAACCTACAATATTATTTGTCATATTAAACAATACCAAATTGTAGAAAATTTTTTTTAGCCATTTTTAAAATAATTCAAGTTTATTGAAAATCAGTCATCACTAAACCACACATTTACTTGTTTTTATTCCAAAATCCAGAATACACAGTGTTTTGTCATGTCATAGACTCCCAAGAAACCCATTTGGAACCAATATGTTAGATCAAATTTTATAATATTTCAAGTTTTTGAAATATAAATAAATCATCAGTAAACTACCAATAAATGAGTTTTAACCCCAAAAACAAGTATACCGTTATATTCGTCATCTTAAACAATTCCAACATACCCATTAGGAACAAGATCATTAAAGCTATTATTGTCAAATTTTTCACTTTTTAAAAATCAGTCATCAGTATACTACCTATAAATGAGTTTTTACCCCAAAAAAAAGTAGACAATGTTATTTATCGTACCAAACAATATCCAGGTATACATTTTAAACAAAATCATTAAAGATATTTTTGAAATATTTAGAATTTTCAAAAATTTCCCATCAATAAATTACCTTTCAACTAATTTTTACCCAAAAATTAATAGTACAATATTATTGGCTATGTCACATAAATTATACATATAGTATGTATTTTAATCAAAATCATCAGAGCCATTTAAAAATATATTAAAAAATCACTCATCAGTTGACTACCCTTAATTTGAGGATTATGGTCAAATTCAAAACAAGTCAAGTTTGAACAAAATCCATCCAATAGTTTGGAATGCGTGGTCAGGGACAGACAGAATTGCAAAATCCACTTTTTATGGTTCGGCTTAATATTAAACGTAATTCACATTAAGCGTAAAGATTCATCATAATCTCAAGATTGGTTTTGTTCATGATAACAATACTTTCTCTTGATAATATAAAGTAAAATTTCATTAATATTAAAAAGATTTCTCTTAAAATGAAAAATAAACTTTCAAACTGATCCTAAAATCGTTGTTGTCAAATATATAATGCAAAATACTGCACTATCATATGTTTGCTGGTTCACGCATAATATTGTGTTTTATCTAAAAAATTTCAAAATATTTCTTCTTCTTTATCCCTAAGATCCATATTGCAGCGTCGCACAAAGCGATGCTCCAAATGTAACACTTAAGCAGTTTCTTTCTAATCTCCATGTACAGTTTATCTAGCCAGCTTTACCCTCTCTTATAGAAAGTTGCCCATACCATTACTATTTTTAGATTTACCTGTCGTTAAGTCTGTACGTCTATCGTAAATCTTGGTATTAAGAATGAACGTATGCATTCTTAGCACTATAAATCTTTTTACTTGATATGTTTTAAGCTTTTATTAAAATTTTTGAAGACCTGGAATGAGGAGGGGGAGGGGGGGAAGTCAAATTTCTTAATTTACCTCAAGCCCTCCCTCCTCCCCTTATCTGTACACCAATCGTTTGCTACTGACATTCTTCTCATTCATAGATATTGTCCAATACCAGTCGGTAGCATATCTGTCTACATGGTAGAGGGTCCCTTGCTAAATTTCTGACATGTAAGAAAAGTTCATCATTGGGTATACGTGGGTTTCCCATTCACAGTGGTGAGTTGGTGACAAGACTGGATGGGGGGAACGGTGGCTGGTCGTTGTGTCTATTCTAGATTTAAGCTAGTTTATAAATCGTGTGTTTGCTGATATCATCAGTAGGTCCAGAAAGTTCAAGTTAAATACCTCAAATAAAAATAAATCATAAATATCAACAAACAACACATGAGTTGCTTCCTTCCAGCGAACTATCATTTGAGAATAAGTGGAAACATTCCCAATCTTTCTAGACTTCCGAATGACGAAAAGTCGCAGTCGTGGTTGAAAGCATGTTCTAAAGCATAATGAAGGTAAACGCTAGAATATATAAATCATAAACCAACACTGCAGTTCCACACTTTACGAATAAATATGTGAAAGAAAGGGGTGTTGAAAACTCTATTAGGAGATGTAAATTTCCAAGAGTTTCTAAAGATATGTATGTGTTACTGTCACACTTCTTTACGGGAGGTGGGGAACCTTCCATGGCCTATTGGTGATCACATTTTACTAATTCTAGAAGGGCTTTGGGACGTTTGTGTAACCCTTCTGTGTCCATAATATAATACTCGAGCCCCTCGATAATAGGATTGGTGGATCCAAGCAGTTGTAGTTAAAAGCATGTTCTAATGCTTCTTAAGTGAAGCATGATAGGATATTAAATCATATACCTTAAAATGAAGGATTGTCGCCATTATGGAATGAATAAGGGGTAAGGGGAGTTTTAAATATATTTAGCACATGCTATGTTTATTGGACTCGTGGGTGGCTATTTAATTTCAGGTGTGCCACTGAAGGTTAAATTAATTTGTCAGTCACGTGCTGATTTAATCCTATCTCTAGAAAACCTTTGTTACGTCACGAAAATAAGATTATTCTTACAAATAATACTGTTACTAGATCGCCGACCTGATAAGTGTGTTCAACTTCTCAATGATTTTTTCTGCACCACCTCTTACTAACGGTTTGGGCCGCTTATTTACACTAATGGGATGGGAATGAGTTAGGTAGAATTCTGGTTAAATATATCAGCATATGTGTTGAGAGACTTTTGCAATTAATTAATAAGTACTCTCAATTTACATTTAATATTACCTTTGATTTTCTCTTTAACTATTCTTTTTAAATACTATTCTCTTATATAGTCTATGTTAAGCTTTATCCTAGTTTTTAGAATAAAAAACAATCTATATTTCATTTGAAATGATATATTATTTTGCTAATCATTTAAATTATAAAACCAACACTTTGGACACGTCCTAGTTATTATTTTTCTAGAATTTGAACGTTTTTTTTAAATGTACACCCTCTACCCTGAAAGGTAGCGTTCTCTCCTTGACGGATGACAATAGGATCTTATCTTATAAGCTATATCATAGTGGAACAATGCAAGCTAACATTACAGGGTGAACGAAGGGTACACAATGTAAACATTAGATAGGAAATTCGTTTTGGGTTCTTACCAACCATAATTCTTTGACAGGGTGCAAATCAAAAGATTTATGACAGAATTTTAAATGGTAAATGGAATTCTCCAGAGATAAGCTGGGAAATATTATATGGCATAGGGGTAACGCCACTTTCACGAGTGGGTGATTACAAGCAGTGCTCACGCATTGTTAAACTCTATACATATCGACTCTGCCCTTATTGCCTTTCCGAATGTCTTGAGATATGACACAGCTCTATACGTGTGTTGATCTGTGTTTCTAGTTCTGTTGCTATTATATTAATGGAAAATATTGATTACTTAATCGACTAGTTGGCAAGAAATTAGATGAAATCATTAAATTATTAATTACACCTAAACCTTAGATCAAAGTATTATACTTGATATGAATGTAATACCAATAATTTTTAAAGACACCATTCATTTAAAACTTATAAACATAAAATTTCCTTGAAACATTCTTTCTTTCAACTTTTTAATCGGTTCTAATGTAAATTTAAATGATAGGGATAGTGAAGGTAGTTAGAGGAAGTGAACCCACATTAGTTTGTAGGGAAGCTGGGAAGGTCATAGTAATATATCAAAAGCTTAAGTGCAACATGAGGTGATTATATACTTTATTTTCGCCCCAAAAGTAATCCAGTCTATTGCGACATTGATGCCTTTGAACACGTTACCAATGATGTGGGTCTTATTTTGGACATAATTTCTTTGAATAATACAAAAAATAACGAATCAAAAATATGGTATGAAATGACATCACAATAAGCCTATTTTCTTTATAAATATACGTATTCAATAACCGTCTCAAAGGTCCCTAATAATGAATCTAACTAGGATCTGAAGCTTTGTGAAGTCTTGAGTTTGAACTTTAGTTAAAGTTTATATGTCTGTGTGTGTCTGTGTTTGAATGTGTGTGTATTTGTGTATGAGTGAGAGAGATAGATAGAGAGAGAGAGAGTGAGTTATTAAGGGGTCAAGGGCTGAGGGTAAAGGTTTGGTGCTACACTTCCTCTCCCATATTCCTCATCTTGTCGTTTGTAATTCATTTCATACCAAAGCAAGTTGGTTTACTTCAATAAATGCTAAAACTTCATTGTATTTAATGTAGTTGAAGGTTATTTGCGATCCCAAGTGTTTTATTTGATATCAAATAAAGAATACGAGAATAAAAGAAATATAACTCAGAAAATACTTTGATAAAAAAAATTTAAAAATTAATTATTAATGTTGTGGACATCTTATTTAGTTTTAGAAGATGCCACTGGAAGTGGTGGTTGTTGATAGTGAATTTGGCTTCATCTCCCCTTAACCACCCTATCTTACTCTTGCTGTTTGTGTAAAGCAGGCAGTTGGCATCAAACCTTGTGTTGGTTTTGTATTATATATGGAGCTTACACACCGTTTGGTTTTAATGTTGATATAACCAGTGTTTTGAGTAAGCATTTTAATTAAAACTCTCCTTGTAGCCCTGCATATAATTATAAAATGTACATTATGATTCATTAGATTTGTAAAAATTTCGGATCTGCTTACTGCGTTCTCGATTCTCGGGCAGCTGGAAGTTCGCCATTTATAACCAAAGGAGAAACATTTTCAGCTGAACCGCACAATTATTTATATTAGCTTCCATATTCGCTTTCTTTACGTACATTGGAAACTTGAGGTTAGGACAATAACATTCTTTTATCCAGACCCATCCATACCCTAAAATTCTACCTAACCAAACTTTATATTATTTAAATTCAAGGAGTCACAACGTACCGGAGATAAACAGCTGAGGTAAGCTTTTGTAACACCAGAGTTTTTTTTATAGTATGTCTTTTGTTTTTTGGTTATTCAAGGGTGGTCCTCCGTTTCTTTGTGTTATATACTGCAACCACATCCCCAGTTTATTTAAAAATGTGTGCCATTAATAAAATGATTGTAATATTTTGGTTAACTAGTATACACCAATATAATTTAGCGTTTCGATGATGTTGGTAAAAAATGGATTGTTGAAAATTGCCTCTAGTATTAGTAGATTTTTTTTGCAAGCACGTCTCACTACCATTCGGGTTGTACACACATGACTAAATGTGCTTATGTGTTAGGGATTAGGAAGTTTGAATTTAGAGGTAGTGTACCAAATTTTTATGTAGGGAGAGTGGAAAACCATATAGGTAAAACCCTTTCAGTACACCCGACTGATGTTTTAGCCCCGATTTACCCATCATCGGAAGTCTAGTATATTGTGAATGTGATACCTTAGACTATTCGAACAACTAAACGCAAAATGGTTATGTAGATATTAAGTTTTGCCAAAATCGATAGTATATTTATGAGTTTAAATGGAATGGTACACAGGTTAATAAAGTAACACTTTATAGCTAGTCTATTGTAATGTTACAAATACCATAACCTTAAATTTATTATGTTATTGCTATGCATTTAATCCTATTCCAGCTCTCCGCAAATTATGCTAGTTATTTTAAAAAGAAAACTTCGCAACATTCTCTACAAAGGAAGACGAGAATATTTTAGAAAACTATCCCACTGCACTTGGCTGAGATGAGTACCTATTATGGACTTCTGAATTAAAGTTTAACATGTTTATCTAACCATCTCTAGATATGCTGGTTCTAAACCTTTACATGTCTAATTAAATATGTTTTCGTTAAATCTAAATATTAGTTTTATTTGTTTAATAGGTATGACCAATTATTATGCTTAGTAACACACATTTTACTTAAAAAACCAATTGCCAGACCATAATTTAATTTTTAAGTACATCTTATTTAAGAGTGCTAACTTTGTAATTTTGTTTTGGCTTAACTTGACTAAAAGTCAAACTACTTTGCAATGACCTTTAAACAACCAATCTACACCACAATGTATAAGGGATGTCTGAAATTAAAGGTGAAATAAAATAGAATAAAGTCAAAAAGCAAAGGAGGCGAAGTTGAAAAGTCTTAAAAAGAGCATAAATTAACTGTAGTTTTCTCCAACACTTTCCGGCATTTAACTTTAATTCATGTACCAGCTATAAAGTTTGAAAAAACATTGTTTAAATTTAAGTGGATTATTTTGTTCAAAAAAGTGTTATATTAAATTTAAATCTATTAAAGCCATAGTTTAATTTTGGGTTTCATTTTACTACTGTATAAAAGGCCTATTATGGTCCATAAGCTTTATTTAATTTAACATTAAACTATTAGTCTTAGAAGTGTAAACAATGTTTTGTTTTACTTTTGTTTGACGCATATGAAGATCGATACTCAGTTTAATAATGATTATTAAATTTAACATCTATTTCCGTTCCCATCTTTCATTTAAATTTAGGTTTGAATGATTTGTTTTTGATTAAAGTACTTGAAATATATAAATATGTATAGTTTGACTGATTGTTTTAAAATATACATTAAACTTTTATTTTGTGCGTACATAAACTATTATCTGAAGTATTTAATTATGACTAATAATAGTAACTAATCACAAGACAATAATAAAAACAATGACCTTGTTAATACACGTGGAATATTCTAGATACCGCGGTGATTATTTTGTTCTAATTGATATCATGGTTTCATTACAACTTTCTCTACGGTATTAAGTTTGAAAACATTGCCTGCGGGTATGGGGAAATACCTTATTTAGACATTGGCTCTCAAGCTGTGGAGCACAGCCATTCCTCCCCGTGGGTGGAAGAGGTGGGTTTCAGGGTGTCCTCAAAGGAGTGACCCATGGCTCATACATTTTTAGTCAGAGCACTGGTTCTCAAACGGTTAGTTTAGAGAAAACAATTGAGAAAAAAGATTATACTGAATTTCCTGTTTCCGAAAGATTATTAATTTAGTCGTGACAATGAGGAAAGAAAACAGCGAATACGCCCTTCTCTTCGTCAAGTGGTCAAGGCGTTGTCCTCCAATGAATAAGCCTTATCAAACTTAGTAGCCTACTCACATAATAATCTTACGGTAGTTATTAATTGCATAGAAGTTTAGCTATGTTAGAGAGAAGCAAATCATTTGGGTTTTCCTCCTTACTGTTACATCCCCCAGATTGTGTAAAATTGACGTATATTCGCCAAATTTTGATACATTTTGAGGAAACCTCAAAGACCTCTTCAGTTTACACTTTATATTTTTATTCCTGAATTAAAAATATCCAGAAACATAAAATACTGAACGATTTTAGGCAAATAGAAACACATTATTTTGACACTGTATTATAAAGATGATTTATTATATTGAAATGGGTGACCAAAGGATAGCAGGCCGTTCACATGTCGCCATGGGAACTGCGAGCTCTATTCAGGATTTTGGGAAACGTAGTTGGCTATACACGAATGAAAATACTAACGGAATATTCAAGGTTTTGATTACAAACAATATATTTTGTTGCTCTATTAGTGAACTGTACACTATTTTAATTTGTTTTACACTACCACATCTGACCGTCCCAGCCCACTGCTCAACCAAGAATCCTCTTTTATTCTCACACACAGATACAGCTGCCACTTCTTCCCCTAACGGTGACATCAAACACTATTCTCACCTAGGACGCAACATGCCACCCACCTTGAAAGGAAGCACATTCAACAGGTAACTAGATAATGGATATGCTTGACAAAACAATCTATACAAAATCTAAAAATAATACACATGACAATAAACGTAAACAAGCACATACAAATACAATGAATAATATATGTGTAAATAATTCTAAACACATAAAGTATACAAGTAGTTCTGAACAAACTTGAACAATAAGAATGTTTTCTGTCTTTCTATTATGAATGTGTCACTTTCCATTGGGCACCAACGGCTCTTTTGTATGCTTCCAATGACGTTTTGATAGTGGCAACACGAACCAACCCGTCTCTTCCAGGATGAAGTTAAACGATGCGAGCTACATTCCAATTGAAGGGGGCAGAGAAGAGGACTTGTCATCTCGGAGAAGAATCATATCCTCTTTCTTCAATTTCGGTTGCTCTTTGGTCCATTTGACCCATTGCTGGAGCTGGGTAAGATATTCCCTGGACCAGCTGCATTATATGTTGCACTCACCACCATCTATAAAGTCTAGTAATGATTATTGTTTGTAAGTCTGGCTCCGCCACGGTGGTGAGTGTATCCCCGATTAAGAACTGTACCGGTGTTAAGGGGGACAGGTCATTGAGATCAGAAGACATGGGAGTTAAAGGTCGGAAATGAAGACAAGCCTCTATTATTGTTAGACAAGTGTACATATTTTCATATGTTAGTGAAGCAATTCACACAATGCGTTCGAGTTGATAATTCATAGATTTAACTGCGGCTTACCAGAGTCCTCCAAAATGAGGGGATCGTGGGGGAGTGAAATGCCACTCGATATTGTCTCTTGTAAACGAATCCGTTACATTCTGTTGATGGTCTTAGGTGTAAAAAGATTGTGAAGTTCTTGAAGTTCACGATTGGCAGCCACAAAGTTTGTTGCATTGTCTGAATAAATATGAGAACATTTACCCCAGCCTGCCATAAACGGCTTTAAGGCCCCAAGGAAACTTTCTGTGGTCAGATCGCTTACTAATTATACATGTACTGCTTTTTTTCGAAGCAGACAAAAACTGTTATGTACGTTTTTACTGTGGTAGTTCCACGTCAACGACTAGGTCGGATGCGCACTGGACCACAATAATCAATGCCAGTGTGTAAGATTGGTCGCGTGGGTTGTAATCTATGCTGTGGTAGCTCACCCATGAGTTTAAGCATGGACTTAGGGTTAGCCTTGAAACATTTAACACCATTATGAATTACTTGACGTTTTAAATTTCATCTGTTTTGTGGCCAATATACTTGTCGTATGGCTGCAAGTAGGGCCTTTGCCTAGCGTGTAATTGTTTCACATGTTCATGTTGTACGATAGAGTACGTTAGTTCATTCTTAGTGGGTAGGGCAAATGGATGTTTCTGATTGTATGGTGCTAAACAATAATCTGTTATTCGCTGCAATGTAATCAACGATGTATACTTGTCAATAAAAGTTTGATGCTCAGCTACCATTGTAACTTTCAATTTACGCCTTTCTGGTAAGTCTACTAAGTCTTCTGGCTCATAAGTTGGTGAATAATCATTATCATATACTAGCTAAAGTAGTCCATGCCACCATAATTCTGCATTAAATTGTTTGGGTGTGATTCCCCTGGAAATATAATCAGCAGGGTTAAATTGAGAACGTACATGTTTACATTTATACATCCTTGTTAACTCTTGAATCTCTGCTACCCGGCTAGCTACAAATGTTTTCCACTGGGCGAAAGGTGCATTCAACCATACTAAAACTATGATTGAATCAGACCATAAAGCGCATTTGTGGAAGTTTCAATTGAGATAAGCAAGTGTCTTGTTCACTAGATATGCCAACAACAATGCTGCACAAAGTTCAAGTCTTGGCGGTCTCACCATCTTGAGTGGTGCAACACGTGACTTGGAATATAATAGATTTATGCTGGTGTTTCCTGCACAATCTGTGCATTTGATGTAGATGCACGCACCATAGGTGACCTATAAGCGTCGCAGAATCCATGAATTTGAACGTCAACCTGCTGTTCGCTTGATATGAATCTCCTAGGTACCTGAAGCTGATTGAGGTAGATTAACTCCTCCTTGAATGTATTCCATATTGTAAGATGAGTTGTGGGTAAGAGTTCATCCCATCCTATCTTGAGTTGCCATAAATGTTGCATGAAAACCTTTGCCTTGAGTATTACTGGCCCAAAAAGTCCTAGTGGGTCAAATATATGTGCTATATCTGAAAGTACAGTGTTTTTTGAACACTTGTACACGATGTTGTCTTGTCCCATTGAATAATGAAAATAATCTAAAGTAGGATTTCACAATAGACCTAGTGTTTTGATATACCTTCCCTCATCCTTATGGCTCTCATGATGAGTTGCTTTCATTTCCATGTCAAGATCATATATATTATCTCTAAATTGTTTGAGCACCATTTTCTCAATTGAAACACTCCACGTTGAAGCATGTGTATTAGTTGCTCCGGAAGTGTCCGTGCTTCAGATATGGAGTTTGCACCTGTCATCACATCATCTACATAAAATTCTCTCATTACAACCTGGGAGGTCAACGGAAAGTCATATAGTTCATCTGAAGCAAGCTGTTGAAGACATCTTGTCACTAAACAGGGTGTTGAAGCGGTACCATAAGTTACTGTTGTCAGCCGGAATATCTGGTTAGGTTTCCCAGGGTTATCTCACCAGAGGATTCTTTGTAGATGAGTATCTGCTGGATCCACCTGTATCTGCCGATACATAATTGTAATTTCAGCAGTCATGACTAATCTGTGTAATCTGAATCTGGTCACTAATGAAAATAGTTCTTGTTTCACTGTTGGTTCGACCATAAGTTCTTCATTAAGATAAACGTTGAAGATCTTGCAGATGCATCAAATACCACGTGTAATTTCGTAGTGCTGCTACTTTCGTTTATTGCCGCGTGATATTCCAGAAGTAGAGTCAATTTCCTGGTTGCATGTGATTTAGAATTTCATACTCATTCATGAAGCTAATATAAGTGTCTTTGAGTTTGGGCAGTTTTGAAAACTTCCTCGCTAAATGTGGAAATCATTGTACTGAATTGTTCATGGAATCACCTAATTGAGTTATGTTCTCCTTAGTTGGCAATTTGACTATGAATCGTCCTTGTGAATTTCTCTTGAAGTTGTTCTTAAAGTGTTCGTCACATAATAATTCTTCAATAGGATGACATGGTGAAGAAGAACAATTCCCTAACTGCCAAAATTGTTGCAGCTGTCTGTCAAGATTATCTTTCAAGGTGAAATTACACATTCTGTTTGTATTAGTGTGTGTTAATGAAGTTGAATGTGGTTCTAAAATGCTTTTAGAGGAGTCTTGCCTGACACTATACAACCTAAAATTTTCTTCTGTAAAATGGGTGCACCCTTTGAAACGCTTATTTGACCTATAGGCAAAAGTTCAAAGAATATTTTTGCTCCGATTAACATATAAACCCTACCAAGTACGTTAAAGTTTGTATCTGCAAGGTTTACTATGGTTGGAATTGACCAATGTGATATGTCTACATGAGTAGAGGAGAGGGTGGATATATGGTCCCCACTTTGTTTTTTCATCATAACTATCGCAGAAGTTCTTAAATTGATCTGAAAATTTCAGAAAACATACTTCGGAATGTTTTTAACATAGTGCCAATGGAATTAGGGATAGTTTTTAAAAACATTAATATGGAAAATATTTTTCAAAATATAATTACACTTGTTCACTTATAAAACTTGTTCTGTTGATATGAGCCCCTTATCTTAGGAACAGAAATTCACTAAAAATAAAAGTTTTACATTTTTATTTAAACACAATTTTGCTTTATATTTATATTTACATTGATAGTACAAATTTAAAAGTGTAAGCTGAATTTAAAAGTTAAGTGTAAGTTAAAAGAACATGTCCATATTTACTTGCAAAAATCACAAATGTATGCATATGTCTCACATGCATCACATTCATTGTGATGCATATGTCTCACATGCATCACATTCATTGTGAGCCCACAGTTCACAATCCATACACTGTACCCACAATTCACCCCTTCTGTCTGCTGAAAAAAAGCCTTCACAGAAAATACAAACGGTATTATCACTATCAAGACGAGAAACGCCTATTTCAATTTCAGGGAGAGACTCGTAAGAATCAATGTTGAACTCTTCATCTGATTCTTCAGCTAGGAAAATTAGCTTTCTTTTTAGAGATATCTTCGACTTATTTTTCCTTTGGTCTTGTTGTTTCACTAATGACGGTTAATTTCCCTTAAACAAACTTATGTTTCTTACCTTCTTTTTTTCTTTGTTTTTCTGCCTTTATCTTCTCAGACTCTTCTGATGCAAGTTTATAATGGGATGATGTTATTTTTGCAGCCTTCATAGACTTTGGTCCTTTGTTTGTCATCTTTATTTTAGATTGTGGAATTGGCCAAATATCTTTTGGTGATATATGTTTGGACTTCTTCACTAAGGAACATCCAGAGGGGCCGGCTTCTTCCAAGTCATTTGCACATGGTGTAGCATCTAGATCTGCTTCATTAGATCTGGTTACAGAGGGCATAGTGGAGTTTACGTCTTAAGAAAATGTCGGTGATTGTACCTTTTGTATAACATTCCTGCTCTTGTTTTCTTCAAGGATCTGTGGATCAACCATTTCCATATCAACTTCCGAAGCAACACAATATGTGTCGTTGAACATCTGTCGGTTACAAGGATAGATTCTGGTAACCTTGAACCCAATGACGGTTATTTCTTCAGTTTGATACTTCAGATATGCATTGCCCAAAAGTTGTGCTATGTCAGTAGTTGGGTGGACCAGATAGTACAGCGCTCTGATTGGTCGGTTTTGGTCACGTGACCACGCCCCCTCGCTCTGATTGGCTGTTGGCTTTTCCCCCCTCCCCTCTGCTCCCCCCGGTAACGGGTTTTCCCGATGACGTCATCGCTCTGTCGCAACCCGGCGCCAATTTGGTGGCTTGACAAGACAGGAATAGATCGTGACGACCTTGAATGATGTCGCAACCTCTCCCCCCCCCACCCTACTGTGGTAATGGGTTTTCCCTGTGTCGCAACCCGGCGCCAGTTTGGTGGCTCGACCAGGGAAGTCGAGACAGGAATAGATCGTGACCTTGAAACCGTGAGTTAGGTCATTGACCCTGGCAACTCTCCCCCCTGGCAAAGGGTTTTAGGTTGCAACACGACCTTGAATTAGGTCCCCCACCCCCTATTTGGTAATGGGTTTTCCCTGATGACTGGCGCCGGTTTGGCGGGTTGACAAGACAAGTCGAGACAAGAATAGATCACGAGAGGGCCATCTCGTAGGGGGTTGGGTATATAGGGGGAGACCCGCTCGCTCGTCTATTTATAAGCGTCTGTAGAGCGGTTCAAGATGGACAAGTTACAACAGTTGGTGAATATTGTTGACGCCGTGCAGACCGTAAAATTGAGTGATCTAACCGTGGATCAAAAGTACTCGCTGGATAAATTAAAGGCTGTCAATACAAAGTTCGGGAGACGCCTAATAGCCTATCTAGATGGCGAGTTTTGTGTATTTTTACCTTGTCGTTTCGGTACTCTAACAGATGAAGACGTGTGTGAGCTTAATAACGAAAAATTGGTATTTACCTGCGCCGGAGTAAAACCCGGTTCACCTACCATTGTGAACTTTGAACGTGTTTAAGAGTCAAGCAGTTAACAACAACAACATCGGGCAGACGGGTAGTTAATACTTGTGCACGGTGGACCCTACAAACCATACAGCACGTTTTATAGCTCACGGGTACGCTCACCATGTTTAATTTAACGTTTGTGGGTCATACGGTTACGGGTTGTGCCTATATGACAGGAGAAAATATTCACAGTGTGGTTGTGAGCGATAGACAGGTAATTTACAAAATAGTGAACCAAGACAGAGAGGAGCGAGGCTACATCGAGTTTTGCGACTCTACCTGTCACACGATAAGAGCGACTAAAGTACTACCCTACGAGAGAATCGAGGAGACTTACCTGTGTGATATGACATGTGCTGTGTACAATTTCCGCCAAGGGGACGTCGTGGCCGTGTTGCCAAGGCCTCCACCACCCTTCAGAGCTCCATACCACCCGCCACCACCACCCTTCACGGCACCGCAGTCAACGCCCCCGCCTCCAGAGTCACCGGAGTACCCGCCCCCAGAGTCACCGGCGTACCCACCCCCAGAGTCACTGGCGTGCCCACCGCCAGAGTCGTCTGCCTACCAGTACTCACAGCCAGAGTCACCCGCGTGCTCACAGTCAGAGTCATCTGCCAACCAGTACTCACAGCCAGAGTCACCCGAGTGCCCACCACTAGAGGAGGAGGAGGAGGTAAAATCCGAAGAACCCGCAAATCTCGAGTGTTTAACAATGTACAAAACTTATCCAAACGTTAAAATTATGGGTGAAACGCCCGATGACTACATAATAGGTCTGGGCAGATTCGGTAACGTCTTACTTCCAAAGTCTGCCTATTATTTGGATTGTAAGCGGTTTAAATCTAAAGCACGTTGTATGATATATCTCGGAGGACAAAGTGTAATGTTTAAAAGTGAATTAATAAACTAGGCGCACTCATGTTGTCGTAGAACTCTGCTGACGTCATTGGAGCTAGTGGTAGACATTTTGAGAGGGGGAACGCAGTTTGTGAGTAGAGAACGTTGCCGCTTGAGCGAGAGGTTTTTTTTTCACAGGGATATTTCTTTCGTTGCATTTCCGATTACCATTATGCCATATAAATGCTGCATTTGTAAGGGGGCCTACGCAAAGCTCTCCAGCCTTATTCGCCACAAACATCAATGTCATCAAACATCTCAAAATACTGCTCACCAGGATGCCTGTTGGGACGAAGAGGTATTGTGCAATGCGTTAGACAGGATCGAGAAAGAAGAATACAACCGTGTAAAGTGCTTAAACGAACTTGAGAAAAACAAAAGTTATAACGTTATGCTATCGGAAGAGATCCCCAATGAACCGAACGTTAGCGTGCTCGAGAATGTTGGAAGAGTAAGATTTCCATGTAAAAATATTGGAGACATTGTCAATAGACATTCTAGTGCCTCGCAGCGTGTCCTGTACTATTTTGGATGTGACTCGTACTCATTTTCTAGATGGTAAAAAATTATATTCTCTCCTGATGTTTTTAGTGACTATATGGTTTTTTCCTTGCTATCACATGTTGCACTCTAATCTTAATTACTTGTATTGGTCACAAGGCCTAAAAAATCAATCTATGTTGTTGTTGTTTTTGTAGCTTCTCGTTATGAATGTTTTAAATACATTAATTGTTGATTGTCAATAAAAAAACTAGCAATAAAATGTTGTTTTTTTAAACCCTATAATATGTTGTGACTAGAAGGAGATGACAATATACATGGGGCAACAATACCAGAATAAAATATAAAATGTGAGCACACACACACACACACACACACACACACGTTCACTTATAAATTATAATTGTGGTGGCGTTATATTGCTACCACAGCCAAAGAGAAAGCAAAGTAAAAGGAATTAATTAATGTTTGAGACCAAACTTCCAGGCTAAATAAACTTGTATGATTTAATTATTTTATTCATAATGTTTGAGACAGAGGTTCTAGGCTAAATAAACTTGTATTTATAGGATCATTCTGCACTATCTAGTAACTAAACATTTTTTCAATATCTTGGGATAGCACGTATATATTTAATTACTACTTGGACAATAATTCAAACATCCAAACGGGGTAGGAATAGTGAAAGTATTTATGAGAGGTAAGTGTACTCGCATTTGCATGGAAGGAGAGCTGGAAATACCATCAGTGTTCGAATTTCTCAACCAATCATACAGGCAGAGCCTCGCTTAGTTACTTGTACAATTCACAAGACCTAAATAATATTGATTTATGTGTTATTATAATTTTTTAAATTCTTGGTAGAATATGTTTGGTTGGAGAATCAAAGACAGTAAGGAGATGCGGTGTCTACACCAAAATCAGCGGTCGGAGTGATGTTCTAGGGGGAGAGAGAGAGAGAGAGAGTTCGGTTGTAGACGTTAAAACACAAACATAACAGTTTATAATATTTATTCACACAACACTTAAACAACAAAGAAATATTATTTTCGCGATATATTTTGATATATATAAAACTTTGGCAATAAATTCATAAGTAATACAATTATACATTTAAATTCACTAATATATAACCTTCACATAAATTAATATGTTGTTGTTGTTGTTGTTGATAAGTTTTAAATATGAAACTATAGCTGATGACCTGATATATAACATTTACACTAAGCATATCAGCAACTCAAACAACAAAGAAATTCAGTTAATTAATGCTCGCAAAAAAAAATTTTTTGATATAATAATATATAAACTTTTACCAAAAAAATCATAAGTAATACAATTATGTGGGTCTTGAAATTATTTTAAATATATATAACTTTCACGTAAATTAATATGTTGTTGTTAAGTTTTAAATATGATTTTATATCTGTTGACATAATATATAACATTTACACTAAGCAAATTAGCAACTCAAACAACAAAGAAATTCAGTTAATTAATGTTCGCAAAAAATATTTTGATATAATAATATATAAACTTTTACAAAAAATCATAAGTAATACAATTATATGGATCTTGAACTTATTTTAAATATATATATATATAATTTTCACATAAATTAATATGTTGTTGTTGTTGTTGTTGTTAAGTTTTAAATATGAAACTATAGCTGATGACATGATATATAACATTTACACTAAGCAAATTAGCAACTCAATCAACAAAGAAATTCAGTTAATTAATGTTCGCAAAAAATATTTTGATATAATAATATATAAACTTTTACCAAAAAAATCATAAGAAATACAATTATATAGATCTTGAAATTATTTTAACTATAAGGCGGTGTTATTAATTTACAACGGGAACAAACCAGTACACATGCTAAGATACATAGGTAATAAATATATGTATTAAAATGTTGCAAACTCTGTAGGAGAAAATGCTACTAATAAAGACACGTAAACATTGTTTTAAATACTTATAAAATATTCATTTTTAGCGGGCCTACTTGAGAAGCCCCGTTTAAATAACAATAAAGTAATGTATAAGTCTAATTGTAAAATTTTTAATGAGGCAAGCTATTTGTAACGACGCTGATGAAGGAATCGCACCAATGATACATTTTTAGGCCATTCCGGGAATCGAAGCCGGGACCCTTGGCTCGCTGGTCAGGCATGCAGGTTTCGGCTGAATATATTTATGTTTACGAAATACTTTGCTCTAGCACTTTACTACCAGAAATAAACGGGTAAGCCCCAAGACTGCTGCATTTCTCTTTTGAACCATCTAAGACTCCAATTTGGCAGTAGACATGGCACCTGACAATGGCCACAAGCGTGAGATAAAAGCTGATGTCGACCAGGTGAAATGTGTAACAGCATTTGCCATGCGTTTGTTGCCCTCTAAGGGACGTCACAGGGCGAGGTGTGTACCCACATTTGCGTGTCATTGACATTCGAACCCTCAAACACCGCCCGAATGAGACAGATAAAATAATAAAATTATTGATGTACCGTCATTTTTTCAGGGCTGAAATGTGAAAACAGTCAAAGTTATTATTTATGCTTTCTCCTGCTAGATATCACCGATGGCATTCGAACCCGGGACTTGTGGCGTTTGTCGACCATGCAGGGAATTTAACTCTGGACCTTTTGCAGAGTGTGTGTGTAATAAAATAAACTTGAACCCTAGGACAGCTACAAATACAGTCCAGGGCAGTTAATGTATCACTATGAACGGTTAAACCTACATTTTCAAGCATACAGGGAATGGAAATCAGGACCCCTCGCAAAGTGTGTGTAATAAAATAAACTTGAACCCTAGGACAGCTACAAATACAGTCTAGGGCAGTTAATGTATCACTATGAAGGGTTAAACATACATTTTCAAGCTATACAGGGAATCTAACTCTGGACCTTTGCAGAGTGTGTGTAATAAAATAAACTTGAACCCTTGGACAGCTTCAAATACAGTCCAGGGCAGTTAATGTATCACTATGAACGGTTAAACCTACATTTTCAAGCATACAGGGAATCGAAATCAGGACCTTTCGCAAAGTGTGTGTAATAAAATAAACTTGAACCCTAGGACAGCTACAAATACAGTCCAGGGCAGTTAATGTATCACTATGAACGGTTAAACCTACATTTTCAAGCATACAGGGAATCGAAATCAGGACCTTTCGCAGAGTGTGTGTAATAAAATAAACTTGAACCCTAGGGCAGCTACAAATACAGTCCAGGGCAGTTAATGTATCACTATGAACGGTTAAACCTACATTTTCAAGCATACAGGGAATCGAAATCAGGACCTTTCGCAAAGTGTGTGTAATAAAATAAACTTGAACCCTAGGACAGCTACAAATACAGTCCAGGGCAGTTAATGTATCACTATGAACGGTTAAACCTACATTTTCAAGCATACAGGGAATCGAAATCAGGACCTTTCGCAAAGTGTGTGTAATAAAATAAACTTGAACCCTAGGACAGCTACAAATACAGTCCAGGGCAGTTAATGTATCACTATGAACGGTTAAACCTACATTTTCAAGCATACAGGGAATCGAAATCAGGACCTTTCGCAGAGTGTGTGTAATAAAATAAACTTGAACCCTAGGACAGCTACAAATACAGTCTAGGGCAGTTAATGTATCACTATGAACGGTTAAACCCTCATTTTCACCCCATGTCTGGAATGGAACTAGGGTCCTTGGCTAGGCAAACAAACAAATTATCATGCGCGAAGAAACCGGCCTCTGTACACACGCACGACAGACAAGCGTGAGATAAGAGCTGATCTTGACTAGGTGAAATGTGTAACATGTTATGTCCAAAAGGTGAAAAATCAATTATTATTCTATAATAATATTTCTGTATGTGACCAATTAATAAGTACTATGATGTATTCATAAAAAATAAACACATAGTTTTGTTGATCACAATAACCAGTCTGTAATTATAAACTTTAAACCAAATTGTTCTAATATGTTTAGCAAAATTTAAATTTTCAAAAATAAATTATTTGTAAATTACCCGAAATTATTTGGTATATGTGAAAAAAAGTATGTTATTCTTATAGATCATGAAAAAACTAATCCCTGATTTTAATTTTGAATTCAATTTTCCCGGTTAGTTAAAAAAAATTCAAACTTTCTATAAATTGTCGTAAGTAAACTACGCTTGAATTAATTTATTTTAGATAAATAAAGAAAATGTGTTATTGGTGATGTAAAAGAATTCCTCCGATACCAATTTTGAACCAGATCACTCAAGCTATTTTTTAAATATTCAAATTTAAAAAAACAAAACAAAAAAGATATACAGCTTAGTTTGTCATTTTTATGCCAAACACTCCATAAATACTATAAATATATATATATATATTTACATTTTAAGCAAAATCATTCTAGATATTTTCAAAATAATTTGAATTTTTAAAAATCACCCTACAAAAATCATGAGGCCAACAGATAGCATTTAAGTTATAGTGGGATCGTGGTGAGAAAGTAGTTTCTGACACTTAAGAAAGTTACTTAAATTACTTTCATTCATATATTCATTCGTCAGATGATAAAATCTGCAACTGTCACTTTTGACAAATCGTATTAATGATGAAAAAAAATATAATAAAATAATGTGCAATTTTTTTCATATCTTTAGTAATGTCATTGGTGCTGAGTTAAAATTTTGTAGTAGAAATTCTTAAAACTTCTTGTAGGCCCTAAATGATTTTTAGCACAGTGTTTTAATAACCGTTCCAGTTATAACACGCTTAAGTACTATTTACGCTAACGGATTAGGAATCGGGAAGCTTGAACCCACATTTGCGTGGAAGGAAAGTGGTAACCCATTTAGAGAAAAAAAAACCTCAGTTCACCCCGCCAGAGATTCGAACCTCAATCTTTCCCAGTCCTCGGTAGTCTAGCTCAGCACAAATCTAGCGCGTTAGCCAACAGTACACCTCGGCAGGTATTCAAATCCCCCAATACGGACTCGAACCCCCGATATCTTTCACCATGTGCTTCATGCCCTCTAATTACCAAACCCTTTCTTTTCCCTAAAATACGTTGTGACAGAAAGGCGCTGGCAATATACACGTAACAGCTTTGCCGGAATAAAATATTAAAGAGCGCAGAAGTGAGCCCGCATTTGCGTAGAGGGAGAGTGACAAACTACCGCCAGGTCTAGGACAGCACTATCGCCATATACTAAGTTGCACGGAGTTCGAATCCTGGTCCACTGGCTGGCACTTTCATTGGCCAGATGATTATATTTGACATATGCTTGGTAACAACATAATTACTTTTATTTTGAAAATTACTCTAGTTATTCACAAAACCCAGTCCTTCCTAATTTAACACTATGAAAGATGCGACCAACAGTTTTTTTTTTTCTTAAAGCTACAAGCAGCTTTGGGAATAGAAAGGGAAATTTCGATGTTGCAAGCATGTTCTATCTTACAAGTCTCTAGGAGCATTGACATTCAGGTATATTTCTGTCACAAATGGTCTTGTGAATAAGCAGCTCTGACCTCTGATAAACAGTATGAAATTCCCAAGCCCTCAGTGTTTCATAATGGGCCGTTCAAATTGGAACCCCCGAATTTAGCATGTATGAACCCAGCTATCTTTTGTAATGTACATCATGACATAACTTGAGATCCAAAGGAGTTTTTAGCATCGCTAATGACTGCTGGAACGGTAATTCCTTCCAACGTCTTTACATTGATAAATGCATCGTCATTTGCGCAACCGAATAGTTAATACACATTAGTACTAATTATTATCATGATTTTAGAGATTTGTAAATCTATATTTAGAGGAAGTGTAACCGCATTTGCGTGGAGAAAGAGTTGAAAACAGGCATCAGTACACTCTACTGGTATTTGAACTTCGATCTCCCTGTCATCAGTAGTCTTGTCTATCACGAGAGTAGTGCATTAGACCACACTGTCACCGAGTTTGGTGAAATCATGTTGACCAAATTAAATGATGCCGAAAAGGTTTTCCAAATATTAACTGTCTCATTTCACCTTTGTTCTAGCTAGTATTGGATTAATACTGAAAAAATGTACAATTAAAAGGCCTGCACTTTACCTCTGTCGTTAGTGTGTTTGCCTACTAAGCAATAGGTCCTGGATTCGATTCCCAGAATGACCTGAAAATGATTCATTAGTGGGATATGGCTTTCCCCCCTTTCATAGTGATTCATTTGCGGTAGGGGGAATGGGTGTTCTGTATGTTATAGATTTAAGTTAGATTGTAAGTTGTGTGCTGATATAATCAGTCGGACGAATGTTAAAATAACTTGGATATTGTTGGGTGCCACTGTCCCCAAGACAAATTTGCTGCGTGCTTGTAAAAGAATGTAGATATCTCTCTCTCTCTCTCTCTCTCTGAAGAAGCGACTGAGACTGGTATTTGTCTGTTAATAGAGTTTTGATTTAATCTCTGTCGAGCGTCTCGCGTCATTGGTCAAGACGTCTAAGAATTCACTTGTGAAAGGTCACTTTAAGTGATGCGTTAGCATGTCTGCCCACTGAGCCAAGTGTCCAGAGATAGATTTCTAGTATGGATGAAAATGCAGGTTTAACCTTTCATAGTGTTAAATTAGGAAGGACTGGGTTTTGTGAATAACTAGAGTAATTTTCAAAATAAAAGTAATTATGTTGTTACCAAGCATATGTCAAATATAATCATCTGGCCAATGAAAGTGCCAGCCAGTGGACCAGGATTCGAACTCCGTGCAACTTAGTATATGGCGATAGTGCTGTCCTAGACCTGGCGGTAGTTTGTCACTCTCCCTCTACGCAAATGCGGGCTCACTTCTGCGCTCTTTAATATTTTATTCCGGCAAAGCTGTTACGTGTATATTGCCAGCGCCTTTCTGTCACAACGTATTTTAGGGAAAAGAAAGGGTTTGGTAATTAGAGGGCATGAAGCACATGGTGAAAGATATCGGGGGTTCGAGTCCGTATTGGGGGATTTGAATACCTGCCGAGGTGTACTGTTGGCTAACGCGCTAGATTTGTGCTGAGCTAGACTACCGAGGACTGGGAAAGATTGAGGTTCGAATCTCTGGCGGGGTGAACTGAGGTTTTTTTTCTCTAAATGGGTTACCACTTTCCTTCCACGCAAATGTGGGTTCAAGCTTCCCGATTCCTAATCCGTTAGCGTAAATAGTACTTAAGCGTGTTATAACTGGAACGGTTATTAAAACACTGTGCTAAAAATCATTTAGGGCCTACAAGAAGTTTTAAGAATTTCTACTACAAAATTTTAACTCAGCACCAATGACATTACTAAAGATATGAAAAAAATTGCACATTATTTTATTATATTTTTTTCATCATTAATACGATTTGTCAAAAGTGACAGTTGCAGATTTTATCATCTGACGAATGAATATATGAATGAAAGTAATTTAAGTAACTTTCTTAAGTGTCAGAAACTACTTTCTCACCACGATCCCACTATAACTTAAATGCTATCTGTTGGCCTCATGATTTTTGTAGGGTGATTTTTAAAAATTCAAATTATTTTGAAAATATCTAGAATGATTTTGCTTAAAATGTAAATATATATATATATATATTTATAGTATTTATGGAGTGTTTGGCATAAAAATGACAAACTAAGCTGTATATCATTTTTGTTTTGTTTTTTTAAATTTGAATATTTAAAAAATAGCTTGAGTGATCTGGTTCAAAATTGGTATCGGAGGAATTCTTTTACATCACCAATAACACATTTTCTTTATTTATCTAAAATAAATTAATTCAAGCGTAGTTTACTTACGACAATTTATAGAAAGTTTGAATTTTTTTTAACTAACCGGGAAAATTGAATTCAAAATTAAAATCAGGGATTAGTTTTTTCATGATCTATAAGAATAACATACTTTTTTTCACATATACCAAATAATTTCGGGTAATTTACAAATAATTTATTTTTGAAAATTTAAATTTTGCTAAACATATTAGAACAATTTGGTTTAAAGTTTATAATTACAGACTGGTTATTGTGATCAACAAAACTATGTGTTTATTTTTTATGAATACATCATAGTACTTATTAATTGGTCACATACAGAAATATTATTATAGAATAATAATTGATTTTTCACCTTTTGGACATAACATGTTACACATTTCACCTAGTCAAGATCAGCTCTTATCTCACGCTTGTCTGTCGTGCGTGTGTACAGAGGCCGGTTTCTTCGCGCATGATAATTTGTTTGTTTGCCTAGCCAAGGACCCTAGTTCCATTCCAGACATGGGGTGAAAATGAGGGTTTAACCGTTCATAGTGATACATTAACTGCCCTAGACTGTATTTGTAGCTGTCCTAGGGTTCAAGTTTATTTTATTACACACACTCTGCGAAAGGTCCTGATTTCGATTCCCTGTATGCTTGAAAATGTAGGTTTAACCGTTCATAGTGATACATTAACTGCCCTGGACTGTATTTGTAGCTGTCCTAGGGTTCAAGTTTATTTTATTACACACACTTTGCGAAAGGTCCTGATTTCGATTCCCTGTATGCTTGAAAATGTAGGTTTAACCGTTCATAGTGATACATTAACTGCCCTGGACTGTATTTGTAGCTGTCCTAGGGTTCAAGTTTATTTTATTACACACACTTTGCGAAAGGTCCTGATTTCGATTCCCTGTATGCTTGAAAATGTAGGTTTAACCGTTCATAGTGATACATTAACTGCCCTGGACTGTATTTGTAGCTGCCCTAGGGTTCAAGTTTATTTTATTACACACACTCTGCGAAAGGTCCTGATTTCGATTCCCTGTATGCTTGAAAATGTAGGTTTAACCGTTCATAGTGATACATTAACTGCCCTGGACTGTATTTGTAGCTGTCCTAGGGTTCAAGTTTATTTTATTACACACACTTTGCGAAAGGTCCTGATTTCGATTCCCTGTATGCTTGAAAATGTAGGTTTAACCGTTCATAGTGATACATTAACTGCCCTGGACTGTATTTGAAGCTGTCCAAGGGTTCAAGTTTATTTTATTACACACACTCTGCAAAGGTCCAGAGTTAGATTCCCTGTATAGCTTGAAAATGTATGTTTAACCCTTCATAGTGATACATTAACTGCCCTAGACTGTATTTGTAGCTGTCCTAGGGTTCAAGTTTATTTTATTACACACACTTTGCGAGGGGTCCTGATTTCCATTCCCTGTATGCTTGAAAATGTAGGTTTAACCGTTCATAGTGATACATTAACTGCCCTGGACTGTATTTGTAGCTGTCCTAGGGTTCAAGTTTATTTTATTACACACACACTCTGCAAAAGGTCCAGAGTTAAATTCCCTGCATGGTCGACAAACGCCACAAGTCCCGGGTTCGAATGCCATCGGTGATATCTAGCAGGAGAAAGCATAAATAATAACTTTGACTGTTTTCACATTTCAGCCCTGAAAAAATGACGGTACATCAATAATTTTATTTATTTTATCTGTCTCATTCGGGCGGTGTTTGAGGGTTCGAATGTCAATGACACGCAAATGTGGGTACACACCTCGCCCTGTGACGTCCCTTAGAGGGCAACAAACGCATGGCAAATGCTGTTACACATTTCACCTGGTCGACATCAGCTTTTATCTCACGCTTGTGGCCATTGTCAGGTGCCATGTCTACTGCCAAATTGGAGTCTTAGATGGTTCAAAAGAGAAATGCAGCAGTCTTGGGGCTTACCCGTTTATTTCTGGTAGTAAAGTGCTAGAGCAAAGTATTTCGTAAACATAAATATATTCAGCCGAAACCTGCATGCCTGACCAGCGAGCCAAGGGTCCCGGCTTCGATTCCCGGAATGGCCTAAAAATGTATCATTGGTGCGATTCCTTCATCAGCGTCGTTACAAATAGCTTGCCTCATTAAAAATTTTACAATTAGACTTATACATTACTTTATTGTTATTTAAACGGGCTTCTCAAGTAGGCCCGCTAAAAATGAATATTTTATAAGTATTTAAAACAATGTTTACGTGTCTTTATTAGTAGCATTTTCTCCTACAGAGTTTGCAACATTTTAATACATATATTTATTACCTATGTATCTTAGCATGTGTACTGGTTTGTTCCCGTTGTAAATTAATAACACCGCCTTATAGTTAAAATAATTTCAAGATCTATATAATTGTATTTCTTATGATTTTTTTGGTAAAAGTTTATATATTATTATATCAAAATATTTTTTGCGAACATTAATTAACTGAATTTCTTTGTTGATTGAGTTGCTAATTTGCTTAGTGTAAATGTTATATATCATGTCATCAGCTATAGTTTCATATTTAAAACTTAACAACAACAACAACAACAACATATTAATTTATGTGAAAATTATATATATATATATTTAAAATAAGTTCAAGATCCATATAATTGTATTACTTATGATTTTTTGTAAAAGTTTATATATTATTATATCAAAATATTTTTTGCGAACATTAATTAACTGAATTTCTTTGTTGTTTGAGTTGCTAATTTGCTTAGTGTAAATGTTATATATTATGTCAACAGATATAAAATCATATTTAAAACTTAACAACAACATATTAATTTACGTGAAAGTTATATATATTTAAAATAATTTCAAGACCCACATAATTGTATTACTTATGATTTTTTTGGTAAAAGTTTATATATTATTATATCAAAAAATTTTTTTTTGCGAGCATTAATTAACTGAATTTCTTTGTTGTTTGAGTTGCTGATATGCTTAGTGTAAATGTTATATATCAGGTCATCAGCTATAGTTTCATATTTAAAACTTATCAACAACAACAACAACAACATATTAATTTATGTGAAGGTTATATATTAGTGAATTTAAATGTATAATTGTATTACTTATGAATTTATTGCCAAAGTTTTATATATATCAAAATATATCGCGAAAATAATATTTCTTTGTTGTTTAAGTGTTGTGTGAATAAATATTATAAACTGTTATGTTTGTGTTTTAACGTCTACAACCGAACTCTCTCTCTCTCTCTCTCCCCCTAGAACATCACTCCGACCGCTGATTTTGGTGTAGACACCGCATCTCCTTACTGTCTTTGATTCTCCAACCAAACATATTCTACCAAGAATTTAAAAAATTATAATAACACATAAATCAATATTATTTAGGTCTTGTGAATTGTACAAGTAACTAAGCGAGGCTCTGCCTGTATGATTGGTTGAGAAATTCGAACACTGATGGTATTTCCAGCTCTCCTTCCATGCAAATGCGAGTACACTTACCTCTCATAAATACTTTCACTATTCCTACCCCGTTTGGATGTTTGAATTATTGTCCAAGTAGTAATTAAATATATACGTGCTATCCCAAGATATTGAAAAAATGTTTAGTTACTAGATAGTGCAGAATGATCCTATAAATACAAGTTTATTTAGCCTAGAACCTCTGTCTCAAACATTATGAATAAAATAATTAAATCATACAAGTTTATTTAGCCTGGAAGTTTGGTCTCAAACATTAATTAATTCCTTTTACTTTGCTTTCTCTTTGGCTGTGGTAGCAATATAACGCCACCACAATTATAATTTATAAGTGAACGTGTGTGTGTGTGTGTGTGTGTGTGCTCACATTTTATATTTTATTCTGGTATTGTTGCCCCATGTATATTGTCATCTCCTTCTAGTCACAACATATTATAGGGTTTAAAAAAACAACATTTTATTGCTAGTTTTTTTATTGACAATCAACAATTAATGTATTTAAAACATTCATAACGAGAAGCTACAAAAACAACAACAACATAGATTGATTTTTTAGGCCTTGTGACCAATACAAGTAATTAAGATTAGAGTGCAACATGTGATAGCAAGGAAAAAACCATATAGTCACTAAAAACATCAGGAGAGAATATAATTTTTTACCATCTAGAAAATGAGTACGAGTCACATCCAAAATAGTACAGGACACGCTGCGAGGCACTAGAATGTCTATTGACAATGTCTCCAATATTTTTACATGGAAATCTTACTCTTCCAACATTCTCGAGCACGCTAACGTTCGGTTCATTGGGGATCTCTTCCGATAGCATAACGTTATAACTTTTGTTTTTCTCAAGTTCGTTTAAGCACTTTACACGGTTGTATTCTTCTTTCTCGATCCTGTCTAACGCATTGCACAATACCTCTTCGTCCCAACAGGCATCCTGGTGAGCAGTATTTTGAGATGTTTGATGACATTGATGTTTGTGGCGAATAAGGCTGGAGAGCTTTGCGTAGGCCCCCTTACAAATGCAGCATTTATATGGCATAATGGTAATCGGAAATGCAACGAAAGAAATATCCCTGTGAAAAAAAAACCTCTCGCTCAAGCGGCAACGTTCTCTACTCACAAACTGCGTTCCCCCTCTCAAAATGTCTACCACTAGCTCCAATGACGTCAGCAGAGTTCTACGACAACATGAGTGCGCCTAGTTTATTAATTCACTTTTAAACATTACACTTTGTCCTCCGAGATATATCATACAACGTGCTTTAGATTTAAACCGCTTACAATCCAAATAATAGGCAGACTTTGGAAGTAAGACGTTACCGAATCTGCCCAGACCTATTATGTAGTCATCGGGCGTTTCACCCATAATTTTAACGTTTGGATAAGTTTTGTACATTGTTAAACACTCGAGATTTGCGGGTTCTTCGGATTTTACCTCCTCCTCCTCCTCTAGTGGTGGGCACTCGGGTGACTCTGGCTGTGAGTACTGGTTGGCAGATGACTCTGACTGTGAGCACGCGGGTGACTCTGGCTGTGAGTACTGGTAGGCAGACGACTCTGGCGGTGGGCACGCCAGTGACTCTGGGGGTGGGTACGCCGGTGACTCTGGGGGCGGGTACTCCGGTGACTCTGGAGGCGGGGGCGTTGACTGCGGTGCCGTGAAGGGTGGTGGTGGCGGGTGGTATGGAGCTCTGAAGGGTGGTGGAGGCCTTGGCAACACGGCCACGACGTCCCCTTGGCGGAAATTGTACACAGCACATGTCATATCACACAGGTAAGTCTCCTCGATTCTCTCGTAGGGTAGTACTTTAGTCGCTCTTATCGTGTGACAGGTAGAGTCGCAAAACTCGATGTAGCCTCGCTCCTCTCTGTCTTGGTTCACTATTTTGTAAATTACCTGTCTATCGCTCACAACCACACTGTGAATATTTTCTCCTGTCATATAGGCACAACCCGTAACCGTATGACCCACAAACGTTAAATTAAACATGGTGAGCGTACCCGTGAGCTATAAAACGTGCTGTATGGTTTGTAGGGTCCACCGTGCACAAGTATTAACTACCCGTCTGCCCGATGTTGTTGTTGTTAACTGCTTGACTCTTAAACACGTTCAAAGTTCACAATGGTAGGTGAACCGGGTTTTACTCCGGCGCAGGTAAATACCAATTTTTCGTTATTAAGCTCACACACGTCTTCATCTGTTAGAGTACCGAAACGACAAGGTAAAAATACACAAAACTCGCCATCTAGATAGGCTATTAGGCGTCTCCCGAACTTTGTATTGACAGCCTTTAATTTATCCAGCGAGTACTTTTGATCCACGGTTAGATCACTCAATTTTACGGTCTGCACGGCGTCAACAATATTCACCAACTGTTGTAACTTGTCCATCTTGAACCGCTCTACAGACGCTTATAAATAGACGAGCGAGCGGGTCTCCCCCTATATACCCAACCCCCTACGAGATGGCCCTCTCGTGATCTATTCTTGTCTCGACTTGTCTTGTCAACCCGCCAAACCGGCGCCAGTCATCAGGGAAAACCCATTACCAAATAGGGGGTGGGGGACCTAATTCAAGGTCGTGTTGCAACCTAAAACCCTTTGCCAGGGGGGAGAGTTGCCAGGGTCAATGACCTAACTCACGGTTTCAAGGTCACGATCTATTCCTGTCTCGACTTCCCTGGTCGAGCCACCAAACTGGCGCCGGGTTGCGACACAGGGAAAACCCATTACCACAGTAGGGTGGGGGGGGGAGAGGTTGCGACATCATTCAAGGTCGTCACGATCTATTCCTGTCTTGTCAAGCCACCAAATTGGCGCCGGGTTGCGACAGAGCGATGACGTCATCGGGAAAACCCGTTACCGGGGGGAGCAGAGGGGAGGGGGGAAAAGCCAACAGCCAATCAGAGCGAGGGGGCGTGGTCACGTGACCAAAACCGACCAATCAGAGCGCTGTACTATCTGGTCCACCCAACTACTTATGTCGTATGGCCCGAGAGGTCTGGTGTTAGAATGTAGCATCCACTGTCTAATGTTTTGACTGTAGTAATATTTCAATGGCCCATAAAGGTCCTGCCTAATGGTTACATACGGTGGGTTGTGTGTGGAGGAAGACTTAAAATTGTTACATTATTTTTGCGGGTAACATCTACAACATTAATGTTCTTAGTTTGGGTGGTATGCCCATCAAGGATCAGTCGGGCAGGATCTTCTGCTGTAGGTTTTGTTTTCTCGATAAAGTGATTAAGCCATCCAGTAAAGATATTGCCTTGGATCCAACCCAAAGGGTGGCATTTTCCAATGGAGCCAGGTGGAGCTACTTTCATTAACGTCACTGTCATATTTTTCCGCGGGAAAATCAACATTGTTAGAACAAAAATATCTCCTGCGCTCATGCAGCATACAATGGTAACTAATGACCCCCTTTCAGCAGTGGTTAAGGCTCTGACCTGCCGTTTTCCTTTGAGGCCAACGACTCGCGGGACTTTACTCTGAACAACAGATATGTCGGTTTCGTCGACATTGAATATTCTGTCTTGTGGATATTTATGTGTTTGTAACTCAACTTCGAGTATGTCAAAAAAATGTACTGCTTCCTTATTAAATCCATTAGCACAAGTAAAGGACGTGGCTGATGGTTTCAAGATTGATGGTTTATCTTTGTGGCAGGCCATAAAATGATCAAACCAGGCTCTGCCAGCTACCTCATCACCAGAAAATGGATGCCGAATGTAATTTTTTTCACACAATTGGTAAAATAGACTACGCATATATTGTCTCGTAAGACCATGAAACATTTTGACTCCGTGACAAGTAAATAATTTACAAGCTCTTTCTACATTTCAAGTGACATATTTGTCTTTCGACCCAATTTCCTACTAACTACTTCTTCAATCGGTAAATCAAGACGAGAGAGTCTTTGCAAAGTGTCACGAGGCACAGAAAATATTTTCAAAGTTTTTTAAACCCCATTGTATTATCTTTCAACGCCTGTATCGCATGAATCATATCTTGTTTATTCCATAGCTTTCGTTTTGACGACTTCTTTTGACGAACAAGGAGTTTGCGAGGCATCTGTAAAATAATAATATAAAATAATTTCACGTTAAAATGTAGTGACTGCAATACGGGCCCCTTTGTTTTGGGGTTCAAGTTACCAGCATCGCAAAGGCCCATAACACCACCCTCGCCATCTTGCTAATCACGATTTTTTTGCACACTTATTCGTAGCCCTATTTTATAATGTTAATACTGGAATATCACCCTTATAACTTAACCTATACTAAGCTACAATAATAATTAGCAGTTATGAAAAATAATAGTGTTAATAAGTGTCAAACACATACCTTTCAAAGTATCTTCAGGAGTGAAAAATAAAAACACACCACAAATCCCTCGCCATTAGAGGAAATACGCCAGCGCGCTCTACAGGTACTTCTAGTAACTATTTCTAATAGCTAAAGTGTATCTTGCTATAATTCATGACCTGCTTACTTAGAAAATTAAGGGGCCCATATTAACGACGGGGCTCATATATCCACTTTCTCCTCTAACAGGTAAATCTTGTGTGATTTTACACAACACTAGAAAATCTAAATTAACTGATTATGTTTTAAATCTAGAATTTATCTTCGATTGAACAATGTATGACGCTCTAGTTGTTGACTGCACTATGCCCGATATTGAAGAGAAACCCCTAATCCATCGGAAGCCAAGCCTTTGTTCAAGCTCTTCTGTGATACAATTTGATTTAGAGCCTGAATTTAGTAGAACTCTGCAAACATGTGCGTCACCGTTGACATCTAGCACGTCAATCAACGCTGTTGATAACAATACTCTGACTTGCCTAATCTGAGATGTATGTGAACTGGTTGTTGTCGTTTTACCTTGAAAGTCTACTCGTGAGGATTTGTTAGAATCCTGTGTGCCGTATTCCTGATTGTACTGTATTGAAGTCTTCTTATCTAGTAGCTTAGTCTACTATTTTTGACAGCATTAAGGTGAAGTAATGTGTTATGTTTTTTGTTGCAAATTGTACATGTACTTGAATTGCATTGCTTAACCTGATGGCGATCATCTTTGAGAGAGATGAAACATAAACAAACCTATTCTCTTGACCTGTTGGATCCTCTCTGGAATAAAAAGTTTGTTAAACGTATCAAAGTGATATATTTGATAAGATTGGTTACATAATTTACACGTCTTTGATTCATGTGGTGTTTCATATACCTTTTTTGTATTGAGCATAGTCTTAAAATACCAGCTACCCTTTACATTTGACTGTGAAGTTTTTGTTTGTGAAACTCTGTAGGATTCAACCGCTTCTAATATTTGACATCTATGTTGTAGAAAATTAGTAAGCTATTTCATTGTCGGCAGCGTGTTCCTAGCTGCATGACCTTGAATGTATGTCTCTATAGAAGGTTCGAGATCAAAATATGAGTTTTCAAATTTCTCCCTTTCATGTATATGTAATAATGAATCGTCAAATGATTCAATTTGTAGCTATACATTTTCAAAATCTATCCAACATTGTTCTAGTTTTAATAATCTTAATTTCAATTGAATTATTGATTGATTGTGATTGAAATTCTTAAAATATGTAGTAAATATAGTGAATTGTCCCTTATTTGGCTTCTTTTTAAAGTTAGTTATTGATTTACTCATCCATGATTCGTACACGGATATTAAATTACTATTTAGACATATATTTTTGGCTTGCCTTAGGAAAGGAATCAAAGGTATATAATGAATAATTCACTTGTTAATAATATTGAAATTTGATTTTAAATCAATGTTTGTTAGTGGAAAGTTAATTGAAAGGAAATATGAAAGCACTCACTGAAATTGTCTTTAATAGGACAAATGTTTTATTTTGTTGTACTTGCACATTTTGATTGCATTTCATTGCATGTTTGATTGCATTTCACTTTACTCACATTTGCGATGCACTTTAAATTGTAGTTTACACTAGTTAATTTTTTATCGGAGGACCAATATATTTAGTTGGTTTATTACTATTAGTATTTTAATTTGTATTACGCTACCACATCTGACCATCCCGGCCCACTGCTCGACCAAGAGTCATCTTTTATTCTCACACACAGATCCAGCTACAACTTCTTCCCCTAGTGGTGACATCAAACACTAATAACACCTAGGACGCAGTAAACAATAAAGAATACACTGATTAAGCTACAATTCAAAAAGGGATTTTATTATTTAAGAAGATAAACACACACTTAAAATATAATAAAATAAAGTAAAATAAATGACTAAATAACCACAAAACACATTATAACGATTCAAGAATTTAATTTGTCACTAATATGGTTAAATATCAACATAGTTTACAAGAACATTCAATGTTACGTCACCCGTGCCATTAAAGTAAGTCCTCTACTGGTCACCGACACATAAGTCCACACACGCCACGCTGACACAAAATACACGAGCTCCCGGACACGAAGGCTCTCACCCAGACACGTCAACCTACTACCCGATACGCTTGTTAGGAGCTAATAACTTATAAACTCCTGACTAGCTCCAACCGAGTATATATAGGCGTAACAGGAGTCTGGAATTATCTATTTCTAGACTATTTTTATATCCATTACTGTTTTAAGCCTGTGGCCTGGGTAAATTTATTTTATAAAGCTATATATTTTCCACTACCGGCTTGATAGGCCTGTCGTAGCTTCATATGACTTATAATCTAACTTAATACTAGGACAAGCACAACATCCAGTCCCCAGCCGTTAATTCATCACTGTTAAAGGGTAAACCCACATTTCACAAATGATAAACTTTTCATCCATACGGGGAATTTAACCTGGGACCCTTAGCTCTGTAGATATATACGCTACCGACTGAGCTAAGGTGTCCAACTCTATTTCTAGACTACCGAACTAAAATAAAATCATCCCAGACTTTTCTATATACGTCACTATCTTTTCAATTAAGTCCCCCTCTCCCCTTGAACTCCCTAAACCTCCTGGCAGTGAGGCTGGATGGCTACCTGCTCAACAAGGATGGCGAGAGAGTAGAGAGAGGGCAAACAAATGATAAGGCTGCTGACCAAGATGTCTGACCCTAATATCGGGACAATATATTACCTTTTAATTGCTGTATAGGAAGGAGGCTGCGAAATTAATTTAAAGAAAACTTAATTCAAAGAAAATAAATATGACACATTCTGTAAAAGTTTGTGAGTTTCTACACTGAGAGATAACAGAGCTATTCTATAGCATAGGCTGTAACCAATTTGTAAGGTAGACAAGATCCCTCTGCTCATTTATTTTCAGAAAGATGTTTCAATCCTCAACTCCTCTGTATTTTATTTCAGCTTTATTCCTTACAAGGGCTGAGAGATAGCATGTCAGCAATGGCCCGCATGATGAATGATGCTCGGCTGATTGGATTCCTTTTCCAATGTTGTGTTCCTTCTACTCCACAAATTGTCGTCCCAACCGCACAACCTCCCACACCATCCTTCACCCATCACATTTTCTTTCTCCCAACTCAGATAATTTAATTAAAAAATACATTTAATTTATGAATACGTGGCGTATATCACAAACCGTATCTCAAATATTTCATTTAATATAGTAGATTAAAATATTTGGAAACCTTTAAAACTATTTTGATATATTTTTTAATTTAGTTATTGATATCTACAATATTTACCGATGGTCTTTGCTAATTTTTTAAGTTTGCACTTTATCTGAATCGTTAGCACGTCTCTTTACTAATCTAGGGGTTGTGGGGTCAATTCTCAGCATGGATTAAAAAGTTGTAATTGGTGAAATTATGTCTTACTCTTTCATGGTGATTAATTAACGACAGGGAGACTACGTGCTGTGTATTTTCTAAAGTAAAGTAGTCTAGTAAGTCGCGTGATGATGTAATCAGTGGGTTCAAAAAGTATGATTAACATGATCACCGATTAGCTAATTGGCCTACATATTTCAGAGATCTTTAAGCACAAGAACATTCTCAAGTTTTATGACACTAGTACAATGAAAAGTGATTTCTTTTCTTCAGTGGCGTGTGGTCAATTCTGGGCAAAGGGAAGCAGTGAGGCTACAATAAAGGTGGCCTGATAGACATAGTTTAATTGTAAGCCCACACTGGCCCTTCCTTGTTTTTTTTGTACATTTTACCTTCCTTTTTTTTTTTTTTTTTTTGTAGAGTTTAAAGTATTATGGGGAATAAAGGAAGGGGGTGACACAAAATATGAATGGAATAAAACAAAATCATTGGCGCTCTTGGAAATATTACTCATCCATTACATTATGTATATTAAAATATTAATTGTAATTCGAATTAAAATAACAATAATAATAATAATAATGGTAAAATTTAATACGATTGAAGAATTTTTTTGTCTTGGGTTGTGGCCTGCAAATGAGTTTGACATTTGGCATGCCTTTAAATACCCTTTGTAAATACCATTAATGTCACTAAATCCATATTTATTCTACATGCCATTATCGTTAGTAAATAGTAAGGTCAACTATTTAACTTTCCACTACCCCAACACCAAGATAATTAATAAACACTTTCATAAAATTGAGAATAGAAACGTCAAAGTTTTTTTGTTGCTGCGCTTAAAAATGGAGTGGATATGTCTGTTCACTTATTATTTTTTTTTTTTGCCAAGAGACTGGGACGAAACACTATGATACAAAATAATATTTATGACTTTTAACACAGAACTCCTCCTCTTCCACTGCCGCATTCGTTGACGCACTCGTAATTCTACTACTGTATGCAAAGAAACAAACCGCTTCCCCTGGAGGATCAAACCAGCGTCAATATTCTTGTAAAATAAAACTAAACTTACCGTAAATTGGTTATAAATACATTATTTTGAAATATAATGCCCATAATTATATCTAGAAACAATAAATATTGCTAAGAACAACCTAAAAATAAGATTTTAACAGTATATTAGGTATGATTAAAAATCAATCACGAAAGTAAATTAAGCCAATACTCTCCTAGAGAAATGGTGCTTCCCTTTCACCGATGAGGGCCGGTCGGAGACGGAAACAAACGAATGACAGAATAAAGACCCCTAATTTTGAAACGTGCAAGTAGCGAGTCGCTAGAGTATTTCTTTCATCTCGCACACTATCTCGCTAACCCCTAATTTTGAAACTTCTGTGCAGTGAAAACTGACGCCACACGATCGAATAGCGAGTGGATTCTACTCGCCAGCCTCACACCGTGCGAGACAGGGCTTGTCTGTCGAGTAGAGCATAATATAACAAAATGGATGCCATCCCCCTCTTCAAATGTAACCTTCTGAGAGTGATTTTGTTGAAATAAACATACCATTGTACAAAATAGGTTTACAGAAGAAAAAATATGATTGCTTTGTACACTTTATTCAATCCTTCAATACAATATTTTTTGGGTGAAGATATAACAATATATCTTAATATTTAGTAATCATTTAACCTTCAATTTAGCTGAGTCGGTGGAGTGACATTCTCATATTCTTGGATTTGCGTGTTCAAATCCTGTCACCAAATTTTTTTTTATCAGACTTCAAAAACTTTAATTTTAAATGATTGTATTAGTAAGCATATGATTTGTTTTAAATATTTTTTATAAAAGTATACAAGGTATTTGAGCCTACGTAGACTATCATAATATTCTTATTTAAAAATCATTTAACAAGGTAGTACATTAAAAACAGTACATTCATATTTGAAATTTTGTATGTAGGTGATTATTTAAAAATTAAATTAATGGGTTTTATGACATAAAGATGTACACATTTAAAAATAAGGCTAAGCAAGCTAATTATTATTCGCGTAGTTAAAACCTTTAGGGAATATTTATGTTTTAAAATAGTTGCGAAAATAAAGAATATTTTACTAAATTCTATTTATTAACAAATGATTTAATTTGAGACGAAAAATTAAAACAATTGACTCAAACTGGGATCAGCCCTGTGAACTTCTGTGTGACAGTTAAGCACTCTATCAAGTAAGCTAAAGTGGATATTGAGGAGAATAATGGTTTAACTTATACACATATAAACTGAAAACATTTTGAGACAACAAACTAGATGCAAACAACTGAAATATGGTTTCCTAATAAAACTAAACAAATCGTTTTACATGATGCACTCAATACAATAATAGTGTTTACTTTCAGTTACGTATCTTGTACGATGGCCGTTGTGGCATCCCATCGCCTCAATCCTTTGGCACGTCATGATTTTATAGTGTTGTCTGATTCAAAACTGATTCGCAAGCGAAACAACGTTACACAGACTCGAAAGACAGTAGAAACCTTTCAAAATTAGCTCTGTTTTGGTACAGCCTGTGATTTGCAAGTTCATGAGCTGCGAGTTTGCTAGCTAGCGATTATTTTCGAAAGTTTCAAAATTAGGGGTCCAACTGCCTGGCCGTTCAGTCTGAGTGAGAAAGACTATCTTGCGCTAAGAAAGAAGAACTGCCATCTGAACCATTATTAGCAGTATTCTTTTCGGAGAGGTTTCTAATTATAATAATGGGTTTTAACATTAGTTTCCTCTTAATTCTTAATTCCCTTTCTAATTTTAGTGAAGTGTTGCTTCCCTTGCTTCCATCGAATAAACGCCACTGCTTTTCTTTCAAAAATAAAAGTAGAGAAAGTTTCTGTTTAGAGAAAAGTTTGAGGGAAGGCTACTTATTTCATGTTATGTAAAGATTTAATAGTTCATAATCGATCCAAAACATTTCATGATTCACTTTAAATGTACACAATATCTTTAATCGCTATCTTATAACTGTGTTGATAAGTTCAATATACACAAATTAACAGTTCAAATAATTAGTGTGTGACCCACTTCGGTGGATGCATTGCCTAAGGACGTAACTTCGCAATAGACTAGATGCTGATTAGGGGGAGGATCTGTTTTAAAACCCCGGTCAGTTGTACTAAGGTTGATTTTCAAAAAGCCTCTTTCAAAAAGGGTTTCCCACTCTAGCTCCACGGAAATATAAGTAAAGTTCTTGTAAAATTAAACCTCACTCGTCCTTAACTCATTGGCGTAGTTAGTAGGGGTTCGATACCGTAGGGGTGCACTGAGGGTGGTTTTCCTAAATGATTTTCCACGTAAATTCCATATAAATTCGGATGCAATTCCTCTAAAATAAACCTTGCTAATCCCTTACGCATAGGTGCAATTGGTAAATAGGCGTATAACCCGAACGGGTAAGACACGGTTCTAAAAGAAACTATGAAATAACGTGGAAATTCTACTTTATAACAAGTTTAACTAATTAATTTAGTACTAACATTATCGTGGGTCTAAGAGGAATAAGATGTATCTATAAAAATCCTTTAATCAAAATCATCATCCTTTGTTTTAGCCTCTTGATTGGTTACTAAAGAATTTTCTTATCTAAAAGTATATATTGGTAAATTTCTATTGAGTGATAACTCTTTTACCCAAATCAGTGGTCATGCGTACTAAACGTCAGTATCGTCTAGTTGGCTTGCTGGTGATGGGATGGTCCGGGCCTGAATCCAGTAAGGTGTACTTAGTGTGTGTTTTTTTCTAAACGACTTCCCACTCTCTCTCTCTCTCCACCTAAATTTTTGTACATTTCCTATATGTTATACATTCCAAAAATCTTATTAATTAATATAATTAGATGCGGATGTCCTGTACAGATCATATAATGTCATTTATGTGAAAAATACTTACTCAGTCAAGAACTTTTGTCATCAGGTATGCTCAATTTTCATATTTTATGTGTTAAAATTTTTTTAATGTTTTAAATATTTCATAAAATAATATAATAATAATAATAATAATAATAATAATAATAATAATAATAATAAGTGTGTGAATTCATCATCTCAATATTTGATATCACCTAAGCTAAATATTCGGTCCTTAAACGCTACACTTTTTATTTTATTTTAAATTAAAATGATGTTTTACTCTTAGTACTATATTAATTTTAACTAACACAATTAGATGAAAACTTGAGTTTTCATGGTTATTACAAAAATCTTGTTAAAAAATCCTAAAAAAAACATGTTGGTGCTTAAGCAGCTATATTTTCCTCGGCATCCAAAGTACCAATGCATAACAGGTGACGATATCAATCCAGCCTTCCATGGATTATACGCGACTTAAACTTGAATAAAGAGTTCAAGTATATTTTTATACTCATTTAACAAATTATCTATATTTCGATGTAGTGTAATATAAAAAAAATCAATTTTACTGGATTTTTTAAAATAATATAATTATCCCTAGTAATTATAAAACGGAGTGTCAGTCTGTATGTCTGTTTGTTTCCTGAGATCTCTAGAACCATCTAACTTATAGTAATACAGTTTCTTTTATAAATTAAGTAGATTTCCTATTCGATAACAAAGGTAGATTTTGTGGTGTATGATGAGAAACTCAGAAGTTTAGTTAATAATACTAGGGCTGTGGGTGGAGATGAATAGGAAACGGATCACTTCATGTTGAGATCAGTCGTTTAATTAGGTAGAAATATGTGAGAAAGCAGACTAATAGTATTAAGCAAGTAAGAGTAAAAGTGGGAAGGGTCTAGGATAAAAGTGTGAGAGCGTCTGAAAAATTGCTGGACGGAAAATTATATTTACAAGATAATGAATGGAATATCAAACTAAAATATGTTAATGATAGAGATAGTGCTTTAAACAGAATAAAACAGGCCATAGATGAGTCTGTGAAAGATGTGTGTGGATATGCGATGCTGAGAAACTTAAAAAGGGATGTATAATGGAATGAGTAGGTGAAAGAATCTGTGAGAGAAAAGAAATATATAAACGAATTAATGATGTAAAAAGTGAAACAGAACGTAAGAGGTTGTAGGAATTAAACAGAGGAAAAGATGAATGCAAAGAAGGTTGTAAAGGAGAGTAAGGCGTAAAGGAAAATAAAAGAATGAGAGATAATGCAGAATAATTTTGACGGAAATAAGCTGTTCTGGAAGTGGGTAAAGAGAACGAAAGACTGAGTGAAAAAATTACCTTAGGAATTCAGCATACAAGTGGTGCGATGATATAGGATTTAGCAGTATAAGATAGCGATTGTAGTAAGTATTTTGAGTAATTGTATAGTTAAAATGTAGAGAAAGTAGCAGAAAATACAGAAAAAGTATGATGAATGAAATAATTAATGAGGCTAAGGTGTTAAATGCTATGACAGTGTTAATGAATGGCAATGCTGCGGGCGTGGATGGGATACAAGTGAAATGCTTAAGTGTGGGGGCACGGTACTACTTGCTAGATTATGTGAGTTGTTCAATGTGTGTGCTGGGATTTGGAACGTTCCTAATGACTGGAAGAATGCGCATTGTTCCTTTGTAGAGGCAAAGGCAGTAAGAGTGAATGTAAGAATTATTGGGCTATTAATTTATTGATTATTTCATGCCAATTTTTTGGGGGAGTATTTATTGAGAGGGTGCCTGAAAAAACTGCAGAAGTTATTTGGGGTGTGCAATGGGGTTTCATGCAATGAAGAAGTTGCATAGACGGATATTTGCATTGCAAAAACTGTTTGACATATGAATAGCGGAAAGGAAGAAAGTGTGTTGTGCATTGTTTGACCTTGATAAAGTGTCTCAGTTGAATAGGAGTATCGTATGGAATGTTCTGAGAGTGTACGGTGTGGATGCAATCGTTAGTTAATGCAATTATGGTGGTGTATAATGGAAGTAAGGCGTGCGTTAGGGTGGATGGATTTTTGAGCGAATGGTTTGACATTGTATAGGGTGTAATACAAGATTGTGTTTTGTCTCCATGGTTGTTAAATGTATTAATAAGTACGTGTATGAGGGATGATTGTGTGGACGTGGTAAATGTAGATATTTACAATATAAAGGATAGAGTGCCGCTACATGCAGATTATGACTTTTTAATTGCTGAGAATGAAAGTGACATGTAAAATGCTTAAATCATTTGAATGCGTTGATGGTCATAATGGGTCTTCAGATGGATCCCTAAGTAAGGTGATAGTTTTTGATATATGTATGGATCAGAATATGATTGTAAGCTTAGTAAAAACGAAAAACTGTTAGAAAAAAATGAATGATTTTGTGTATCTTGGCAGAATGTTTTATAAAAGAGGAAAAATAGATGGTTAAATTGACAGAAAGGTGAATGCATCTCTGAAAGTAATTAGATTATGCGACTATTACAAAGAATGAGGTAGTATCGAAACAGGCAAAGATGGCACTATATAAAAGTATGCTAACACCAAAAATGTTTGTAAGGAGAAAACACAGTGCAATGTGAATGCGTTTGGAATTATATATCTAGGAAATGTAGATGTAAAAACTCGTATGGACTGTCAGTAATGAAAGGGTGATAAAAGAGGACTGTTTGAAAGGGAATACAATAGTACAATGTGTTTTGACATTTTGAGATAATGAGTGCGGATCGAGTGACAAAGGCAATATAGTGAAATAAAATGTGTGTGGAACAGAAGGAAGGGATAGGCAATGTAAGACGTTGCTAAATGTTATTATGAATGTGTAAAAAAAGGAAACATTAATAGTTTTAAGAATAAATGAGCATCTGTAGCTTGATTTGTGGATGTTGTTGAAGTGAAGTGATAGGAAAGTGTAGAGAAAGTGAATATAGATTAAGCACAGAGCTGTATTTTTAGTTATATGTACAGTTTCTTTTGCTTACCCATAATTAAAAGTATGATTAGTTATGTATACATGAAGGGTGGTTTTTTTTAGGTAAGGACCTTTTTGAAATTAAATAGATACTATTAAAAATTTTTTTGGTAATTTTTTGATCCAATTCAACATACCTTCATATAGTTTTCACCATGGTTTCCGTTGTTATTTAGACATTTGTCTTATTGTAAGATAGGTTTTTGAAGATCCTCATCATAGAAGTCTGCCGCCAGCGAGGAAATCCATTCCTGAACCATCGTTTTCACTTCGTCGTCGACGTAGGAAATGCTTGCTCATATCTTTTGAAATTATGCGCGTTGGTATTTCATTCGCGCATGTACGCTAACAACAATAAATGGAGCTGATTATCGTATGACTTGATGAAACTTCGCCACGCAATCCAGAATAAACTCCGAGCCTGCTGCTGCTGGAGTTTTGTTGCTTCATGACATTAGCGAGGCCCCACGCTGCTGCACAAACGCAAGCTCTCATCTATTCTTTTGGCTGGCAGCAATTGGATCCTTCCCCCCCCCCCTTCAGCCCTGACCTTGCGCCTAGTGACTAACATCTTTTACTTTATCTGAAAAGGTTCCTCGCCAGCAAGCATTCCCACGCCAACGATGAAGTGAAAATGACGGTTCAGGAATGGTTTTCCTCGCTGGTGGTAGACTTTTATGACGCGAGTTTACAAAAACTTATTTCATGATACGACAAAATGTTTTAATAACAACGAAAACTATGTTGAAAAGTATCTGAAGGTATGTAGAATCGGATGAAAAATACCCAAAAATATTTAGTAATTTTTTTTATTGCAAAACGGTCCTTAAAAAAAACACCTTGTATATGTACACCGAAAGATTTTAAGCTATTGATTGAACAAATAAGCTAAAAAAAATATTATTTATTCAAATGTGTTATCTTTATTGGTTCCTCCTATTGAATAAAAAATTCATTAATTATCTGTATAACTTGATCGTCAATTCCAAAGAATATTTACAGAATACATTTCAATTATCGATCCAAACAGAAATAATAATTTATTTTAGTTAGTTGTTTTAAATTCACAGATCCTTATTCAAGCACACCGGCTGCGGGCTGTGTCCCTTACTAGTACAATCTAAGCCCCTAATCATCTATCACAGGCAGCCAGTCGCTAATAGTACAAATAGAAGAGATAGTCACAAGGTATATTTAATGATTATTCCCTGCAAGCCCAGTATCTCCCTAGTCTCACCTGAATATAAACAACTATGTCTAAGGAAAGATTTCATACAATTAAATATAAACAAGGACGAACAATAGTTAACAATCATGGCCCAACGGCTAATTTATTGATGTGGTTATTTACAACAAGTTATAGAGAAAATTTATATAAAATAATATATTGCCCATAAGTTTACAACATCCGTAAGGATGGTCAATTCCCCCATACAACTGACGTGGCAATAGCGAACGCCAGACTAAGCTAGGCGTGGCAAAAGCTTTGCATCCTTGACCATAAAAATATCAACAGTGTCAACAATGACTAAACTTAACCTCATATTTGCTATCACTAATAAAACAAGGTCATAAATATGAGCCATTATATGAGCTTATAACGGTTAGCTAATTATCCTAATTTACAAATGTCTCACGAAATAGCGAGCATAAATACAAGTTTATCTTTATCTGAGAGTCATCAAACAACCCAAAAGATATTTAATAAGTCCCGCAAAATAGTTACTATAAAAACAAGAATCACAGCCATCTAACTTTCCTCTAGCTCCGACTCTCCTATTAATAAACAAACTCGTAACAAATAAATCCTAAACATTTTACCAAGATTACTAGCCTATCATGAATATTACAAGTATAAAGCAGGTCTGCACCAAGATTAGAACCCTAGCCTGAATATTACAAAAATATGGCCCGAAGGCAAGAATTACCTGAATACAGCAGATCTGCACCAAGATTAGAACCCTAACCTGAATAATACAACAATACGGCCTGAAGGCTAGAAATACATGAATACAGCAGATCTGCACCAAGATTAGAACCCTAACCTGAAAATACAACAATATGATCTGAAGAATAAATTCCTACATTGTAGACAAACTTACGTTAAATTAGTCCTAGGGGCCTACATATCGCCCAAGTATGCCTAACATCTATCAGCCATCAAAGAGTGCCCTCCATAGAAACACACACGCTTATATCCGATCTTGTTCAGTGGAGGAATCAAGGGGAGAAGAAAATGACGTCATAATAGATTGTCATTTCATGTGTCTGGCGCCTGCGTACAGCGATGTTGAGACAGACACGCCAGCAAAAGAAGGGGGGGGGGGGTGGAGTCACTTCGGAGCACGATGACCACAGGTACGGCACTCTTGCGCATGCGCGTTTTCACGGAGAGTCCGAAAGCTTGAGTTAGATGCCGACTTCCCACACCAAGTTCATTTGTTGATTCAGGTCTTTAGTGCCGCAATCATTGTTCTAATACGAAATTGCAGCACGTCCGTTGGCTGGGGTGAGTAATATTTGTAGACGGGGCAGGGCTAGTCTCTCCACGGTACATTATAAAGCTGTTTCTATTCTTATATGGTCGTTTATAGCTATATAACTTCTGATGATATTTGAATGCTATATTTTTACTTTAAATTTCATTACTATATAAAGGGTATACGATATTTAAACTTTATATATGTCTTCAAGGAGCTGAACAGTGACGTTAAAAACATTACAAGTGTTTTATCTACACTGTTGAATGGCAAAGGTGAGGACTGCAACAAGTGCAGCTACTGATATGACTTCAGGAAAAAAATCAGACCTGGCGATATAGATTTGGTAATAAGTTCGGATATTACGGATAAAAATATCGAATCATAACTGCATGCAAGTGTGATTAAATACAAACGGACGTATGAATCGATTGTCTCCGTTTATATGGTAAAACTATCCAAAGATCTCTGAAAGATCTACGTTGATGGGCAGGACAATAACCCCAAATAAAATAGACGGTATTCCGATGATGGAGAGTTGTCGATAATGATTTGTTCTTGAGCTTTCGAGATATAAGATCCCTCGATTATTACTTTAGTGTGTAGCTTTATAGTTGTGCAGTTTCATCGAACACATTAACTATGTATTTAAGTAGTAAACAATAATAGCTGTTAACAAGGGACGTTTAGTATTAACTTGACCAATGGGTGAGAACAATTTCAGTTCGGAATATTCAAGGTGTTATGAATGTATCAGTCCATCTGGAGAATGGACAGTGTGTATGTTTACAACAATAAAGTCACTGACGTCACTAATAGCCCAAGCTACACATAATTAACAGCCTTTTTCCTACTGTGCACTGAAGATCCCTTTACGAGGACTCTTACTTATAATTAGAATACTTCACGTAATGGTTGGAAAATTAAGAACCTTCGGGGCCAAAAGCAAGTTGTTTCTATTAAGGAACACCCCCGGAGTAATGATGGTTGATTCCCTTAGTCAGGTATATACGTACACCTGAATAAAACAGTGTGTTATTATTTTGGAATGCAGCTCAATTTCATCAAACGTTCAAATTCATTTGAAAATGTACTTACCATGAAAGTTATTGCTATATCATCCTACTGGTTAGTTTGATAAGGACTGCTTCGGTAGTCTTGGGGTAGAGTGCTCGTTTCAATACCCGATGTATACGGGCTCAAACCGGCTGAGGTTGACGGATTCTTACAGAGTGATGAAAATCCGTACCATAGCTTCCTTAGGAGGGGAAGTAAATCATAAAATAACTATCCCTGAAAGTTATCTGAGCTAAGCTACTTTTACGGCAAAATGTATATCGTATTACTGGTATCTTTTTTTTCGCGCGCTCATAGAATTCTGTGCGGAAAGCAACGCGAATCTAGCGTGATTTTATGACTTCATTAGTACATGTGCTTTCTTCCAGATGGTGCAGGTGGACCACACTGAGTGCGAGAACTCCAGATGAATGGGAAAGTTATCAGGACCCAACTTGGGGTTGTAGAGCCACTATAAATAATTTTAGAACTACTGGTGTTTTCGATTTTTGTCCAGTGTTTAGAGATTTTATGTATAAATATGCGTCTTTAGAAGTGTCAATGTTTGTTATTGAGAAATTACGATATGGAGAGGGTGTTTCTGCCCAAAAGTTAGAACTATTTTGACGAGGAAATTTAAAGAGTCCGTTATAAATGTATTATTATTTAGCACCGCGTCTTACTAAGTCCATTAGGGTTAGACGTTTATGCACTAGTAACTCTAAGGGATTACGGATTACAAAGGATACATTTAGAGGAAATGTACCCTCATTTTCGTAGAGAAAAGTAATAAACCATTTAGGGAAAAACACCATCAGTACACCCAACTTGGATCGAGCTACAATTTCCCCGTCAATGGCAATCTACTCTATTGCGAAAGTAGCGCCTTAGACCAACCGGCCACTGAAGCATGTTGTCTGTTATAAAGAAGAATCCTCTTTTCATAGGTGTCTTAAGAGATTTTTCAATGTATATGTAAGCCCATATTTATATACATATATGCATACATATGTATCTATGTATATACTTATAGCTGTGTGTGTATGATATACGTGGTCATCTATAGTTATGATAAATGTAACGTATTTACCAGCCATTATAAACACTATAATATAATGGCAAAATACGAATCATTCAAGTGCTTAAGCCCCTGAGCAAATGCATTATCCATGGGGGATTGAATTGGATAACACTTCAATGTTTATTTCGATTAAAAAAGATTACATAATTGTAAGCCAAACTTAAAATTACATTAGATCCATGAGCTTATGTTGTTCGAATTAGTTTATGATATATACTAATATATTTGTATGTTATTAGTGTCTCCCTATCTTACAGTGTTAGTAGTTAGAATAAATAAGATTTTTTTAATAAATATTATAATATCCTCTAGGATGACATGCCACTTACTGTGATGAAGCCTTTTGAAATCTCTATCTCTTTTCATATCTCTCTTTTTATTTTGTATTTGTTTGTTTTTACTGTCTTATCTTTTACACAAGGTGTCCAGTAATAATTGAACTTTACACCACGTTTTATCTCCCGTCTAGGTTATTTGCATTTAACATTTTAGAAAACATTCTGATAATATGTGGTAAGAAGCATATATAAATTCTGAAAAAAATTGGAGTTTGTTCATTTTTATATTTTCTCTGTACAATATTTTGTTCAATTATTTATTTATTTAACTTAAAGTCTTTTATACTTTTAGTTACACTCAATACCTTTGGGGTCATAGCTGACCTCAAGCTTAAATACATTTTATTTCTGGCCCTTTTATACTATCATGAAAATAAATCTTACTACAATATAGGGTCTATGTATATAAACTATATTGTAGTATTGTAAAGACTTTTAAATCTCAAACGTTATCAAATTATTGCATCATCTTCAGCATATATAAATGGTGAGTCTCATGTTTCTCTTCTGGAAATAATAGAACATGCATTTGGTCGTTTGTCGTGGTCTTTGAGACTTTCTTTCATAGGCTGCTCAAAGATATTATGAACTTATCATGTACTGTAAAAGATGGTCACCAAATTTTCACAAAGTCCACTCTTCACAAAAATGTCACCGGTTTTGTGGCTCCATGGTCTAAGGCATCATTATTGCAATAAACTATGACAACCGATTATAGGGAGATTGTGATTCAAATCTTGGTCGGGTGTACTTAAGGTATTTTTTCCTAAATGGTATTATAATCTCTCCACGCAAATATAGGTACACTTCCTTTAATTTCAACCCTCCTCATTCATAGCTCCCTAGCTCAATTAGTACATATGCGTGTAGACTGAACAGGTTCTAAGACGGTGTTTCTATAAATATAGAAATACACAACTATCCTGTTATCTCTGGTTTGGTAATGCTGAATTGCGGTGACAAAATCAAAACCTGACACATTGTCACAAATAACAAGCGTATTTCGGATGCCAGCAGAATCATTAGAAGATGCTTACATTCCACATGATAACGTCACAAAATATGATCAGAATATTATGTAATAAACATTCAAGTATCCACAGGGAAGAAAACTATAATGACCAAAGATATTTTTTGGGGTACTAAAGGCTCATGATCTTGTGAATTACTCGGAACAAAGTAGAATAAATATTACTGCAAATAAATTTTTCACAAGTAGTCGAGCAATAGTGTTTAAAAATAAACAGCTTACAATTCTAGCAGTAGTAAGAAAACATATTCTCAAGCTATTACGAGAGTTGATCTTGATTTTTATTTCAGAAGTCAAAAAAATATTGTATCATGCTGTCCATAAAAATTGTAGTGGTAACTCTTTTTAGTAGCATGCTTTATTCAGCTAAAAAAAGATAACGGGTTAGCAAAACAAGCTATGATTCTTGAATATAGCACAACAGAGTCAGGAGTTGACACTTGAGATATGTTGGTTCAGATGTGCAGTATATAAAAAATGAAATACATTGAATTAGCTGATGGTTTCTATTCTACATATTTTTAAATAAGTGCCCTAAATTATTTCATTATTTGAATATACCTGAATTACATTGGAATCAAAAGGTAAATAATTACAATAGAAAGGTATTTATCATGGAATTGAGTAAATCTCAATGAGAAACAAACAGTAACAGAATTATACTTCTAGGAAAACATCAGTATCTCAAATAGGTGAGCAGAGTTGACAATTTGTATTATGGGATCGATTATAAAATAAGAAGCAAAATTATTAGTGTTAAAGTGTTCATCTTTTATTTGAACCAAAAATAAAGTCAATGTTTGAAAATATTGTGTGAATATCTGGGGGGTGACGGAGGGTGTAATTTATGTTTTATCTACTATTAAAAAACTATTTGTAGTAAGAAAAGTAATAATCAATATACAGTAGCTCTTTGGTACTTTAAAATAAAAGTTTAAACTATATTTTATGTTCAAAGAAACAATATTGCACAAGATTCTAAATAAAGTTCTGAATTGTTATCCATTGTACAAGTGAGACGCACATAATTACAAAAAGTGATACTGGCTCGTCCAGTGAACCCAATGGTAATCAATGAAACAAAAATATCTCGTAGTAAGATGTTTAAAAGAAACGATGATATTTGTTGACACCGTGACAAAATTTCTAATACCTTTAATTTAATTTTACATATACTATATTGCATATAAATTTATCATAAGTATTTTCTCTAAATCCATATTTTTATATGTGTTTATATTTGGTCAAATGGATTCCACCATCTTTGAAACCACGGTCACATCTTTTAGGTAAATAATCTTTCAATTAAAGAGCGGCCATCTTCAGAACTAGTGTACAATGATATTTTATTTATTAATCATAAATACCTTATCTATTCTTTAACCAACGTCACCTTTACCATGGAGATCGGCTGTTGAACTAAGTAGTGGAATTTGTGTGTTTATGAAGGAACAGCTGATTGTAGCATTAGCTACAAAACAAGGAGAATGAAGACGATGTAGCATGACCTACTTAACCAATTGCACCGTCAAAAACGTCAACGACATTTCCGAAATTTAACAACAACACATCGATCAAGGCCGCGACACGCAAAAAACTGACTGCGCCAACCCAAGTTCAAGTGGTGACCGCTAGAGGACGAGCAGTGAAGGAACATTCCAAAATGTTTGAGAAGGGTAGTGATTCCAGTTCTAGTCCATCGGAGATGGTTCTCGAACAATTGAGCTCATTCTCAGAGCTTAAAAAATGTGTGTTTTGTCATGCGTTTCCCCTCCCACGTAACCCAATTATGTTCCACCAACCTTGTTCATCGCCTTCCCCTTTCGCTGGGTCAAAGCATATATAATGCTGTATGTTGACACTACCGGCACTCTTGGATTTGACTCTTGGTAGAGGAGAACGTAGCCATGGCTGCGCATTGTTGGAAATGTAAGAGAAATTTAATCTTTCGGCTTAGATAATATCCTTTTTACTTTCTCTCTATCTTAGAGGAAGAGAAAGTATGGTGATCGTCAAAAAAATCGAACTCGAGATTTTGATGAATCTTGACGTTTCATGACTCCCTGAATCCGAAAAAGTGGTTTTTGAATTTCCATCTGTCTGTCTGTCTTCTGTCTGTCTGTACCTCCAACTAAGCTAAACTATTTTACCGATTGAGCTAAAACTTGATATCTAGGGTTTTCATAGGGTTGCCCCGAGGGGTTTTTAGGAATTGGATATCTACCCTAAAATTAAGGGTAGTTTACTAAAGGGCAAAAAGAGAAAAAGTCGATTTTCTCAAAATAGGCTCTAATGATTTTGATTAAATTTCATTTATAAACATTAATAAATATTACAAACAAAATGGATACTCTCAATATTTCGGCAAAATGGCTTTAAGGGCTCCGGTCTGATGCGTAAATTAACATTTTTTATAATAGCACAGAAACTATTTGAAATATGAAATTACTTAGCATTACAATATATATATATTATATATTATATTTATATATTTTATTATATATATATTTTATTATTTTATTTATATATATATATATATATTTATATGCAAATATTTTATTGAAATATATTTTTATAAAATCAATAACTTCAATCTATACGCAATATATATATTTTTTTAACTTTTTGGACATTTAAAGTTTAAGTATTGCGACGTTAAAAAATAGTGAATGTTATGATGTCGACGTCTCATTACCCGAACCTATAAATATAGTCTTTTTTCAATGCGTCTGTCTGTGTGTCTATTAAAATTAAATAATTAAGAGTAGTTTTATAAAGGGCGAAAAGAGAAAAAATTGTTTTTCCAAAATCTACTCAAACGATTTTGATTAAAATTCGTATCTAGGCGTTGATTAAGATTATAAATAAACTGGCTATTTTCATTTTCCTATGAAAATGATATTTAGGGTACTTTACAAAAGCGTTAATTTCCGTATCCCCCAACTATTGAGAAACTAAACAACTTATCATTGCAAAATTGTAGGACTATTAGAAATAAAAAAAATTTTTTGACAAATATTTTTATAAAAGCAGCAGTTTCTGAGATATTTGCAAATATATAAATACAATTTTGTGAGCTTTAGTTGTAAACATATACTACTTAAGTCTTAACGCAATAATTCTCCAATGCCATGGAGTAATTAAATATATGTTAGTATCTAAAAAAAGTATGTTATTTTTCCTTAAAATTCTTTGGAGAAATGTTAGCACTGCAATGATCTATCTCAATTTTAGACTCGATAGTCAATATTTACATTTTTTATTGGTAAAAATGTATAAATGAATAATTAAATATCAATGCAATGACTTGAATATGTGCAACACCTTATAAAATGTTAAAATTTTAATCAGAAATCGAAATTTATTACAAAATGTTGACCCTTGTAGACCCAATATTAATCTTTTTTATAACTTTTAGGGTTCCTTAGGTTCCTTTCTACTTTCCTCCATTCATCTCTAGTAATATCATTTTCATAAATTGGAACATGTAAAGCAGATCCGAGTTTCCAAGCTGTCAGCAAATGGTTCAAATACCATTTTATTAAGGTCTTTAAAACATTAATCTGTTTGAAATGCTCTTAGGTGGACAAAGATGCGCCTCTTTTTCATTGATTCTATATCATAGTATATTATTTTATGCGTGTTCTTGTGTGGAGTGGTGATGATACAATGTACATTATTCCGTTCAGAAATCCTACGAGCTTATAGAGAGAGAGAAGAAAGTTTGTGCGGTTCGCCTTACCATTTATTTAATAATGTACATTTTCAAAATTATCTTTCGGCTTATTAGAAATTTTTTTAATTTAAATTACTCTTGTGGTGGAAATTGAACTTAATTTGATAGTGGTTAATTTATAAGGATTTCCAAGGACTATAATATTGAACATTGAAATCATGGCTGAGGATTGATATACATCTATAGTTAAATACTGCTATGTGATTTCCTTTACTCTTGTAGATAGATAGAAAATAATTGTAAAGTAATAATATTCAATTATTTTTGTTTAATTCAGCTTATTGTAAATCTCTATTGATATTGGACTATTATGGAAGATCTTAACTTATTATTGAAATATCATTAGATATTATTACAAGTAATCTTGATGTTCTTTCTTATTTATTTGTGGAGGATGTTTAGTCTTTTTGAAATATTAAAGAATTAACATTGTTTTGGTAGTGACATCAGGTAAATGCCTTAATATCTTTGCCTTATTTAATAATCTAAGTGACAAAGTAACATTTTCGGTATGAATGATAATTAAATGTCTTGTAGAAAAAACCAAGGCAATACTTCTAGATCTTTTTAGAATTGGTAGGCAATGATGCATATTTAATCAAGACTTGTTACTATTCCTATCTATTCATGTTGCATTTAAATATCAATTACTCTCATGGATAAATTTAGTCTAGTGGTTCATTTAGTAATTTTGTAAATAGGGTTTTTTCTTTGAAAAGATGGGTTTAGTAATTGTTTGGACTGTATAGTATTCTTTTATAAGTAGGCTATAAGCCTATAAGTGAACCTAGGATTTGTTAATTTATATTATTTTAAAGTAACTTTGCTGATGTTAATGAAGACCGAAATTTGAAATAACTTTTTTATTATCATTTATAAATATTCAATCTTTAATATATTCTTAAAATATGTCAATCCTATTTTTTATCTGTACCATCATGAATGGTTTTCATATCTTTTGATATATTATTAGTATGAATAAATATTAAAATTAATCTCTTGCTTTTCCTTTATGTTGTGGTAAATTGGTTTCATATTTTAAGTGCATTCATAGGGTATTTATTTATTTTTGAATATATCATGATGTTTCTAAGATGAGGTCACAAGGGGACGACCGTCTTGTAACTGTTTCCGCAACCAGGTTAGTTGCGTTCTCTGAGTAATAGTAGTCTGTTCTCAGACTATTGTAACTTATTTCATTCAAACGATTCACTTTGATTGTTTTATTTTCTGTTTCTATTAGGGCCTTCTGCATAATTGGTTAGTAAAGAGGTTTAATAATTACTAGCGGTGTATTTGAATGTTAAGTGTTGATTTTAGTAAATTTTTTTATTCTGGTAGTTAGTTATTGAAGTTTTCTAAAGAGTTTTTTTCTAAGTCTATGCCTAAATAGAATATCTTCAAATTGTGTATTAAAATCTTTTAAAATAATAATTGGATCTTCTGTATTACCTTGTTCCTAAAATAGCTAGTATGAAAATTTTCTCCTAGGTGTGTAACAAAAACCTAAACATAAGATAAATGATTTTTTGAAAAACATAATTTTTTCTCAAAAAGAGGCCAATTCCTCAATCAACACATTGATATAAAGTTTGTGAAAAGTGATATTAAATGAATATCAGAATCTTTACATGCCTGAGCCTTATATTTTGCTGGAATTTTCAATATTGAGTGAGATCTGATTAAATATCAATGAGTATAAATTTATCTTCTCCATCTATTATCGCTACTGACATGTAAATTAATAGCTTGGATATAAATTATGTGATCAAATTGGTCGAGTACGAGTATCAGCAGAATTTGCTAAATATTAAGATACAGTTTCTACAAGAACGAGCTATAAATAATATACTAGTTTGTGTGTGTGTGTGTCTGTGTGTCTGTGAGCAAGCTAATTCTAAACAAAACAAAAAACGGCAATTAAAAGTAAAATAGAGGAAGAAAAATCGTTGATTACTTTAGAACAGGAAGCAGCAGAAAAAAAAATATTGACGTAAAGGCAGCAAGTAGAGGCTTATATAATCGATCAAAAAGGTCAGCTACCATTCTCAATAGGACAGGTGAATTAAGCTCGGTTAGTTCCAAGGAATGTATTAGTAGGGATTTAAAAAAAATATCGATACTTTATTAATATCGATATTTTCCTTTCGGTACTAGTATATTTTTACTCGATACTTTTTTCTTTATTCTCTTACTGATATTAGTACTCAGACTTGGGTATCGGATCGGTGTCGAAAAACAACTTTTTTTTTTATCTTCACTCATTCTTGGATTAAATGTTTACTATGGTCAAAGAAGGGTATAAAATAGATTGAAAAAATATATTATTAATTATATTTAGCTATTAAATAAATTTCCATAAGATACATTTTCTAGGCATTTTGAAAGCTGGTATGGTAAAACTTTTTATAATGCCAATCATATATATTATCTATTATACCTTCCAAGTTACAACACATAACATAGACGTGATAGATCTAAATATACTTAATATGGTTAGATCATTATAGTTTTCAGCGTTTAGATAAATATGAAAATACAATTATTTATATTATTATTATTATTATTATTATTATTATTATTAATATAGAAAAGTTGAAATTATTACTTGATAAAAAAAAATTCCAGATTAAAATTTCGATACCGATACTTACTGTTATCGATACTTTTCTTTCTAAACCACTTCCCTACGTATTAGTGAGCTTATAATAAAGGGGTGATGAGGAATAACCCCCGCCTCCAAAGTGATCCACGATAAGTGTCAATGAAGTTATCAAGACTAAGATATATCTGGTTTCCAACTATTGTATTACGATCCTGGCGGAGTTGTAAGTATAAACAATGAAAATGCCGTCACGCAACGGATAAAATATTTAAAAATATGAATGGCAACTTTTTTTTAAACTATTACAAACAAACCCAAATTAAATTTTAGTATAAGGAATGAGATCCAGCCACGACCACCAAAATAGAATAGAAGAATGAAACCTCGAACATCAGCAAGGATGAACGTGGTCCCTTGAACTATCTGAACTAGAGTAGTTTGGCTCAAGTAACAACATTAATTGTAGATTATTGGTTGACTTTTGACAATAAGATTTATGTATTAATCTATAATTTAATTTTTTGAGCGATAATATATATAATAATTTTGAAATTTAAGTAGTTAAGGAGGACATTAAAAAGCAAGACATTAAAAGTTTTGCCACTTCGTTTCACTAACATAACATTTATGATACATATATATTCCTACTGGATACCTTACAAATTTAATATTTATCTAATTGCACATAAAATTAAATCATAGATTAATACATATATCATATTGTCAGAGGTGAATAATAAAACACAATTTGATGTTGGTACTCAAACCAAATTCATCTAGTTGAGATAGTCCTGGTGATCATGGTCATCCTTGCTGCCACTCAGGGTTTCATTCTTATCTTCTATTTTGGTGGTCGTAGGTGGATCTCATTCTTTCTACTCAAATATAATTTGGGTTAAATAACAGGTAGTGGGGTTAGAGAAGGGAGTGACAGGTAATAAACTTATTGCTAATTTCTAATGCAAACTGCTAAAGAGAGGGAGATTCACTTGAAAGGCATGTTTACATCTGCTGAAGACGGGCTGTGTACCTGACTAATTGTTAATCTGGGAGTATCAAGGATTTCCATAAAGGGTCCAAACAAAAAGGAAAGGTCGTCATGTTTTTTACATTAGTGGTTATAATGCTGCCGCCCTAATGCTAATCTCATTGAGATCAATTTTGGGGAAGTATTGAAGTATCTATTTTGTATGAATAATGTATTACGTTAAAAATGTAATTATAATAATAATAATAATAAGTATCTGGTTATTTATGTATTTATTAATACAGGCTTTGGGACTTAGGACAATGGGTCCAATACCATGCCATCCAATGGTCGCATGTTATATCGAAGCCTGGGTCGGAAACTAAAGCTCAAAGGACATTCTCTTTCTATAGATTATCGATTTAGTTCATTATGCTGAAGCAATATGGTCATACTGTAGGCCTGTATATTCCTAACATGATCCACACCGATATACATGTGAATAAATCCATCAGTTGTATTGTCTAGTTTGGCGATGATGGGTAGGTTTTGGCTTGAACCCTGATCAGGTGTGATGAGGTAGTTTTTTTGAATGGTTCTCACTTCTCCGCATACGTAAATGAGAATACCTTGCATCTAAAACTCTACCTGTCTAAGACCTAACAAAAAAAAAACATGGTATATATTATGTGTTTATTCTGGTTAAATTTAATACATAGCGATCAACACACATTTTCCAGATAAATAATACTATTAACTTTGGTGGGGGAGTTAGCAGGAATGGTAGTTGCCGTAGTGGCATTTTTAGTATTAGTTGTTTGGAAAATATATATATATATATTTTTATATACATGGTAAATGGCCCAGCTAAGCATTTTGTGCTTGTTAACTGGTGCCATACATTTACACTTAAAATATATTTTAAAGTATGTTATACATAAAAATATAGTAATATAAAATTCCTTTACGTATAATTATTATAAAAGTATACAATTTGTATTATTTCGAGGTATTTAACGTGCACTCTCTGAACTAATTGATTATATCAGCACACGAGAGCAATCAACACCAGTTGGGTTTGAATCTACAAACATTGGGGTCCTGAGGCAAACACTTTACCCCAATACCACCAAGGTCAACCACACATATACTAATACATTGTTTATTTTTCATTGATTATACCACATATTCAACTCTGTGAGCCATATAGCCATTATCTTTTTATTTTTTCCCCCATTTATATTTTTTCTATCTAAACGTGTGTCTAATTTAATAAAAAAGGTATTGATATTCATACTCTAATATGTTGTTTGCCATAATTATAATAATAAAATGTTAGTTTATATTTATAGCTTTTCTCTAGTGTTTAGGTATGTTCCTATCTTATTTTTTGAGTATATAAATAATAATTTAGAAGTCTTATCTTGTAATTGAAGGTACAGGCGCTAAAGGTGGCCCACTTAAGGATTTGACATTTTTTATCATATTTTGTGCAAAAATCTAGAATCCTGTAATTTTGTACAAATTACCATTATACAGTTTGAATGAAAGGACATATTTACAGTTTGAACATATTGAAAGGTTAGGAAGCTACAAATAAAAACTTAAAATTGAGAATGGTGACCACCTTAAGAATCCACGGGTCCAAAGGTGACCCTCCTAAATAGAAATGTATTAATAGCAAAATATATTTTAGTATATCTTTATATTGATTAAAAAATAAGTTGTAGGTACAGTAATTAAAATTTACATCTAACAATGATGTTAACTACAAAATTAAAAATACAAAACTTCACTTTTTCATTGTTTGGAAATTTTTGAATTTTGAGAAATCAGTAGTACTTTAATCAAATCCACAAAGTCAGAGCAGACGAGTTCGGGACCTTTTTTTTGTTCACGAATGCCCTCACATTCTTCATGTACGCATCTTTTACACTGTGTACACAGCATCATATAAGAAATTTTATCCAATCGAAGTAAGTGACAGTATCAGCTTTCCTGTCGTAAATACTTCTTTTGAAGACACCTTGTGAAAGGTTGTTGTTCGCAATACTCGTCATGTTGTTTCTGTTCTGTCTTCTTTCCTTATTTTATCTTGTGTATCTCTCTGGCTTATTTTTTTATCCTTGCTTATTTTTGGACTATATTGTCTTCTTTGAAACCCCATTAATCCCAATTTCTTTTCTTTAAAAAGAGAAAATGACAACATTTGAGCTTGATAATTTATGGTTTTTTCCTTTGTCTGTGTATTCATTTTTCTGATTTATTCTTGGTGTACTTAGACGCTCCAAAATATTTTGCTCTCGTCCTCAATAATAGTTTTATCAGAAGATGCTTAGTAGTAGAAATCTTATCATCAAGAGAGGAGACTTCATTGGAAGATAAGCTACAGTCTGTAAATAAGTTGTATTTGGGTGTTTTATTGTGTAGTTTGAAATTCAAGATAAATTTCATCATTTACTTGATTTTCATGTGTTAAAGAAGAAGATGAAGATGCTTCCACAGGAATGATATAGGGATTGAATGGGAAAATACCAGTTGCTCAAAATCCAGAGATCAAATTTGCAGGTGTCATATAGTTCATTGCCAAACTTTATTGGAAATATTTTCAAATCTGGCTTTGTTAACGATCCTATTACTAATGCTTTGTCTATTCCAAAATAACATAATTTCTCTCTCCCATAAACATTCAAATGATCTAAAAACAGCCTTATCCATAGTGTGTTACCGCAGGCAACAGTTTTCATGTTTTATCTGTGTTCTGGGTAAACGAGATGAAAACCTTTTTGAACCTTTTCAAGCCAGAACTATTGTTGCTTAGGTAAGAAAAGACGGAAACCGTTTTCGTCAATTTTGAAAATCAATGGGGGTTTCTGCATGACATCTAGATCTAATATATCTTTGAGTATTTTATTAAAGTAGTCATCTAAAATGAATCTATTCATCTTAGCAGCTCTGGCAGGATTCATACTTTGGGACATCCTTTTTGCTAGTTCAGGATGGTTTTTTAGAAAAAATCCAAGCCACTTTTTCCATGCTCTTTTTTCATTAACATTGAAATGGTTTGCTATTTTATTTATTGCACAGTAACTCTAAACAGCTATCCTGACTCTCTTTGCAGGGATAGGCATTCCGATATCCTGTAATCGATAAATTCTAGCACACAGCTAATTTTCTGGTTGTAGAGATAACATTGGACGTCTCCTTGTTACCTTTTCAATAATGCCACTCTTAAGTGGTGGCGCAAAGTTCTTCTTGGAATGTTAAAATACTTAGCATCTTCTCATACATAACACCCTTTAGCAATGGTCGCCATCACATCCGTCAACTGCTGCTATGATCAATGTCAAAGTGTTCTGCTCATAGTGAGTGACCTGCAGATATAGAAAGCCTTTTTAAATCTACTTTTAACATTATGTTAAGCACCTGGGTTATAAAAAACCTACCCTCCCTATTGTACACACGTACTAAATTTCAAATTAATTCAGACTGGTTTTATGATGACAGGGAGGCTGGGATTCAAATCCCACTCCCTTCCACGTAAGTTCGGTTATATTTCCTCTGAATTATACCATATTCATCCTTACCACATTATCGTAATTAATATACATCCCACTAGCCCAAATTGTTAGTAAAATGCAATGAAAAAATTGAAAGAAATGAAGAAAATATATTAATGACTTAATGATGGTATGGGGATGAAATATTTAGCTATTAGGAATTGCACCCATATGATTATGGAGAAAGATTGGGAAAGCCATTGTAATAATCCCACATGGAAAATCATCCCAGAAGCATTCAGCCGGGCTTCAAACCTGGACCTCCTTCACCAACAAAGACCAAGTATATAATGATGCTAACAAATTAAACCACACGAAAACAGGTGAAGGTATTGAGTTACTCATGAGTAAAAATATACATAAATAAATAAACGTTAAACAGCCCATCTAAACGTGGTGATGCAAATATAAAATAAAATGACTAATTTTGCTAAACGGATCAATAAAGATAAATTAGAATAAAACTATAAAAATGAATTAAGTAAAAGTAAGTACTTTCTTATGGCTAATCTAATGTAGATATGTATTTTAAATATGCAGCAATAGGAAAGCTTCAACTGGTTGCAATGGTGGCCCAGTTAAAACAAACACCTTTAATTTAATATACTTTCTGAAAGTTCAGTAAATAAGCTTTATTTTTATAAAAAAATATTTTTTACCTTGGATTAACTTGACACATTTCTTGGAAATCTTTTAACATGAATTTAGTAAGCGTCCTTTAGCAGTAAGATTTTTATAGACAACCTCTAGTTCTTTCAATAATCAACCACGAAGCACTCCTATTACACTGAGAAAAATCGAGGTAGACATGGAATTTTTGTTTTGTCTTGAATCCAAGCTTAATGCCAGTAGTTTTGGTTTACAAACAGGAGTTTTGTTGTGAATCCATTTCACGTAATTATTGTACTTTTACATGCAAAGAATGGGTTTATAGCATAATACATATAATGGAACAAAATCTGGGGCAACGTGAAACTTGTTGATGACATCTCGCTTTTCCCAGCTCAGAATGAGATATTTACAGTCTTCTCATTCAACGACGTATCTTTCACTATTAACATGGATGGAAACAACGCAGTCTGTGCAGGGGTGACTTCGTCCGTTACCGCCTAGGGCAGTCATCTAGAACTTGTACTCTGTGTGGGTAGTGAGTGGTTTCCTTTAAACTTCAAGTTTAATTATATAACTACTAAAATAAAAATAAACTTTAAGAAGTTACAATTTCAAGAGGAAGTGAAATTCAAAATAATCATTAATGGAAGGTTATGTGAGTGATCTAGTAAAAAAATGGGAATCAGGAGATTAAGTGCAAGTTTTCTCTGGTGAGATATTATCAACCTAAACTCCAAATTTTAAATGTATATAATTATAGATTCATTTGATCATTAGGCCTATAAATAATTTTTTTTGCAAATTATCGTGATTGTTATAACTAAAATTTTGTAAAACCACTGATTAATGTTATATTTAAATAAGTTAAACTAATATTTTGGGGTAGGCCTATAGCAGGAAATAGGCCCTTCCAATACATCATGGATTGAGTACCATGCCCTTTGGAGAAAATAATCGTACTTTTCTGGATTTATTTCAACACACATGGGCTTCTAACATTAAGCAATGGGCTATTTCCATTACTAATATTAAAATTGATGATGTCACTACTGTTACGCGTTAACATAATTCGATTCTCATACTGGAAACATAATTACACGTACGTGAAAACTACTACTCGTCATGGTGTATCCCAATCAATAATCAATATCGCCATTTCCCAGTCAGGACTTGAAAGACATAAGTAGTGTGAGTGTAAAATCAGTAAATTACTTCCAGAGGCATACATTCATTCACGGCTTGATTTATTATTATTATTATTATTATTTAGCATCGTGTCTTACTACCCGTTCGGGTTATACGCTTAATTACTAATTACACTGATGGATTAGGAATTGGCAAGGTTGAAGTTAGAGGAAGTGAACCCGCAATTGCGTGGAGGGAGAGTGGAAAACCATTTAGGAAAAATCACCCCCAGTTCACTCGACCGAGATTCGAATCTCGATCTCCCCGTCCTCGGTGGTCTGGCTCAACACGACTGGCGCGTTAGCCAACTATGCCACCGAGGCGGGTCATTCACGGCTTGAATTTTTGATATATTTATCGGCAAAAAACATGATCACTAACCACTAAACTCTCTTCAAGTAATTCTAGATCCTAATAAAATATTCTTTAGCACTGCGTCTTAATACTCGTTTGGCTTATACACATATGTACTAATTACGCTAATGTCGCATGGAGGAGGGAGGTCAAATTTGAGGAAGTGTACCCACATTTGCTTGGAAAGAAACCAACCTCAGTACACTCAACCAGGAGTCAAACCCCAATTTCCAATTTTTCAGCGGTCTAGTCATTGCAAGTTTGACGCCTTAAGCCATGTGGCCACCGAAGCAAGTTGTAAATTAAAAATCTTGCATTTCAAAATAGCGAGTGACACTCACCAGTGAACCTGTAGATCAAGGCGTCATTCTCCTTGTCTTGTCTGGTTTCCTATTAATGTAAAGGCTTAGATCCAAACGCCGGCCAGATGAACTAAGATCATAATGGAGAGATTTTATCCGATAATAATAATAAATACTTCATGACGATGTAACTTTTTGATATAATTATGATCACTAAGGAAGTTTAAAGGACAAAAGTAAAGTCGTTAAAAATTTTTTTATACCTGATTGAATATTATTTCTTATTAATAAATTAGGTAACCATTTGTTTGTGGTTTCAATAAAATCCAATGTAATAGATCTGATAGAGCCAAACCATTGCTACGAATTTGTAACTATAAGCTTTGCGTTAATGATTTTTACTTAACAAGGGCAAATTAAAGTTCTGTATATTAATACTTTTTTATTTAGTATGAAATTATGAAAGTTGTTTATATTTTATATTTAACAGGCAAATTTTAAATATCAATTCTCGGATAACTCAAGGAAATATCCACGATTTAATTTATACATAAATGTTTTTTATTTTTAATTAATCTTTAATTATCATCAATTAGCAACTAGTAAATTATGATATATAAAGAAACCTTATTTTGATAGAAGACACATGGTGACGTGGTGGTCTAGCGGTAAGGTGTACTTGTACTTCTGTGCTGAGGGTCCGGGGTTTAATCCTCGGTCCCGGCACAGATTTATCTGATTGCCAAACCCTTCCTTCACCTCTGACAAAACGTGTATTAATCAAAACTTGTGAATGTGTGGAATGCCAAGACTCCATCGTGGTTCGGATAACACGTTAAACTGTAGGTCCTTCATTTCATTTCACAATCACCCTACCATTCCACATTAGCGTAAGTGCGTATAACCCGAACGGGTAGTAAGAGGCGGTACTAATAGTAATAATAATAATATAATAATAATAATAACGATAAAAGACACCATATGGTTTTAAGGATAGTTCTCCATGAAATCAAGGGACTTATACGTGTTTTCTAAAGTTATTTGGAAATTCACTTACAGTTATTTAATGTGGCAGACACATAAATAGATTAATACAAATGTTAATTTTAAGCATGGCCCAATTCAACAATAGCACTATTTGTTTGTGTGAATGTATATGAAACATCAGCCATATGATTAGAATCACTATTTTTATATCGTACATTAACTTTTGCCATTGAACAAAAGTGTAACCAAATTCTTTTTAGGATTTAGAAAACAATATCTTTCATTAACCTAGCTATTACCATCACTGTGAGCAGTCTCTAGAACTAAACGGCGCCTTAGTATACATTTTGTTAGCATTTAACTATACTAATGAGGTACGGATTAAGCGAGTATAATTTAGAGGATATGTTCCCGTATTTGCGTGGAGAAAGAGGGGAAAACCATTTAGAGGAAAAATTCTTAGACCATTTGACCAACAAAGCACGTATAAATATTTAATTTCACCACATATTAGTACTTACAACCTATTTGGTCCGCATCTATTTCTCTAGTGATTAGGGACCACGAAGGTGGAATTTATAGTGTTATCTTTTGTTTTGTTTTCACCGCGTCTTGTCAGTCGTTTGGGTTCTAACCATAAATTAGCTAATCTAATGAATTAAGGATGAGGAAGGTATAATTTTAGTAGCAATGTACCCTCATTTACATGCTTGAAGGTGTTAAATAATTTAGAGGAAAAAAAAAAGATACACCCAACTGGGCTCTGAGCCCATCATTTCTAAACCCGAATAGATGAGCTTGAAATTTTACCCGCATGACCACCGATCTGGATAACGAAAATGTAAGTTGTCATTGTATTTCAGCGCATGAGTAGATTGGGGTCATTTTCCACGCCTCCCTCGTTAAGAAGGGTACACAGAGGTCTCAGTCCACCACTGGAATGGCTGAGCATATATCCCGGAGTGAAACTGGAGATTGGATCGATGGAACTCAACCGTAGTATTACGTCACGCCACGCCACTGAAGGAGCGGATATATCTGACTAGCCCATCATTTACCCAGGCCATTTCTTTACCCGACACGGAAATAAAAGTAAGAGGATCCAAACGGCGAACACATTTCATTACAGCTAGACTCAAGTTTGATTCAGTTTGAACTCTAGAAGTTAGTTATCTCGCAATGTTTTGTAAGGCTCTAAGGTTATTTCCAGATATCGTTGACATGTTGGTAACACTAATAATTTTTACTGCTCTATTTAGATTTTTAAAGCTATGCGAATCATGTTATTCACATTCAAGTGACCAAATACAATATTTTTATTTCTATGAGTATAATTTTTTTTTTAAACATTTTGGAATGCTATTTTTATTTCGTTAAGTGTTTTAATTATTGAGTTTAATTTTTAATATTAACTTAATTTAACGAAGGATTATACAACATCGGATTAATATTAAACTATTCTTTAATTCGATATCGGTGGTCTTTGTGATGGTAAAGTTCTCGCCTCAGGACCCGATCGATGTTCGTGGGTTAAAATCCAGCCTGGGTCAACGGTTTTTTCTTGAGTGATAAAAATACTTAGCACAACTTACTTTGGAGGGGAAGCAAAGCAGTTGGTCCCATGTTGATTGTGGCATGTAAAAGAACCCTGGAAGAAGTGTGAGAATACCTTTCCCTGTAAAATTGGTAGCCACTTTCGCTCTCTCTCAAAGAAAATTCTTGTATGCTGATATAATTAATCACTTCAGAAACGGGAGGTTGAATACCTCAAATTAATAAAATATATAAATATTTAAAATTAATTATTATAGCCTTAACACTAAAAATAAAGTATTGGTCTCTCAACTAATGTAAGTATCAAATAATAAATAATACTACCTCTTAAAACTCTTAAGTCATCATATTTTGACATTTGCAAGGGACCACTCAAAGATCCCCAAGGAAAACTAATAGTGCTACCCCCTAGATCCTGAGAATTTTTTAATTGCTGACTATTAATTTAAAAGCCTACAGTATTATTATTGATGAGGCTATATTAATACAATCTCTAATGTGAACAACTTCCTTAAATTACGTATTCTAGCTTCAAAGGTTATCCTACTAGATAACTACCTCTTTGAAAGTTGGGACTACTTTATTAAGTGTCGCTCTCCCACGCATCTAGATATGAAATATTCCATTAAATTTCCAATCAGAAACATTTCCGTTAAAACTTCAGATTATTAAATCACAGGGAAGGTAAATGTATCAGTAAAGGCTTTGATTATAATAATGAATTATTAATATATTGGTAAATTTTCATCAGACTGGGGAATCATGATATAACACTTTGGCGTTCAACCACAAAGTGCTGTAGCTGATGAGATGAGATCCGGATTCACTGTAATTGCTTTGTCTTAACTTATTAATTGATAATGTTTCTGGAAGTAATGCTGTTAGGATAAATACCACTGAAGTCTAGGGCCTAAATTTTAAAACTTTGGCTGTATCGATTTTAATATTTTCAATTACCAAACATTTGTAAAATTTGGAAGTAAAATTTACAAAAATAGCTTTATAGTCGGGGAATGAATACTAAAAGTTTAACCTTGTGTAACCAGGCTGACACCTCAAATAATTTAGATTAACTTTGTGTTTAATATTCTTCCTAATAGAACACTAATGGCTGGTTGCATACACAATAATCAGTGGCTTGATCAGTTATCAGATGTAAGTTGATCTCCAATTAGTGTCTACAACCTCATTTTCAGTTGTACCATTAACAACTAGGAGGCGATGGTCGGATCAAATCTCTGGACAAGCTAACCAGCCAATTCTCTCCCTTCAACTATTGTCATTTTTTTTACCACTACGTTTGACTACCCATTCGGGTTATACGCCCATGTAATAATTACGCTAATGGGATAGGGATGAGGTAGGTTGAATTTAGAGGAAGTATACCCTCATTTGCGTGAAGAGAGTGGGAAATCATTTAGGAAATACAACATCAGTACACTCGACTGGGATCGAACAACGATTTCCCCAGTCATTTATTGAAATGAATATATACATATCAGTAAATCTACGCTACCTACCACCCAATGTTTATACGTCATATTCAACACTATGAATAAATTTAGATAATTTCAGAGTCAGATTTTCTAAAATAATAGTACTTTTTAGTGTTGTCATGTTTGTTGTACTTGATTATTTGATCAAATTTGTGGTCAGATGATCAGGGATTTTGATTCCTAATTAACTTTGTTGCCACCCAAACTTTTATTGATCTAGGATCAAGCTGATTAGCAATCCTGTGAGTGAAAAATAAGCATATTATTTGTTCTACTGGTCTTTAGCAAAATTACTAACAATATATTTAATGCTTGCCTTCAAGTTGATTATACGATATTGTAAAAGGGGTTCGCTTTTGGTTTAATATAGTTAAAAAAAAGTCGTGCTCTGATATGATCCGGGTCTTAGAACGAGCACGTAAAATATCCCTTACGAAATAAAAACAACGATAAATCTCAGTGTTTTCAGGGAACCAAATCTTTTCCCTTTGATCTTTGCCTTTGACTGTTCCCCCTAATTGTCAAGATCAAAACTGGCTAGTTTTTCGCGACACAAATAAAATTTCCACTTGAACATACGTTTTATTTGGGCTATAGATTATTTTAAGTTTGAGAAATGTATCAATTTTTAATAGATATTTTTTAAAAGAGTTTTTTTATTTCATTATTGGTATTTAATGTCAATATCATAAGCTTTATTTTATGTGCTCCTTGTCATATAAGTTTGGGCTAGGTCTATATTTGCATTAATTGTGTAGAAGAGAGGGAAGAACAATTGCTAGAAAGTCTACTGTTATTTGTGAGAGGGTGGAGAGTAAGAAGGATTTAAAGAAAAGTCACTCCAGCACAACTGGTCGAGATTCAAGCCCTAATTTCCTGTCACAAGTAGGCCATACAAGACGATATTTAGGCCTTTTAAACTTATCAATCGTTATAAATTTGTTCATATTAGTTTTTTTTATTTATTATTACATTCATTGAGCCTAAGTAAGGAAATTTTTGGCTATATTGATTTCTGCTAAGATTAATTGTATAAACCAAAGAAAACTTCCCCACATACATCATACATATACATACATACATACATATCATACATACATACATAATACATACATACATACATACATACATACATACATACATACATACTACATACATACATACATACATACATACATACATACATACATACATACATACATACATACATACATACATACATACATACATACATACATACATACATACATACATACATACATACATACATACATACATACATACATACATCATACATACATACATACATACATACATACATACATACATACATACATACATACATACATACATACATACATACATACATACATACATACATACATACATACATTACATACATACATACATACATACATACATACATACATACATACATACATACATACATACATACATACATACATACATACATACATACATACATAATACATACATACATACATACATACGTACGTACATACATACGTACGTACATACATACGTACGTACATACATACGTACGTACGTACATACATACGTACGTACGTACATACATACGTACGTACATACATACATACGTACATACGTACATACATACGTACATACATACATACGTACATACATACATACATACGTACATACGTACATACGTACATACGTACATACGTACATACGTACATACGTACATACGTACATACGTACATACGTACATACGTACATACGTACGTACGTGCGTACGTGCGTACGTGCGTACGTGCGTACGTGCGTACGTGCGTGCGTGCGTGCGTGCGTGCATGCGTGCGTGCGTGCATGGTGCATGCGTGCGTGCATACGTGCGTGCATACGTGCGTGATACGTGCGTGATACGTGCGTGCATACGTGCGTGCATACATGCGTGCATACATGCGTGCATACATGCATACAGGACGCATCGGGGTATTTTATATATTATAGTGAACAAAAGTTAAATAACAATATTAAAGTGGTTTTTGAGAAAATGTACAATCCTTGATTATTTTTATAAGTCTATTGGGTTGGCCTTCATTTTTATGTTTATTTGTATGAGACGATTGTCAATGATGGATAAATATATTAATATTTCAGTGTGGGCGTGAAGTGGGAGTATTTTATTACTTAGCACCGCGTCTTACTACACGTTCGGGTTTTACGCCTAAGTACTAATTATGCTAATGGTTTAAGAATTGTGAAGGTTGAATAGAGAGGAAGTGAATCCACATTTGCTTGAGGGGAGATTGGATAACCATTTAGGGAAAACCACCCCCAGTTCACCCGAACCAGACTCGAATCTCTATCTCCTTGTCCTCGGCAGTCTATCTCAACATGAAACTAGCGCGTTAGTTAGCTTCTCCACCCAGGTGGATGGAATTATTTTACATATATGGTATTATTTACATATTTCCCTTTATAATATTTTTTTAGCACTGGGCCCTACTACCCATTCGAGTTGATAAGATTATATACTAATTGCGCTAATGGTTTAGGGATAAGGAAGGTTATATTTAGAGGAAGTGTACCCCCACTGGCGTAGAAGAAGAGTGGAAAACCAATTTGGAAAAAACACCCTTAGTACACCCAACCGACATTCGAATCTCTATCTACCCGTCATCAGCAGTTTAGTATACGGCGAGAGGGATGCCTTTTACCAGTAGTCACCAAATGGCGGACTGCGGTCCGCATCAAGACTGCAGAGACATTTTTAAGGACCTTGACGAGATAGCGATAAGCCGAAGAAATGATGCTATTTCCGTGGTGGGCGGGAAGTAGACATGGAAGGCCAGCAATAATAAATAAGTAAAATAACTAAAAGTAAAGAAAATCACGTTTTTGAATTAGTATAACCCTATAGTGCTTGAACTTGAGTCACTGTTAAGGTTTTGCTGGACCACGGATGTATCTCGAGATTTAAAGTGGACTTCCATCGAAAATAATTGGGGACCCCTGCCTTATACCATGCGGCTACTCTCCCTATAATTTAATGAAATTATTTAATAATGGCTTATACCATCTCCAGAATAAATAATTAAATAAATATATATATAGATATACATTAAAAGCAGCATATATTCAACATGTATTTATTTATATTGATCTTCATTGTGTGTGTCTGACTGCATATGTGTGTGTGTTAAAGTATCTCGTTCTCGAAGTCCCTGGTATTTCTTTAAACTGTGTAGCGTTAAATTCGTTATTTATATTATCTCAATTGCTAGTTAAACTTATTTCCACAGAGAACTAGCAATTATATAAATGTATATACATTACGAATTAGGCCAATGTACAAGTAAGTCATCGTTCACTTTATATCGAACAAACATGATACACACATATGAGCTCCATATTATTTATCAATTATAGTATATATATAAAAATATAAATTAATAAGCCTAATCGGTTTATATTGGAAATAACATCCTTATTATATTAAACCCTCGATTTTATGGGCTAATGGGGAGAATAGGCGGATCTGTCCATAAAATAAGAAAATTCGTAAAATTGGATTTAAAACTATTGTTTTGTAAATTACAAGAAAAAAATATTTGTTCGCATCGATAATGCTATTTTATTACAAAAAAGTAGGTAGCTTAGTATTAGTATACAACATTTATCTAAAAGAACAGTGCTGCCTTTGTATTTAATTTTGTTTATTTACCAATCGAAAAGTCCCTGCAAATGTTATCCACTGATAACCCACTCTCTCCTTTTTTTTAAAAAGAATTTTCATTTTTGTACTCAAACTAATATGAGGTACGTTTCTTTGGTTGTGACATTTTGAACACGCATAGTACAATAATGATGCCTAAATAAATACACGTAAAACACTTAAACATAGCTACATACACACTTCTCAAAATACTGTACACGATTAACCTAGTGCTCCATGAATGATAAATAAACCAAACTGTAGAGCAACACGCACATTCTGAAACCAGACGAAACAGATTTTGATCGGTGTGCATTAGGCGGTAATATTGAAGGTACGAGTCATGCTCTTCTTCTGACACAAATATCCGGATTTTACGTACTGGTTTACCACTGTCCATAAAATCGTTAACGACAGAAGCTCTCCATTAAATCCAAAGTACATGTAACCCATGTCAGTAAAATCATGGTTTTGATGCATTTGTATACTTACATTTGCTCCACATCAGTGATTGCATGGTCTGAGGTGTCACGTGCAATGTATTTGAATGTCGATGACAGGAAGGCAAGGGTTAGAATCTCAGCCGAGTGTTCTTTGGAAAGTTTTTCTTTGACAATTTCCCACTCTTCCTCTACGCCTATGGTGGTAAAATTAATTTCAATTCTACCTTACTTATTCCAACCCCATTAGTTTAAATATTCGTTTAACTCGGGTAGGTAGTAGACGATTATAATAAAAACTAAGGTTTGATTATTTATTCCTTTCATACTGGTAGTGAATGGCCGGGGAAACTATATCTAAGTCTATTTGAATTTAACTTTACTGAACAGAGTCATTTATGATATGAAATAAATTATATCGATCTTGTAGTTAAAAATAAAGTGTGTATAGGCCTACACCGGAAGCCCTCAGATATTGGATAATTCCCCGACCATAATAACCATTTAAAAGTTATTGGAAAGTCCACACATCACTGTAACCTACTCACTTCGCTTGCATGGTATGAGGTAGAGTTTAGAATATTCCAACAATCGTATTATCTCCTCCGTGGTATCAGCTACTGTAAACAGTATTTCAGATATTTTATTTATAAATTAGTATTAAATCCTTTAAAAAGTAATAAATAATTAGTGTAGCATGTTTCTAAGCAATAATAACTGCTCCGCGTCAAGCAGTCTAGACGAACTTTTTTTAAGTCGTGCACTTAGCTAAAAAGGTTCAATATTAATAAACGTATATATTTAGAAGTAGGTAAAATAAAAAAAATAAAATTATATATATTTAGATAAATACAATTTCTCATTTGTTTAGAATGAACTATCATGGTTTTAATATATAATGAATGTATTAATATTAATAATCTATTTTAATCAATTAAATTAAATTAAAGATTTTAAAGAGATTAATATTGATAATAATACTAATTAGTAAAATTCAGTGTCCTTGATTACAATTATTTTTGAAAAGACATAGCAATTGGCTTAAAGTCTCTGACTCGCATCTAGTTTTGGTGCATTTTTACTTTCTGGCTATCTTACAGGTAGAGAAAGTTTTGTGATCGTCAAAAAATTCTAGCTTGAGATTTTGATGAATGTTGACATTTCATTACTCCCCGAATCAAAAAAAGTTGTTTTTGAATTTCCATCTGTCTCTCTGTCTGTACCTCGGACTAGAGCCTAAACTGTTTTACCGATTGGGCTAAAACTTGGTATCCAGGGTTTTCATAGGGTTGGCCTGAGGTTCTTTTGGAATAGGCTATCTAACCCTAAAACTAAGGATAGTTTACTTAAGGGCAAAAAGAGAAAAATCATATTTTCTCAAAATCGACTTTAACGATTTTGATTAAATTTCATTTTTAAATATTACAAACAAAATGACTATCTCAATATTTCGGCAAAATGACTTTTAGGGTTCCAGTCTGTAGTGTAAATCCTTAATTTTTTTTATCATATATCCGTGACTCTTTGAGATATGAAATTTCTTATCATTGCAAATATGTAGGGCTATTTATAATACAAATCTTTTATTTGAAATATATTTTTATAAAACCAATAACTTTCAAGTAAACGCAATTATATATATATTTTAACCTTTTGAACAATAAAGGTAAAGTATTGCGACAGTAAAAAAAAATCTTACTCGAAATTTTGATGGATGCCAACGTCTCATGACCCCCCGAACACCAAAAAGTGGCGTTTGCAATGTTGTCTGTCCCTGTGTCTGTTTAACCTCAATATTAAGAGTAGTTTAGTAAAAAGCGAAAAGAGAAAAAAAGATGCTCACAAAATCGGGTCTAACAATTTTGATAAAAAATTCTTATAATGGCGCTGATTTAAATTGTAAATAAAATGGTTACTTTCATTTTCCGATCAAAATTACTTTTAGGATACTTTTGAGAAGCGGAAATTTCCGTATCTCCACAACTATTTGAGATACTAAATAAATTATCATAGAAAAAATTGTAGTACTATTAAAATTAAAAACTTGTATATGAAATATATTTTTATAAAACCATAATTTTCTGAGATATTTGCAAATATATTAATACAATTTTGTGAGCTTTAGTTGTAAAGAAATTTTACTTAAGTATTTACGCAATAGTTGTGTAATTTTTTAAAATAGAGTGAGAAAGATCGTGTGGAGTTTCGTACAATTTTTTTTTACTATATTCTAGCTATATTTATCATTAAGAGACTTTACATATGGAACAAGTAAAAAAAACCGCTTTCGCGTTAAGATACATTGAACCCAATGCTACCACGGACTAAATGTTGGAATTAAAGATAAACAATTAATATTATTATTAGCACCACTTATTACTACCCGTTCGGGTTATACCCACTTACGCTATTCTCTATCTATTTCATAAATCTAATATATAAATATATAAAAATATATAAACCATAAAAAGCACAGAACGAAACCGTCTTGTACAAAAAAAAAGCCCTAGTAAAATAATATGACAAATAATTTCGGTGGTCACATCATTAAATCTGCGTGTATATATAATTATGTTATATTTTAAGTACTTACTATTAATGATAATTTATTCTTTTATTTTTCTTTTATCTTACTACCCATTCAGGACATTTGTAAATTTGGTTAACTACAATTGTGGGATAGTAATAAGAAAAGTAGAATTTTGAGGCAAGGTACCAGCATTTGAAGGGAAGAAGTGTGTAAAATTATTCAGGAAAAAACAGGCCCATCACTCCAGGCCGAGATTATAACCCTGACATATACTTTACTGGAAAAGAAATTAAACGTCTGGACTGGACTGGACTGGACTGGACTGCGTGACAACCAATACAGATAATAGTTTACTGAAACCTACTCACAATCGTTAAAACTATTTCGGGCAGGTAAACATTTAAATTTGTTGCTATTTGTAAAATGATTACGTTATTACGTTGGAAAAAGGCGTCAGTATTGTCTGGTCTATAATGCCAATAACTCGCATCGTGGCGTAGTTGCTTACACGCTAGTTTCGTGTTGAGATAGACTGCCGAGTACGGGGAGATAGAGGTTCAAATTTCGCTCGGGTGAACTGGGGTGGCTTTTCCTAAATGGTTTTCCACTCTCCCTGCAGGCAAATGTGAGTTCACTTCCTCTACATTAGAGTAATTAGTACTTAAGCGTATAGCCTGAACGGCTTCTAAGACGTGGTGTTAAATATTAATATTATTATTTTGCCAATAATGGGGAGAGTGCTGCTCGAATCTTGGTTGGATTTTACCTTTAATGTTAACTGTAATGAATCTATGGATAGACCAAATTTGTTTAATTGGCGTGAAGCAAGTAATTAAATTAAACATTAAAAACAATTTTTACTACTACCTACTAATATTCTTGAAATAGCCATGTTTATAATTATTATGGGTGCTAGATTCTCCTGTAGGATAAGTTTTAGTAACAACTAGCAATTTAATCTGAATGCTACAAAAATATTTTAAAACAAGTATGATATTTATCACATTCTATGAAATATATTTTTATTTTTATTTTCATGCACCTCGTCTTACTACCCGTTCGAATATTAATTATCTAATAATGTTTAGTTAATAAAACATGATATTGGCTCAAAGCTTGTACTCACATTAACCTATTTACACACACACATATATATATATATTTTTGCAAAAAAAAAAATATCTTTTTGCAAAAAAAAGAAAAATATATATTTATATACAAGATACACAAAAAAGTTAATGTATTTTTAATCAGGCTAGTGAACGAAGAGAAATTAAATTATCAATGAATAGGTCAAAGGTTTTTTTTTCCAGAAAATTTTTATTCGTCATTAAGTTATTTTTCTATGAAAAATAGGCAAAAGTGGGCAGTGATTTTGACTATGATTCCAGTGGATAAAATGAGATTCCACTTGTCTGCCATTAAATTTTCCATTTTGTAATATATATTTTTCTTTCTTCCTTAAAGTGAATGTTTACACAGTTCTGATGATCTGTAACTATTATTTTTTCCCATTAATATAATGTGGTATTTAATTTATTGCCAAAAATACTAAACCATTGATAAAATGTTGAAAGAATTTAACACTTGAACACATTATATACTGAAATTAAATACGATTATGTATTTATATTATTCATTACTGTATTATATTCAATAAAGAGTGGATTTCAAATGTCTTGTATAGTATATTTTATTCACTTAAAATATTATGAAAATAAAATTAAATTCGCAAGCAAAACCACCCCAAACAACATTAACTAAAAATTCGTACTTCATAGGAAACCCTAGAAAAATTCAACAAAAATCTCACCTATATAAACAAATTATCTAAAATGGACATTATGTTATTATTATAAATTTCACTATAAATAGTTTACAAATACAAAAGAAGTGATATCAAAAAGTAATCAAAAGTAAAAAGCTATGAATATTTCAAGGACATATTTAATAACTAATCCAGCACAACACCAACGGTTGCCATTTTAATTTAATCTTATACTTGACATACTTAGCAAATAACAACTAATTGATATCAAGAAATAATGACTACCATCAAATTTTAAGTCAAGGTAAATTAAATGCATACAATTTTTTACTTTCAATTTCTACACTACAAAAAATGTTCGTTTTGCTAGTAATTGAAAACTTTTAATGACAATACCTTTTTAATAAAAAAAGTATTTATAAATAAACAAATTACAAGTAAAATAACATATTCTACAAGTATTTTAAAAAACCTGAAAATTAATTTTGACAGGGATGCTTTCTAAATAATTTGAAGACCATTTTTCTAGAATATCAGGGTAAATACTTTATACCAGTATACCACCTCATTTCAAAGAAATCCCGCTTATATATGTAGAACAATATAAATTTTCTTTAAACATTTGTTCTTCACAAAAATTATTGTTGATTCAATGTAAATATTGTATGTATAACTTAAAATTATGAATAAAATTAATTTATTTTTAGATATTATCGTACTATATGGTAAAGCAAAGTATATGACTTAAAATATATATTCCTTCTAATACACCATAGCTTTTTTTTTTAATAATTATACATAATGAAATGTGAATATCCAATATTATAAAGTTCTTGCTGTGTACTTTTTTCTGCTACATAACAATTAATTATAAAGGTAGTTTACTGCAATTTTATAAGCCAAATGTGACAAAACGCTAGATCCTGTTTTTAAAATCTTCTACACTCTTAAAAATAGTCTTAAGTAAACTACATTAAAAGAATGTTTCTCCTTAAAATAAAAATATAATTTTAGTTGTAATGTTATGTCATAGATATGTATATTAAACCAAATCGTCAAATACATTTTTTACAAATATTAAATTTTTGAAAATCACTCACAATTAAACTATCCTTTGATGAATTACAGAAATCGTTAAAAACATTTTCAAAAAAATTTGTAATTCAAAATTAACTCATCGGTTATTTACACTTAATTAATTGAGGTCTAGGGTCAAAATAGAAAAAAAAATCCGAGGGATTACCCTATACCATATAGATAACAAGTTTGAACAAAATCCATAAAACAATTTCTATCTATGACCGGGGAGAGACAGAGAGACACGAGGACAGACAGAATTGTAAAATTCACTTTTATTTAAATTCGGGTTTGCATAAAGCGTAAATATCTATCTTAATATGGTGATTATTTTTTTTTTCCACGACTACAAGACTTACTCTTAAAATGAAAAAGTAAAAGTCGAAGTCCAAACTGGCGCCCATCTAGGAAAGAACAAACTTCTGCTCACATAGCTCGGTGAACCGTACGTTCTTTGTTAAACCATAAATCTCATTTATTCAATATATTTATGCAACATGGTATATTGTTTAATTTACGCTCTTTGTTAAACTATTTTCTCTTTTTTACAACAGTTTTCTGTTACAATGCCTATTATATCGTTTCAATTATCTTATGACAGTGTATAGGCAAATATTTCTTTCGTAAGTGCACTCAGTTTGTGGGCTATTTTATTTTATTGATACCAGCTTCGGAAGCCACATGGTCAAAGATGCTACTCTTGCAATAGACTAGACTGGTGAAGACGGGGAGATTAAGTTTCGAATCTCGGTCGGGTGTACTTAGTTTTTTTTTCCAAAATTTGTTTCCAATCTCTCTTCATGCAAATGCCATTACACTTCATCTAAATAAAACCTTCACTATTCCTAAAACCTTAGATGTAATAAATACATAGTCGCACAAACCGAACGGGTAGTAAGACGAGGTGCTAAAAATAATTGAATTACATAAATAGTTTGGGATTGCAACATTTAGCTCAGGTTTGTGTACAAGGAAGATCTATAAACAATTTAATATTTCGATGTTGAACATACTAATTTGATATTGTTTTGATCCGATTTAACTGTGCGAAGGATGGGTCAAACTGCTAGTGTAAGATATGGTTATGAAAGTAACTTTAGTACTTTCTGTAATAGTAAGATGCCTACCATCTTCTGGCACACAGTAAATCGGGGTGGCACAAGTCTAATTAAACATACAGAATCCGATATAAACGAACAATTATCAAATGCTAGAATGTAATATATAATCATGGAAATTTCACCAATTATATTTTAAAATATTTTCTGAAGTATTCATGTCTAACTTACAACATTGTTCCATATGAATTCTCATTCATTTGGCTTTATACCATGAACCAAAATTTTGTTCGACTATATCAAGTACATCTCAAATTTTTTACCACATATTAGTACCCTTTTATATTATATTAATACAATAACTACGCTGATTATTAAGAGTGAAGAAAGTTAGAATTATATAGGTAAAATAAATGTATTTTTCTTGTAGGAAAAGTGGTATTTGCTTTTCAATTAAATACATTATTGATTAATGCATTAGTAGTAAGAGATTAAATGTAACTTGTAACGTGGTTTCACTGTGTTTATGTGATTTATCAATCATGAAATGGAACTCCGTAGTAAGATATCAAACGTTACTTACAACGTTGTTCCATGAGAAGCATAATTTATTTGATGAACCAGCTATGTTAGGAAATATAGTCCTTGGATATTACTTACAATGTTGTTTGAAGTGAAGCTTCATTTATTTGATATACTGTCGTATCACGCCGGTCTGTAAACTCGAATTGGGGAACTCGTAAGTTAGCGTAGACTCTAAATCCTTTATAGGGATCTCGGATGTTGATTCAAAAGAAGTAAGATGTTAAACTTTTACTATCAATATAACTAAAATAGAGTACAAGTTGGTATTCCACAAGAATAACTATCCAGTTCATACTACATACAATCAGTATGAAAGTTATCAGAGAAGGGAGTGAGACTTCCTAATATTGGAGGTTTATAATCTCCCTTTGTTTATCTGTTGATGTTCTACCCTACGCATTTCAAGTGGTGTAGCGAGTCTTTGGTGTTGAAACATTTGACTGTAGTTATTGCCAATCTTTGATCACTTTGGACTCAAAACATAAAATTTTATTAGGGAAATGTTTAAAAAGACAATGTGATCACTCGGTTCCAAAATAGCTTTAGTTTGTGAGATCAAAGCTTTATTTGAAATATAATTTTATATTCTACAACATCTTAACTTCCCCTTTCTTATACTACGTTGCTTACTTCTTTGTATTACAATTTTTATAACATTAACATATTAAATGTATTTCATATTAAATACATTTAATTACCTGGTGGTACAATAATTATATCTCTAAGAGTCTAAGGGGTAGTAATAACTATTTAACCTCATATATATATCAAAATACTATCTGTGTAGTGAAATATCGTCATAAGATATTACTTTCAACGATTTTCAACCAGAATCATTACATATTTGATTTCCCAGCTGCGTATTGAAATAGGCATTTGTTTATTTCCAGGCTCCAGGGCAGCCGATCAGAAATGGCCTTGCCATTGTGAAGGGTTTGGGAAGTTGAGTCTAGCGTGACGGATCCATGACGCGAGGGCGGGGGTTGGGTGAAGCCTACCATCACGTTACAAACAAACACAAAATGTTGTGTACCCCTAGAATATAATCGTTATTAATTTTCATGAATGAATACAGAATTTGTCTCATTTAGAAATATAATATATATTAGTTGAAAATGGAAATCCCCTTTTTTTTCTTTGAGAGTTATCATAAATTTTATCAACTGTAGGCTAGAATAATACCAAAAAGTGTAAGTTATAGTTGAAAAAAAACCAGATTGAATTCGGTTGAAATGATTGTTTTAATAAATCTAAATGTGCACAGGCAGGGTTTGGAACCTTTGCCTTTAGGAATTACTTTCTGAACACTCATATTGACAAAGGGATTAAAGCATAATTCTTGAGGAGAATGTTTTAAATAACTGTCATAGTCTCTTACTCAAATAACACAGGCACAGGCAGAAAATTATATTTTATTACTATATCAAAAGTTATTTTGGATACTAGATATTAAAAGGGCGCTAAATTTCATGTAATGTTTAAGTCTTAATCCAAAGCATAGAAATTAACCGGCACTCATGTGGAGGGCAAATGTAAAAAAATAAACAATAATTTATATGTAAATAAACTGCCTCCATTACATATAGCTGAGATTTGGGAGTTTGACGAATTAGACCACGTGACCACTAGTGCAGATGAGTTCCTATTGTAAAGGTGTTGTTACAGAGTAACTCACAGTCTTTAGCTATTACAGAGCATTACCTAATTTAATGTAATTTCTGTAATGAAATACGTTCTTCTTAATGTAAGTTGTGGTACCTCTTAATGATTTGAATCCATTGAGGCATTGAGATAGCTAATTGACACATTAAGATGGATAAAAAACCCTGAACTAGCTAATTGACACACTAGCTTGGACGAAAAGCTTGATAGATCATTTGGTAGGGTGGTTGGCGCATAGATCCATAAGTCAACACTGATCAATTGATCATATACCACTGTCTTCTTGCTTTAGGTACTCTCCGATCGTAAAAGAGAGTCAAGGAAATCTCTTTTACCTCGGTTAAGGTGTGCGTGTAAGAAACGTGAGCTACGGCCTGTGTTTTTGCAGTTTTAATAGCAAAACATTATTATGGACCAAATAAATAAAAAATTGCTCCAGTAGAAACAAAGAGATAAATTTCTTCACTCTATTATATCAACAGTAGTTGTATTTAATTATGTCACAAGCATAATGGCATTCGATGGTGAACTTTTTAAATGAAGAGAAAAAGTTTTCATTGCATTCCAGGGAACCCTTTACATATATTCAAGAACACTGTTAAGTCACCACGTAATTAAAATTAAACTCTATGTTTATACTGGAGAATTATTTTATTAATTTCGACTAAATTTTGTTTCGATATAAAAACTTCAAAAACACTGCCATTAGTTCGTGTTACCGACACTCCCACTTTAATTGTTAAGTTAGGTATTCAATAGAAATTGTTTTATCAGCTATTAATAAAGAGTACCAGTCTAATAAAAAATGCACATACAAGTTTATCAAAGTTATATCAAAGTGTACATACAAGTTTATCAAAAGTTATATCAAAATACACATACAAATATATCAAAAGTTATATCAAGGTGTATATAGGAGTTTATCAAAAGTTATATCAAAATACACATACAAATTTATCAAAAGTTATACCAAAGTGTACATACAAGTTTATCAAAGGTTATATCAAAGTGTATATACATGTTAATCAAAAGTTATATCAAAGTGCACATACAAGTTTACAGGTGTGTACGAGGCTTCGTAATGTCTAAGTTAAAGGTCAAATCTCATTCACTCTATATTCGAACAATAAACTTTGCATCTTTAAAATATTTCAAAGAAATGACCAAACTTTGATATAGTAAATATATTTGGCATATTTCACTAAATAAGACATATTTAAACATTTTATAATCCTTTATAACAGCCATTAAAATGTATTTTTAACACAAACTAGTGATTTAATGACATCTTAATATAAGAATAAATAAATTCAGTAAGTCAGTATAAATAATATAGTGTATTTGTTTTTCACCCTAAGCCTTTATCTTTACCTAGATGTATTGTAAAGTGCATATGTTACATACCATTTACACTGAAAGGTAACTTGATGGACCACACTATGGTCCTATCCTACAAGCTACAACATAGTGGAACAATGTAAGGTAAGTTTGCTATCTTTCAGGGTAATCGAAGGATACTTAATGACTATTTTAAAAATTCAAAATATTGTTATGGGACAGCAACATAAATCTTAACTTAGACTTCACCTCGCAATCAAAAATCGACTTTTACATTCCCCTAAAAATTTAAATATGGTCGATTTCTCAACAAGGAAGCGAGAACCTCAATTTTATAGAGCCAAAATTTTAAAATATTTAATCAAAAATTGACTTCACCATTAATATTTATATTAGTTCACAAATCACATTCATTCTATGAGCAAATAAATTCTATAAATACCTTGAGCCTGAGTCCAGATCTAAAACTTTTGGACTCGCGGGGTATGGCTACCAGCCTGACTAAAGAGGTCCCACAATTTAATTCCCTATTTTGATTATATGAATTCTGGTTTATCTTTCCTAAATTTAGTATATTCATAACGCCTTATTTTATAAAATAGTCCAAATGATTAATATTAGCCATTGACCCTCTCACGCACAAAAATATAATAGATCTAATATAGCAAAAAAAAAAAAAAGTTGGTGACCTCGTGGTCTAGGGGTCTAGGGGGTGGTCAGACTTCTGTGCTGGGGGTCTGGGGTTCAATCCTCGGTCCCGGCACAGATTTATCTGATTACCAAACCCTTCTTTCACCTCTGACAAGACGTGTATTAATCACAACTTGTGAATGTGAGGAATGCCAGGCCTCCACCGTGGTTCGGATTCCACGTTAAACTGTAGGTCCTCCATTTCATCCCATAATCACCCTACCATTACACATTAGCGTAAGTGCGTATAACCCGAACGGGTAGTAAGACGCGGTGCTAATAATAATAATAATAATAATATCACAAAACGAAACTTAACGACAAAAATATGAGTTCATTTAATTACCGGTTAACCGGGATGTAAGATACATGATAAGGCTTGAACCAGAAATATTATTGAAATGTTTTCTACGTATTATTCATCCAACAATGGAGAAATTAGAAATTAAATTTTATTATTATTTTTAAAATAGTGTGAAACATTTTTTATCATATATTTTTCAATATCATATTCATTTTTATAACGGATATTAGAAATATTCTTGGTGTAATATCTTGGGCTTACCTTATCATTAACAAGTAACTTAATACTTTACTGTATGTTATTTACTTATAGTCGCCTGGAAGCTTTAATGATATGTACTGCACTAGACACATATCATCTTATTTGAGTTGTGTTTTATGCACATTTCACTCTAAGGTAAGTCTAGTATTTGTAATAAATATTTTTTTAAATAACTACGCTTGTACACGAGTATAGAAACCTATATATAATATGTACCCCTGTTAATGGAAGTATAGAGTTACCAATTATTATTCCCTCTTTTTACATTAATGTACACTTCGTTTTACTATCTTTTCAGGCTATCCGTACCCGTTAAAAATTAGAATATATACAAACACTAGCCTAAATATAATGAGCCTACTATACACTATACTTTTTATGATTCTATAATATGACTGCACAGAATACAGGTTAAAAATTATAACTCGTGTAACATTATTATAAGTTTTATTTATATTTTTTTCCCAAATAGCAAACGTTTCATAAAAGTAGACTTTTTTTTTCCAAGAAATTTCCCCGAAGTGAGTTTAAAATTTTTTGTTTAGATGGTTTTTACCCTTATATTGATTCCACTATTTCCTATGAAAGCTAAAAAATCCAGAGTACGAGATCTGGTTCGAACTGTATTACATACCTAAGTTAAATACTCTCCGTTAAGTGATATTGAGAGGTCTCTTTGTATATGACACATTGATTTGTCATTTTACAAACCACTAGAGAATATTTGTTTGAAATTGTCGTCATAGCGTTAAACTGTTATTCGGATATAAAATTTGCCAACTGTTTAGGACCTGGAAGACCTGTTTATAATATGTGAGTATGTATACTTGGCTTAGGGCTCAACTACACGTTTTTGGCCCCATGTTATAGTGGTCAGTGCATTTGGCTACGAAGCAAGTGATGGCGAGTTCGATTCCCAGTCGACACAATCTGTATTTTACTCGAAAGAGGAACTATCCCAACAGTTACCAGGGTTTGGTTAACTAGGCTTAAATTACGTTTAAGCTCACTCCTGGCTCTACACCTTAATCATCACATCTAATTTTGAATACAACGTGTAAGTGTAGCTTGGGCGACATTCTGTTCCATCCATCGGAGTGACTAAAAGTTCACACATAGGCAACCAAACGAGATACTATGCATCTCTCTCGGCCAAAGATGCATGCAATACGTCAAAAAAAACCTATACACTACTACTACTACTTGTTTCTTAGTTATTTGTTAATTATTATTACCAGCACAATTTATACTAAAATTTTGACTCGCAGCAAGAGCTAAGAGATCTGAGGCGTTAAATTCGCATTTAATTTGATAACCATTAACGTAAAGGACATGGTTTCCATGTGATATAATTTTAACTGTAAGCTTTCCATCCAATCTCCTCTTTAACCTAACTCCATCATCACTAGGCATTTGATTGTCTTCAATACCCGCACTCGTGGGCTATGCGTCAAGCTCATTTAGTTTAGTTTTCTGGCAATTTGAATCTTGACCGGATAACTGAAAGTTTTTTTTTTTTCTAAATAGTCCCATACTCTAGTTTCACTCAATTTTGGCTACATCTCAAGTAAGTTAAAACGTACTAATGCCTTCCACACTAGTTAAATCATGTTGAATAGCTCGGACTATAGTTTTAAACGCGAAAACAAATAAATGAACATCAAATAAACATAATACTTAATTAATAACCATTTTAATTTCTCTTCTACGTTTATTAATAATTGTAATATTGAGTCTAAAACCTGAATGTTAGTCCTGATGGGTTTCCCAACGATCCGGAGCAGCGCTAGCACTCAGCCCTCCGGCTGGTTATTGTTGCCTGCCAGAACTATCTGGAAGAAACCACATACACTCGGGCAGTCCTGAAAACTCGCTTATCTCCCATTGCTTTCTGCAATAAAATTCTCTGATTGAGCTAGAAAGAGAATAAAGTTATCTCATATATCTTCCAAAGATCTTGTACATGCCAGAATCGACATGGGACAAACGACTTTATTAATTTACCTTTCTAAGGAAGTTGCGCTACGGCTTTTCATCATTCTATAAAAACCATCGACCTCAGCCAAGCTTGAACCCATGAAAATCAGGTCGTGAGGTGAGCACATAAATCCAGGACCACAAATCTTTTGATTGATGTTTTTATATCTTCCTTGTATAAAATTCTATACCCTCACTTCTATTTCTACCTTATCATATCAAAATAAATTATTGTGATCGTGAAAAACTTGATCTCGAGAGTATGACTAATTTTTACGTTTTATGTGAATATGAACCTATATAAAGTGGATTTTACAATTTTGTCTGTCTGTCTCTGTCTCTCCCTGGCCATGTATCCAAAATGGTTCATTGATTATGTTCAAACTTGATATTTAGATTTTATAGGGCTATACCACAATACCCTAGCCCTTCAATTAAGGGTAGTTTTTTGAAGATAAGTTTTTTGAATTCCAAATTTTACGAAAATAGCTTTAACGATATTGTTTAAAACATATATCCAAGATTTATTTGGCATGACAAATATAACTGTGTAGTTGGTTTTTGGGCAAAAATTCGTTTAAGGGTGGTTTAATGAAGACTGATTATCCAAAAACTTAAAATATGATACAAATGCCTTCAACGATCTGGTTCCAAATGAGTATCTTGGTATTGTTTTACATAACAAATAAACCTGTATACTTGGTTCTAGGTAAAAATTTGCTAAAGAGTCATTTAATTAAGAGTGATTTTTTAAAACTCAAATTATTTTTAAAATGGCTATAAAAATTTTGCTTAAAATAAGATATCTGGAGAGTGTATGGAAAAAACATGACAAATAAAGCTGTATACTTGTTTTGGGTGGAAAACTTTGTTATGGCTTGTTTACTGACGACATTTTTTAATTTAAATATTTAAAAAATTGTTTTAGCTATTTGGTTCTATATTGGTATCGGTAGACTACTTTACATTTCAATAAAATTGTATCTTTATTTATCTAGAATAAATTAATTTAAGGGTAGCTTACTTTCCATAAATTATAAAAAAATTGAGTGTCTTGTGAATTGACCTTCAAAATGTAAATCAAAATGAGAATCTGTGAATAGTTTTTCATAATAAGTAATAATACTTTTTTGATTTTTACAAGTAACACCTAATTCTAGGGTGGTTTAAAAATAATTTATTTTTGAAAATTTGAGTTTTTAAACTATATTTTAACAATCTCGTTTATATATATATATATATATATATATATATATATTTTAACAATCTCGTTTATATATATATATATATATATATATATATATATATATATATATATATAAACGAGATTGTTAAAATATAGTTTAAAAACTCAAATTTTTAAAAATAAATTATATTATTATAATATATATATATATATATATATATATATATATATATATATATATATATATAGAGAGAGAGAGAGAGAGAGAGAGAGAGAGAGATGGTTATTGTGATTAACAAGAAGACGAGTTTATTTAATGGGTAAAACTTATTTAAGGATATTTTACTAAAATCCTATTTTTGAAAACTTTCCTTGGAGCTATATTACAATATGTGAGAATGTTTGTGCGATTGTATTGTACCATTTATTTTAAATTAAAAGATCATACAATTCATTATTAAAAAATAATAATGTTGAAAATACATATTCTATTAAAAAGATTTTTCGAATTCTGTTTGGCCACATACTAGCTAATGTGTTCGAAGTAACTGGTTTTCTTTGTCACTCTTGGTGGTTTTGGGATAAGCTACTCGTCTTAAGACCCGATATTCATAGGGTCAAACCCAACCGGAGTCGAAGGATTTTTCTTGAGTTAAGAAAATACATATCACAACTTCCTTCGGAAGGGAGGTAAAGCTATCGGTACCAAGTTGATTGTGGAATTTAAAATAGCCCTGAAAGGTAGGTTAAAATACATTTCCCAGCAAAATTAGTGAGCTCTTTCGCTCTCGCTCATAGAAATTCTCGTGTGCTGATATAATCAGTCAGTTTAGAAAGCGCACGCTCAATAGTTTAGTTAAATAAAAATAAAAATATGATTTAAGATTATATTCTTCAAATTGAAAAATACATCTGGACACGGGAGTCAATCCCTGGACATTTGGATTTTAGATGAGGTTATAACCGTACTTATTAACTGCAATAGCTTGGCTATTCAATCCACTCTTTAAGGTTAGTTCACCTGTTCTGATCTCCATCATTCTGAAAGTGTTATATTCTAGAGTTATTTGTTCTTTTTTGCAAGTGACTGTAGCTGCCAACTGTCGGAAGGAATTAAATTTAAGAACGCTCTCTCTCTGAAAATGGGTAAATCAATTCCAAACAAAAGCTTACGTGTCTAATCAAAAATCTTTCATGAAAGGCACTTCTTCTTGTGAATATTTAAGTACCTTTACAATTTTGAGAATATCCGACTTCTAAAACTTTTTATAAGACATTGTGTAGCCCACTTCACTTCTGGTAAGCATCCTTCAAAATACTGAAGTGGTAAGTTTTAAAATCTAACTTGGAATAATTATCTATTTGTTATTATATTTATACTTTTAAGCATTTGGCTAGATTGTAGGCTACATAACAGAACAAATTAATAAAAATTCACTTTCTCAAACCAATATGATATCATTAATATAATCTATTTATTTATTTATGCATTCACATTTGTTATCATTGATTTATTTTATGATTCTAAACATACTGAGAGCAAAAAATGTAGAAATTTAAAGATCAAAATATTTATTCATTTATTAAATATTTTATTGAAATTTTCATACTCTAGTATTCCTTGAAAAAAAGGGAAAACTTGAGCAAATAGGACATGAAAAAGGCCTGGTTATAAATTTGACAAAAATATGAGTCTCTTCTATAAAAATAAATGGTACGGAACCCCGCACGTACTTTCTCGCTCTATTGTTTAAAAATGGAGATATTTACTCAAAACTTATAATATATGTGAAGCTAAATAATATACACTAGCAAACCCAAGAATAAATTGCACTATACTTATGTAAAACATTTTTTGAGTCCCGATTTTAAATTCATAATTTTATTTTTAAATAATTAATGTCCTCATTTTTGTGTTTGGACCAATAAAAAATATTAATATTGGGTCCACAAGGCTCAATATTAAGTATTAAAATTTCAACTTCCGGTTAAAATTCTCGACATTTTATTAATTGTTAGGTGTTGCACGTCTTCAGGTCATCGGATTGTTATTAAATTCCTCATTTATACATTTTGACCAATAAAAACTGTAAATATTAACTATTGAGTCTAAATGGAGAGAGATCAATGCTGTACAAGCATTTCTCCTAAGAGGTTTTTGGAAAAATAACATAAACTTTTTGAGAGACTTACCTATATTTAATTACTCTATGGCAGTGGAGAATTATTGCGTTAAAACTTAAGTAGTATCTCTTTACAACTAAAGCTCACAATATTGTATTAATATATTTGCCAATATCTCAGAAACTGTTGGTTTTATAAAAATATATTTCATTTAAACGTTTTTAATTTTTAATAATACTATAATTTTGCAATGTCATGTTATTTAGTATCTCAAATAGTTGTGGAGATTACGGAAATTTCCACTTCTGTCAGGTACCCTGAAAGTCATTTCCATGGAAAAATGAAAATAGAAATTTTATTTATAATCTTAATCAACGCCTGGATACGATTTTTAATCAAAATCGTTTAAGCCAATTTTGAGATAATCTATTTTTTTTATCTTTTCGCCTTTTATTAAACTACTCTTAATTTTAAGTTTAAACAGACACACAGACAGATGGAATTGTAAAGACAATTTTTAAGGGTTCGGAGGGTCATGAGACATTGACATTCATCAATATTTTAGGTTAGGTTTTTTTTTACGGTCGCAATATATTACCTTTAGTGTTCGAAAAGTTAAAAAAATATATATTTGCGTATGGATTTAAAGTTATTTGTTTTATAAATATATGTTTCTTATAAAATATTTGTATTATAAATAGATCTACATATTTGCAATGATTAATAATTTCATATCTCAAATAGTTTCGGAGTTATGATAAAAAAATGATAATTTACTCATCACACTGGAGCCCTTAAATTCATTTTGCCGAAATATTGAGGGTAGCCATTTTGTTTGTAATATTTATAAGTGTTTATAAATTAAATATAATCAAAATCGTTAGAGCCGATTTTGAGAAAATCGACTTATCTCTTTTTGCCCTACAGTAAACTACCCTTAATTTTAGCGGTAGATATCCAATTCCAAAAATTCCTCTGGGAAACCCTATGAAAACCCTAGATACTAAGTTTTAGCCTAATCGGTAAAATAGTTTAGGCTCTAGTCGGAGGTACAGACAGACAGATAGACGGAAATTCAAAAATCTCTTTTTCTGATTTAGGGAGTCATGAAACCTCATGATTCATCAAAAACTCTAGTTCGATTTTTTTTACGATCACAATACTTTATCTACCTGTAAGATAGCGACAAAATAAAACACCATAATTTATAATGAAATAAAAAAAATTTAAGCATTGGTAAAATGTTTATTCCTCAAAACCCAAAAAATTTAACTAGGTATAAATTAGACTATCTTCTATTTAGGTCACTTTGTGACACCATAATTTAATTTACTATCTTTATTTACAATACATTTTAAAATGAGTGACTTTTTTTTATCACAATGTAAGAAAAATGTAAGAATTTGGCAAGAAAGAGGTTCAAATATTATTTGATTTGTAGAATTAAAATTATGAATTCATAAGATGTATGTACTGTACATATGGCTAATTTGGCTGACGCTATAAATAGAACTTTTCTTGATTGACATGGAAATGTGTTAACATTACATTTCAAAATAACATTTTCCAAAGGTTTTTGAAAATCAACAGAATCACTATGCTTTTATATCTACAAATATTGGATATTATTATTAATATTATTATATACAAGCTATATTATACATAGCTTTTTTAACCCACATTGGTGGGCACGCGGACTTATGGTCAAGCTCGTCTAGTTTGGTTTGCGTACGAAGGGGTTGTTGGGGTCTGAGTCCCATCTAGGTGTACTGAGGATGTTTCTTCTTAAACGGATTATCACTCTTCCTCCAAGAAACCAGCTTGAAAATTCTAACTCATTGGTGTAAATATGTGGACTCTAATAGTTAGTATAATATGTGATGCCCAAAAAAAAAAAAGTTAAAACCTTCAGCATTACTATCGTAAAGAGCCCTGACCTGAATTGCCTCTGAACATCTCTTCTGGGAGGAGCGAGGCAAAACTAATTAGGGAATGGTTAGCAAATTGTGTCTGGACGGATATGGCTGGAGGAGGGTTGATGGGATATGTCCTTTTGACGTCGCTAATTTGACGGGTAGATGGATTTACCAGTTTATGTTAAGATAATTGTCTTGACTTGGTTTCTTACCTGGCCATGCTCTTAAATAAGAGGATTTAGGGTTCCAAATCTAGTGGAATTTGGTTTGACTCCTTAAGGTCTAGATGTAGGGAACACAAGAAGAGGCCAGTGTTTTTGCATTTTTTTAATAGAAACACATTTTTTGGCCAAGATATAAATAAGATTGCTTCAGTAAAAACATAAAGTTTAATTTTATTCACATGGTGACCTCAACAGTTTTTGAAAATCTGTCATGATCATATCGGTATTAGATGACAAGCTTTCTCGATGAAGAGAGAAAAAATTCCTTGAAATACAGATATTCAAGAACCATAGATGTCACCATTTGAAAAAAGTTTACCATATGTTTCTACTGGTGAATTATTTGATGTCTTTAGACTAAAAAATATTTTGATATAAAAACTGCAAAATTACTTCCTTTAACTCACGTTATCTATACTCCCACTTTAACTAAATTAAGTCCAAGCTCTGAACGTGAGTTTGCCATCTCACTCTATAATGACCCATCCATTCCATAATCCCCTGCCTGACCTATAACCTCCTTCAAATCCATTTTTACACATGGCATTTCGGACAAATAAGGATTCTTGTTTCATTAAGTTTATCTAAAATAGAGTGTTGTGTACATGCCTGTTATCATCCATATACACCACAAGACCCTCAATCTCAGCTTGCGTGCCTTAATTTGGGGTCTATTCTTAATATGTCTGGAGATGCACACATGTTGTAATGTTGGTCACCAATTAGAATGTTATTGAGCCCTTAGTCATCCTTCTGTATTTCTGACCACACACATTCTTAGCTAAGACTTATTGTTCAAAATTTCTTTATTTATAAACTTAGATAACGGGCGTAAACATAATATTTGCAACGTGTCTTTGGTGTGACTTCACGAGTGTCTGAAAAAACATAGGTTTAGATGACTAATATTGATTATTGTGATAAACTAAAGCAATAATGGCCTTTATATAAGGAACGGTTTAGCCCTAGAGAATTCAAAATTTCATAACCACCAAAACATAGTCTTACCGAGTTACAATTCAACCCTATACTGATAAACCTACATTCCATCCCTAACCTAACACCTATTCTATTTCAAATGAATGCTTACATTACTCTCTTATTGATGTCTTGTCCTACCAAGGGGTCTTGTTCCTAGGTTTACCTTTCAGTACCTCTTGTACACTCCGGTCATCACTCATATTGACCACATGACCACCGCACCTCAGTTTGTGTGCCTTGAATTAACTTTATTTATTAACTCAATAGGCCTTTTATTATTTGTATATGCTTCTCCTGTAAACAATATCTACTTTAGGTTTAATTCCTTATAAACAATTGTGTTGGCATGAGCTATCTGTTGATATGTATCTGTGTCTATAAAGAGCTCGGTTAAACAAAAACATTATTATTTATTTAATTTGTGCACCACGTCTTACTACCAACCTGATCTATCTGAATGTCTACACTTCTAGGAAAGAGATAAGAACGGTAAAGTTTAAAATAAAATTTCCCCAAATTTTTGTGAATAAAGAGTGGAAAACCCCCATATCTGGCAAACCAAACCAGAATAGTTTATACCTTAGCTCAAGTTTCCACCAATACGGGCCATAGTAGGCCTACTAACTAAACACTTAATAAACTACTCTTTCTTTGGTTGATGATTGGTAACTAGCCTTAGCCACATTTGTACGTATTGAACTAGTAAGTTGATTTGTGGGATACCTGGATTCCGGGGTCTTAGGGATGTTCTCTGCTTTATTATTATTATTATTATTATTATTATTATTAATTATTATTATATTATTTATAATTCTTCTTATCTTATTCCACGCTTTACGCGTGTTAATCAAGCTAATGTGACAGGAACAAGCATGGTTAAATTTATAATAAATATACAAAAGTCTTGTGTGGAAGGAGAATGGTAGAACATTTAGTAAAAACATTATCAGTACACAGAGTGGAGATTATAATCTCGAGCTCCACTTTACTGGCAAACAAAACTAGATGAGTCTGACATCTAGCCCACGAGTTCAACGGTGCAGGTACCTGCTACTTAGTTTGTTTGAAGAAATAACAGTTACCATATTAGTTTGAATTTAATCTTCTATTATAAGAAATTGCTTAGGCACCCAAGTTGGTGGTTGTATGGTCTATGGTGCGACTATCACAATAGACTAGATTGCTGGGGAAGGGGAAAGTCTGGATTCAAATCCAGGGATACTGTTCTAAGATTCCTTTCCCCCTAAATGGCTCCCCACTCTCCCATCATGCAAATTCTGGTACATTTGATCTATTATTCTACCTTACTCGTTCCTAGCCCATTAGTGTAGTAAAATGTTTATATTCAGGCTGGGTAGAAAGGGTGGGGCGAAAAAAAAGATGTGGTAGTTCGTGGGAGACCCCTAGGTTTTAGACCATGTGGATTAAAAAGAGGGTTCCGAGTATTTATCTATAAATAATATTTAACGGCCCTACGTATACCTGTTTAAATTATGGGCAATGTGTATCATCGCTCGTTTTGTTTTTCCACAGTCTTAGATAAATAATATAGGAAGATTGATGGAAAAAGTTGATAGTTAGGGAGATATTTAGAGTTTATTTGTCAAGCGAACATAAAAATACAATCATATTAATAAAGCAACTATTTATGTGAATCCAAACAGGATTTGAATTTTGGCGTCTTAAGTCAAATTAAAACTCGTAGGAACCAACATACCTTAGCCACTTGCGTTTAACTATCCTATATAAGGAAATAATATGTAGAGCGTAGATTTTAAAGAAATGTACAGGTGTAAAATTAGAGTAGAAAGACCCGCATCGAGGGTCACGCAGACTATAGGCCTACATTACTGTCTTGTTTGCCAGTGACTTTGAGGTTGGGGTTCAAAACCTAGCCAGGTTTACTGAGAAATTTACTTCCTAAATGGTTTGCTACTCTTTCTCAACACAAAACCATCAGATAACTTTTTTTTATTTCTACCTCCCTCATTCCTATCCAATAATTATAGTTTGAATGGATAGTAAGACACAGTCAAAAAACATTTGAGAAATAATCTAAAATGTAAATAGGAAAATAATTACTAAGAACAAGATCGTAATTAATTTCTGGTTTCCCTAGTCAGTCAAAAGGTTAACATTCAAGGTCAGCATTCCACATTACCATTTCATCACAAAAGTTAACATAGGTTTTACTATCGTCTTGCCTAAAATCTTTATTTTTACAACATAAAAAAGTAGAAAATATCAAGTAATAAATCAGTTGACCCATATATAAACTACGTGATGCATGATTGGATGAAACAAGCCCTTGAATACACTGAATTCGCGTGATTGGCCGATTTCCCATACTATCGCGACAGCAGCTATTTTTCATCGATGAACTGATAGGGTGAATATATCGTGGCAGTATACACTTACTTTTTTGTTATATTATTTGTTTGGAATGATAACCCATACCTTTAAAAGAATAAGACACAATTTATTGCTATTGCAACATATTATGTATTTTCAAAATCCTAGGAACTTACACGTCTTGTCTTACATATAAGCTAGGACTTAGATATTATTATTATTTTGAAATTATGAAGATATGAGCTCAGATTAAAGAATTTCTTAAAATGTTTACTGATGATAAACTTTCATTATAACATTTAGACATTAAATATAATTTATACACTTGGAAAAACTATTTCCTTAAAAAAGGTTTTCATAACATTTAAAATAATTCCATTGACTCAATAACAAGACAATTTACTAGAGTCAAAATGGTCAAATAATTAATAATACCATGGTTAAAATTTGAGTACAATAGTCGTTAAACACAAGAGTGAAAAAATGAAAAAGTGTAAAACTTATTAAAATAACAAGTTGAAACAACTTTAACACCATTAGTCGAAAGTTTTGTTTACAATGTGTATGAATTGAAAGTTAATTAAATTTATGAAAAAGTTTAATCATGTCTGAGTCTTATCTGAATTAACGTCTCATTACTCCTTTGGGTATTCCAGATTAGGTGGAGAAATCTGGAGGCTTAATTTTCCGACATGTTACGCTACTCATCCACGTACCATATTCACGGAAACTGTAAACATTGAGATTAAAGAATCTAGTAAGAAATACGGTTAAATAAAGCGCCATTAAATTACATATTTACTTTTACTTACCTATACTAGGAGCTCGGAAGATCACTATCGCATTTAGAAAAGTAAGCCACCTATACCTATCCTGAGCTAGTTCTATCCAGTCCACCTGATAACACCCTATCCCTATCTTGATCTAGTTCTATCCAGTACACCTCATTAAACCCTATCCCTATCTTGAGCTAAATCTACACAGTCAACCTCATTAACCCTATCCATATCTTGAGCTGGTTATATCCAGTACACCTCATTAAACCCTATCCCTATCTTGAGCTAGTTCTACCCAGTCCACCTAGCTACCCCCTACCCTATATTGAGATTGTTCTATCCAGTACACCTCATTAAACCCTATCTCTATATTGAGCTAGTTCTATCCAGTCCACCTCATTACAACCTATACCTATCTTGAGCTAGCTCTGTCCTGTCCCCCTCTTTACACCCTATTTATTTCAGGTCCATCCTAATGTTATCCTCCCATCTGCGTTTAGGTCTTCCCAATGGTCACTTTCCATTGGTTTCTCCAGTCAGTACCCTGAACAAGGTTCTGGATTATCAAGCTGCATGTGCTACCCACCATAATCTGTGATATTTGACAACCCTTACAATGCCTTGTGATAAATACAGAGTATGTAGGTCATAATTATATAACTTCCTCCACCCTACACTATATCCATCCCATTTCTACTCAACTAATTCCCTGAGACCTCTTAAATTATATACAGTTACATTAAATTCATAACCACCCTCATAAGTATACACGCTTACAGTACATAACTTAATTATCAAATGGTCCAGTTTTACGGTTACAAGAAGGTTGAGGCTCGAGTCCCTGCTATATTATGTAGTGAGGGATTGTTTTCATAAACGGTTTCCCCACACTAATTCCTCATAAATGTGTGCTTACTTACTCTAAGAAAAGACTTAAGCATCCCTACCTCCTAAGTGTAGGTTAGTTTGGATAGCCTAGACGGGATACAAAATAGTTTAGTATTTATAAATCAAATGATAATATAGAAGTATATTTTATTGTTGTGCCAACACACCATAGAAAGCAGCCATATAAAGTTTTGTCACCATTCATTTGGCTATTAGAACCTCATACTATCTGATTAGAAAACTCGATGGTCCCGCACAAAATCACTTAAATTGAATTCAGGTCACTGCACATTATCAAATATAAGGAAGGTCTGACACCTTAGATTAGTCGGTAGCGTGTCTGTATACTGAGATAAGGGGCTGGGTTTGATTACTAGCGGTGTGTGATGATATAATCAATACCTTGAATAATTTTTTAAAAAAAGTCATAAGGAAGGCTTGACTAGCACTGTCACTGTTTCGTTATTTGTGTCGGTCTCCATACAAACGACATTTCGCAGCAGTTTATCACTACTTGTGTGTTACCGGCAGGAAATTGAGTGAAATATGGTGTTTCTATATGGTGAGGTGGACACAATAACTATAAGATCCATGCTAAGGAAAGTGATGGACAGCGTCCTGAGGTTTACCTGACGTCCGGGGGAGCTCACCTGAGAAACAGTATCTTTACAAAGTGAAAAAGTATAGTATGCAGTTTGCTTTTATTTAGCTACTGAAAATTTACTTTTCATTAAAAGTGTTAATTTTCACGTAACTAATCGTCTGAACGTTTCAGCTCCTTCCTGTGCAATAAAAGGCAAGAAAAAAAGCTTAGGCCTACTTATAGTATTTATTTATTTGGTTTCTATACATTTACGTTTGTGAATTCATTTTTACAAAGTACATTTATATTGCTTAGCTGAATCATTCCGAATACTAGACCTCTTCTCTATTCTGATTATAAATAGCTGAACATCCTGGACTACTTCGGGAGTCCTCGTGTTCACAAAACAAATATAAACACAAGATTGACAGCTGACTGTCTATGTGGTTTCCATTCCTTGCTGAGGTTTTCTAGAAACAGAGTCACACTTTTACTGGAGAGCGAATCACTACCCAAAGACACTTTTAATGTTCAACGACACTTTTACTGTTCAACTACTTTTTAACTACCCAATAACATCTTTACAGTTCAGTGATACTTTTATTGTTCAACGACACTGTTACTGTCCAACAACCCTTTTACTTTCCAACCATACTTTAGTTCTTCCACGATACTTTTTATGTTCAATGATAACTTGGCAATTCAACGACACTCTACTGTACAACGACACGTTTACTGTCTAAATACACTTTTACTGTCAAAAAAACCTGTTACTGTCTATTGACACTTTACTGTCAGACTACACTGTTACTGTTGCTTATTTTTACGAATAAACATTGATTTTCGTAGGAATGACTGTCTGAAAGGCCATTTTTACCACCATAATCCTACACGATAGTAGAGAGTACAGCATATTGGGATTATAGTTGGAAAATATTCCTTTCAGATGGCTTTCCTACCAAAATCAGTGTATACCCGAAAAAATTAAAAAATACTTGGTTACGAAAAAGTGTTGCTGCCAGTTTGTGTGAACAGCTCCATTAAAAGCAAAGGTTTATTTTAATCATCACGTCTTACTACCTATTCAGGGTATACGTATATATTATAATTACTCTAAGGGGGTAGGGATGGTGAAGGAAACAGTTCTGAGGTAATTTACCCTCATCATCATGGAAGGAGAGTGAGAACCATTTAGGAAAAACCACCCTTAGTAGATCAAACTGGGATTCGAACTCTGATCTCTCATCTTCAGCAGGCCAGCCGAACACGAGGTGATGCCTTCGACCATTAGGCTACTGAAGCGGGTGAACGTAAACGTAAAGGAAAGTGATTATGATAAAGATACTTGCAACGACAAACTGTCGTCCATGTGAACCAGCACTAAGGGCCTATTTTAAACAGGCGTTTATTGACGTGCGACAAGCGCCACGCGCATCCTGGCATTTTTTTTTTATATAGAAGCAGCATATGTCGCCTGTCATGAAAATGATGAGATGAAATTAAAAACAGAGACCAGGATGGCCTGTTCCTTTATTTATAACACTCGTGATGGATCCATTTATAGTTGTCATTTCAGGAACAAATAAGGCGGTAGACAATAAATACCTAACGCCAAATAAGAAACACACTCACTGTCTGCTACAGAATTATACTGATACTGGTATTGAGCTACACTGAGGTTCCAACACCAGTGGCATAGAGTTTGATTGCCCTGCAGTCGCACCAACAAGGTGATACATAAGCTGACGCTTGTATAAAATGCCCAATTGAATAAATTAAAGCTTGGATTGTCATGCGTCACTTTTGACGCAGTGATCTCTAGGCTATAACAACACACCTTTCCGATCGCAGAAACAAAATAACGTGGACAGAGTATAAATTAACTCGTTGTCTCTTGTGTATTTAGACAACGAACGCCACGAAACAAATGTATAAAAGGGCCATAAGTCCAACTAGTTCACAATATTGAAAAACATAGAACTTGTTATGGTGGTCAAATTATCTAAGGTGTCAGTTTATCAGTTGACTATTTTTCCAATGATGAGCATACTTAAGTCGAATTCAGACTACGCTGACGTTTCGTGTCAACAAATCACAGCACCACACAATACATCAGCTTCAAGTGATTACACTCTTCCGATGTATCTGGTGTATTGTGTCGTTTGGACATAAATTGTTGTCAGTTAACTTCTAGATTCTGATCGGAGCAAACCATTTTGTTTACGATTCGTTTGATAAAATTTTCAAGGGGACAGTAGTAAAATGGATGGATGAAATACCATTTGCTGAACTTGATAAAGAGGAGTAGATTGTAGCCGTTATTATTATGTTATTTTCACTGGAACACACGAGTGGGTGGATACATCCCATAAATGGCGGGAGGGTGAATTTGTTGAATTTCATACTGTATGGCCTGAACTTCTTAAAGATGAAGAGCGTTTCAAAGTGTATACTAGGATAATAATAAAGGAATAAAAGAATTTAAATCGAAAATACTCAAGTGTCACGTCCTGATGCTTCAACACGTCTGATGAAAATATGGATGTTCATATCTTGGGCTCATCCGTGCTACGACATGTTAACACACATTCCGGCGTCAGATAACACATAACATGTTACCACACAACACATCACGGCAGTGTGAGCACTTCAATATAATTTATTGGGATAATTTTTTTCACTAAACCGTCATTACACGTTTTAACACTATAAACGTCAGCGTAGTCTGAATTCGTATTTTTTTTAGTTTTCTCCGGATGCACTAAAGTAGTTTTACAAATTTGATTTATCGATGTGGATTTTTACACTTATCATTACTCTAGGCTTTAAACTAATCTTTAATTACCAACATAAAAGAATATATATGCCCAAACTCAATAGCGAAAGGTTTGATTTTTATGAGTGATTAAATTTCAAAACATCAGTTTACTATATTCAGTAATTTTTTGTGATAGCTATGCTCATTTCTGTTAATATGCACCTATCAATAATTAATATTGAACTCATTAAAATATATCTTTCCAACATATATATTTATTACAAAAAAAAGGTCCAAATTTCATAAAAACTTTATTTAATGGGATGTCGTTTTTATTAAACTAATTTAAGAGCTTAGAGTTAATTCATATATATATATTATATATATATATATTATATATATTATATATAATATATTAGCATCGCATCTTAATGACTGTTAAGTTTATACGCCTATTTACTAGTTACACTAATCGCTTAGGAATATAGGAATAAGGAAGGCTTGATTTATAGGAAATGCACCCCCATTTGCATGGAAGGAGAGTGGAAAACTTATTAGGAAAACCATCCTCAGTGCACCCGACTGGGATCGAACCTCAATTTCCCGTCTTCAATTTATATTTTTGGTTTGTAAATATTGTTGTAGCTTTACAAGAAAATAGTTTGATTCTCAAAGTAAATTTTTGCATAAAGCTAAAGTGTAAATATTATTATTTTATTTAATATGTTCAACTCAGATGTTATTAACAACCTTATCTCAGAAATAAGAATGAAGAGACCAGTTTTGAATAAGTCCCCCATAGTGCCTATAGGGTATAGACAAAACCTCAGTGATAGAACATAATTGAATTAGGTTAGATTGTACACACAACAGTTTTTAGGGTGAATACAAGACCTATTATAAGGTTTTCTGTTCTGTGCCCTGTCCTTGCCTCTACCTACACCCACATACGGGGCTACTGGCTAGGATTTGTAGACAAGGTTAGGCTAGTTAAATTACACAAACGACCACGAACCAAAAAAACCACATGACTATTTTCGGTGACCGAAAAGACTACAAAATAGGCCTGGCCTCAAACCTCAAAGCCAAATTCCAACAAAGCCCTCCCTATATTTGTGGTCAACCCCAATAATTACGGTCCAATTTTTATATAATAAAACTTTTAGATAATACACACTTTTTTTTTAAAGTTAATTTCTATAGTATTTTTCCATTTTATTAAAAAAAAATTTAGGTATTAATAATATCTATCAAAAAGTACAAATGTAGACTATACTACTTTACATATCAACGAAAACAAGTAAATAGAGTAAGTAACTTTTCTAACTGTCAGATAAAGTTATACTTTTGTTAATCGTATTGTATGATGCCTTAAATACAGGCAGGCATCTGGTAGGCAAAATAATTTGAATTTAGAGTAAGCAATATATTTTGATTATGTTTCTTAATCCATTTTCAATAGCTTAACAAATGTATAATATTCGTAAATGAACCCGGCTTTAATATTTCCTTATCGCCCTATATTTATCTAAGTAAGGACACTAAAGCTTATATCTGATACGATCCCTCAGCAAATTGGTTGGCCTTCTACTGTATGATATTTACCAAAAATATTAAGACAACATAAATAAAGAACATGACCTTTTGCCGCAGGGTTTGGCAGAACCAGCTATCAGTTGTGCCAACATTGCGGTGTAGAAAATGTCGGATCTGGGATGAATGGCATCCAACTATGAGGCTAAAGAGAAAAGTTTCAGCCAGTTTCTCCTGGGATACTAGTGTTTACGACCAATTACCTATTTATCTGCCCAATTTTCTTCCTAGGTTTCGTTGTATAGTGACAGAAGTCTTAATGGATGAAAACTATTTTGGGCGACGTTTGAAAAGAAACATTTTCTTAGGACTTTAAAAGTGATTAAGAAAAAAAGTTTTGTTTTAAACTAAGAATGTATTTGCGTCAAATATTGAGAACTTCGACATGTTTATTGCATGATTAATAAATTAGCTATCAATTTCAGATTTTGAATAAAAATGGATTGGATATTTGTGTAAGTGTTCATCTCTTATAATTATATCAAATGAATCTCACTAAGACAGTGTTTAATTCTTATACTGTGATGAGATGAGTTTCTGGTGACTGTACAAAATCCTGTTTTTAAAATAAAGCTAACAAATCATATCATTAAGTAATTTAAAACTTCGTCTTACATCGATTTGCAATATTTGGGAATGTGTTTGCTAAAATGAATAGTTTAGTTCAGTAAATATGAAATAGGAGTAAATGTAACATAAATATGATTAAAAAAAATGATGTCATTAATTCATTAAATCAATCTCTTCTCCCACAATACGATATATTTTCATTAATTAATTATATTACCAGCTAAATTGGATAAATAAGGTCGATCATATTAACAGCGTCAGCAAATTTGAGCTATCCTAGCTCGACACAGGAGATAGAAAATAATCTTCGTATTTAAAATATAATATGTAGCCTGTTTTATATGCATAATATTTTGAAATAGTGTATTTGTTATATAACATATTAGAAATGATATTATATATATATATATATATATTGTGCTTAAACACATTTAGCAATGTAAAAAGGCAGGCAAATGCCTTTCTCAGAAATAGAATAGAGTATTTAAAGGCTGACGTTAGTGATATATAACAAGATAGCAAAAATAAGAATATGAGGGAATTTTACTAAGGTATTAACTGATGTAGTAATAGTATAGGGCCAATTTAGTGAAAGATTAGAATGGTAGCCTGATGACGGATTCGAGAGAGGTTTTGAGTAGATAGAACGACCGTTTCAGGCATACTTTGAATGTTCATGATGGATCTGAACTGATTGAGGGTGTCGATTTCCATACTGTTGAACCACCAGTCATAGATCTAAGTTTTAATCAAGTCAAATAAGCTATTACTTAGTTAATAAAACATAAATCTGCATGCATATTATCAATTTAAGCAGAGTTAATAAAGGAAAGGGAGACCTGGTGGTCTAGGGGTAAGGTGTCAAGACTTCTGTGTTGAGGGTACGGGGTTCAATCCTCGGTCCAGGCACAGATTTATCTGATTACCAAACCCTTCCTTCACCTCTGACAAGACGTGTATTAATCACAACTTATGAATGTGTGGAATGCCAGGCCTCCACCGTGGCTTGGATTCCACGTTAAACTGTAGGTCCTCCATTTCATCTCACAATCACCCTACCATTACACATTAGCGAAGTGCGTATAACCAAACGGGTAGTAAGACGTGGTGCTTAATAATTAATAATAATAATAATAATATAATAATAATAATACAGGGAAGTGGTGAAACGTTAGTAATAGTTAGTAAAAGTTAGTAGTATACGTTAATAAATTACTATGTTCATATGGAACCATGAGGTATTACTAAAATAATGGAAGGAAGGTATCATATTACCCATTTACAAAATAGGTGAAATAACAAAGTGTTATGATTATAGACCAACATGCTATACATCTCTTACATTATTTAATGAGATTGACGCCAATTGCAAAGGAAATAATAAAGGGATCAACCATGTGGATCTCGACCAAATAGATCAGTGATGGATCATATTTTGACTATTCGGCAAATATTATAGAAAAGTGGGAATATAAAATGAAGGTTTATCAATTTTACATCTATTTTAAAAGAGTTTACGTTTGAGTAAAAAAAAAAAAGTATATGAAATAGTAGCCAAGTTTGTGATACCCAAAAATACTTGTCAAGATAATTGACGTAGGTTTGACCGACACACATGGTAGGGTAGGGGTTGGATGTCACTTATCAGATACTTGTGATCTAGATAATGGGTTTAAACAAGTAACTGCACTTTCCTTATTACTTTTTAATATATCCTTAGACTATGCTAGTAATGCAATGTAAAGAAGGGTTGACATCAAATTGTACAATGCAGCTATTTAGGATAATCAGATGATTTAGTTTTGTTGGACAATACTAAGAAAGCTGTTGCAAGAAATGCAGAAACTTTATTAAAGGCTAGTATAGTATAGATGTCCAAACGAGTGGCTAATTGAAACATTTATGGGTGCATTTTAGTCTGTCTAAGTCATGTCTAATGTAATGATTTACTGTACCCTGTAAATAAACCTCATTCTTTCGCTAGAGTAGGATATTGTTCAGTTAATAATTGTAACATTAAAACATTAGCGAAAAGTTTTTAGTCTGTTTGTACTTCACTATATGTTTGAAAAAATGATCGTCAAATGTAGATAATTATATTTATGTGCCTTGAAAAGGCTTTTTAATTTGCCATTTCAGATATAGACAAGGTACGACTTCTTAACCGAGTACGCTTTGTACTATTTCGCATAGCGTTTTATACCAGTACAGGTTACGGTACGTAATAATTTTCGTTATTTGTTTGGACTGAGGAATGCCAGCCTGAAAAGCATTACTGTAATAACGTGGCAATCTAAAAACGCTTCTCAGACTGGCATTCCTTAGTCCAAAACATTAGCTCAGTATAACAATTGCAATAAATAAGAATATCGAATTAAAAAAAATATTGATTTTCCTTAAATCTATATAATGTGTTTTTAGCTAATCACGTTCTGACAGTGATAAGTTACGATGTACTGAGGTAATACTTTATTATTTGGAATAGCGTCTTACTTCCAGTATGCGCTACATAATAATTAAGCTAATGTGTTTTGGAGAAGGACTGTCAAATCTAGAGGAATAGATGTATGTTTGCTGAGAAAGCATTTTTATATTTCGATGTTCTGACACTGACAAGTTTTACTACATAGTTTTTGTACATAGCATGGAATTAGCTTTACATACGTTTCAGAGTAGCGCCTAAAATTTTTAAAATGATAGTTTTTTTTTTTTGTGAAAATTATTATATTATTCTTCTTGATTAGTGTTATTTGTGCACAAGTGTTAGTTTTTCAAAACATAGTCTATCAAAGTAAATATTAAAATAAATAAAGCGTTCCTTCGGTCCTTGCTTATTTATTCGATGAGCACCGTTAAATGATTCGTGTTTATATTCGGGGCGTCTAGTGCGTAGTTAGGATGCCAACGTGATGCCAAAGAGAAGGAAGAGGGTGTATGCATACTTGAAAATATGCAAGCTGGTGAGAGATCTAATTATCTTACACTAAAGATGGAGAGTGTCAGAAAAAGTGAATAACAGAGAGTTCTTAGTGTAATTATTTTTTCATTAACGCGAAAAAAACCACATTTATTACATTGTCTTTCACAATTCAAGTAAGCTTTGAGTTTGTTATCGATAAAATGTATGTACTATTTCCAATTTATAGAAACACACGGTTATTTTATGATTTTTTTTGCCCTAAAACACCAGCGCATATGTTAGATAGTAAGAACCTTTTTAGAAAAAAACTAAATATATGTTTTATTGACGACATTTTTCTATGGTTCTTAAATGTATTAATTTTTATTAGCACAATGTCTCACTAACTGTTCGGGTTAAGTACTAACTATGCTTATCCGTAAATGAGGAGCAAGGTTGAAAGTGTACCCACAATAGAATGGAAAGTGGAGTGGAAAAAACTCTTTGCACACCTGACCATGATTATAGACCTGATCTCGCTAGCTTGAACTGTTTATAATAGTCTTTTATAGAGGAATTGCACCTTTATTTACAAATATAAAATTATAATCTCTTAGGAGAGGTACGGAAGAGCATTGCCTAAATATAGAATAGAAGAGAGAGAGGAAGGTAATCGTTAGCGATAAGAGGAGGAAATGAAGTCTCTTTGGCAAGTATAAAAGTAAAATATTCTTGGGAGATTTATAAAAGGTTTTTGCCTGGTTTGAGAGTGGGAGAAGTTAATAGAGAGTAAGTATGAAGGGAATATGTAAGAAAAACTGTTTGGATGAAGAAAGGAAAGAGATAAAATTAATAGAAAATAGGCTGGCCTGTTCCTCCACATTCCTTACTGATACACACACCATGTGATCAACCCACGCACAGTACTCCTTGTCCAATCTCTCCTTCCCCCTCACCCTCCTGAGATCCCAAGATTCCTAAACGTCCTGTAATGCCCTACTTGTCAGAGACCATAAAATATACCATTTTACTATTTATTATGTGGATGAATTGATTGGTTTTTAATTTTTAAGTTAAAATCCAAATATACACGTCTAGGGGCACGTGGGGCTAATCTATTTCAGTCTGGTTTGCTGTTTATGAGAGGGTAAGGGATCGAATCTTGGCTTGGTGTACTAATTATGATTTTTCATATATATGACCTTTACACTCTCCCTCAAATCTAATGTGGGTACTTTTCCTTCAATTCCCTCATCCCTATCACATTAGTGCAATTTAACTACATGAAGAATTACTCAAAGGTCTAGTCACACGTGGGAATTAACAAATAATAAGGCTTTTTAATAGTTTTAGTTAAGGGGTCATAAAATGCCCCCGACTTGGCATGTAGGGGGTATACGATAGCCAAAGTTATAAAATCAATGGTATATGTGGGAGATTCTAAGAGATACCTCTGTCATCAGCAATCTAACTGGGTAAATGGCGATTTTTGACTCCCTCAATCGTGGGACCGGTGGCATCGGTTATGAAATGACACATTTAATTATTAAAGGTTAATAAATAAAGTATATGTAACTCCATTTAAAATGTACGTATACAATTACGCTATCCCGTTATAGCGTGGCATAGCAGCATTTTCCTAGTGAAACTAGAGGATTTACCCTCAAAATAATATTCGATTTATAAACTTTGTCAAACAAGTTTGCTGATGTCAAGTGAATAGTTTGTTCAATGTGAATGTTTGCTGATGTCAAGTGAATAGTTTGTTCAATGTGAATGTTTGCTGATGTCAAGTGAATAGTTTGTTCAATGTGATAAGTGGTCTGAGTGTTTATCTCAACGTTTATTGAATATTTGTAATGGGGATCGTGACAATTTCCCAGGATTATTTTGACTAACAATATCTGTTCAAATTTCACTATGTCCAGGAAAATTATTCAATAACTGCTACGATTAATATGTATGCAGAGAATTAAGTTGAATCTATCTACTAGGGCCTAAATCATTATTTTATTACCAAAATTGTTTTGATCAAAAAACTATGTAAAATATGCTCCAAGCTTGCTTTTACTTCCATATTATCTTAAACAAAAAAAGGATAACTTTCTATCTCAAAATTAATCAAAGCAAGTCTTAGTGTTTTCTTATTAAATGTATATCATGCATATACAAATATATATAAAAAATATAAGAGCTAGAAAATTTACCCATCAATATTTCTTAAGAAATGTGGACATATTAAAAAACTGCAAAGCGTTATAAACTAACAATTCAGCTAAACAACTATAAAATTCTGTGTACATAATCAAAAATAGTACCTAAGAAATATATAAAGGCTTTTTTTTTATTATTTATAATTGTGGTAACATTTATGAACTTATCATTTTATTTTTTCATATAAAACCCACAACATCACAAAATGTTATCGATTCAATTTTATAGGAGTAAGTAAGGGTTGATTGAAATTTCAAACATGCCCAAAGACATTTTATTAAACAAAATAAATACTAAATTTAATTCAAAATTAAACATAAAATCGTTTTTTCTGTATAAATAGACTTTTAATTTTGTACTAGGAGATCCTGTTACCCTACAATAATTTCAAATAATTTTCAATATGATGACAATTTCAAACATTACTTACACAATGGCACATTAAAAAAAATCATAATATAAATTCTATAATTCAACATTTAGAATGCTACTAGAGTCAAAAATCTACGTTCTTCATATTATTTAAAAAAATCAATTTACAGCCTACACATTACATTGCATAATAAATAAATTTTATTGCCTTAATTCAATGATACTTAATAACTTGTATCAAAAGCCATTATACTGTGTACACTATGTGTGACAGTTGATCATGAATAACAATGACCTGAGTAGCTCCAATCATAAAGTCTTGTTCCATGGAAAATTGATATCTTGGTTGAAAAAATATATATTTTAACACACATTTTTATGTTTTTTGTGTGCTTTCATGATTATCTTTAGCTTAACTGAACTACCATATTGACGAATACTTACTTATTCTATGGCATTTGGAATTCGAAAGTTCATTTCAGCACTTAAAAAACTACTAAACCTATAATTATCTTGAGCCAGTTTTATCCTGGCCTACCCCATTACACCCTATCTCTTTCAGTTCCCTTCTAATGTTAACCTTCCATCTGCGTCTAGGGCTTCACAATGGTCTCTTCTCATTGAGTTAACCAGTCAATACCCCTAGATAGTCCCATTTGCGCTGCATGTCCTGCCCACCGTAATCTACGAGGCTTGATGTTTCCAACAATTTCTTGTGATTAGTAAAGGGTATGTAACTCATCATTATGTAACCTCCTCTAATCCTCAGTAGCCTCATCCCTTTTCGGACCAAATATCTTCTCAAGCCCCCTTGTTTTCGAACATAATGTATTTATTTTCGTCATGTAAGATAAGAAATCACGTTTCACATGCATAGAGAACACCCTCTTAAACTATTGTTTAGTTCATTCTTAATTTTACACTCCTTGAAAGCAGGCCATTTGTCAACAATTTACTGAACGAGTAGTTGCATGCACATACCTACAGTATTCGTTTCCTAAACCGAATTGAAGAATGGCCAGTTAAGTCTAATTGTATCGAAAAATTTATCTTGGTTTAATTGAGTAAGACTATTTTTATTTATTTTATTTTAGCAAAAAGTTTTTAAATGTGCATCCATAACGTTTTTTCCACTGCGTACTTATATAATAATAATCGTTACAGGTTACATTTATTATATTTACATCCTCTACCCCCCCCCCCCCCGGAATTTTATCATCACCCTACAAGATTTATTAAATTGATATTTTTCCATAAGATTTAACACCATAAACGTATATAGAATGTTTTAGGTATAAGACGAAGTACTAAATAACTTCTTTCTGACACCACATATTTATATCCAAATGCCTGACACATTTAATAAATACACAGTAAGTAATTCGCTGTTTGTTCACACTTTCACCGTTAAAAATTGACGCCTGTCTCTGTTTTCATACGTTTATATTTGCCCGACATCTCGTGGCAACAGAGGGAACTAAAATTGCAGCATTTAGTTTATGTACTGTGCGGTAGATGGTCTGAGTATAGAGTTGGTGGTCGATAGAAGGGAGACGCATGGATGCAGGCTAAAATTGGCAATTAACAACCACATCCTGCACTCAGCCTAATCAAATTACCTCCTCCTATCTCCTCTATGAAGGTCAAAATTTTTCAAAAATGTGTAAAAAAAGCTTTTCTTTATATTTAAAATACAAACTAAAAAATATTAATTTATTTAAAAAATCCTTTTTTATCACCGCGTCTTAGGCCTACAACATGTTCAGATTAAACACATGTATGATAACTACTCTAATAATATAGGGATAGGTTGGAAGTATTTTACAGGTAATATCCGCATTTGCTTGGAAGGAGAGTGACAAATCATTTAGTAAAAATCTTAGACTGGGGCAAAATTCCGCACTTGAGAGATATTTATTTACAAAATTATAAAACAATCTCTTCAAAACCCGCTTCATGAGCTGTATGTTCTAAGACGTTAATATCCAATAGACTAGACCGTCGATGACAGGAATATCGGTGTTTGATCCTGGTTTTGTGCACTGACGGTGGTTTTCCTCAATTGTTTTCCACTCTCCTCCACACAAATGTGGGTACACTTCCTCTAAATTTAACCTTCCTCATCCCTAGTATCTTAACGTGATTAGTGAATAAGCGTATAACACAAATGGGTAGTAGGACGTGGTGGTAAAAAAGTCTTTGAACATTTTTTAAGTATACGAAGTACTGTATTATAATTATACTTATTTCACTCTGAGGAAACTAATCATATCTTATTAAAATATAGGGGTGGATGTAGACGAGTGACGATCCTTTAGGGCGAGTTTGATAGGAGATTAGACTCACAATACAGACGACCATACACCAATAGGTCAGATCTCAAATCCTGGATGAATAGATACTTTTTATATTATTCTTAATAGGATTTTTCACATAGCCTTACTCTCTTCAGCTAATTAAGGTGAATTTAGTCTAAAATACCTTCCCAATCAGAATATATTTTTAAGCAATGAGTCTTATTACCCTTTGGGGCTCTATGCTTATGTACTAGTTACAATATTGGTTTTAGGAATTAGGAAGTAATATTAATAGGAAGTGTAGCTGCACTTGCGTAGAGGGAGAGTGAAAAACCATTTGGGAAAAACCACCTTAGTACACCCGAACCAGTTTCGAAACTAGATATTTCCGTCATCAGCAATCCAGTCTACTGCAAGAGTAGCACCTCAGACCATGCGGCCACTGATGTGAGTAATATTTTATTTAAACTTGGTTCTAAACGTATAGTTTAGAATAAGAGGTACATTCTCTAAGCATAATAATAAATACTAAACATAAAAAATATGTGATCTCATGATGGAAGTAAGTAATAATAAGACATCTCGTCTACCAAGGCTAGTATTAATAAACTAAAGTGAATTGCCTTAAAATCGTCAATTCATTATAGCCGTGGTTTTCAGCCAGTGATAGGATGTGTACTCTCAGGGCCACGTGACTTTTCTATTAGGGGCAAGTGAAAATAATCTATAATCTCTACTTTCTCGCTACTTTACAGGTAAAGAAAGTATTGTGACTGTCCAAAAAAATTGAACTCGAGATTTTGATGAATTTCGACGTTTCATGACCCAAATAATCTGAAAAAGTGGTTTTTACATTTCCGTCTGTCTGTCTGTTTGTACCTTGGAATGAAGCCTAAATTATTTTACCTGTAGGGCTAAAACTTGGTATCTAGGGTTTAAATAGGGTCGCCACAAGGGGATTTTGTATTTGGATATCTAACCCTAAAATTAATGGTAGTTTCCTTAAGGGTTAGAAGATAAAAAATAGGTTTTATCAAAATCGGCTCTAATGATTTTGATTAAATTTCATTTCTAAGCATTGATCAATATTTCAAACAAAATGGCTACTCTCAATTTTTCGTCTAAACGATTTTAAGGGTTCCTATTTGATGTGTAAATTCTAATTTTTTATCATATCTCTGTAACTCTTTGAGATATGGAATTACTTATCATTGAAATTATGTAGGTCTATTTATAATAAAAATATTTAATTTGAAACATTTATTTATAAAACCAATACATTTCAATCTATACGTAAATATATATATTTTTAATTTTTCGAACATTAAAGGTAAATAATTTCAACCGTAAAAAAAATCTAACCCGAAATGTTGATGGATGTTGACGTTTAATGACCCTCTGAACGCTAAAAAGTGGTTTTTGCAATGCTGTCTGTCTGTGTCTGTTTAACCCTAAAATCAAGAGTAGTTTAATAAAGTTCAAAAAGAGAAAAAATCAATTTTCTCAAAATCTGTTCCGATGATTTTGACTATAAATTGTATCTAGGCGTTGATTAATGTTATAAACAAAATGGTTATGTTTATTTTCCCATGAAAATGACTTTTAGGGTATTTTACAGAAGTGGAAATTTCCGTATCTCCGCAATTATTGGAGATACTAAAAACTTATCATTGCAAAACTGTAATACCTTTAAAAATTAAAAACTTTTATTTGAAATATATCTTTATAAAAGCAATAATTTCTGAGATATTGTTAAATATATTTATACAATTTTGTGAGCAATGGTTGTGAAAATATTCTACTTAATTTTTAACGCAACATTACTCTAATAATATAGAGTAAGTAAATAAGTAGGTCTCTCAAAAAGTTGATGTTCTTTTTCCTTGACCTCTTAAGGAAATTTTTGTACAGCAATAATCTATATCTATCATTTTGGACTCAATAGTCAATATCTAACTTTTTTATTGGTCAAAATTTATAAAAAGGAATTTAATAACAATGCGATAGCCATAAAATGTGCAACCCCTTGTAAAAATGTTGAAAAGTTTAACTGGAAGTTGAAATTTTAATACGAAATGTTGATCCTTGTGGACCCAATATCTATATTTTTTATTGGTCCAAATATACAAATGAGAATTTTAATTCTATAAAAATAAAACTATAAATTTAAAACTGGGATTAGAACATTTTTTTACGCAAGCATAGCGCAATTTTTCTTTAGGCTCTCTAGTGTATATATTATTTCGTTTCACATCTATTACGAGTTTTGAGTAAATATTTCCTTTTTTAGACAATGAAGTGAGAAAGTCCATGTGGGGGTTCCGTACCTTTTTTTTTTTTTCCCCAATTAACCAAATTGAAACATAATACACAAAAAAAAAAAATTATGTTAAACATTCATTGATTTTTATTAGTTTTTGTTGGTAATATGTTTTATATATATATATATATATATTTATTCAAATCTGACTTTCCTAATCTTACTAATATTATCTTTGCTTTTCTATGCAAAATATTTAACCTAAGTGACAGGTAAGCTAACAAATGATTTTACTAAGCCCAAATGTATTTTTACAAAGCTAAGCTATGCTTTAACTAAGCTAAAATATGTGTAGCAATTTTTACAACCCTGAAATATAGTTTATAACAAATTAGGCTTTAAGAATCATTAGTTAAAATTATGCTCGCCCCTCCGAAGTTAGGTAATTCATTATAAAAACACTTGTATGATTATGAAGAAAGGTTTTAATTAATCATAAAATCTATTGGGGTACTTGAGACAATTTTTTTACTAATGAGACTGCTGGGGACGCAGTTGTTAAAAGGTTTAAATCATTTAATTAGAATTTTTAGATTACATTTGGTTTTTTATCCTAAGGCACTCTTCAATTATCTACTTTTGACAATAATTATAGTTAAAAGCACATATACAATACAATAAGTGGAACAAATTAATAAATTAAAATAATAGAACCATTTAAAGATAAAAACATAGAGCTGTCGTCAAGAGTAATTTGGCAACTCTTTATTAAATGTTTATAATGTTTAAAAAGTTAATATCAGGTTTTGACTATTTACTCTTTTTACTATTGACGACAACTTTCTATCTATAACTATAACTCTTGATTGTTTTATTGTTTTACTATACATTTATAATTTACTACATTAATTTTATAATAATTTTTGTGCTTTTAACTCTAATTATTATATTACCCGCCTCGGTGGCGTAGTTGGCTAACGCGCCAGTCGTGTTGAGCCAGACCACCGAGGACAGGGAGATCGAGGTTCGAATCTCGGTCGGGTAAACTGAGGGTGGTTTTTCCTAAATGGTTTTCCACTCTCCCTCCACGCAAATGCGGGTTCACTTCCTCTAAATGCAACCTTCCCAATTCCTAATCCATTAGTGTAATTAGTACTTAAGCGTATAACCTGAACAGGTAGTAAGACGCGGTGCTAAATAATAAACTCTAATTATTGTCAATCATCAAGGATTCCGTTAGAGGATTAAACTATAAAGTGTAACGTAGCTTTTGATATTAGATTATTTAATTATTTTAAGACCATGTTTCACGGTATATCTATATTTATTATATTCATGTGTACGCTATTCCCACCGTGATTATATTACTTATTATATGGGATTAGGCACTTGAAAGTTCTTTGCAGCATTTGAAATAGTATTCCACCTATCCCTATCATGAGCTAGTTCTAGCCAGTCAATCTCATTATATCCTAACTCTTTCTGGTCCATTCTAATGTTATCTTTCAGTCTGTTTCTAAGTATTCTCAGTGGTCACTTCCCATTGGGTTTGCCAGTCAATACATTTAACACGGTTCTAGATTCTTCCATTAGCGTTGCATGTCCTGCCCACTGTTATCTGAGAAATTGGATTACCCTAATAATGTCTTGTGATGACTACAGGATATGCAGCTCATCATTATGTAACATCCTCTGCACCCTAATATATTCATCTCTTTTTGGACAAGGTATCTTCCTAAGCACCTCGTTTTCAAACACCCTAAACTTCCTTTCATCGTGTAAAGTAAGATAGCTTATTTCAGAGCCATAGTAACAACCACTAAAACGATTGTGCTATATTGAGTTTTACATTCCTCATAATGATTATATTGTCTTGCATAGTATCCTATTCCTTCCATGTAGCGGCTTCATACTGTAAAGGGAAATCTATTTTTTTTTAAGCGGGATGGATTGTAACGAATTGCACCATATATGTAATAAACGTTTTCTCTTTTGGAAGGTTAAGCTATGTGTATGTTAGACCCCATAGACGTTTTGTCTTGTAGAGTTATTCCCGAAATTTATCATTTAATCCAAAGTTTTAACACATTCAATAACGAATTTAATCCAAGCTTCAATCTCTGATGCGGCAAAATTTATTTTAGTTTTTCAAACAAAAACTCAACATACTCACGCTTTGGTTGGTAATTACATTTATTCTGTTTAATCAACAAAATAATCTTATTGTATTTAATAAAGAAATATCTTATAAGCATAATGAACTCACTTGCTATCAAATTCTATGTTCATGAAAAAAAAGTTAGTTGATTTTATTTTATTTTAGTTCTACTTTGCTGTACTTAACACAGAGCTGAAACCAATACCCACATTCCAGCACATTGTAAATACGATGTAAATGTATGTTGAGTAGTTATTTTATCCAATTGCTGCATTTATTATCGTTTGTCGAGGGCGTCTCTAATTATTTATCAACCATGGTCAACTGTTTGGCACTGCCATTACTAGCTTTGATACACAGTAAACACTGTAATTGTGAAGAGAATTGGAGTGGTTTTTCATGATTGAGTTTGTTGAACCCATCAGTTTGATTGATCTAAACTACCTTTGGTTGCCATTGGAGATAATCTTTATCCTCTTCGTTTACTTCTATATTTTATTAATTCTCATTTACACACTTTATTTCTTACTTCTTTCTTTTACTGCTTTTCCTCAAGATCAGTTAATCTAAACATTGATATAACGAAAATCGTAAATTGGTATATATTAAGATGTAATGAGGTTGGACTGGGTTGATACTTGAGATATGGATGGTTGGAATATTTTTGTAGGTGTTGTCAACAAAGCGAATCTTTTTAATTTTTTTTAATTATCAAATAGTTATCAGGAAACTATCCATAAACGAATTTCCCCCCCCAAAACAAAAATACAACTTTATCTGTCTTGTTCATATCACCCTCTTTCCAGAAATACATTTCAAGCAAATTCATAATAGCCATTTTCAAAATGATTTATGTTTCAAAAATTCACTCTTTAGTAAACGACCCTTTTATCAAATTTTTACCTTCTTCACCAAGTTAAACCCTCCCAAGAATCCCATTTGTAACCAAATAGTTTTAGCCATTTGTAAAATATTCTAAGTTTTGGAAAATCAGTAAACTACCCATTAATGAGTTTTTACCACCAAAAAAAGGTTACATTGATTTGGTTATACAACACCATCTATAGTTATACATTTGAAACCAAATCGTATAAATACACTTTTGAAAAATGTTGACTTCAAAAAATCACTTATCATTAAGCTATATTTAATTGAAGGGCTAGATTATAAAAAGTGTTTGAGTTACAACCCTATAAAGGATGGCAAAGCTGTGGGCGTTGATGGGATCACAAGTGAAATGCTCAAGTGTGGGGGCACGGTACTACTTGCTAGATTATGTGAGTTGTTCAATGTGTGTACTGGGATTTGGAATGTTCCTAATGACTGGAAGAATGCCGTCATTGTTCCTTTGTAGAGGCAAAGGCAGTAAGAGTGAATGTAAGAATTATTATAGTGCAATTAGTTTGTTGAGTATTCCAGGCAAAGTTTTTGGGAAAGTTTTAATTGAGGGAGTGCGTGAAAGAACTGCGGGCAATATTTGGGGTGTGCAATGTGATTTCATGAAAGTAGAGGTTGAATAGACCAGATATTTGTATTGCAACAAGTGATTGAGAAATGTATGGCAGTAAGAAATAAAGTTTATTGTGCATATGTTGATCTGGAGAAAGCGTATAATCATGTGAAGAGGAGTGTGCTATGGACTGTTCTTAGAGATTATGTTATGGATGCATGGTTATTAAAGGTAATTAAGGCAGTGTATGATGGAAGTAAAGCATGCGTTAGGGTGAATGGAGCTTTGAGCGAATGTTATGACATTGAACAGGGCCATAGACAAGGTTGTGTTATGTCTCAAAGGCTGTTTACAGTTTTCATGGATAAGTGTATTAGGGATGCTTGGGAGGACACGGTGAGAGTGCTGTTATATGTGGATGATTCCGTATAATTGCTGAGATGGAAAGTGACTTGAAGAATGCATTTAATCGTTTGAATGTGTCAACAGATAGACTGGATCTTCATATAAATATCTCTAAGACTAAGGTACTGGTTTAGGATAAGGATGTATAAGGAAATGATTGTTAATTCATTATAAATGGAAAACTGTTAGAACAAGTGAATTATTTTGTGTAGCTGGGCAGAATGTTCTGTAAAAATGGAAGGATAGCTAGTGATATCGACAGATAAGTGTATGTATATCGGAGAGTAATTGGATATATGTGGACTATTGCAAAGAATAAGTTAGTACCAAAAGAGGCAAAGATGACATAATATAGAAGTATGATAATGCCAACGTTGTTTTACGGATGTGAAGCGTGTGTTTGTCAGGAGAAACACAAGATCATGGTGAATGCGGCTGGAATGAGATATCTAAGAAATATATGTGTAAAGATCCGTATGATTAGAGTCAGTAATGAATGGGTGCTGAAGGAGTGGGATTTGAAAGGGAATCCAATAAGTAAGTGTGAATGAAGTGTCTTACGGTGGCTTGGGCATATTGAGAGGATGAGTATCGATCAAGTGACGGAACAAATACATGAAGGTAGAATGTATTAATCAAAAGGAAGGGGTAGGCCATGTAAGACGTGGCTAAATGTTGTAGATGAATGTGTGAAAAAGAGGAACTTTAAGAGTTTTAAGAATAAAAGATCATGTATAGCTCGTTATATGGATGTTGTTAAAGTAAAGGAAGTATGCAAGCATAAGGAAGTGGGGAGAAAATTAGTGAGGATGGATTAAGTACGAAGTTATTTTTTAATTTATAATCACAGTTTCTTACCTACCCTGTAAGGAACTGGCGTGTATATATATATATATATCTTCTTAATATATATAATTCTTCTGTACGTGTGTATGTCACTGAACTCCTTCTAAACGGTTGGACCGATTTTGATGAAATTTTGTGTGCGTGTTTGAGTGGGTCCGTGGATGGTTTAGATTCACAATTGGACCCGGTAGGTGGCACTGCAATCGGGTTCTATGATTTTTTTGATTTTTAGGGACTTTTTGGGGGGGTTGGCTGGATCGATTTTGATGAAATTTTTTGTGTGTGTTTGAGTGGGTCCGTGGATAGTTTAGATTCACAATTGGACCCGGTAGGTGGCACTGCAATCGGGTTCTATGATTTTTTATTTTTTAGAGATTTTTTGGGGTTTTTTGGGGGGGATCAATATAATAAAATTAACTGTACCCGACATACAAATTTGTAAGCAAGATTCGCAACTTTTTTCGATACAGCTGATATTTGTGGAGTTGTGGGCAAAATTCCATAAATGTAAAGTTGTTTTATTTTGTATGTTGTCTTGACAAACACTGAATTTGTAATATTTTTGTAGCTCCCTAATTGGAGTTCATTGTGAATTTGTAATTGTGATGAGCACATAGTATTTGTTTTATTATCGAAATCAACTATGCCACCCAAACGAAAAGCCAACGTTCGGGCAGGACAACGTCTGTCGGGTCCGCTAGTATATATATATATATATATATATATATATATGTATGTATATACATATATATATGTATATATATATGTATATATGTATGTATATACATATATATATGTATATATATGTATATATATGTATATATGTATGTATATATATGTGTGTGTGTGTGTGTGTGAGTGTGCATGTATGTATGTTATTATAGCCCTATAAAATCTAATAATCAAATTCGAACTGGCTGGCTGGTTTGCTTGGCTGGGCTGCTCTTGGCTTGTAAAATGATCTATTTTGGGTTAGTGTTCACACAAAAGTGAAGAATCTTCATAATCTCAAGATAGATAATTTCACAATCACAATACTTTATCTTGATATGAGACAGTGAAAATATTATCACTCTTTTCAAAATAATAGTTGTGTTTTAAAGTCAAACAAATTAGTTACTTTTAACCTCTTCTTGTGGGTAATAATGAGGAGGATAACTGCGGAAACATGTAACCTTATTGGCTTATAGCCTGAACGGCTAGTAAGACGTGGTGCTAAATAAATAAATGTAACCTTATTAGGAAAGCCATACCCAGTGTACCTTGCAAAGGTTCCAAAACCAATGCCCTCAATTGTAATCAAGTTTATTAAATATTTATCTTTGCCACAATTATTAGGTCTATAAAACGGAAATCTTTACAATATTCATCATGCTATTTGAGGTAGTATTTGGAAGAATATATAGCAATTTAATAAGTTGTTGCGTATAACCCGAACGGGTAGTAAGACGCGGTGCTAATAATAATAATAATAAGCTGTTTATTTTACACAAAGATATTGATTGTTTAATGTATTACTGCTCTTACAGTATATAACCTCATTATGTAGCAAATTGTTCAACACAAGAGACAATAGACACAATGATGTGTGTCTCCCCATTTACGGAGTGATTGTTCAAAATAGATTTTATTGTAATTGGTCTGTATTATTTTTTAATGTTTGTGTTATGAAAAATCAAATGGAAATCTAAAGAGTGTTCAACCAATTGACTCTGTTGTCTTAATGTATACTAGAATATCGATCAAGTGTTATTTGTTTAAAAAATATACTATTTTAAGAACAGGCCACTATTTATTTACTAAATTTAAGTTGAATATTCATTGTGAGATCATTAGTGATCTACATACCTTATTTTGAAAAACAAACGTTTCTGAACGTAAATGAGTGTACTACCATGATGATTCAAGAAATTATAGTAGAGATGATTATATCAAAAAGTTCTAAGAGAGTTCGATTAAATGGTTGGTGCAATGTGTCTCACTTCCAGTTTTATCCGTATATTAACAATAAGTTTTATAGGTCTGAGCCATTTAGAATATTAAGGGGAAGTGTTAACAACATTCGTTTTGAAAGAGAGGGTGAAGTCACTGAGGGAAAGATACCCTCAGTAAACACAAGATCAAGATTGAAATATTGACCTCCACATCACCTCCGATAAGACCAGACGATACTGACGCCTATTCCGTGTGACCACTAATGTATTTTATAACGTTTCACTACCCATTCGGGTTACATATTTACTACAATAGAATGGTATGGCTGAACAATCTGGCATTACAGGAAATGTACCTAAATGAATTTGTTTGGAAATAAAGTGGATAATCCTCGAGGAAAAATTATTCTAAGTACGCCAAATTGATATTCGAATCCAAACATCCTTAACATTGGAAGATCAGATTAGACAAGATTGACACTTAGACCTCGTGCCCACCAAAATATGTCCCATTGGTGTAGGCTATTTAGCTAATTTAAATCTACTGAATTAATAATTCTTATTGACAAATACCTAACTGATAAATATATTATCTTATTAACTATTATATATATATATATGACAAGCATTTGCCCACAGATTTGCTAGCATTTGAAAATACATCAACAAATTTGACAAACTCAAATAGTAGATCACAATAAAACTTAGTTAAGAGCTTCGAATGTGCAGACATACCGTAGAGTTTTATTATATGTATTGATTTACTAGCTAAGAAATAAAAATAAAGTAATTTGGAAAAAGCACCCTATAGTAAGCTCCCTATCAACCCAAATAAAATTGTGCTGTTGGTTTAGTACCAAGAAAAAACCCAAACATACCTAATTTATAAGCAACAGCATAAAATACCTGAAAACATACCTACATTTAAAACGCAAATTCAAGCAGGTTAACAAGGGTAATTCTACGTGGAAGTATTATTTCAATGAACACACACAAAAAAAAGTTTAAATTTATATTCCAAAAAAAGACGCAAGCTAAAAGAATACTTTATATTAAGTGTCCTAATATTTAAAAAAATGTTCCGTATGCTTAGTACCAAGAAACAAAACTAAATAAACTTATTTCACAAGCCACACCGTAAAATTACTAAAAACATACTTTGTGATTTTGAACCCCGTCAAAATAGGACAAAATACGCTTTATTGTTAATTTATATCTTTATTCTTTATATTTGTTGCTATCCTAAAACACTCGTTGCAAAGGAGACTAATGATTGGTTTATTAATCTTTCCAAACCCCTCACGGCCAAAGAGACTTACAAAGAAGATTCATATATTAAAAGTTAACAAACTTGAATTGTTACAAATTTAAGAAACAAATGTGAAAAAACTAACAGGTGTTTTTTTTCTATGCTTCCCTCGCTAATGATATAGTATGATGGTATTCCCTTAAGCTGTTCCCTTAATATTAGAGAATACAACAGAAAAAGTCCCATGTCGATCTTATGAGTACTTTATGAATTTACTAGTGACAAACAAACAGACAGACATTCGAATTTACAAATAGACGTTAGAGTTTTATTTAAGGAATAGCTTTTAAGATTACTTACTCTCTGGAAATCATTTTTGGATCGTATATTTTCCTGAAATATTTAACCTTAAGTTATCGAAATTTTCCAATTTAACATTCCCTAGAAAAAGTACTAAGAAAATTGAGAGTTTATATTGAATATCTTACCGGTATTATCAAAGTTATTTGACTAATTACATAGAAAAGAGTTGTATTTTATCTCTCTGTATAGTACATACCTAAATTAGGAATGATTCTCAAAAGAGCTCAATTGAAATGTAATTGAATGAAAATCAAGCAACAAGTCATATGTAAAATTGAAAAAAAAAATGCATTATTTTTATGAACATAAGTCTCTGTTGAATTTTAATACTTCTCTTTTGGTATATTTATAATAAACTTATGATTAAGTTAATACAGTTGGATCACATGTTAACTATTTTCTATAGTAACTCAATATAAAACTGAATAATTGATTATTTTATCCACTTTTTCAATAATATGATACTTTTAATGTATGATGAGACTCCGTAATATGAATTAAGAATCGTGACGAGTGGAGCTACTGTTTTTATTGCAACGTAGCTTATACCTTTGATTACATTAGTTAGGGGAAAACACCTTAATTACAATCGACCGTAATTCCAACCTCAATCACTGGAAATTACCTACCTACAATATGTAATTATATTGAAGTTTTATATAGATGTACAGGCACAAAGAAAAACGTTCCAAGTAAAAAAATTACAAATTATCCATATTGGAAATAATTTAACTATTTGGTCGAAAATTTAAAATTATTAACATATTACATTAGATAATTACCTAAAAAGGTGACTGTATTGCATTTTATAGCAGACGTGACTAATTGAACACACATGTATAGAATAATTTTAACCAGAGACTCAAAATCAGATTTGCGCACTTTGAGAGACTTTTTAATTATTTGAGGTATCTAATCGGCACTTTCTGAAACGACCGATTACCAGCACACGAAAATTTCCATAAGCGAATTTTTGCACATATTCCAGGTTTATTTTACATGCCAAAATTTACATCGGACCGAATGGCTTGACTTCACCTCCGAAGGAGGTTGATCTACGGGTTTCCATCTCTGAAAAATAAATAAAAAGATCAATACTATCTACATTTGAGCCCACAATCATCTGGGTATTGATGCGAGCACTTTACTCAAAGACCACTCAGGTCGACGATAGATTTGTTAGAAGTTATAAATTATTTGAAAATACATTGCTTGTTGTACTGTCATTCTTTGAGATCTCACTCCTTTTCGAAGCTGAATAATTTAAGGATTATTATAATGTAGAATTTGGCACGTTTTTTACATAGATGTTTTTTGTGGTACATCAATAATGTTTGTGAAGATTAGGTTTAATGTAACATGACTTACCAATTTAAAAATTACAAAACGCCATAAGTAACAAAAACAAAGATTTATATATCTTACACTTTAAGTAAGTGTTTCTACAACAAAAAAAATAAATCACGATAGTGCGATGCATAAGCGCTACTAGAACCATCTATTTACGGACTCGCATAAACGTCGTGGTTACAAACATTGTATATGCAGAGAATTTTTTAATATTAACTTTTGAATTATGTTTTCTATCGAAATGAAACCAATTGTTGTGGAATCTAACTACGAAAGCATTTAAAATAATATTCTACTTGGCTGTGATAAAAATTAAGAAAGTCCGTTACTTCTACTACAATCTTCCCCAGGCCCATTTTTTGGGGACCATGTTGAGAATATATTTTTTCTCATTTTACCCTTGGGTTATCTCATTTAAATTCAAATTTTCAAGGCTCTATGTTAACTGGGAGTACTCTATAGGTTTTGAAGATCAGTGAGTAAGTCATAATGTTCCAAAATAAGAATTTTTAAGTCTTGTATCACTTGAACCGGTTAAGTTGGAAACCTCAACTTTGAAAATAAGATCAAAATAGTTCACCTTAACAAGTTGTTAAATTATTACGTTACTATCCTTATTTGGAATGGAGCTTATGGGGAGGTAAGTGTGGCCCAAGTTTTATTGTGAACTTGGCAGGTGGACTAGATGCACCATTCAATATTCAAATTTGAAACTTATTAAAATTTTCATTCTATAAAACAGATGGTTAAAAATCAAAGAACGTAAAATAGAAATTGTTTACTAAGTTTACTAAGTGAAATTTAACATTACGTGTATATATGTATTACCAAATTTGTATCAAAACAATTTATTATAAATCTATTACGCTTTTAATTTATCCAACTCAATTATATCAGTAATGTATAATAAAACATAATTATTTTAAATAATGAAACTTTTATGAAGTCTGTCTCCCCCAAATTATTTGTCTAAGCTCGTATCACATTTGTTACAGCATTAGACTAAGTGTATTTCATAAAGATGTTATTTTTAGTGATACCACATGTTTATGAGATTTTCTAAACTATTTTGGGATCATGGTTTTCATTAGGAAGTACATATAAGTACATTTGTAGAAATATACTCGTAACAATCATCTTGAATATTTTTGTTAATACATAGTTCTCTAGTTATTATATAAACTATTCTCAAAGTTAGATATCTAAACAATTAAAAACTTTTATTTATAGCTATTGGTGTGAATACCCCAAAATAATATATTATACTATAACTTTCTACTAAATATTAAGTCCCTACAATAATTAATATTTTATTTTTAAAAGATTATATTATTTATTTATAAAATAACCTGTAGTTTCTATTATAATTTATATTTCAAAACGTTTTAAAACATGATATTAAACTTATTATAAGCTTTAAATGTTGTAAGAGTTTGCTTACTTTTTTTGATTGTATCCTATTATACCTTGTTACTGTAGAGTGGTAGTATCTACTTCAGCCACTAAACGCACACTTCATCTTAGTACTAATATTTGCTACTAGGTGGCTCGAACAGTCACGGTCGTAAATGGAGCTAGTCAAAGAATTACGGTTATTGGAATTTCAAAATGCGCATGTGCGAGAAACTACTGCAAAGTATGACCCTACATAGAGCGCAAATACTCAATATCATTTGAAAATACTGCAAAGAGTGACCCTAAGTAGCGCTATATACTCGATAACTTATAAAAGCCTACACTATTGCAAAGGTTCAATGGCTTTTTAGCGTATAACATGAACGGGTAGTAATTACGTGGTGCTAAATAAATGCTTAAAGTAAGCACTTAGAATATAAAATTAAAGTTAATTTGCTTTTAACTTAAATTAATGTTTAATTAGAATTTAAGATTTATTTAAAACAACTTTAAATATTCTCTTCAATAATTAGTTGTTGTGGATGAAGATAATAACATTATTTATTTGTAAACGGATTCGTCAATCTGCTAAATTTATAAAAGTTAACCAGTCACAAAATCTGTTGGTGTGTTGTTGGGTAACTCTGCTAGGTTACGTTACTTTAGGTTAGTTTGATCTTCGTGTATATAAAGTACAGTACATGTCAAAGAGTCCAATATAAAATAAAAAATTCAATTTATTATTATTAGACTTTCTAAATACTATTGTTACTATTTTGTAGAGGCACTTGAGGGGTTTCATGATATTTTTTTTCCAAACAGCAGCTCGTATAGTTTGGTAAATGGTATTTTATAATATATTTTTTTTTAAACCATATTCAATTATATATATATATATATATATATAATTGAATATGGTTTAAAAATAAATATATATATATATATATGCGTGTGTGTGTGTGTGTGTGTGTGTGTGTATAAAAGGTGTTTTATGGCATAATTTCATCAAAACTATCTTTCATGATGTTCATTTATTCAAATAGGGTTTTGTGACGTATATTTATAAATTTTCTTTCTTAATGAATTAATTATGCTAACCGTGTTTATTGACGTAAATTGATATAAACAATCTTTAAATATACATTTAAGATATATTTGGTATATTAACATAGTTTTTATTAATCATTAATATGTCGTAATGATCAAGGTATTCAACTAGACCTTTATAAGTATATTGATAAATCCCTAGGACTGTCTCAAACAGTTTAGATTTATTAATAGTTCATTTATTTTTATGCTCGTTTTAATGCTCGTCCAAAACTTACATGAGCTCATCCATATACACAGAATAATAATAGTAAATGTTGACATAATTTATTAGAGGCACGCATAGTTAGAATTAATAACTATTATTGTAAAAAAATCCCTAGAGAACGTGTCCAAGACTCGAACCCACACTTTCCTGGCTTAGAGCTGAGCACAATAGCTCTGATATATCTCTGCTAGTAATTCAAATTCTCGACGTTAAGAGCAGGTTATTTATTGACAAATGGCTGTCCTAGTTTAAGTTACACTCGGAGGGTAATATAACCTTGTCATGGGAAGTGCACTCCAACTACATAATTGAACTAAAACCTTGCAATAAATTGCTTGTGCTTTGCAGACTGCGTTTGAGAGTATGTAGGATGTTTGTTCATAGATTGTCCGCTAGGCCACCAGCTAGACATTCAAGCACGTATTCCTCAACATATTTTTATGAGAAGGGGGTTGTAGTAGAGAAGGCAGGGGGATTAAATGGACGAGGCTTGTAGACATTTTTTAAGAATATTGTTTCTACCTTAGATATTTTTCTAAAAAAACAACCATTTTAATTAACACTTTCTATTGGTTCACCATGTATTACTAGCTATGTGATTATTTTAATTACTCTTATTGGATAAGTATTAGAGAGGTAAATTTTAGAGGAAGTGTACCGTCATTGCTGGGAGGTGGAGGTCAAAAACATTTACTAAACAAAAATATCAGTACATTCAGTCCAGATTTTTTCTAGCACCACGTCCTACTAGCCGTTCGGGTTATAAGCTAATGTACTAATTACACTAATTGGTTAGAGACTAGTAAGGTTTGATTAAGAGGTAGTGTACCCGCATTGGCGTGTAGCGATAGTGGCAAATAATTTAGGAAAAACCAATCTCAGTGCACCCAACCGGGATTGAACTCCGATCTTCCCGCCTTCGGCAGTCTAGTCTAACACGAGAGTAACGGGTTAGACCACGCGGCCATCGAAGCGGGTAGTCCAGATTCGACACCTGGTCTTCCCATCATTGGAAAACCAGAATTTATGAGCATGATATTTAGTCCGCATGTCCACCGATGCATGACGTTAGGGTGGGAGGAGTCAGCAGAACTATTAATGGAAACTCTGCTTCCGGACGATGACGGGCTGGATGACGGGGTACAGGAGACTTGGAGACGAGAAATGACTCAGACGTATGAGAACGAGGATAGGATCGTTCCAACAACCCAGGCCGAGATTATCAGATACATTGCCAAAATGAAGCGGAAGAAGGCACCTGGGCCCGACGGAATCAGGGTTGAGGTGCTTCAAGAGCTCAGCGAGCAGATAGCCCCCTTTCTGACTGGGCTGTTAAATGAATGTACTGCTCAAGGGAGGGTGCCAAACCCGTGGAAACAGAGCGAGGTCATCATACTCAGCAAGGGTGACGACAAGGACCCGCAACTTCCAAAGTCATACAGGCCGATTTGCTTGCCTAATATGTGTGGAAAACTGCAAGAAAGGATAATGTGCGACAAGTTGGAAGAGCATAGGAGAGTTGTCGGTATGCATGGCCAACAGTATGGTTTTAGGAAGGGCAGGTCTACCGAGGATGCTATCTGCGAGGCAATGAATTTGATTGATAGGTGTACGGGGAAATATGTAGTAGGGCTGTTCGTGGACATCTCAGGAGCCTTTGACAATCTTTGGTGGCCAGCCTTATTTAAGAGGTTGAGGGATATACGTTGCCCGGGGGATCTCTACAGGGTCTTTAGAGATTACTGTAGAGATAGGTATGCGACCCTGAGGTGTCCAGGAACCAAGATTAGCAAAAAGCTGACTAAGGGATGTCCCCAGGGGTCGGTCTGTGGACCGGTCTTTTGGGACGTAGGGCTCGAGCCTGGTTTGATGGAAATTGAAGCCCTCCATGAAGCGGCGGGAGTGGTTGCTTTTGCCGATGACTTGCTCGTCATAGTCGAGGCTAGTTCGAGGGTGGAGCTAGAGACCAGGAGCGGGGCCGTGCTTGCAGGGCTTAGCTCCTGGTGTAAACGAGTAAAGATGAGCTTGGCACCGGTGAAGACGGCTTACGTGTTGTTTAGGGGGGGCTCTAAAGAGGAACCCAAGTATCAGGATTGACGGACAGACCATCGGACGAAGTGAGAATGTCAGGTACCTGGGAGTAATACTTGATGAGAAGAGGAACTTTATGGCACACGTAGAGAGCGCATGCGGTAGGGCCCTAAGACTGATGAATAAGATAATCAATATTGGAATGGGCAGGTTTAGGCTGCCCATGCGGTGTATAAGAACGTATCATCAGGCGCTGCTTGCCTCCATCGTGGGCTATGGGGCTAGTGCCTGGGCTTTCCAGCTGAGGCAGGTAGTGCAGAGTACTAGGCTAAAGAGTCTGCAGAGAAATATACTGCTTAGACTCTCTGGAGCGTTTAGAACGGTGGCCACTGACTCGTTAAGTGTTGCTCTTGGTATCTGGCCTTTAGATTTGGAAGTAAGAAGGAGGGCGGCTCTGTATTGGTTCAGGAAAGGGAGATTAGATAAGGTGGAGGCCCTAACGAGAGAAGGGGTCAATACTAAGGGACTGATCCGGGAGTCTCTCCTGGACGAGTGGCAAGTGAACTGGGATAGAAGTGAGAAGGGCAGGAGGACATACTGGATCTTCCCTAGTATTATGGAAAGGTTGGCCATGGAACATCTTGAGCCTTCAGTAGGATTGGTTCACTTCCTTACTGGTCATGGACCGTACAGGGCGGCCCTGTACAGGCTAGGGATGACAGTTGACGATAGATGTGACTGCGGGAAGGAGTCTACACCGGAACATGTCGTGCTGGAATGTGTCCTAACGCGGGAAGCAAGGTTGGAGTTGCAGACTCCCCTGCAGGCGTGTGCAATCTACCATATAGTGCGCGACGTGGAAAGGTGGGGTTTCCTAGACAAAATAGCAGACAACGCGTCGGCTAGGGAGAAGGACAGATACGTTAGGGACCTACGACGAACTAGGTACGACCAATTGGAAGAAGACTTGGACGAGACGAGTATGGACATGGATGTGATGACAAGTGAAGACGAGACGGATGAAGGGGACTTCCTTGACAGAAACTGGTAGGGATAGAATATAATAGATGGGTAGTCTAGGTGGGTTTACAAGCCGGCCGGACAGACTCAGGAATGGCTCCTGGTAAGCCGGAGCCCAGATGAGGGGGGATTCCCGCTGGATGCCAGTGGTGAAAACTGCTGATGAACCAGTGGAAGTCCCGGTTCCAGCTGGGAAGCAAGAAAACGATGGCAGCATGGAAAAAGAAGAGTGCTGGAGAAGGACAACAAGAGCCGGCTAAAATAGAGTAGTGTGTAGTGATTGTAATACAGTAGTGAAAAATTCCTTGTATAAGTATTAGTTTAGGTTAAGTTAGAATAGGTCCTTGGTAGTGGTCTATAGAAAGTAGGCGGAGTGAAAACTCCGGTAGGGCGCCTCCCCAGGTGGTGGTTAGGGGGATGCTCATCGCCGAGACTTGGACCCGCGGCCCTGAAAACATGGTCCCAGGCGGTCGCGGGTCTGCGGAGCGGCGAGGGGTACCGGGGGCATTAAATACCCGGGGCGGACCAACTATAGTGTGAGATAGTAGGGTATAGTCTTTGATGGGAGTTTACGGACGATTAGGTTAAGTGTTTAAATCTACATGTAGTTAATAAAAAAATGGTATAAGGGTAAAAATGGGAACAACAGTTTAATGTAGGAATAGCGCCTCAGTATATAGAATAGGCACTGGGGCAGAATGTAAGGATTAATGAATAAAAAAAAATTTTAAAAAAAATGTCCACCGATGCATTAAAAATAATATTCTGAAGACCCGCAACAGCGGTTAAATGGTCTAACATGCCACTCACGTATTAGACTGGATTCCCATTGATGGGAAGGTCAGGGTTCTAATCCCGGTCGGGTGTACTGAGGGTGATATTGTATAAATATTTTATCACTTTCACCAGTGCATTAGCAGATATATTTCCTCCAAATTTCTAGCTTCCACATTCCTATTACAGCAGCATAAATTATACTTACAGTCCAAATAGCCTGCTTCATTGGCTTCATGGTCAAGGGCATCATTATTGCAACAGACTAGGCTGCCGATGACAGGAAAATCGGGGCTAGAATCACTGTCAGGGTATTGAAAGTATTTTTTACTTAGGGCCTTAAGGGTACTTTACTCGCTTTCCACGCAAATATGGGTACACTTCCTTGAATTTCTACTTTCCTCGTTCATACCATATAAACACATGGTAAAGAAAACGTTAGTACATATGCGTTCAAAGCGAACGGTTATTGAGACTCGATGACAAAAAAAGAGATGTTGTAGTTTATATTATTTCATTCTCCTGCTTAAGGTGGTCAGTTTATGAAGTTTTTATGGCGGAGTTTTTTTCAGCCTAATTAAATAAAATATTTCTTCAATAAACACATAGAATTTAATTTTCTTCACATAATGATATCATAAGTTGTTGAATATCTGTCATAATCATAGCGACATTAGATGATAAACTTTCTAACTGAAGAGGAAATGTTGTCATTAAGTTCCAGGACATTATTGACAGCTATTCAAGAAATTTTGATATCACCATGTGAATAAAATTTATCTCAACCTTCCTATTGAAGCAATACTTTATTTTTTAGTACGAAAAATGTTTTGATACAAAAACTGCTAAGAATTTTTCTCGCGTCCCCTGTATCTCCACATTAAAAGTGTTAAGTGACTTTCAGAATCAGAGATAGGAGTCTAATTTTAAATCCATAGGGTTTCTTTAGAACTATAGAGGTGTTTAAAATAACAAAAAATTGATTTTTAGAATTTACCCTTTGATTATTATTATAAACGAAGTTGGGTACATATTTATTTTAAGTTTGTCCTAGATTAATAATATTTTTAAAATAAATGAGAAATATTTTTAAAATGCAGACTGATCAAATTTCATAATATATTACTATTTGATGAAAATTTAGTCTTTTCTCCCTTTGCTTCCAAACTAAAAACTAATAAATAGGGAAAAATCAAATATTCAAATTTGGTGGAAGTAATGGCTGATAAATTACTTGTATAGACCTATAGGATTTTATAAATTAAGAAAATTCGAAATTTTTTGCTTCAAAGCTTACAATATCCTTTAAGATAAAAATAAATAAAAGGTTAATAGTAATTAAAGCAGATCTAATGAAAAATCTACGTAATTGTTTCAACTAAATATATAAAATCTACAACATTACCGCCTTATAGTATGTGATTGCAGTAAGCCTATGATAGTATACCTGATGCATTGTGAGTGTATTAAGTCTATAGCCGTATTGGCCAGATTTAATGTGATTAAAACAGGCCTCCGACCATATTGGTCTAATCTATTTTCATTATAAAGCTAAAATACATAATTAACCTAGTTTCCTATGATTACAGAAGATCTAATACAGTATAGTCCTAATGATGTGTTTTAGCAGCTTTGAGACAGTGTTATCTTAAGTTACAGTCTTTATTGCAATACGAAGATATAAAATCATGTGTTTATGTGCATTGCAGCTAATAAGCTCTATTTGAAAATTATTTTTCAGCTAATAAATCCTAGAAGTTGTTTTTAACATCGCGTCTTACTACCCGTCCGGGTTATACGCCTATATACTGATTACATTAATTTGCTTAGGGATTAAGGTTTAATTGAGAGGTAGTGCACCCGCAGTTGCTTAAAAAGAGAGTGAAAACTATTAAGGAAATACACCCTCAATGCACCCGACCGGGATTGAACCCCGATCTTCTCCTCTACGCCAGTCTAGTCTAATACGAGAATAGCGCGTTAGAACATCACGCACCGAAGGGGTAACCTTTTAAAAGTGTTGTCTTTATTTGAAGCTTCTATTGTAGAAAAGTATCTCTAATAAAAATTGTATTTATTTGAATATTCTATTGCAGATAGGAATATCTAAAATAATGTTGTCTTTATTTGAAGATTATATTACAGAAAATTTAATCTCTAGGAGAGTAGTGCCTTTATTTGAAGATTTTATTGCTAATAATCTTTAAAAGTTTTTTTTAAGATTCTATTGCAGATAAAGAGTTTCTTAGAAATAGTCTTTATTTTAAGTTTCTATTGCAGCTAAGAATCTCTACTAGTGTTGTATTTATTTGAAGTATTATTGTAGAAATGAAGCTCTAAAACGTGTATTTATTTGCAGCTTTCATAGAAGCTATGTAGTTCAAGATAATATTGGTTTGATGATCTCTGACTATATCAAGTCAAAGTTATTATGCCAATTGAACTGATATATTTTCATCATTGGAGATTTGACACAGTAGCGGCTTGTTGTTCTGTGATCAGAGAAGCTCTAAATAATTGTTAAACTTTTGTCCTATAAGTAAATATTATAAACAGGCATAGAACAACTATGACCCGGTATTGGGATTCTAGAATATATACAACATCGTGTGCGTTATTTCCTGTGATTATTCCAGGTTTAAGAGAGTAAAGATTCCATGTAATTATGACAGCTCTAAGTCTGAATATATCTTATAAACTTTGATAAGTGGATCCAAAACAAATGGTTGGCTCTTGATAATTTTATAACAAACAATACCACAAATTATGGCAAAAATTTCTAATTTTTATCTATAAAATTATTTTTTATTTTAGATTAAAGAAACAATATCGTTATTAGAAAGGAATTAACAATTTTATGATAAAATATTTCCAAGTTTATAAATAATCAAAAAATCACCAAAAATCTTTCAAGATATCCCACTATAAAATTGTTTGAATGAAAAAGGTCTAAAACACAAATAATTTCAGTTGAAAAGATAGGTTTTCAAAATCGGAAGCATTACAACGGAAAGTTGTAGAAAATTAGCATACGCTAGCATATGAAAATACAAGATAAAATCAGACCGATAGATTGACTGACAGAAAATGAAATACTTGGCAGTACCAAAATAAATTATTTAATAACTTTGCATAGTTTCTAATAAGCTAATGTTTATATTCACAGCGTAAGCATATATTTTATTGCTCTAACATGTTTTATATTATTTAAAACTACAAATAACATTTTTAAAAAGCATTAAATTTAATACATGTTTATGAATAGGCCTATGTGTTATAGGTTTATCAATGAAAAGAGGTATTTTATAAAAGCTATATATAAATATTTCAAACCCTATATATTCTAAAGCAAACTCTTGAGACTTAGCTACGCATCCATTACTTTAAAAGTGGTGTGTGTTGTATAATATCGTCTGGTAATAGAGATAAAATTTTGTTTAATTCTCCCAATCATATCAGCATGAACTACAAACTAACAACAAGGAAAGTACGCTCAGTAATATCTACACAGACAGTTTTAAGGCCATTTCATAATCAGATTAAGTATGTTCAAGTGTGGGGCTACACTAAATACGAGACGACACCTAACTAAACTTGAATGGAATGCACCAATATCTTAAAGGAAAATTGCCCATTCCATTCTGATTTAGGTAGGGGTCTTCTTGTATTTAGTATAGCGCCCCACTTGAGGCGTACTAAGACTTACTTTGAAACTGGCCCTTATTAGTCCTTGGATAAATTACTAAATGGAAAACTGGACTAACCCCACGTATGACTAGTAAATTCTTCTCTATTAGTCTTGTATCAAACTAAAGTCGCCTAGAACTGAGGTCAAAAACTTTAACACTTAGGCATAGGAAAGTGTACACGGTTATCTAACGAAACAATAACTGTATTAGTTTGGCGTTGTGTGACTGGCCCCTTTTCTACCCTTTATAACATCCCACCTCCCCTCCCCCGTCACCTTTTCACTTCCCCATCCCTCCTTCTTGCCCTCCACTTGAAGGTAGGAGCATGCAGTGCAGTACCTTGCCGAACACAGAAATAGAGCAAAAATCGATAGAAACCTAGGGAATGACCCCTCTACCTTCCATTCTGGCCTGACCACACCACCAGGCTTTACAGACCTCGGAAGCAGGATTAGAGGGAAGTGCTAACACGGAAAATTAGTCTGGAACGATGTAATATTTAGAAGGGAGAGATGGTCTACAAGTTAGCTCACCTTTGCTTGAAAAGTAAAGCTTCTAGGTTTTATTCAAAGTAACCCGTTTTTTATATCTTGCGATTGATACAAATAATGCACGCTGATTTTGTTACCCCTACTACTTTGTTTAACTACACGTTAGGGCTATTCGAATTTTAACATCCTAAACGTGTTAAGGGAAAGAAATATCAAGAGAAGAGGAAAAGAGTGGGTAACCCTTTAGTAAAAATCACTGCTAATACATTAGAACGGGATTCGAACCAAAACCTCTCCTTCACCACCGAAATTATGATCCTGTAATTTTATTCTTAGCACTCACTGACGTATATTTGAATATAACTTTACCGACTTATCTAAGAAAGATACAAAATATAAAAATATTTTCTGGCCAATGTTAATCGATTTCCTCAAAACTTACTTTTATAAAATTATTCTTTATAGACCAGATGAAAATATTACCTTTATTTATTACTCTTGTAATTGATTGTGTTACTTTTTTTAACTCTAAATACCCACATAATTGGGAATGTAATCAAAAAGTAAAGCTGGTGAGGGAGAATTTACTCTCTGGCCAATGGCAGCTAAAATGACTTTTCACAACAACAACAAAATTACAATTATCCCTCCATGCAAGTCCAAGGTATATTTCCAGTAAGTGTTACCTTCCTTATCCCTACCATATTGACTAAATTAACAAAAATGTGTAAAACCCGAACAGGTAGTGAGTGTGGTAGGTGAGGTGAGGTGAGGGGAAAAAGTAAATTTCTAAAGATAGCCTTATCTGGACATCAAATTTAACTTAGACAGCAACACTCATCAATGTTATTATTCATGTGGGTGGAGGCTAGTTAAAATATAAAAGTAACAGTCATTTTATATTAAATATTAAAACATTACAATTAATAATATACAAGTATACACTGTAACCATCCCAGGAATATTTACTGAGGAATAGACTATTCAACTCAATTATGTAATGTAAATATTGGTCATGTAGACCAACCATTGTCAGTAACATAAACAGTCAGTACCAAAACAACAAGTCATGTCTTACAATCAAGCCAATATGTTTATCACTCAATGTCAAGTAATCTCTCTACCTCACGTTTCTCAACAATGTAACACAAAAAAAGAAGTAACTACTGATGATGGGTCAGACACTATACCATTGAGGTGTAATAGGCTACCTCATGATCATTATATATAGAAGTCTTATGATTAACTCATAGGATTTATTGAGTGTGATAGAGAATTCCTCTTTTGTGGCCTCATGGTCTTAGACAATACTTTCACAGTAAACGGGTCAGCCCGACAAACAACATGATTCCTGAGACGACAGAAACAACAACGCAAACACTAATTAAAAATCTCAACAAATTATTAATTCATAGAAAACTATACTTTACCTCTAAAAGATCTGAGGTTGATAATAATTAGACTTTTTATCACGCTCAACGAACGCTCGCCGATATTTGTTCTTACTGATAAGGATGCACCTACTTGAAGGAACATCATTATACTGCCATTTTAAAATAAATAAATGGAAGTTTGGAAATTTAAGAAATACTAAAAATGTTCTCACTTATCTAGAAAATAATCTGTTGTGACCCCATTAGTAATTTTTTGTTTGTTTTAACAATCCACTTTTATCTCAAATTTGTGACACTTTGCGTAACACATCGTCGAAAATAAGATAACTTTGTATATAATTGATATTTTTTTTATTATTCAAAACAAAATATAGTTTTTTTTAATCATTTCGATACCTTTAAACTGCCATTTTGACGTTAACTATAGTAAATTACCAATCCAATTCCTAAATAACGTGGGTTTATGGAAGCCCACCACGTGTATCAGCGCTTCGGTAGGCCACCCCCTCAAATAAAAGAATATTAAGTAAACATCAAATACTATTCCCGTGTCTTCCTAACTATTCGGGATGCATGCATTTACAGTGACAACTAATTGTATAGAGATGAAAAATATATCGGAAATATATATTTTGCTTGGCAGCAATTTTTTAGAAATAAACCTCAGAAAACCCCAAGAGGATTGTAACATCAAACTACTCGTTCTAGAAATACAAACTAGTGGGCGAACTTGACGTTTAATTCACGTACTCATTGAAGCGTGTGAAATAAAACCATCTCTTGACAGTACGCACTATACAGGTTGTTCGGAAACTCATAGGCCAAACTGCACATATAGTTTGTTCTAACCAAAAGTAAGAAAAAATGCTCATACACTTACATCCAAAAAAACAATGCTAATACCATTAAAGTGTGTTCAAAGGTTTGGCGTACAACGCCTGGAGAACAAAGCTGTGCAAACATGCGTGTAAAACAAGTTGCATAGGAGTTAGGCACGTGGCAGTCCACACCTACCATCTTGGAGCATGGCAGCAGAACATACCACAATTAATAGTAAACAACACACCAGTCCATCCAGAAATTCGAATACGTACTGAGGGTCATTATTAACGTTCCTACATCACAGAAAGTGCTTGCCATTATTATAATTCATGTGAATTTACTTAAATCTGCTCTCATAAACTCTACCACACCGTCTGTAGTTAGTAAATCTATGTTTGGAAAATATTAAGAGTAATATACTCTTTTATTTCTTCGAAAAATTCCAGGTGTCAATAATTTAAAAAGAAAATCTTGTGTAAAAATATAAAGATTAAACTAAACGCTAAATTGCAACCATCTAAGCATTCCCATGCATCTAGGGCATTTGTTTTCAAAAAATGTGCCTCGAGATTAACTAGGTGTTCCATGAAATTAACATTTATTATAAATTAATAAGAGATAAAAATATAAACATTTTAAATATATTTAAATACTAGCATTTTCCCAACGTTTAGCTCACATTAATCCATACGGTACTTCGACACATTCGAAAACTTTACTCGTTAGAAAGGAATGAAACTTCAAGAGCAGCGTCTTATATGCATAAACAGATTCACGAAGAAATACGGACTCGCTCCCCTCCCCTATCTCTCCACAACCCAGCTCGTATCACGTGTCATCTTAGTTACCCGCAATACCAAACACGATGAATGTTCACTAATTACGCCTGGTTTTTGACACTACATCGTTCGCTGATGAGATAGCATGATGATATATTGCTTACCATGGTTCTCTGAAGAATAAGGAGTATAACAAAAGTCACGTCTTGATCCGATGAGTACTTTTTGAGTTTACTGAAAACAAATAAATTGATGTATATCCAAATAGTCTAAAAATTATTTAATTGATATTATTATCGTTTATATTCGCCACAAGTAAAGGAACACATTACAAAAATAAAATGCGTAGAAAAAACTAGCTGGTGTAGACTACCCTGTTCTTCACATGGGGAAGCAAGTTTGATGTACACACATAATTTGTTATCCCAAAGCACTTTGACTAAATGTTTGTGGAAATACCTTAGAAAGTTAGTTGTTGGATACAAACGTATTGGTGACACTAACATCACAACATCATCTGATGTTCTTTATTCTCCTTTTGTGAATACCCCGAATTTAAATGACTACGTTCAAAATAAATGATACCGTGCATTGCATTCTTTCTCTCCTTAATTTTAAAATAAAGACAGTTAATAGAATCTCGTAAAATTGGTGAAACAAAATAATATACACTGTTTCAGAATTACTCCACAAACGAGCATACATGTCAAAAAAACACTTTTACAGACACATTGAGAAAAACGATAATCTCTGTCCACAGAAGAGCATAACGATCAATTACGTAATTCTAATTAATCCATAGTAAATGTATATTTGCTTATAGTCCAGAAACTATTGATTTTATAAAAATATATTCCAGATTAAAATATTTGTAGTTTTAACGGTACTACAACTTAACAATGATAAGTTATTTTATACCTCAAATAGTAGCGGATATATAATCACTATTGGAAACCTGTTCTTATTTAAAGGGCCCTTAAACTCATTTTTATGGGAAAACTAAGATTTCCATTTTGTTGCTTACGACCTAGATACAAAATTTAATAAAAATCATTGCGGGGATTTTGAGAAAATTGATTTTATCTCTTTTTGCCCTTTTTTTGTTGGATATATAATTTCAAAAACTCCTTGGGGGACCTTATGAAAACCATAGATATCAAGCTTTGTACTAATCTGTAAAAGAGTTCCGGCTCTAGTCTGTGATATAAACAGTTAAAGAGACAAACAGACGGCATCGCGAAAACTACTTTTCGTTTTCAGGGGGTCAAGAAACGTGAAAATTTATCGAAATATCAAGTGATTTTTGTGACAATCACAATACTCTACGAAAGGTCGAGACAAAGTAAAAGGAGTATCACTTTACATCAAAGATCTTAAACCTAATAGCATACACTTAAAAAACCATTAAGAAAAGAGTAACAACTGTGTCCACCAAAGAGCATAACAATAAATTTCATTTTTAAATTATTATTATTAGCACCGCGTCTTACTACCCGTTCGGTTTATACGCACTTACGGTAATGTGTAATGGTAGGGTGATTGTGAGATGAAATGGAGGACCTACAGTTTAACGTGGAATCCGAACCACGGTGGAGGCATGGCAGTCATTTTTAAAGATTTGAGTAATATATTTATAGAATCAAATAGCCAAATCTATTATTTATGCTTTTAGTGAGGATTACTCCATCTAGATATCATACTGAAAATTGAAAAATGACACATAGGCACGGGAATAGAACCTGGGACTTTTGACTTAGTACGCCAACTCGGTAGCTGGTCCCAGGTTCGATTCCCATGTTTAGGTGTCATTTTTCAATTTTCAGAATGTGATATCTAGATGGAGTAATCCTCACTAAAAGCATAAATAATAGCTTTTGCAACTTATTTATTTATATTTAGCACCGCGTCTTACTACCTGTTCGGGTTATACGCTTAAGTACTAATTACGCTAATGGATTAGGAATTGTTAGGGATGAATTTAAAGGAAGTGAACCCGCATTTGCGTGGAGGGAGAGTGGAAAAACATTTAGAAAAAACTACCCCCAGTTCACCCGACCAAGATTCGAACCTCAATCTCGCCGTCATCGGCGGTAGAGCTTAACACGACTAGCGCGTTAGTCAACTACGCCACCGAGGCGGGTCCTTTGCTATTTGATTCTTAATATGCAATCCCGTACAGTTATAATAATTGTACAAATGGCAGCAATAGGCCAACTACAGAGTCGAGGATGGCTGAGTTATCTGATAGCTCGTGATATTAATATAATCACACACTTGTAGCCGACGATTTCCGCACGTTCATAATAGGCTCTGCCTTAAAATATGAGTAAAGAATGACCCTGATCACGGGACGATTCCTGGATAGCTCAGTGGTCAGATCATTGGCGTACTAAGCTTTACAGCTCTAAAACTATTGAACATATTTCAAACAAAAGAATTTTATATTTAATAGTACTATATATATATACAATAATAAGATATTTCGTATTTCAACAATTTATGGAGATATGATAAAAATAGGAAATATCTACAAATATATAATACCATAAAAGTCATTTTTATGGAAAAAATTAAAATTGCCATTTTCTTTGTGATGTTAAACATTGTCAAGATACAAAATTAATTAAAATTAACTGTGCAGATTTTTAGAAAATCGAACTTTTCTCTTTTTTCCCTAAGTAAGCTACCCTTAATTTTAGGGCTGGATAACAGATTTAAAAAATCCTTGGGGGAAATCTTAACCTAGATACTATGTTTTTGCCCATTCGGTGAAATGGTTTCAGTTCTAGTCAGATATACAGACAAACGGAAAACTCAAAAACCACTTTTTTAGTTATAAGGGTCTTAAAACGTCGACATTTATCAAAATTTCGACTTTTTTTCTACAATTACAATACTTCTCTCTTCAAGGGGTCGAAAGAAAATGAAATGAATGGTAAATCACAATCGCACAAACTTTCTCATATTGTGTATAATAACGTCGAAGAAAGTCTTCAAAAATAATATGTCCTTAAGTAAGTTTTAATCATAAAAAATATATTTTTAAACACAGTAATGTACGTATAAACCGAGCGGGTAATAAGACGCAGTGATAATAATAATAAGCACAGTAATCACGCTTCAAATCAAACAAATGTTTCATATATATATTTATATATAAAAAATTAAATTTTTATATATATTTATATATAAGAAAATTAAATTTTCAAAAATAAATTATTCATAAACTATCCTTAAAGTTATTGTTATTATTAAAAATAAATATATATTCTTACTTGTTATGAAAAACCTTTCTCAGATATACATTTTGAATTCAAAATTCATGGTCAATTTTCAAAATATTCAATGTTTCTATAATTTGTTGTAAGTAAGCTACTTTAAATTTATTTATTTATTTTGGATAGATAAAGATACATTATTATTGATATGTAAACCACTCCCTCGATACCAATTTAAAAGCAAAGCTCTGAAGCAATTTTTTTTTAATATTCAGATTTTAAAAAAATCATCATTTAGCTACAATTAACTAAATTTCCCCTCCAAAATAAGTATACTGGTTTATTTGTCATGTTCATGTCAATTACAACCCAGATATAAATTTTAGGTAAAAACGTTAAAGCCATTCTCAAAATAGTTCAAATTTTCACAAATTACCATTTAATAAATTACCTTTAACCTAATTTTTACCTAAAAATGTACGTATGATTATTTTTCTTGTCAAACACTATCAAGATGCCCATTTGGAACCAAATCGTTTAAGTTATTTGTAAAATATTTCAAGTTTTTGATAAATCAGTTATCAGTTAACCCCCCTTCAACTAATTTTTGCCCAAAAACAAATTATATGGTGCTATTTTTCATATCAAAAAATCCTAGATAATAATTTTAAACAAAATCTTGTTAGCCACTTAAGAAAAATTTAGAATTCAAAAAAATTACTCACCAGTAATCTACTCTGTATTGAAGAGTTAGGGTGAAAAAAAGTATTGTGGTATAATCATACAGTATTTAAACATCTAAGTTGAACAAAATCAATCAAACCGTTTTGGTTCGTTATACAGGGACAGATATACAAACAGACAAACATACATGGGGACATACATAAATTGTGAAATCCACTTTTTTGGGTTATTATTCAAATGAAACATAAAAGTTTCTCATAACCTCTAGATCTATTCTTTCACGATAACAATACTTTCTCCTGAAATGAGAAGGTCAAAATGAGTTTCACATAGAACAGTTTCTTTAAATAATAACTATACAGAGTTTAATATGTTCATTGTCCCTCGTTTGGATCCTTCCGCAATAGCAATCACCCAGTCTAAGGTGGGAGTCAAAAATAAAAGCGGAAAATATGACATTATATTAGGCTGTGTAAAACAAACAATTCCTAAAAATGTGATTTTCAAAAAAATATTTATGTAATACAGGCTATCTTTTCAATCAGATAAAGTAAAAATATGTTAATTTTTATTACAGTTCCTAGTTCAAATCCTGGTCACGTAACACTATGTTTGAGAACTGTGCGGCCTTAGTCTACCTTAACAAATAAATATATTTAACTTTTTTTCGCTTAGTTTAATTTTTTTGATATTCTTAATGCTTCAAACCTACCCACATAGAAAAATTATTATTTTTATATGTTTTTGTATTCATGTATCTTGAATTAAAAATTAAATTTATATTAATCAATTAAAAGAAAGTTTTCTACTTTGTTTATTAGTTTAGAAAAAACTCTATAAAAAACAACCATTATTTTAGGAAATTTTTAATTCCTTCTTAGCATACTCTAGAAGCAAAGAATTATCACGTGCGATTCTTCCATTATACCAATGTTAAAATGTAGTTCTAGCATTTGACACCACGTGGCAACAAGGTTAAGCTTAACCTGCGCCACTCGGATGTCTTCAAGATTGTTGAAACAACTTTCCTCCCCCCCCCCCCCACCCTCTTTTCACCCTCGCTTTACCTTAGCGAACAACATAACAAAGTCCTTGCTGTTCCCACCCATTATCCTTTTTGCTTGACTGGTTTACAAGCTTTATTGGTACAATTCACCCAACCTTTTACATTGTTGTCAGTATTTGTAGAGAATGAATGAGAAGAATTCCTAACAAAACCAAAATGTAACCGGGCAATGACTTCAATAAAAGTGTCAAGTATCAGTGGTGTGTTAAGGGATCAACAAGCTTAGATTAGAGTTTTTTTCTATAAAGATTGATATTAGGAAATAATCAAAACAATTGTGATATACTCATTAAATATAATATATATAATATTTAAATCAGTGAGCTATGTTTTAACTAATATCTATTATATATATTTTTTTTAAATTGCTAAAATTGGGCATAATTAAAGGTGATGATAAAGGTCACGGTCATGAACACAAAAGAGGTAGGCTAGTAGAGCTTATAAACTAAAAAAAATAGTCGCAAAATGAAAAGAAGTTAAGCTTTGCCCAATAAAGAGTTGAGACTCTAAATGAAGACATGAAATCGACAAATACATCAATTGAATTACAAGATTTGGAAGCTATTCGGTATGAAGAAAGTACCGACCAAATGAAGTAATATAATTTTCTATTATTATAATTATAATACAAATAAATGGTAAGGTTTGTGAGGGATATCTTCAGAAAGTCTCTGTATGCTGTTACTACTGAAACACTAATTTAATTTCTATGTTAAGAATGTAATTTATAAAAAAATCTCTGTTCTAATATAAACTTAATTCCCAACACTAATTGCTAAGAATCCCGCTAATAATCGTTAAAACTTGTATTAGGTTCTTAATTATATTTTAAATAAAATGTTTTGTTAACAATAATTTAATCATTTTTTTTTAGCTCTTTTAATAATATTTATTTAGTTTTTGCTCACCAACCAAAGAATAGTGTATACATCTAATACATTTTAGTAATTTGTTATTTTAATAATATTTATAACACCTCTATTATTTATAAACATTTGCTCTTAGTTTTCATAAAAACAACTACAAAATTACAAATAGCCTTTAAAGCAGTGGTTATCAACCTGGAAGTCGTGACCTCTTGGGGGCGTGAACAGACATTTTTTATTTCAATCCCTTTTTCCAAAGTAAATAAGACCACATAAGTAGGCCTAGACCCAATATTCAAGAACCGATTAAAATCAAAGTCTCAACCATCATACTAGCCTTCAGTAATATTTTTTTACCATTATGCTGTCAATAATACATTGAATTATGTGTAAAATAACGTGACTAAAAAACAAAACTTTTTAATATTTATCTATAAAGATCTCAAAAAGTAGGGGGAGGGAATTTGATTACCTACTATCAAAGGGGGGCATCAGCTGAAAAAAGTCGAGAACCACTGCTCTAGAGATATTCATCATTCAAAACCCCCTACATCTACCCCTAAAAACAATTTATTTTTTGTAAGGTCTTGACTAGAACACCTCCGGCACAAATTTCAAAAACATTTCGGACTAAAACACCTCCAACACAATTTTCAAAAACAGTTTGGGCGCATTATTCGGTGACCAGATGGTCTAAGCCCTATGACATCACTTTTGCAATAGACTAGAATACTGATGGTGGGGGGATTGGGGTTCAATCCCTGTCGTGTGTACTGAGGGTACATATCCCTAAATAACTTTCCACTCTCCCTCTACGCAACTGTGGGTACACTTCCTCTAAATCCAACCTTCCTCATCCTTAACACATTGATAACAGTTTTTTCAGTATCACAAATATTTTCTATAAATGGTACGGCGCATCGCACAGACTTTCTCTCTCTCTTTCTATAAACTCGTAAGATTTCTGAACGGAATAATGTACATCGTATCATCAACACTCCACATAGGAACACGCATAAAATAATATACAATGATATAGAATCAATGAGAAAAGAGGCGCATCTTTGTCCACCTAAGAACATTTCAAACAGTTTAATGTCTTCCACAAGGGTCAACACTTCGTATTAAAATTTAGATTTCTGGTTAAAGTTTTAACATTTTATAAGGTGTTGCAGATCTTCAAGTCATCGCATTGATATTTAATTATTCATTTATACATTTTGACCAATAAAAAATGTAAATATTGACTATTGAGTCTAAAATGGAGATAGATCCTTGCTATGCAAACATTTCTCCTAAGAGCTTTAAGGAAAAATAACATACTTTTTTAGATACTCATATTTAACTACTCTATGGCATTGGAGAATTATTGCGTTAAGACTTAAGTAGTATATGTTTACAACTAAAGCTCACAAAATTGTATTAATATATTTGCAAATATCTCAGAAACTGTTGCTTTTATAAAAATATATGTCAAATAAAAGTTTTTTATTTCTAATAGTCCTACAATTTTGCAATGATAAGTTGTTTAGTTTCTCAAATAGTTGTGGAAATAAGGAAATTAACGCTTCTGTAAAGTACCCTAAAAATCATTTTCATAGGAAAATGAAAATAGCCAGTTTATTTATAATCTTAATCAACGCCTAGATACGAATTTTAATCAAAATCGTTAGAGCCGATTTTGAGAAAATCTACTTTTTCTCTTTTTGCCCTTCAGTAAACTACCCTTAATTTTAAGTTTTAATAGACACACAGGCAGACGGTTTTGCAAAGACTATTTTTTAGGGTTCGGGGGGTCATGAGACGTCGAAATCCATCAACATTTCAGGTTAGTTTTTTTTTACGATCGCAATACTTAAGCTTTAATGTCCAAAAAGTTAAAAATATATATATAATTGCGTATAGATTGAAAATTATTGATTTTATAAAAATATGTTTCGAATAAAATATTTGTATTATAAATATATATACATATTTGTAATGCTAAGTAATTTCATATCTCAAATAGTTTCGGAGCTATTATAAAAAATGTTAATTTACGCATCATACCGGAGCCCTTAAAGCCATTTTGCCGAAATATTGAGAGTATCTATTTTGTTTGGAATATTTATTAATGTTCATAAATGAAATTTAATCAAAATCGTTAGAGCCGATTTTGAGAAAATCGACTTTTTATCTTTTTTCCCTTCAGTAAACTACCCTTAATTTTAGGGGTAGATATCCAATTCCAAAAATTCCTCGGGGCAACCCTATAAAAAGCCTAGATATCAAGTTTCAGCTCAATCGGTAAAATAGTTTAGGCTCTAGTTGGAGGTACAGACAGACAGACAGACAGACGGAAATTCAAAAACCACTTTTTTGGTTTCAGGAAGTCATGAAACGTCAAAATTCATCAAAATCTTGAGTTCGATTTTTTTGACGATCACCATACTTTCTCTACCTGTAAGATAGAGAGAAAGTAATAAATAGTTTACAATGTATTAGCAATTTAGAAAAAGCTATATTTCTACTTCTAATAAAAACTTAATATACCACCAGATTTAAATTTGAGTATTTCAAGTTCAAGCCCAGCTACACATAGCTTAGGTGGACAAATGCTGTCTAATCGTCTTCATTGATTATAAAACACCTCTTTTCATAGAAGAAATAAGGAAAGATGATGGATTTAATCAATTTCTCCAAAAGTAAAAAAGGTTTTTTTAGGAGTGCCTGTTGCCAGAAATTGTACTTAGAAGATTTCCAAAAAAACTTAAATGTTTGGATCCTAATCTATAATAGAAGGGCAACGCGCCATTACTTCGCGAAAGAAAATACAATTAAAGCATACATTGGTGTAAATACTAAGTACTATTAAAAGTTGATATAATTGTATAACTTGTGGGTGAGCTAGATTAATTTAAATATGTAGAATTTGTATAGAATATTACAATATTTATAAAACAGAAATTTATTTTGAATTCAATTAATTTGGTAGAATACAATAAGATGTATTTAGGTTTGCAAATTCATATAAAGTTGACTGATTTTTATTGGAAGGGCCTTATGAGAAGCCTTTTTTCCTAATAGTATTCTACTATTCAGTATTATTTTGGTTGAAAAAAAGAGGCCTTTGCTAAGCCCTTCCAACCAAAATCAGTGTATAGTAGTAGTTCAATTGTACAAATATTCTTATTTGTATGAGTATTATAAATAATATAATAAAATAAATTTGTGGAAATTCTTTAAATCACACGTTACTAGGCTAAGCCTAAAAAGCGATGGTAAAACCAATAGTTACTATTATATTATATTTTCTTCATTTTCAAGGAATTGTTGAAGTATTATATTAGTTGAAAATTTATAATATACCTCTCATACTATTGGACCAGTTATTATGGACAGGAGGGAAAAAATCATATCGTTTACTAATATACAGGATGTATTATAGATAATGTAAGCTATACAATGCTTGAGTGAAAGTTAATTAACTCACTCTTCTATGCAATGGACATTATTTCTCAAAATATGAATTCAGGAAAACTACTTGAATGTGTAATTAATGTATTTAAAGTTTTATACGTGGATTGGACTCTCAAGAAGATGGAAAAGAAATAATTGAGATTTAAAAACATTAGGTTGGTCAATGGTGACTCAGTAAGTATAGGTTACATAAATAGCCATTGTGACATAATTTTTTTAATAAAGAACTGTTTTTAGGAATGCTCAAATTTAGTAATCATTAATATGGCATTATACGCAGTTTATATAGGTAGGTATATATGTTTTAATCCAAGATGACCTACATGATTTTGTTAAAATAATGTGAAACTAATTGTTAAAAAAACAAAGAGGCTATCACATAACACTTTTCGTTTTATTAAAACATTACAATTGGGGACAAAACAATAATTAATAGTTTACATCCTAAGATAATACAATGTCACCAACTAAGTGTAGTTAGATTCGGATCGAAGGATTATTTCCCCCTTCTAAAAAGTTTGCCAAATTTTGATACACTTGTTGGTATGATTAAAATTGGCCATCACAGGATAAAAACCAAAATAATGTATTTGTTTTAAAGGGAATATATATTTACAGAGTTAAGTCGAAATCATAACAAATCTGTTAGAATTAAAACATGACCAAATTTTGGACACCTAAGATGATATGAAAAACTTCATGATTAATTAAATATGAGCTATGTGAGTAGTAGTATATGCTTTCCAAGTTTTGTCGAAATGGTGTAAAGTTGTTTGTTCATTTAGACCACCATTCTTTTATTATATTCCAAATACTTTAGACTAATTTCTACGCGTTAGGTTTTAATATTTGACTGTCAGAATAAGGCTCATTAATTACATATATTAAATGCAGCTAGTAAAATTGTGATACATTTATAGCTTTAAACTTACACAAAATAATTCATTATTTTACCTTGAATATTCTTGCCTCTAAAAAAGGCAGTCCTAAGAGAGATCAAAAACAAAACCAAGCGGATGTATGTGTGATTCAATTTTGGTCGATATCTACAAATTAGTTGGGAAGTTATGAGTGAGACACAGAATAAGCATTTTTAACGTCAGTTATTTTCCCCATTAAAAACCAAAAAATTAAATATTTTGAAACAAAATGACACATTTCTATTTATTATTGTATTTTACTAAAATATCACCATAGATTACTGATCTCATTTTGATAAAATAATAAATAACTAATTTACTTTTACCAGTTACCATAACTTTACTAGACTCAACACATCAACTAGTAAAAGATTACCCTAAATACGAGACGAGCCAGGATGACCAGATAATAGAGCAGTGGCACGCGAACGAAGCAAAATCCCTGTTTTTTGATTCTTGTGATTGTAATTTGTAATATATTAATATATCTTTTAAACCACATCTTACTACCCGTTTGGTTTATAATCATATAAAAAATTTCGCAAATGTGTTAGTAGTGAGGAAGGTTGAATTTAGAGTGAGTGTCTCTGCATTTTTGTAGAGGGGAGTGTGTGTGTGTCAAACCATTTAGGAAAAACACAGCCTCAATACATCCAACCAGGATTCGTACCCTGATCTTCTAGTCATCAGAAGTCTTGTCTATTGCGAGAGTGACACCTAGACCATTCGATTATCCAAACGGTTTCGTGAAGACTTTCTTTGATTTATTCAACGCATGTGATGTCAAAAGAAAAGTTGAAAAACATGCTGTGTATTTGTAGAAAATGGTTTCACTTATTTGTTGTTTGTATTATATATATTTTTTTGTCACATCTTATTGCCCACTTGGCTAGTACTCCATTATTCAACATTTAACTACCCGCTTCAGTGGCCGCGTCATCCAACGCGCTAACTTCGGGTTGGTTTTTACAAAATGTGTTCCACTCAACCTTCAAGCAAATGTGGGTGCATTTCCCCTCAATTAAGCCTTTTAGTCCCTAACCCATTATTGTAATCAGTACATATGCGTAGAATCTGAATAGGTAGTAATACGTGACGCTAAAATATTAATCAACTAATTAATTTGGTTAAGTATAACGTACAAATTAGTTAAGTGTAACGCATCATTTCAAACACAGACTAGTAGATTAGTTTAGGGCGTCACTCTCGTGTTAGCCTGGCTTACTGATGACGGGGAGATTAGGGTTCGAATTCTGGTCAGGTCTACTGAGAATGGGTTTTTCGCTAATTGTTTCCCAATTTTCTTTCCATGCAAATGCGGGTAAACTACCTCTAAAAGGCTTCCTTACTCATTCCTACCTCATTGGAGTAACAAGACGTGGTGAGATATACATATTTTTTTCCAAACGCCGAAAATTAAAAATGTACACAGAGTTCATCTTTCTCTTTTTTCGTGTCTTAATGGTCTGCAAAGTGGCAACAGCGCCTGAGATATTCTGCAATATGGCTGGTGTTGACTATTGTGATAAGACAACGTCCTTCCAAGAAATAGGTAGTGGATGGCACCGAGGGTAGATGAGTGAATACAAGTTTTTACGACCATTCACCAAGCTAGAATTTAAAATGTTCGAGGAAAGACATCTAACTCCCACCTTAATACTTCAGGAGCGTTACAGCCTGAATGGATAGTTTATACGCAGTGATAAAAAAAAAGAAGAAGAAATAATATAGTAATTTTCGGACCTAAAATAGGTGTGGTAACAAAAACTAAAGTTTCTAAAGAAAGCGGCTGGTATCAAGTTTCACTTTCTCGGTCTTTACCCGAAAAGTTAATCAGAATGTCTAATGTGCTACATTCACAGATGGATGTAAAAAAGAAAGGCTAAGGCGCACTTACTAAAACATTTCCTTTACTTCTTATTTAAATCCTAAAATCACTTGGTTAATTGATTTTAAAGGTAACATTCCCAGTGGTATGTGGTCTAAGGAATTAGGCTAAGGTTTCTGAGATTGAGGTAGTTGCCTCAAGCAATACTGCATACGGACTGCATACTCAGTCATATTCGTTGATTGTGAGAAAGGGGATGCATTGCATTATTTATCTTCAAGAACTGACAGATGTTCCTAGATCAATCTCTATGTAATGTTTCCTTGTGATTCTACTTCAAGTGTAATACGAAACTTGTGCAGCTGCTTCTTTTATATTTGTTTTTTCCACAGTTTAAGATTATTTAAGAAACCATTAAGTTTGTCAACTAAGATCAACACGTTTTACTCTTTTCCTAACATAAACTGCATTCAGGCTATTTCAATTGCTGAAAATATCAGACAAGAGGCCTGGCATAACAGTCTTCATAATTTGATTGGGAAACTAAAGTACTGATTTTCAGGAGTAAAGAGGTTAAGTAGATCATTCTTAAGTTCATAAAATCTTGCGAGAACTTTTACCCTTGACAAACAACGCATATCAGTATGAACAACAATTGTATCATGGTGAGAGCCCCTCTTCCATACACATTTGTTTCAGAAGTCATGTTTTTAAATGTGATTAAACGTAATGGAGAATCTTAACAACAGATTAAAAAACACCTTTTAGTTCGGCTGGCATAGTTTTTGTCATTAGAGCCTCACGATGTATGAAGTAATGAGTGTAATCTACGTTCAGAAATTCTGGTTTTTAGTCTTGAAATGAAACCTTTTGATCTTCCAGTCATTGCTGATGCACTGTCTGTAGAGACAAAAACCCACTATTTCCAGCACAGTCCATTGGTTTCACAGGTTTTGGAGATTGAGTTGATGATATCTACCGTCTTGTAATGTTAAGTAGTTCTGTGCAATATAAACATTGTTGAATAACTTTATCGTCGTCATCAAATCTAATGTAGCTTAATCCAATACACTTTTGTCTGATGTCTGTTGACTCCAGCAGCTGCAGGGCGAAAATTTGTCCATTACTCAATTTTCAACTACATTTTTCACAAAATCAGAAGCCATGATATCAATATGACGAGAAATTGTATCATTTATAATGGTACTAAATACACCTATTTTCTTAGCTACGTCTCCTAAAATGGATTTAAAAATTAGTTTTCACGAAAACAAAATCAAATCCTCAGAAATGATATGAGGGTGAATCTTCATGGTTACTACCTCAGCCCCTTTGTAGCTGGCTAATCGAGATTTTTCAGCTATAGTTGATCTTTTTTACATAGATATAGCTTGTTTTACATCAGATGGTAAAAAATTGCTAAAATAGTTATTAATTATTATTGCCGATCATATGACTGTTCTATATTTATATGTAGTTTTAATGTACTTGGAACCATTTTCTCATCATTGATTTTTTCTCCCCACACAAGACATTAAGGAAAAGGACAGTTTTTGGGGCCTGTATAAATTAATCCAAAGTTCATGTCACCGTCCGTTTATTTGAGATCTGTACACATTTACAATATGGCCAGTGGAGCAGATTACATGCAACTCACACTTGCAACTGCTTCGTTCTCATTTACATTTCCACTTTTATATTTCACACATTCACTAGTAATATTTTTCCGTTTTACCAAAAACTTATCCATTTTAGCATTCAACCCTCACCAGAATAATCACCCAAGTTGAATATAGTACATATTCACTAACGCAAAACAAATCAAACATTTAGCAGACAACACTCGTAATCACTCAACACAAATTGTCATGTTCTTGGGTTAGCAGTGGATGCACCTCTATTGTCGGTTCAAAGTATTTCCAAACTAAACGATTACTGTACCAAGATTCATTTGGAGGATGTATACTGTACCAAAGAGATAAAAGTTTAAGAACGATCGGTGTGCCACACGATTCATTTCGAGGACATATGCTGTATCATAAAGAGAAATGTTTAAGAACTACTTATCTAAAAGATGTACATTTAATTTACTCTGAAAGGTAGCAAGCAGTCTTTCCCTGGTAGACTATACCATAGACCTAGCTTCGTATAAGCTGCACCATAGTGTAAACGTTCAAGGTAAGCTTGTTACACCATGATTTTGGTGGAAAGCCTATTTCTTACCAGAATATTACTATATAGTATTATTTTGGTAGTATAAAAGGACTTCCAGAATGGACTCCCCCTACAATTCTGGAAAGCCTTATTCCTTCCAAAATACTAATATATATGATAGAATTCTGCTACAAAATAAAGCCTTCCAAAATTGCCTTTCTGCAAAATCAGGGTACATCTTAGACGGTAGATGAAGGGTACGATAAACAAGCAAAAGGTTAAAAGAATAAGAAAGTTAATGATGTTTCAGAATAAAACACACTTTTCACTAAAATTATTAAATTATTATATCGTTTGTTAAATTAATAAAAAAAATCCCCTGCTATTGCATAAGGTGAAAAATTAAATCAATTTCAGCAAGGATTTCAAAAGAGTGGTGGGTCAGAAGGGCAAGGGTCTATTTGGCATGTGAGACCGTATTGCATAGGTACCCCTATTATTTCAAACAATGCATAAAGAATTAATAATCTAGAATATAATTTCATCTAGTTTTATGCGCTCTTAAAAAGTAATAAATGTAATTTAACTAATTTTGTGCGAATGCAAGGGACTAGAACGTCGCTCGAAGTGTGTACTCGAAAACTTAGTGGATGGGATAAGACAAATATGAAGACTTGGACGCAGTTTGGAGAATAACTTTCGGAACTGGTTGGAACTAGCTCAAGATAGGAATAAGAGTGAACATTTATTAGTACGGCAATAAACCTTTCCCGTTCCTACGCCAGTAAGTAAGTATAACTATTATTATTATTATTATTATTGAAATTATTATAAATATTATTATTAAAATACGTATTCATTGCAGAATATACTTGGTAATAGCGAGATCTAGAGGTGTGCTCAACTTCAACTTAGATGGGCAAGATATTATTCTCTTATTATCACTGGTATATTAAAATATATGGATTATACGTGATCCAGAAAAAATAAATGTTACGGAACTCCGCACTTACTTTCTCACTCTATTGTTTAGAAATGGAAATATTTACTCAAAATTCATAATATAATATATACTAGAAAACCCGAGAACAAATTGCGCTGGACATAGATAAAACATTTTTTTACTCATGGTTTTAAATTTCACAATTTTATTTTTAAAGAATAAACGTCTTAATTTGTATATTTGGACCAATAAAAAATATCCATATTGGGTCCCCGAGGGTCTAAATTTTGTATTAAAATTTTGACTTCCATTAAAAAATATCGTCATTTTACTAGGGGATGCACATCTTATGGGTATCACATTACTATTAAATTTCTCTTTTATAAATTTTGACCAATAAAATAATTAACTATTAACCATTGAGTCTAAAGTGAGAGAGATAGAATTGTAATAGCCGATTTTGATGAGATGGAATTTTTCTTTTTTCATCCTTTAGTTAACTGCTATTAATGTTAGTATTAGATAGACACGTAGACAGGTGGCTTTGCAAAAACCACATTTTAGGGTTCGGGGGGTCATGAAACGTTGACAAGCATCAACATCTTGGGCTAGATTTCTTTGACGGCCGTAATAATTTAACTTAAAAGTGTTGGCAAAGTTAAAAATATATATATATATTTTTGTGTAGCTTTAAAACTTTTGGTTTTATAAGAATATATTTCAAGTAAAATATGTTTATTATAAAAAGATACACATGTATGCAATGAAAAGTAATTTCATATCTCAAAGACTTACGGAGATAAAATTAAAAATTAGAATTTACGCATCAGACCGGAACCCTTAGTCATTTTGTCGAAATGTTGAGGGCAGCCATTTTGTTTGTAATATTGATAAAAGCTTGGAAATGAAATTTAATCAAAATTGTTAAAGCCAATTTTGATAAAATCGATTTTTTTCTTTTTCCACCCTTAAGGAAACTACCCTTTATTTTAGAGTTGGATATCCAATACCAAAATTTCCTTGGAGTGGCCTATGAAAACCAAGTTTTAGCCCAAGTGGTAAAATAGTTTAGGCTCTATCCTGAGCTACAGACAAACTACAAACTACAATTTTGCGATGATAAGTTCTTTAGTATCTCAAATAGTTGCGGAGTTACGGACATTTTTGCTTCTCTAAAAAACCTTAAAAGTAATTTTTATGGAAAAATGAAAATGGTCAGTTTATTTAAAATCTTAGTTGACGCTTAGATACGTAAAAGTAATTTTTATGGAAAAATGAAAATGGTCAGTTTATTTAAAATCTTAGTTGACGCTTAGATACGAATTTTAATCAAATTGTTAAAACCGATTTTTATCGTTTCGGTTTATATTAAACTACTCTTAATTTTGGGGTTAAAAAGACACACAGACAGACAGCATTACAAACATCACTTTTTATGGTTTTGGGTTGAAATCCATCAACATTTCAGGTTAGATTTTTTTTTACCATCGCATTACTTATCTTTAGTGTTCGAAAAGTTAAAATATATATATATATATATATATATATATATATATTTGCGTACAGTTTGAAAGTTATTGGTTTTATAAATATATTTTTCGAATAAAATATTTGTATTATAAATAGATAAATAATTTCATATCTCAAATAGTCTCGGAGATATGATAAAAAAAATGTGAATTTACGAATCGGACCGGAGCCCTTAAAGTCATTTTGCAGAAATATTGAAAGTAGCCATATTGTTTGGAATATATACAATTTTTTTTATTGAAATATAATCAAAATCGTTAGAGCCTGTTTGAGAGAATCAACGTTTAATCTTTTTGCCATTCAATAAACTACCCTTAATTTTATGGTTAGATAACCAATTTCAAAAAACCCTCGGGGCCACCCTATGGAAACCTTAGATACCAAATTTTTAGTCCGATCGGTAAAAAAAATTTGGCTCTAGTCGGAGGTACAAACAGACAGAAAGACAGACAAATGGAAATTAAAAAACTTTTTCGAATTTGGGGGGTCATGAAACGTCGAGATTCATCAAAATCTCGAGTTCGATTTTTTTTACGATCACAATACTTTTTATACCTGTAAGATAGCGAGAATTTAAGAAGCAATATTATTATTTTAAACGATACTTTAATTCTATTGTACTTTTGAGTTATTTAATCTTTTTGTAGGTGAGAGGAAGGTGGTATTTGGAGCTAACTGTAAATCTAGTCATTGGTGATTATGTCCAATCTTGTGTTAAGCTACAGCTAAGTTAAATCCAACCAGAAACACTCAAATAAAAATCATTGTGTCCTTTCGCATTTTAAGTTTAGGACACGTATTCATAGGACTCCATAAGGGAAGTCATCCTAATTAGGAATGGAAAAGGAAATGTATCAAAGTTTTATTTATTATATTTTGAGAACTCGCGATTTCAACTTCAACTTTAAATTTCCAGGCACTATACAAACCACTATTTTCCTAAACTATAAATTGGACTGGGATTTTGTTTTATATTTATGAGTACTTTTAAATTACTCGCCAACTTAAATTTGTATGTATGTATATGTATATGTAATGTATATGTATATGTAATGTATATGTATATGTAATGTATATGTATATGTATTTGTAATGTATTTGTAATGTAATGTAATGTAATATATTTACGTATTTACGTATACGCATAGCTTTTTTTCTACATTATTAAAAAGGATCTTAGTCAATATTCTAAAGTACGCTCCCAAAGGCATTTTATATTTAACGAATGAAGTTTTTATTTTAAAAATGCATCCAAAAGCTGATTTATTTAATATTTTATATTTATAAGAGATCAAAAGCTAAAAAAACTTATTTACTTTTGTCTTTTAACATTAACTAGCAATTTAAATTTGAATGAAATAACAAATAGTGATAAATGCATCCAAATATATTCAACGTTTTGTAAAAAAGTAGTAATAGTTGAATACTGTAATAATGTTCTTCTTTAAAAAAAACTCTATAGATATAAAATGGACAATGATCTATTTACTTTACAGTAGAACTTTATTTACATATATTTGAGAGATTTCGGATAATACATAATAGTTAATACTACTGTTTATTAATTTATTTAATTTTATATATTGTTTAATTGATTTAGTCCTATATATATTAGCACATTGGTTGACTAGAATCAAGGTCCCTTTATTAAGGTTCTTGTATATATATATATGTAAGATCCCTTACTTTGACATCACTATGTAACCTCCCACTCTGTCATCACGTTGTAACACTTCTGACAGAACTGGGTAAGGTTACTAGTTTTGTCTGGGTGCCCGGTAGCCAACCCTTCTACGCGCTACCGGGGCACCGTAGGGACTTACATGGTCAGAATGGACCCCGAGCGGTAGGGGTTGCAATGGATGGTCGTGGGGAGTGAGACTCGCAAGTAGTCCAAGAAATTATATTTATTAAGATAGTAAGAGACTAAACTACTACATGGAAATCTATTAAATATCCCGTGACGAGGGAGCCGGCGCGATAACGGTCTCGCAACCCTCCTGCAGACCCGCGATCGACCCTCCGGCGGGGTAACCCAATAGATCACATTTATACTATCACTACTCAGTCGTGCACGCGACTGACACACATGCACACCGCATGGCGTCCAACATTCAACAACCTCCTTTGGTTCTCACACAACTCGCTGATCTCGATATTTCACCCGCCAGGAAGGTCCATCGGTCACTCCTCTCACTCGTCAACAGGATGCAAGCTATATGAGCTATTTGCTATTCTCAACAGGATGGTAACCCAACACTCTTGACTTCCAAGGAAATGTACAAGTTCAGGTTAACATCCTGCCAGAACAACCTTAAAATAATTATGCTGTTACATTACACCCCCCTCCGAAAAATAAGTGGAACATTCATGAGACACTTATTTGTCTTAGGTGGTTTTACCCTTAACACTAGTTACTAGACAAGTCTGGCAAGGTAACAACAATAGATTGTGCCTGCGTAGGTATTGGGGTTACAATGCTAGGAGCAGGCATACTAAAACATTTAACCAATGACCCTTTAAAATTAAAGACTACTACAGCTACAATAACAAGCAATACCAAAGGTGTTATAGTTGAGCCTAAAATTATAGACAAGGACCTAGGGTTTCCATTGAAACTATGGGCCCTAATTTTGTCTACTACTTGATTAAAGTCCACTGGATTAATCGATTGGTTGACAAAGGCATCAATCTCGTTTATTAGTTCACTAGAAAAAGTAACGTTTTTTAGAAATATTTAAATTTGATTCAAAATTTAAGTTTCCTAGATCTGGAATATATATTAGTGGCAGTTTATTGTGAAAATACAATGTACCATGAACTGACGCTAATACCTTGAAATCTCTACTAATCATGTCACAGTTACTAGCATTTAATATGACATAAACCCTCGGAGTTAAAAGTTCACTACTTAACTTCTTGTTAGAACTATTTTCTATGGATTGTATTAGATTAATAAGATCTAATCTAACATTTTACATACATTCACTTACCCTAAGCAATAAATTGTTTAAATCAATGTGAGAGTTAATTACGTGTATAGACCTTAATAGTCCATCTACACCCTTGCTGAGCTCACTATAATGACATTGAAATATGAGAGATATTTCTTAGTAAGCTGTTGTATGAATTTTGAATTATTTTTTTTTTTTTTACTTTATATTCCAAATTTTTCATTACTAAAATATGCCTATTCATATTAGAAACAACATCATCAACATCTTGGTCCAAACCTTCAAGTTTTTGATTTTTTTCATACAACTCATAAGAATCTAAAGTGCCAAAACAGTTTTGTTTACCAAGTTCAACAGTTTATTGTTTTCTACACTTAATTCCATCAAATCAAAATTTACTACTACCTTAAAACTGCTATCAGTTAAAAATATCATTCCTATCCTTTCAAACATGACTCCATTAGGTAATTCACTAATTTTCGTTGCTTCACTTAATGCACTGTGAAATACACAAAAATAAAACACTAAAGCGAACATTTTATGTGCGCTTTCTGAGGTTATAAGAATGGGAGGAGTGCTCCGGTGACGTAGGGAGGTTGGTGTCCTTCTTCCTCCTGGAAGGCTGGCTCTCTCGCGTGACTGGTCGTGGTCGGCTGGCATCGAACCTCGAACCGCTGCTAGGGCCACCTGACCTACTGGTGTCCTTGGCAACCAGTGGCGTCTTTCCTGGACGACCTCTCGGCCGCACCTCAGCGTCGTCGTCACAAGGTACAGGGAACAACTTACCCAAATATGGCTTAACCCTATTTGTGTGAACAATAATAGTGCGAAAGGGTAGTTGCACCTTAAGGGTTACCGGTGACAACACTTCTAACACCAAATAGGGTCCCTTATACTGAAGTTGGAATTTTTTTATCTGACCACGTTTTAAAACTGGATTAGAAAGATACACTAAGTCACCAACTCGGTATTTGGACACTACACTCTTCTTATTATACTGAGCTGCCTGTTGTTGGAACGCTTGATGATTTCTTTTCTTGACAATTTTCCACACACTTTGCAGTTTCTCAGCAAGGTCGCTCACGTGTTCGTTTGAGTTCAGCGGAAGCGTCACAGAATCAAACGGAGTCATCATTGGTCGCCCATAAACAATTTCATACGGAGTCATTTTTGTACTTGAATGTAGTTTGGTGTTATAAGCTGTAACGACATAAGGTAAAAACACGTCCCAGTTGTCATGTCGACTATTTACAAAATGACTCAGCATTTTAGAAATCGTTTGGTGTACTCGTTCAACGCGGCCATTTCCCTCCGGATGTGCTGGTGTAGTTCTAAGTTTAGTGACATTGAGCAATTTGCAAACTTGCACCATTATTTCTGACATGAAGTTCGAACCCTGGTCACTAATAATAAATAAGGGTGTCCCGAACTTCAACACCCACTGAAAAATAAACACCTTCGCTATGGTCTCTGCACTCTGATCCGGTATAGGTATCATCACTAAGTATCTAGAAAAATGGTCAATCATCGTTAAAATATACTTGTTGTTGTCTCTGGTTTTTGGTAAGGGACCGACTATATCTAAACCTATCCGTTCAAACGGAGTGTTTGTTTCGGGTAGTTCTTGAAGTGGTGCTTTTGTTTTTCCATATTTGTTTCTCTGATTGCATGAGACGCATCGTTGGACGTAGTTATCTACATCGTGACGTCGATTCGGCCACCAGTATTTTCGTGCCACCCTGTAGTTTGTCGTTCTCTTACCGCTGTGACTGGACAAAACTGAGTCATGACATTCTTTTAGTACGTCATCACGTTTTGACTCAGGTACCACGATGCGCTTCCCGTACTTGGTTTCTCGAAAGAGTAAGCCATTAACCTCCTGGAAACTTGGGTTGTTTCTCCAAATTTGACAATCGGTATCTTGAGATTGCTGCTCTATTAGGTCCTCTGGGGTACTGAGTTCGATGGTTCTTATTTTTCTACTTAGTCCATCAGCATTTCCATGGAATTTTCCTGGTCGATGACACACCGTATATACATATTCACTAAGACGTAAACTCCATCTCATTAAACGACCGCTAGGGTCTTTTAGACCCAATAACCACTTAAGAGCGGCATGATCCGTAATTATCGTAAAGGGTTTGCCCAGTAGATAGCAACGGAATTTATTGACACTCCACACGACTCCTAGAAGTTCTTTTTCCGTGGTGCTATAATTAATTTCTGCTTGGTTCAGTTGGCGAGATGCGAAAGCAACAGGGTGTTCTTTACCCTCAACCTCCTGAGATAACACGCAACCAAGTGCATAGTTGCTAGCATCTGTAGACAAGATAAATGGTTTTTCAAAATCAGGGAAAATTAATACTGGAGACGAAGTCAATGCATTTTTTAAAGCTTCCATAGCATCACTGCAGTCTGGGGTCCACTCTAACGTTACTCCCTTTCTTAGTAGTTTCGTTAGGGGCTGCGCTTTACTCGCATAGTTTTCAATGAATCTACGATAAAAGTTTGACAACCCTAAAAATGATTGAAGTTCTTTGACGTTATTCGGAATGGGGTAGTTTCGGACGGCTTCGACTAACTGGGGATCACATTTTAGTCCTTCATGACTTATGTAATGACCTAGGTAATGTACCTGAGAGGCCGCGAAGTGGCATTTATCAATATTTAAGGATAAATTGGCCTGGTGCAACCGATTCAAAACTGCCCGCAGTCTTTCAGCATGTTCTACCATGTCCTTGCTAAATATTATTATGTCATCTAGGTAAACCAGTGTTTGAGTAGGTGTTAACCCATACAATATACCATCCATCAGTCTTTGGAACGTAGCCGGGGCATTTCTAAGACCAAAAGGCATTCTAACACATTTGTACACCCCTGTTGTAGTTATAAAAGACGATTTTGCTTGGTCGTCGGGATGAACACATAGTTGTGTGTAGCCGCTAGTCATGTCCAGGCACGAAAAGACTTTACATTTAGACATGTTTTCAATTGTTTCCACTAAATTTGGTAGCGGATGAAGGTCTGGGGTAGTTACTGCATTTAAACGTCTATAGTCAACACAAAATCGGAATTCAGGTTTTCCTGTTGTAGACTTCTTTTTTACAAGCACTATAGGAGAGCTCCATGGTGGATCATGTATTTCCCTGGGTTTGATAAATCCGGCCTTTAACTGGTTCTCAACCATGTCTTGAACTAAGGCCCTTTGGTGATAAGGTACTCTGTATGGTTTCTGTGAAATAGGCTTCGCATCTCCGGTATGTATTCGATGGTGTACTAATTGGGTAGCAGGTAACTTCTCTCTTTCCCTAAAGATATCCTTAAACTCTCGTAAAATAGGCATCAAAATGTTTTTATCTTCCTCTGACAAATGATCTAGTTTTTTATTCAGTGCAGCTTCGAATTTAGGGGTTGCAGTCTCCTTAACCTCACAAGCTCGTACAACTTTATTTTGACCCTTACCCTGAGGTAATACAAGGTCCGTGGCATACAAACTTCCACATGAGTTTTTTTCACTACAGATGACGTCATCTTTGTTTACATAACAAACGCTAGCAATTACCGCCCCTCGTGGCATTTGGACAGCCACAGGGCTCATATTGACAACACTTATAGGGACTCTGACCCGGTTTCCCGCCTTTATGGCAACACTAACACTTCTAGCCACATAACAGTGTTTATCTTCCAGTGTATCGCTTTGTATAACTGGTTCTACTAAAAGTAACTTTTCGTCAATGACTTCGGGGAGTTTAACTTCAGCTTGAATTATCTTTCTTGCGCCCGGGGGCATTTCTTCAGTGTGCATTAAACGTACTAGAACCGGAACCATTTCCACAGCGCAGGATGAGGTAGCTAATCTCATATTTACAACTGCATTAGTTCGTTGGGGCCCTATTTCGGCTCTTGTTCCTAAATCATAAGATTTATGATGAAGGTTCAACTTCCGTTTTTCTACGTTAATAGACGCCTGGTTTTTCAACAAGAAATCTAATCCAAGTATGCCTTCATAACGATGACAGCTGGCATTTACAACCTGTACATTTACTACATAAACATCGTGGTTTAGCTTGATAGTCACAGATATTTCTCCCAAATTTGAAATTCTTCGTCCTCCTAGACCTGCAATTTCATACTTCGGTTTGGAAATACCCCTATTTCCCACAACCTTTTGCCACATTACTGAAACTTGAGCTCCTGTATCGACTAACAACCTGCATGGTTTTCCCTCATAGTTTGCAAGAACTATAAGCTCTTCTACACTAGTCCTCTTCACTGTCAGCGGAAGTTACAGGGACGAATTTTATTTGGACTGGGGGTCGTGGCTTAGCCCAATCCCTTGATCGTTTGGGGGAGGTTTCTTCCCTTCAAACCTGTTCCTACAAAATTTGGATATATGTCCCTTGGCCTGACAATGGAAACAAACTAACTTGTTGATTGAACAAGTTTTAGCTAAATGACCGTATCTCCTACATTTATGACATTTAACCTCATTGTAGTTCGTAAAAACTCGTTTTTCCGTTCGTCTGTCTTCAACAGGTCGACGGTCCACTTCTACTATGTCAACTGCGGATTCTATTGCGTCTTGGAATGATTTAGGCTTTGAAAGTCGTGTCAATCTACCTAAGTCTCCAGACAAGCCATTTAGAAACGCATCTAACGCTCTCTGGTCCGCCTCAAACTTTATTGCGGCATTACCCTCTTCACTATCCCCTAAATCATACGTATTGACGTTGATTTTTCTTATTCTATCCGCGAATTGCTCTACAGTTTCATCTGAACGTAACTTGCTTCGGGTCAGCTGTTCTCGGTAATACCTGGTAGTATTCTTCCTCTTGAAACGCTTCACAAGCTCTTGTTTCAGGGCTTCATAAGTCGTAGCTTCCCTACATTCACTATGCGACAAGGTAAAATCCTGTGCTTCCCCTGAAACCCTTAATTTGGCTACTGCTAATTTTTCACTATCAGTCCATCCACATAGCTCTGCCGATTGCTCTAACTTTGTGAAAAAGGTGTTCACACTATCCTCTGCTCTGCCTTGAAATACTGGTATGCTAGGAATAAGAGAGAAATTCCTAACATACATGGTGGCTGTTACTGATTCGCTTCCCTGACTCGTATTAGCAGTATGGTTCATACGATCTTGCCTTAAAGTTTCGTTTTCTACTTTTAAATCACGAATTTGTGTCATTAAAAGATCTATGGCTGTTTGTAAGTCGAAGTCTCGACCCTCTACTCTTACTGGGGGGGTAGCCATGATAACAATTTTGCAATGAAATATTTTAAATTTTGGAATATTTGTCCGAATATAAAAATGAAACTTCAGAATTTTAAATACATCTTAAAATAATAATTGAACACACAAATAGGCCAAACCATATCAAAGCAGTACAACTCCCTACCTTGTTGTTGCCGTTGTTGTTGGGGATGACGTTTTTGAATGACGTTTGTGACTGACAGTTGTGACGTCACTACTCTCCATCCCAGCTGGCTAAGATTTCCGACTCATCTTTTTCCTCGATAGCAGCTGCTACACGCACACGCGCGTTTATCACTCCGTTCGTGACTTGCGGTACAAAGTTTTATCAGTTCATATCGCCTTTCTTCCACCTCTAGCATAATCAAGCTAGCAGCACGCGTAGTAGAACATCTAATCAGATAGCTCACTTGACATCAGTTTTATAATATTTTAGTTATGTCCCGACAGGCTATCACTTACACATCGCTTATTCCTTTTGATAACACTTTATCACTCAGTCTTCACTTTGGACGCACTTTGCTAAGTCCCGATCCTCACTTCTTACACCAGTTTGTAAGATCCCTTACTTTGACATCACTTTGTAACCTCCCACTCTGTCATCACGTTGTAACACTTCTGACAGAACTGGGTAAGGTTACTAGTTTTGTCTGGGTGCCCGGTAGCCAACCCTTCTACGCGCTACCGGGGCACCGTAGGGACTTACATGGTCAGAATGGACCCCGAGCGGTAGGGGTTGCAATGGATGGTCGTGGGGAGTGAGACTCGCAAGTAGTCCAAGAAATTATATTTATTAAGATAGTAAGAGACTAAACTACTACATGGAAATCTATTAAATATCCCGTGACGAGGGAGCCGGCGCGATAACGGTCTCGCAACCCTCCTGCAGACCCGCGATCGACCCTCCGGCGGGGTAACCCAATAGATCACATTTATACTATCACTACTCAGTCGTGCACGCGACTGACACACATGCACACCGCATGGCGTCCAACATTCAACAACCTCCTTTGGTTCTCACACAACTCGCTGATCTCGATATTTCACCCGCCAGGAAGGTCCATCGGTCACTCCTCTCACTCGTCAACAGGATGCAAGCTATATGAGCTATTTGCTATTCTCAACAGGATGGTAACCCAACATTCTTGACTTCCAAGGAAATGTACAAGTTCAGGTTAACATCCTGCCAGAACAACCTTAAAATAATTATGCTGTTACATATATATATTTATATAAGGTTCTTGTATATATATATATATATTTATATAAGGTTCTTGTATATATATATATATATATATATATCGCTCCCGGTCAATAATGTCATAATCTACATATATATATATAGAATCTAACCTGAGGCACTTAGGTTTGTAGCCAGGTTTATTGACCACTATACTATGGGGCTGGTTATTAACGTTATTGAGAATAGTTTTTTTAATTTACTTGCCTTTAGATTTCTCTTGCCATATTTTAAGTTGTGAAAATTTAACTTTTCCCCTTTGCCCTTTCTGTTCCTGTATGTTCAGTTTTGCGTGTTAGAGATTTGTATTTTTTTATCGCTCTCCCCCCCCCCCCCCACACACACACACTTTGCACGCTAATGGCCCTGCCTTGAGTCCACGCACCCACCACCCCACTCCATCCCCATTCCACTTCACGTGCGTGGCGTGTCGTGTCGCAATATGGAGGGTAGTGGGGAATGGAAATGGCAGGGGCGATGAAAAGGAAGGTTGACGGGGGTTGGGGGGCCTACATTTTGACTTGCGGGTTGGACGTTCATAATTACAACGCTATATAAGTGGCTTGTTCAAAGAATCCATACTATTTAAACAACTTTTTTTTCCAAGATGGAAATTAACCTTCATATATATACACCCATCATTGGATATATTTCAATTAATTAAATATGGTTGAAAAATTCACCTGGACATGGTAATATGAACCTTAAACCGTTGGATTCTTGTGTTAAAGTAATTCAACCATCAAAATTTATTCACAATTTAACAAATATTGTTTGCTATAAATTGGGTGATTCAAAGATTTAAATCTTTACAGTTTACGAGTAATAAGTGGTGAACTTGCTCTTTATGATTTTTAAAGCAACATTGTTAAGATAAACCAGATAATGTATTAAAATGAAATTGAGTATGTATAGACATTAATACGTGATGTACAGAATGAAATATTAAAATATTAATAAAATAAATAGATTTAATAATATAACTTACTCAATGAAATATTAATATTATTGAATATATAGTTTTATAATAAATATTAAAATTCATAATATAATGCTAAATTTCATATAGTTAATATAAATATTTTACTAGTATATATATATACTATTAATATTTATATAATAAAATATTTATATTGATATAAATATTTATATTAATATTTATATTAATATAAATATTTATATTGATATAAATATTTATATTGATATAAATATTTATATTGATATAAATATTATATTGATATAAAATTTATATTGATATAAATATTTATATTGATATAAATATTTATATTGATATAAATATTTATATTGATATAAATATTTATATTGATATAAATATTTATATTGATATAAATATTTATATGATATAAATATTTATATTGATATAAATATTTATATTGATATAAATATTTATATTAATATAAATATTTATACTAATATTTCAAAAGCGACCGCCCAGTCTTCCTATGTATGCTGCGTTACAGTCACAAGTTAATTTACAAATTCCACTTTTATTGTAAATATTTTGGTTATTGAGGTTAGAGTTGGATAAATGTTTACTATTGGTATTGTTAGTTCCGAAAGCTATCTTGATATTATGTTTAGTTAGAATTCTGGTGATTTTATTGGTTTCAAGGCCTGTGTAATTAAATTTTATCCATTTACCTTGACCCACCCAAATGGGGCCAGACTGGACGGTCGCTTTGAAACGCTATTCTGAGCACATCAGTGACTTTAAATTTAATAGAACCAAATCCAAATTTGCTGAACACTTAAAAATTTCAGGACATCAACCAACTCCCATCTCCCAATGCATGAAACTTCTGCTACCTTCCAATAAAGGTTTATAAATGGACATTGCTGAAAACCTCCATATCTATAATGCTTCTTTTCATCATAAAACTATTCTTAATGAACAAACTAAATTCGAAAGCCAATCCCTTATTCACACAATTAAATTTCTTCCACAAAATTCAATAGTCAAAACTCATAATTTTAATCCTATCCCTCCCAATAACCATGCCCTCTTACCATCGTAATTAGACCTGTTCGGGCCAGAGTCGAGAAGATTAGAACCTTATTATATCTTTTCCACCTTTTTCTCATTCTTCTTAACCTTAGTTTTCACATTTTTCTTTTTTATCTTGTATCTATCTACTGACATCATCAAACACACTAGCGGCATCTTTAATAACATAATTTTATTTTCCCATCATTCATGTTGGTACCAGAAGTTTCTGCATTTATTTCTTAATATTACAATATAATAATTCATATCAATCACTACTTTGTGGATAACATCGGGGAGAACACCTTAACCCCATTTGAGAGGTAAGCTTGATCGTTTAATTCTGTTTATAATTCAACTATTTTTACAAATTCACGTCTGACTACATAATACAATCTCGTCCTTGTTATAGGTTAGTATTGCTACATTTTCTTATATTTATCCTTCAATCTTCTATCTTCATTTTTACATTTTAATATTAAGTTATCTGCATTGGTTTGTCTCAGACCTGATGATGGCTGAATGCCGAAACATGTCGTCATAACTTCAATCCAACCTTGGGGTGAAGGAATGTTTAGGAGAGGAATTAACCTACTCTGCCAAGGAACGACCTATGAGCACTAATTAAACCTAATATCATCTTCATCAATTTTCTCTCATATTTATTTAAACTTCACATACATAAGTATTAAAAGCCAATGTCGGGTTAAAATTTTCTTTTTCTTTTTTTATTGAAATTAGTATTTTTATAAAATTAGCATAATACAACTTCTACAGTGGTCTACTTCATTTTACCACTTTACACTATAATCCTCCAATCTAACATGTCTATCCACAAACTTTTATGATGATTCCAATTTAATGTGTATTTTAACATGTTGACATGAAATTAACCAATTCTTTATGAAAAATGTTTTAGTGATATCATATGTGGTAATAATTTTAAACACATTATATATTAACTGTAATGTTTCATCTAGCCATTATGTTACTACCTATTTTTTAATACATCTTTCATATGTTTGTTTATTGTTTTCATAGGATTTCTAGTTTTCTTTCTCTTAATTAGCAATTGACTGATCCTAAACAATCTTCAACTTGATTTTTTCAACTTTTAATTTTGACTTATAATGTAATTTCACATAGTATGTGAAAAATATTTTTTAAACACATTATATATTACTATGATGTTTCATCTAGTCATTATGTTGCCATCTTTGTTCTAATACTTTTTTCATAAGGTTAATTTTTGTTTTTCATAGCATTACTGTAATTTTCTTCTTTAATTATTAAATTGTGACTGATCCTATACATTTTTCAATAACTTAACTTTTCAAGTCATCATCCTTTTAAAAATTTTGATATAAAAATTCAACTCTTAAGGAGTAGTTTTGGTTTACGTTATATTGAAAAATTAATTCCTTTACATTTTTAATATCTTAACTCCCAATTTCCATTAACTACTTCCATCTTGAGAAATAATCTCATATAGCTCGTTCCTTGCAAAATATTCTTAATCAATTTCTCCTTACTAAAGATATAATGAATATAAATACAATCATTTGAGGTTGGCAATACCCTTACACGAACTGCAGGGTAAAAAATTAAATACATAATGACTTTGTTCAAAGTGAAAAATGGAGGTTAGGTTAGGTTAGGTTAGTTCAGGTTAGGTTGGTTTAGGTTAGCTTAGGCTATGGGTTAGGGCTGAATGGATTACAGGTTATAAAATTGATGTGCGCCGGCTGACAAGTAAACTTTATTCCACAATTTGAGTGTGCCCAGTATAATACCCCCTTTAATTACTAACCTCCTAATCTTTAACTCCCTACAATAGTTATTTAAAATAAGTGTACTAAACATATTGATATTAAATAATCGTAAGCTTCTTACTAACATGAATCACTGGTTGAATGGTCTAGGACGTCACTCTCACAAAATACTGGACATTTGATGACGGGGAGATAAAAGGTTTCCATCTCTGTTGGGTGTTCTGAGGTTTAGTTTCTTAATAGACTACCACGTAAATGTGGATCTACTTCCTCTAAATTCACCGTCCTTTTCCAAAACAGAGTAATTAGTTCATATTCCAGAACTCAAATGTGTAGATAGTAAAAAAATAATCAAAATTCTCTAATTGTATTTGCATTGGGCGAAATTTAACTTTTTATTATCAACGAGCTTATAAGAATTATAATACCATAATCGCACTAGTTGGGTTTTGAATTCTGGCTTGGTGGTCTGAGGATTTAAAAAAAAAAAGTTACTATTCTCCTTACACTCAAATGAAGAAACTTTTTCCATTTATTTATACCTCTCTCCTCCATGTCTCATAGTCGTGATTACAATTTTTATAGCCCGGTAGGATAGAAATACATGAAGTTTTTGGAAAATACATAACTGAATGTTTTATAAACTTCTATGTTTATCAGGTACGTTTAATACTTTTATCCTCTACCTTATTCCAAGAAACAAATAAACCACTGTTACTATGATTACCAGAATAACGGGGAAAACATAAAAGTACTTTTGAAATTACATTTATGTGTTTGTCGAATAAAGCACTGTTTGTTTTATTTTATAGACTTTATTTGTACTTTAAAATATAAAAGTTTTATAATGGAACATTTTGGATTAGAAACTTAACTGGCACAGTTTAGTTTAGTTTATAGATTGATCAGAGGGTGTCGAATCTAATTCTGGCTGGATTAATATATTTTTTTCACACTTTGCTGTTTTTCACGATCTTTAAATCTAAAGTTAGTTTAGCTTCCCCTCTCTATAACCCCCTCTCTACCAATCATCTACAATTTTGTATTGCAATCCACAATAATGAATTTAAAAGAGTACTACGTTTCAAAATACTATTTATTGACATAAAAAATTATAAATTAGAATAGTGTAATAAATATGACATTATATATTTGTGTGATAGTTCTTACACCTTCCTCTAGAACGTGGTGCTAGGGTTGATTCCAGATTGGATGCAAAAGTTATTTATCAACGTTTCTGTAGTTTAGTTATTGTGACAATATTAAAAATTAATTTTTATACATTATGTATGATTGGATATGTTCATGTAAGTTTTTCATAGCCCTAACCGATGCGTAATATCCAATTAATAAAAATATTTATCTTATGTGACCACCATCCTTAAATATTAATAATAGTTAAAAGCAAATTAGTACCAAAGTTAAAATGGACTACTTACCTTTCATTTGAGAACTAAAAAATCGACCGACTATGATAATCTTACTGAATAATTAACACAGTTTTATTTGTCTTAATTAACTCCTAATCCAACAAAATGATGGAAGAGAGAAGAACAACAGATGCATTTAAATATAATGGTCAATACCTAAGGGCTTTCATTTGACTAATTATATTTAAACAAATGAAATAACTTAGTAATATTTTTTGGTTTTATCATAGGGATTGATTAAGAGACCATCTCATAATGATTAACCGGGATATTAACTACACGACTACGATCAAACCAGAAATCACGTCGAGGTTCACTTTTATGTAGTCTTCACTCGAGTAGGCCTGAATGAAATAGAATTTTCATTTTAAATCATAATTATTTCACATCTTGTTTGAACATGGCTAGTAATTTTTTAATTATCTCAATTTCAAGGCTTTCTAGTAAATATGACAGAAAACCATTCAAAGATTCAATGCCTGGCTCTAGCTGTATTATCTACAAAAGTTTCCTATTATTCGTGGGGTGAAATGGGGCTCTTAATGTTGTACGCAATTATCTTAACATCAGTCTAATTTGCCCCTGAAGAGACATCTTGCTACTACAAATAAGTGTACACACCTCAATCTATAATAATTAATGCACTGCGTTTGTAAACCTCGTCATATGAGATGATTTTTCTCTTTTCACCTCTCTCATTGGGATTTCTAACTAATCTTGAGCTGGACTATGGGACATGCAGCATAATTGAGTTTTTAAAATTTTAAATACGTGTATTTAAACTGAATTTTACTAGCCGATTGAGCTACAAACTAACTCATTCCTTGAACAGACACAACACTTAGCCCTCCCTTCGGCTCTCAATTAATCACTGTGAAGGGCCCAAATTTCACAAATAATAGATTTTTTGGTGATACTGGAAACCGGAACACAAGACCTAGTGATTCTTAGTACGGTGGGTAGACGCATAACCAAATTATCTTAATCGAAAAAATATATTGTTTGGGATAGTAAATCAACCTTTATAATTAGGAAATATATTAATGGTAATACTGCAAAAAGGTTAATTGTCACCCTATGAACAGAGAGATCATTTAAATTGAAAATAATTACCTAACATGATAACACCATCGCATCACATGTGAATCGTATTAGCAATTAGAAATTAAAATATATAAACGTAAGCTTTCCAAGAACATTCATACTATGATGTCAGGCAGTATTCAAATTATTTTAAAAGTTATTATATGGTTCTGCTTTTATGTTCAAAGCGATGGCTATTACGGAGTTTATCTAGGTATAAGGATGAGAGAAGTAATTTAGAAGACTTACATCAACATTAGCTAAATGGTGGAAAACCACCCACAGTGCCACCCACACAGCCAAGATTCGAACCTTGACTTCCCCCTCGCAGGCAACCCAATCTCTTGTAAGCCTAACGGCTAATGCTTCTTGACCAACTGGGATGAGTAAAGTGTCAATTTCACTAAAATTGTATTTATTTTTTGCCTTGGTTTATTGTGGTTTTTTGAATTACATGTTATTTTAGAATAGTTTTGATCAAGTGGTCCTTATTCAAATAAATGTTATTCAGGACCAAAGTAAGATAATATGTAGTAAATTAACTGTCGTACGCGGTTAAAATCTAAAGTATGCTGTATATTATATAACTGGTGAACCTAAAAACAGATACAGCAGTTTGCTCACGTTGAACTATGTTTTAAAACCGATGGTACAGGAATATCATGGGCCATCAATATAAAAGCTTTGAATGAAGGCGATCAAAGGGCTTAGAAGGCATTTCTTTCATTTTTCACAAGTTGGTTGATATCCATGTCGGTCTCAATTTGCAGAACCCACAGAAATTCCGTCATTCTCACTAAAAAATGTTTGTCTGACATTCAAAACATTGGCCCAGCAGGTCAGGATTAGTTTTTAATTCCGGCTGGATTGAATGAAATTGTTAATATGCATTATATTTTTATATTAATTTTTAAAATTTTATTCTGGTGAATTGCGATTCATTTAATTATAAATCGTTGAGTTCGTCTTGTGTTCTTAAATTAATTAATGTTTGAGACTACCTGCTAGGACTCATAAAATTTAATAATTGAATTATATTCATTCGGTTCGGCAGATCCACACTAACACTTATAAAATAGATGTTAAGACTCAATCATACAAAATTTCTCACATAGTCTATTATATTAGGAACTTTTTTTTCTATAAATTTGTACTCAGAATATCATCCTTAAATGAACTTTTCTCCAAAATAACAGTGTTATTCAACATATAATATAATGCACATGTACCCATGCTGAACAACATCTAAAGTACTTTCGTAACAATTCCAAACTTTCAAAAAGAAGTCATAAGCTAACAAATATTCACCCTCAAAAATGAGTTTAAGAGTTTTATTTATCATGTAAATTACTTTAAAGGTATACATTGTAAACCAAATTGCTAGAGCCAATTTAGTAGAATATCAAAGATGCCTCTAGACCAAATATTTCTAAAAATGGCGTCCATACTCTACCCCAACCCGACTCCAACCACTCCCACAACTTACCATCTTCTCTTTCAACCCACACAACAAAATCCCCCACCTCTTATCACTCCATCCCATTCCCTCTTCCCTAAACCTTTCCCAATCAACCTCACCCCTTAGCACCCAAACCACATACCGATTACTTAAACCCATAACGGTAAATTCCCTACTACTGATTGTTTAACTTTCCTTTTATCACCTTCTAATGCAGCAGCTGGATTACCAACATTGTAGCCCATAACGGTAAATTCCCTGCATGAATAAACCCGCCTACACCCATCCACTCCCATCCCCTCTATATAGGATTTGTCAAATTTTGTCTCCAGCCAAATGCTAGTGAACTAATACGTTCTTACCTCTAAGCTGGGTAGCCTAACCTTCTGCTGGCAGGCGTCTTAATACAACGACCAAATCCATCTCGCTCCAAACGCTCAAACATGCACGTCCATCACATGCATACATACAACTCAATCGAATACCTATTCTATACATATTCCATACAAATACCATGCTTTTACCATATTATACTATGTTAATACTCTACCATATCTATACCATATTTAACCATGTCCAGACCATACCTATACTACAAATATTCCATAAATACACCATACTAATACCATATTTTACCTAATATATATTTTACCATCTATTTACCTACATTCTCTCTTTCTATTATGGGGATTAGCATTCAACCTAAATTGAGGAATAAGCTAAGATTTTACGTAAGGATGTTTGATTTAAATCACCCAATGCACCAAATAATACTGAGTTTGTAACAACAAAGAATGTGAATTTCCCTACTAGTATATTTTGTGTGATGATTAGTAAAGGTGCAATTTTTTGTCAGGTTATTAAAATTAAAAAATTAATTCAAGTTAAACCTTCTATCAAAAATGCTGCTGGGCAATACCTCTTTTTGATATTAAAGTTGAAAGGATTATTATTGTGGATAAACTCTTAAGATTGATTTGAACGGTTATAAACTTAATTAATAGTGTTACGATAACCATGCCTTTACCATACTATTACCCTATTTCACCATGACTATATCTTACCACTCCATACCTATAAAATACCAATGCCATATTATACCATACCTTAACCATGCCTATACCATACCAATATCATACTTATACCATATCTAAATCACGCCAATACTCTACATTTCTTATAAATATATATATATATATAATAAACACCTGTAGCCTTATCACACCAATATTTTATCTTACCTATACCATTCCAATATAATTAAAATACCATACTCTCTCATACCTTTACCATACTAATACCATACAATAACCAAAATTATACCATGCCATCTCCCCCTCCTCCAAAGAGATACTGACCCACGTGCCTCGGGTTTAGTTCATGACATGTTCAAAAAAGGAAAGATCATAAAGTTGACCTACTTAAACAGTGTTTGACTATTCTATTTCCAGCATGACTAAAAATATAGAAATGTAGTCTTTCATCATTCTTGTGCTAGAATATATAGAATATAGAAGAGTGGAGAAAAATTCCCAAGGATTTATGTACTGAATCCAAAATATACTTTCACAGATATTGTCTAGCTCCACTCCAACTCCTATGTTACTCGCTTGGAGGGTTTTTGGTTTAAACCATGAATGCTAAGATGGAGAAAATGCACGATAGTAGAGCCCCTTTACTTTTGACTGGAGACAGACATATATCCACACCCTTAATCTTGCTAGCTGTCAGAGTTATTAACATAATACAGGGAAACCCAACGCCCTAACTACACATATAGTTTGTTTAAACAAAAATAATACAAAATCCCTATACACTTACATCCTGTAAAACTTTGTTAAGATTATTATATTGTGTTCAAAGTGTAGGCGTATAGCACAGGGAGAGCAAAGCTGTGCGAGCATACGTGTACAACAAATTGCATAGAATAAGGCGAGCAGTACTGCACATATAATAATTGCAAGCACTTTCTGTTATGTAGGACTGGTAATGGCAACCCTCAGAACGAATTACCATTTTTAGATGGACTGGTGTTCTGTTTACTATGAATTGTGGTATGCTTTGCTGCCATTCTCCAAGATGTCAAAAGGTGCAGTGTCACAGCCTAACTCTTATGCAACCTGTTACACGCATTCTTGAAAACTTTGCTCGCCCGGCGCTGTACGCCAAAACGTTTGAACACAATTTAATATTAGCTTAGTTTGTAGAATGTAAGTGTATACGGATTTTGACTATTTTGTGAAGTTTGCGCATTGAGTTAACACAATGTGTACACTAGTGGATGAGGATGAGGAAAATTTTTATTTCAAGAACTATACACTTTTATTATGGATATTCACAATTCAAGATTAATTGAAAATGTTATAAGTGCCCGTACTTATTCAACAGATCATTTTAGTTGACTAATTGGTTGAATGAATCAAATAGGGAAAATAATAATATAAAAGGTCCAAGTTTTTGAAATAAAGATAACAATTTTTCAAGTTTTATTATATGGTATGTCATGACCATATAACATACCAATTTATCAAATACAGTACATGTTATTAAAAAATTTCTAAACTCTAAACAATATACATGATACATATTGACTAAGAATATTTTTAACGCTATTTACAATGATATTCATCCTTTGACTGAATGAAATTAAAACATTAATAGATTACATGTTAAATTATTATGTACGGTGATTCGTAAATTTTAAAATAAATATTTACAATTATTATTCCAGTATTATGGCGAGATAGGTTATATTGATAAAACCTGACATAATTACCCTTTTACAACTACGTAGTAAGTTTAATGTTTTGCTCCGTGTGATAATAAGTTTCTACAGATATTGATGTGCCTATTCTTACCAGATTAAAAAGTTCGCTAATTTTTCTTTATGATTAAACTCAATGCTGAGATCCATAAAATAGTGATTAAAATTTAAGACTAATTCTACATCACTTATGGCTTAAAGAATCTTACTACACACCTGGATCATATTTATTAATACGAATATCTTACGTATTGCTTTCAAATAGTTTCTCATAGTCCAGTTGACAAGATAAGGATGTAGTCAGCGTTTGTCCATATTAATTTTTTTCCGTCAATCCATTCTATTTCCCCATTTAATTGCTTAAACTACTGATAAAATACACAACTGCCATAAGTACACCATTTTGAGTATTATATGTTCGATCACAACGATCACTCCTGTGGACTATATCCTGGATTATCTTTGACCCTGAGAAGAACAACAAGAGACTTCTTTGTTTACCTAACCACAGACCTAAATATTTCTAGTGGAATCACTCCAGTCTGACACCCTTGATTGAAAAACACTCTCAACGAGGGTTCTTCTTCTACCTCCTCTGCTTCTTCTTTCTAGTTAAAGAAATAATCCCTAGCAGTTACTTTTGTCACCCTATTTTTACTTTTGTTTACAAACGTATTCCTACCCACTTCGGTCTTTACGCATATATAGGATTACGAGGAAAGTAACACATTTGCGTGGAGGAAAATTGGGAAAAAAATTAATAAAATCCACCCTCAATACCCTCTATTCGGATTTGAACCCCGATCTTCCAGCCAGATTCTATTGTGATACTGATCCCTTAGGGTTAGAACATTCGACTACTGTAGCTGATCACGTGTACCCTTATCTTTTAAGAATCAATGGCTTCCAGTTCACATAACTTTGTGTCATTGAGGTAGCTCTGGAATGGCCTGGTTTACTACCACCATATTTGTTTGATATATATTTTAATATATTGATGAATTTAAATATAGAGTTATTAATATCCCCTAAATATTTTAATATACACTTTACATTTCAACGTAAACTTAAATATCTAGCATTTAGACCTAAACAAATTGTAATACCTTGCACATCTTGTAATATTATAAATTTTTTTATTTAGCACCACGTTTTACTACCCGTTTGGGTTATGTGCTTAAGTACTAATTAGACTAATGGATTAGAAATAGGAAAGGTTGAATTTAAATTAAGTGAGCCCGCATTTGTTGGAAGGGAGAGTGGAAAATAATTTAGGAAAAAGACCCCCAGTTCACCCGACCGAGATTTGAACCTCTGTCTCCCCGTCCTCGGTGGTCCAACTCAACAAGACTGGCACGTTAGCCAACTATGCCACCGAGGCGGTTTGGTAATATTAACTTTCTCGTGACCTCTCAGGGAGGTTAAGTATTGTGATCGTCAAAATATTAAATTAGGGATTTTGGTCAGTGTTGACATTGCTTCATCCACATAAAAAGTATTTTTCACTTTGCCGTTTGTATGTTTGTGTGTGTCTTTATCTCAGCATAGGGCCAAAACCATTTTACTGATTAGGCTAAAACTTGGTATCTAAGTTTGTAACTAGGTTCCCCCTAGTAGTTTTGGGAATTAGCGATACAACCCTAAAACTAAACGAAGTTTACTTAGGGGAAATAAAGTAGATTCTCTCAAAATTAGCTCAAATGATTTGTATCAAGGCACAGTTTGACATTACGAAGAAAATGTTTTTTCTCATTTTTATGGGAAAGTGACGTAAGGGTACTTTACACAAGAGTTTATCTTACATTTTGATCATATCTCCAACACTATATATATATATATGAAATAATTTATCATTACAAAGTTGTAGGACTAATGATATAAAACGTTTTTATTTGAAATCATACTAATATAAAGCCACATGGCTGACTCACTCACTCACTCACTGACATTAATGTTTACCCACTTCCAGATATGCTAGATACTTGAAATTTGGCAAACTGATAGCTTCTAGCCTGTAACCGACGGGAAAATTCCAAATTGTTAAAAAAAATTTAACCCCCGAAAAAAATTCAAAATGTCTGAGTAACTTTAAAGTCGGTGCGGACCTTTCTTCAGAGGTCTCTTATGGCTAAACGGTAAAATGGATTGCACCAGCAGCTACGGGTTTGGCGAGATCCACAAGTTTGATCCTTATATTTTTTGTCGTATCTCCATCAGTTATACCTTATATAGAGCTATATTTTTTATTTAAGGTCAATTTTGCACATTTTCCACATATTTTTAAATTTTATGACACACTTATGGGCAGGTAGAATCTTAAAATTTGGCAGGCATATAGGCACATCCAATTGCCATTAGAGTGCCAAATTTGATGATTCTAGATGCTCTATAAGTATGGAGAAACTAAATTAATGTGTGAAAAATACGATACGATACCGGTAACTTTAAGTTGTTACGTTCAAAACCACGCTGGATTTACATTAGTTTACATCCACTTGGAAATAAAACTCATTGGGGGTTTGGAGGCGGAGACCCCAACGAGCAAAGCGAGTATATTTCCACTAAACCAATGGTGTTTAAGCTTTGAATAAATACATAGTGTCCTAATTTAATGTATCGATTATTCTATGTTCATACCAAACTTAATAGTGGATACATTAATTAGGACACACTATACACAATTTTAAATCTAGGTTTGGTAAATGGGAAGTTGATTCTTATGATCTTTGGTAAAATGTGATATTCCTTTTTCTCAATGTCTTTCTGTAACAGTGTATATTAAATGATTTGTGATGTTTTATTGAATGTGATACAATTTTCCATTAAGTTTCTGAAACAATGTATAGCATTTTGTTTAAAATATTGTAAGAGTTTTAAGTAAAATTTCCATTTATAGGTAAATGAGTGAGAAAGTCTCTGCTGTGCGCCATTCAATGTTATTTTTATTATATAGTCCTCAAAATACTAATATTAGGCCTATATTAATTAAAAATTGATACTTTACCTCGAATAAACAGTAAGATGCCTATCATCAACATTATTAACAGAAGGTTTTTTTGATATAGCTCAACTTGAGTTCATATAGCTAAAGGAAATATTTATAAAATCAACTCTTATTAGTTTACACGGTAGACATTTTATGGCTGAAGATTAATATTAATCAATGACCATTTTTTCCTAAAAATTAACCATGGGCTAACGTATCAAAAGCCATAACTCTGTTTTTTAATTTTTTTCATCATGCCCCTATAGGCCTGTGGAGTCTTGCTTTGTGTATTAAGCAAACAGGACTAGAAAGATGAGTTTCGAGCCCATACATTCACATGAGGATGAAGAGGGAAACCACATTTTGTAAGCTCAATGTTCAAGGTCAAACCAGATGCAATATAGCTAGGCTAACACAATATATTATTTCCATTTACTCTAATAATAGTGCATTTCTTTTCTTCTAGTGGAACACGTTTCATTTAAGTCTCTGATATTAGCAGATGACACTAACTAGCGCAAGTAAAAGGGTTTAAGGGGATATATTTTGATTAAATTCACATGAACTGGCGTGGACTATAATATTAAAAACAACTATTTAAAAAAATGCTAACAATGTATTAGTTTGGGTCACTTGAGCTATAACCAGATGTGTCTTAAGAATATGATGTGACCAGTATATTACCGATTTTCATTCATAAAATTAGAGATATTCTCAATCTCATCTTGAAAGTAATTTCAGTACGAATGTAAAATGGTTGTGCTAAATAGATTAAAATGTAACTCTAGAATGAGTAGATTTTGTATTAATGGCATAGACGATTCATATGTTGGCTGCATTTTCTCATCTCCGTTCCCACCAAAAGGGGATTCCTACTGAAGCGAGCGTACAGGACAAATGTTGCCGTTTACAGGATAATTATAATGTCGTTAGAGCCGGCACTATCGCTCCGTGGTAATGATTGAGTGCGAAAAGGTCATGGAAATGGTAGTTGAGGAGGGTAACTTGTGTTTGGATGAAGGGGGGGGGGAGGAGGATTGGTATGGGTCATAAGGGCTTGCAGAGAGACTCTGGAAAATGGGGACAAACACCAAATCAACACTAGCTGTTACTTTGAGGTTCATTAACATGCAGGGCCGTACATGAATAGGATATATTTGAGTACCGAGATGTTTTGAATCGCTTCGAAATACCAAAAAAATTATTGATCAGATATACCCTTTTGCCATCTTTAGGCACTAGTAACGGTGTGGAAGTCCTCATGTCAAACTGGCCATGGAAATAAACTAGACGTCCAAGGGATCCTCTTCCTAGCTTTCAGCAGTGCCTATTTTTACTTTCTCTCTATCTTACAGGTAGAGAAAGTATGGTGATCGTCAAAAAAATCAAACTCGAGATTTTGATGAATTTTGACGTTTCATGACTTTCTGAAACAGAAAAAGTGGTTTTTGAATTTCCGTCTGTCTGTCTGTCTGTCTGTACCTCCAACTAGAGCCTAAACTATTTTACCGATTTAGCTGAAACTTGATATCTAGGGTTTTCATAGGGTTGCCCCGAGGAATTTTTGGAATTGGATATCTACCCCTAAAATTAAGGGTAGTTTACTGAAGGGAAAAAAGAGAAAAAGTCGATTTTCTCAAAATCGGCTCTAACGATTTTGATTAAATTTCATTTATGAACATTATTAAATATTCCAAACAAAATGGCTACCCTCAATATTTCGGCAAAATGGCTTTAAGGGCTCCGGTCTGATGCGTCAATTAACATTTTTTATAATAGCTCCGAAACTATTTGAGATATGAAATTACTTAGCATTAGAAATATGTATATATATATATATAAACTGGCTATTTTCATTTTCCTATGAAAATGATTTTTAGGGTACTTTACAGAAGCGTTAATTTCCGTATCTCCACAACTATTTGAGAAACTAAACAACTTATCATTGCAAAATTGTAGGACTATTAGAAATAAAAAACTTTTATTTGACATATATTTTTATAAAAGCAACAGTTTCTGAGATATTTGCAAATATATTAATACAATTTTGTGAGCTTTAGTTGTAAACATATACTACTTAAGTCTTAACGCAATAATTCTCCAATGCCATAGAGTAATTAAATATAAGTATCTAAAAAAGTATGTTATTTTTCCTTAAATCTCTTAGGAGAAATGTTTGAATAGCAATGATTTATCTCCATTTTAGACTCAATAGTCAATATTTACATTTTTTATTGGTCAAAATGTATAAATGAATAATTAAATATCAATGCGATGACTTGAAGATCTGCAACACCTTATAAAATGTTAAAATTTTAACCAGAAATTGAAATTTCAATACGAAGTGTTGACCCTTGTGGAAGACATTAAACTGTTTGAAATGCTCTTAGGTGGACAAAGATCCGCCTCTTTTCTCATTGATTCTATATCATTGTATATTATTTTATGCGTGTTCTTATGTGGAGTGGTGATGATACAATGTACATTATTCCGTTCAGAAATCTTACGAGTTTATAGAAAGAGAGAGAAAGTCTGTGCGGTGTGCCGTACCATTTATTTTTTCTTAAAGCTCTTAGGAGAAATGTTTGCACAGCAATGATCTATCTCCATTTTAGACTCAATAGTCAATATTCAAATTTTTTATTGGTCAAAATGTATAAATGAATAATTAAATATCAATGCGATGACTTGAAGATCTGCAACACCTTATAAAATGTTAAAACTTTAATCAGAAATCTAAATTTTAATACGAAGTGTTGACCCTTGTGGAAGACATTAAACTGTTTGAAATGCTCTTAGGTGGACAAAGATTCGCCTCTTTTCTCATTGATTCTATATCATTGTATATTATTTTATGCGTGTTCTTATGTGGAGTGGTGATGATACAATGTACATTATTCCGTTCAGAAATCTTATGAGTTTATAGAAAGAGAGAGAAAGTCTGTGCGGTGCACCGTACCATATATTTATTTTTTATTTATGAGTTGGTTTCATCTGTCATAAAATCAATTACTTACCTTATGGTGGCTTAGGCCTAATTTTAGTATTATTTGCTATGTAGGGTTTTAAATAATTTATTGATAAAGTCCTAGGTTATAAATTGAGAGTTAAATAATTTACATAAAATACATACAATACATTTATTGCTTAAACATCAATGCTGAGTTAAATGAATAAAATGTTTTATTTATTTTACCACTTACTATGTTTTGTATTAATTAATTCAAGATAATTCAAATCTAATTTTGTAATCATTTAGTGATATACCTTGGCAAGATTGAAAAATACTTTATTTTTGATTAGTTGATTCAAATATTTTCGTTTTTCCTTGGGTTTCCCGAAATATTATGCATCTTTAAATTTGAAAATCCCATTGAATAATGTAATGAAACCCTTTATACTATTCTTATATGCTTTACTCGATTTAATTTCTTATAAAATATTCATATGGCTATTAGAATGTTTAATTTAAACCCAATTTTCATTTTTCAGCTAAATTATTTATAGAGTTAAAGGGACAAAAATATTGTTAGCCTATAGTAAATAAGATGGAAGAATATATATATATATATATATATATATATATATTTAATTTTAAGATCAAACATAGTATATATTAGATTCATCCTTCTTTTACTTTTGTAATCACAAATAGTTTGTTAATGAGATAAGCTTATTAACCAAACTTAGTACTCAAGCAAAGCCGTGACTGTCATTTGAAAAACTAAGCAAAATGAAAAATATACACTTTTAGAATATTAAATTTATAACATTTCCTAAAAACCCTCTTGCAATATATAGCTACGTGACGTGCTACTCACTGAAATCAAGTACTGTAACTCATGCTTCTTAAGCTACCTACTGTATCTACAGTAGATATTTTACGTTTGAATAAACTATTCGACTCCTAACAATTTCATCAAATTAAAAACTATGTTATTTTATATAGGTTTGATTAAATCATGTCTTAGACATAAAAGTAATTTATTTGAAATTTGACCTTAATTTAAGTAGTCTTATATTCTTTTATCTCTAAATTATTACAAGAAATTGTTTCCAATTATTATTTCCTTCTTGACAAATCTGAAACGAATTGTGGTTTGGAGTATATTCAAATATTTTTTCCAGTGGAATAATTAGCGTCAGTAGTTCTTTCATTAAATGATCATATTCTCACGTTTATTTTTAAGATTTATTTTATTTCAAAAACTTATTTTCTTAATGTCATAGAACTAATACTTTAACTTGTTAAAAGTTTGCTTATGCTGTTGTCAAAATAAGTTCTTAAAAATTAAATTTCTAATAATTTCTACCCATGAACAACTTACATTTTAACTTTGTGAGCGTATAACCCGAACGGTTAGTAAGACGCGGTGCTAAGTATTATTAGTATATTTAACTTTGTGACTCTATTTAAAAAAATATTGAAAACTATGTAAATAGTCTACTTGCTTATATTCGTTAAAAACGTATCTTGTTTACATTTAAATAAAAAAAGAAGGTAGTCTCTTTCACCCTCATAGATACGCACTAGGCTCAGGTGACAACTTCTGGTTTATTTTGTCAGTAAGGGGATGGTCGAGATTAAAATATTCCAGATGGGTGTTTCGATGGTAAATTTTTCCTAAGTGATTTCCCACACTCCCTCCATGTAAATGGGGATACACTTCATCTAAAATTCTACCGTCCTTATCCACACCCGTTAGTGTAAATAGGTCAGACGGTTATTAAGATGTGATGCACCTATACATTCATAATAACTTTTATTCATTCTGTAAAAATAAATGTCTTATTTTTTTATTGATAGCTTAGAGTTAAATATATGTTTTAATGATTTTTTATAAATACCATTTCAAAATAAATTTTTAAATAATTTAATAGTAATCATACTGATTATTACCGAGAATTTTTTTGTCTTAGATGAATTCCTCAACTAATAAATTGTAATATATTTACAAGTGTAATTAAAATCTACATACACTTGTTAGTTAATCAAATACATAAATTAACAAAATATAATTTATTTCATTAATAGCTTCAGTTTTTAAAATAACAATTAGATCACATCTAAACTTAACAAAACTATGTTGACAAATAATTCAATATATATTTTTGAGAATGAATTACCTTTAACATTATCTGAAATAATGAAATATCCAGATTTATGTTTATTTTGTAAATTAAAATATATTATAATAATTTAAACTACTCAACATTCTGTATGTATAATATTTCTAATAATATGTAATAAGGTACTAATACTGGTACTACATTTTGAAAAAAAAATCAGCTATATGAATTTTAATCCCATTTTACTGTAGTTATACAGGCTGATCCAAAAGTCACGCACCCCAATGAAAAAACTTATATTTTTTGTCATATAATATATACATCTAGTGTAAACCAAACAATAAACCATAAGGAAATCACGGAAGGTGTTAAAAGGGTGATTCTCCTTCTATGTTACACAAATTCACTCGTTTACCCATATTTCTAGACACACGACGAATCATAAGCCTGGGGTATGTTTACAATGCACCTCTCAATGTTGGTTTGAAATTCAGCTAAGATTCAAGGTTTGTTTGCATACACTGTCTGTTTAAAGTATCCCTACAGAAAAAAACAGGTGGCGTTATGTCTGGGGAGTGAGGTGGCCACAAACCCTTAGAAATTACACGATCACCAAAAAACTCAGCCAGCATTGTCATGGTAGAATTGGCTGTGTGAGCAGTGGCTCCATCGTGCTGAAACCAGCAATCACGTTCTGTTTCCTTCAGTAATGCAATTAACTGCAAAACAAACTCCTGGTAACGTTCAGCATTAACATTTTTTCTAAAGAAAAGAGGACCCACCACCCTGCAACGTGAAATTTCACATCACACTAAAATCTTCTGACTGTTTAAAGGCATCTCATGGAAAACGTTTGGATTTTTAGAGCTCAAAACCTACTCTTCTGACTGTTTACATAACCACTGAAATGAAACCATACCATGGTCTTAAAATAATGTTCCAAATTAAATACTCGCTCTGCTCGTGAAAAACTCATCTTACACTTTCAAATGCTGTAACTAAACTGGCTAGACCTAGTGTATGTCTCAAGGTCACTCGGCCTGCACAACACCCGACCAACATTACAGTGTTGCCATACATATAATTAACATGTTCATTTTCAATGTTCTTCTGAGAGAAATATCCTTGGAAAAACAGGGTTGTATGACTTTTGGATCACCCTCAATTTAGGGGTGGCTACTTATGGTTCTTTGGTGAGTCAGTTAAAAGTATCATCCATTCTCTAGTTTCATATTTAAATATAAATATTAGTTAAAATATAAAAATTTGTTAATTTACTATGCTGATATATTTAAAAATTGAAAAACCGCAGATATAAATTACTAAAGATGAATAGATGGTTTTTAATAAGGCACTACAACATTATTGTTTAAAGTAAACACAAACACTTTCCTATTGATGCGTTATTCATCGCTTAAATGAACGTGAAACGAAAGTATTATTAATTATATCACAATGAAAAATAATAAGGAATAAAGGAGATAATATAGCATTTATATATAAAAATTTATCTTTTTTATATATTGTTTATGTTACTCAAAAGCATTTTTAAGTCTTTTTAAACATTTACAATATAAAAACTACCTTCCTACTAAGTGTATCTTTTAAATATGAAATAAAAACTAATTTTATTTATTTTTCTGGCGGTAGAAGTTAACAAAATTAACTAGAAACTAAAGCTGTATACTATTATTTGTACTAGTCACAAAAATATAAAATAAGTGATATATTTATCCTTAGATGGTTGTGAATATCTCAACATTTATTGTACCCTCTCCAATTTTTTGAAGGAACACTTGCAAAGAAATAGTGGTGAATTTATAACCGTTTGGGCAGGTTGAAAGTGTTTGTTGGTAAGCAAAATGTCGATGGTTGAAAGCATAAATGTCAGGCTAAATTGTCCGTGAAAAGTGTTGGCTTGTGTAGCAAAGGGTGGCGGATTTAGTTGATGTATAGCTCTGCGACGTGGAAGGAGGAAATGTGAAATCACCCTTCTCAGACCCACAAAATATATAAAAAAATAACACAACACTTTAAGTGCTTATGAAAATACATCAACATTGAATACATGCTAAACTAAATGGATATCTAGCTATAAATGGAATTAATTTATAATGACCCACTTCGATTACCAAATTGTCTGAGTAATCACTCTCTTAGGGTTCAATACCGGTCGGGTGTACTTATGATGGTTTTTCATAAAGGGCTTTTACTATCAATCCACGCAAATTCCAGTACACTTCTTCACAATTAAACCATTCTCGACCTCTAACACATTAGAGTAATTTGTACATAGGCATGTAGACCAAACAAATAGTAAGGTGCGATCTTAAAAAAAAAATCACACCTTAAGTAAAATGCCGTTTTAACGAGTAAAAGATCGTTGATTCGTGTTTTATGGAGAGTATAATAAATGTTATTTTAGTTTTAAAAACATGTGAAAAAATTGAGGGATTGATTTTTAAATGATTGTATGGTTTAAAATAAATAGATATCAACATTAAGGAATAAAATCTAATGATTTGATATGCAATCACTTTATTTTAAATATATTTATGTTCTATTATTGGGATCTTAGGCGCCAATTTATCAAAATTAAGGATGTAGGCCTATATTTGGTTCATAAGGATCAAGCCTTAGACCTTTGATTTAGTGCACCAATTTTATATCGCTGAAATACCTAGGAATATTCTCATGCTCAGTCCTTAGTATTCACTTCACATTTTAAGGAAATACCGATGATAGTTATGCGAGATGTTTGAACACTAAATATTTATCAGAAATACTGTATATACCACTGACATTCTGTGTCCAGGAGTCATTTTTCAAGCATATTTAAGGTGGTATGGATGTCAAACCGAAAAAATGTCAGTGTTTTTGTAGTTTTTAGAGCAAATTTTTTTGACCAAAATAATTCAAATGTTTATCTGGTTTATCCAGTAGAAACAATAAGTATAATTTTCTCCAAATGGTGACCTTTGAATATCTGTCATGAGCATAGCGGTATGATATGACAATCTTTTTAAATGAAGAGGAAAAACTGTCATTAAATCACAGGACACCCTTGACAGATATTCAAGTACATTTGATAGCATCATGTGAAGAAAATTATATTATACTAGAGCAATATTTGATTTATCTGTGCCAAAAAAAGTTTTGCTATACAAACTGCAAAAAATTTGCCTTTTCTCTCGTCCCCTTCCTCCTCACCTTAATATTAAGTTGTACTTTTACCAACCCAACCTCACGTAACCGAAACTCGTGTTAACCGTAACACCGTTTTTACTTTCTCTCTATCTTACAGGTAGAGAAAGTATTGTGATCGTCAAAAAAATCGAACTCGAGATTTTGATGAATTTTGACGTTTCATGACTTCCTGAATCCGAAAAAGTTGTTTTTGAATTTCCGTCTGTCTGTCTGTCTGTCTATCTGTCTGTCTATCAGTCAGTCTGTCTGTCTGTCTGTCTGTCTGTCTATCTGTCTGTCTATCAGTCTGTCTGTCTGTCTGTCTGTCTGTCTGTACCTCCAACTAGAGCCTAAACTATTTTACCGATTGAGCTGAAACTTGATATCTAGGGTTTTCATAGGGTTGCCCCGAGGGGTTTTTGGAATTGGACATCTACCCCTAAAATTAAGGGTAGTTTACTGAAGGGAAAAAAGAGAAAAAGTCGATTTTCTCAAAATCGGCTACAACGATTTTGATTAAATTTCATTTATAAATATTAATAAATATTCCAAACAAAATGGCTGCCCTCAATATTTCGGCAAAATGGCTTTAAGGGCTCCGGTTTGATGCGTCAATTAACATTTTTTTAAATAGCTCCGAAACTATTTGAGATATGGAATTACTTAGCATTACAAATATGTATATATATTTATAATACTGATATTTTATCCGAAGCATATTTTTATAAAATCAATAACTTTCAATCTATACGCAATTAAATGAATTTTTTAACTTTTTGGACATTAAAGTTTAAGTATTGCGACCGTAAAAAAAAACTAACCTGAAATGTTGATGGATGTCGACGTCTCATGACCCCCCGAACCCTAAAAAATAGTCTTTGCAATGCCGTCTGTCTGTGTGTCTATAAAAACTTAAAATTAAGGGTAGTTTACTGAAGGGCGAAAAGAGAAAAATTTTGTTTTCTCAAAATCTGCTCAAACGATTTTGATTAAAATTCGTATCTAGGCGTTGATTAAGATTATAAATAAACTGGCTATTTTCATTTTCCTATGAAAATTATTTTTAGGGTACATTATAGAAGCGTTAATTTCCGTATCTCCACAACTATTGGAGAAACTAAACAACTTATCATTGCAAAATTGTAGGACTATTAGAAATAAAAAACCTTTATTTGACATATATTTTTGTAAAAGCAGTAGTTTCTGAGATATTTGCAAATATGTTAATACAATTTTGTGAGCTTTAGTTGTTAACATATACTACTTAAGTCTTAACGCAATAATTCTACAATGCCATAGAGTAATTAAATATAAGTATCTAAAAAAGTATGTTATTTTTCCTTAAATCTCTTAGGAGAAATGTTTGCATAGCAATGATCTATCTCCATTTTAGACTCAATAGTCAATATTTACATTTTTTATTGGTCAAAATGTATAAATGAATAATTAAATATCAATGCTATGACTTGAAGATCTGCAACACCTTATAAAATGTTAAAACTTTAACCAGAAATCGAAATTTTAATACGAAGTGTTGACCCTTGTGGAAGACATTAAACTATTTGAAATGCTCTTAGATGGACAAAGATGCGCCTCTTTTCTCATTGATTCTATATCATTGTATATTATTTTATGCGTGTTCTTATGTGGAGTGGTGATGATACAATGTACATTATTCCGTTCAGAAATCTTACGAGTTTATAGAAAGAGAGAGAAAGTCTGTGCGGTGCGCCGTACCATTTATTTTTTGTTGAGATGATTCTATTTATGTATCTACATGGAATAAATATATAATTCTATTGCTATTGAAATTATCATTGCAATAAATTCAAATAATTTTAATCTATACAATAAATCAAGATATATATTGTATACATTTTCAATAAATATTACCATAAAGCGTGTTCCTAAATAAATGTTTATATTTGCCACCACAACTCGAATTTACAAATCATCTGACATTATTTTTATCCGAAATAAGGACCACTCCCTTGAATTCGGTTAACCGAGGTTCTACTGTAAATTAGATGCACTGGTGACAACGTCAATAATAGTTTATCATTGCCTAGATATATTCCACCAAATATACCTAATGTAGATTCAAAATATTTATTGTTAAACAGGATCATTATTTAACTGTCAAACACACGCGCTACAAGGAATAGGAAAATTGAAAATACCTTCATATTATTTATAAAAGGTCTAGTATCTTTTCTTAACATACGTAATATATTCATATTTACGAAATTCTTTTTTTTATTAAGTCTGTATTACTAGAGTTTATAAAAATTATCAAACCTCATATAGTTCATTCCTCCTAATACATTTTGTATCCCCGTTCCATTGGCATTTTTACATGCACGAAGTTATCTTAAAAGGATTGTCAGGTTGTCCTCGTCATTTCCTTCGCTTATATATATATATATTATATATATTATATATATTTTATATATATATATATATATTATATATATATATATATTAATATATTCAGATTGTTGCAATGTAAGAGAAACTTCATATTACATATCCCTACTTCGAACTATACGGAACCTTGAACTATCAAAACTATGTTGTATTGTGTTTATAAACTATGCTTGTTTTAGTAAAAGTGGGTTTAATAAATTATACTAACTTCTACAGCCGCTGTTTTCACATTTTGTGGACATTTTATCTCAACACCTTGAGATTTGAACCAAGGGCTCTCAGAGCTAGTTGGTCAATGTCTGAAATTTTAAATTACCACACGCTTGACTATAGGCAATGCCATTTTCTAGGCCAACTATAGATGGTAGTCTAGTATTCATATGAAGGGCCTTCGCTGACTTCTTGAAAATTGACTAGTTCTATTTTCAAGTATTAATAAGACAGGTCATATTTATCTGCACATGCCACTTTTAATAGAATATATGAAATTATATTATTAAATTATGAAAATTTTTACATTTTCATTCATTTATTTAAGGTAACTAACGTGCGCTTTCTGAACACACTGATTATATCAGCACACGACTTGAGCAACTTTAATCTAGAACATACACAACATCCAGCCTCAGACCATTAATTCATCACTCTGAAAGTGAAAACTCACAATTCATCTATAATTTTTTTGCCATGCCAGGACTCGAATCTGGACACATAAGAAACTGACCTAGCTAAGATGTTGGACCAGAAATTGTTTTCAACTTGAGCATATAATTGGTTTGTAATTTCGAAAAGCACCTGCCTATGGAAATTGAAGTCTATTCTTGTCGTAAATTTGGACAGCCAATTAATTTTTTTACACAGAATATTTCAACACGTCTGGGCTCTTTTCCTATTTACACTAAATGATTAGGGATTAGGAACGTAAAATTTAGAGGAAATCTACCTATTTGCATGAAGGGAGACTAGATAGCCTCTTAGGAAACAATATCATCAGTTCAACTGACTGTGATTAGCAACCTGACCTCCATCTCAATGACAAATCAGACAAGAAGAATTTGACGTTTAGTCCGCATCCTCTCCGATGCGAATCATTATTTGTTAACACTTAAGATAGGTTTATTTTAAAATTCACAAATTAAATGAATACGGATTTTTTTTTTCAAAATTCTATTATAGCTGTAGGAATTCAACATATTAGATTTTTCATCTCGTCTTACTACCTGTTCAGATAACATGCATATATGAGTATAACACTAATGGGAAAGGGATGAGAAAGGAAGCATTTTAAAAGTTATTTACCCGTATTCGTGTGGAAGGAGAGAGGGAAACTATTAAGAAAAAATATCTCAGTATAACCGACCAGGATTTAAACTTTATTTACCCATCGTAAACCCAGAGAAGATGATAGAGACGCATTTCACAAGGGGCAAACGGATGCTGGCCACATATTAATTTTAAGAAATTTTCAATAAAAAACAAACTATATATATTTATACATACCAGGTCTATGTCATTTCTTTATATAAACACGATCAATTTTCGTTAAACATAATATTTTTAAGCTAGAACGTGTTAACCCCCTCCCTCAAATTTAACTTATTACGTCAAAGAGCAATGAGTACAATAAATAAGAAGGATTAAAATTACAGCAGATTACGCAAGATTATTGACTGAAATAATGTAACATTTTTTTAGAAACCATCATGGCTTAGAGTTTAATTTTTTATACCTGTTATTAAGTGCAAAATCTTGTTTTTATCAGGTTTATTTTGGCTTTTATTTATCATATTTCAATAAATATACAAAGCATTAAATAATTTCTATCCGTATAGCTGGTCACATGGTTTAACGCACCAATCTTCAACCAAACTGGACTGTCAGTAATATGTAAATTAGGGCCTGGATCCTGGTTGGGTGTTATGAGCATGATTTTTTCGCATAAGTTTCCCACTTTCTCTCCATTAAAATCCATGTACACTTTCTCTACTTTCTGTTTTCTTTATTCCTAAGTAGGAGCGCCCACCAAATTGACGTGACACATGATCTGGCAGTAACATGGCAGTGACATATAAGTGAATATACTCACATGTTGCTCAAAATACAACAGAATGATTCAACACCAATTCATTTGAGTAATAAAGTTTGGCTCTGATGATGAAGATGATTTGGCTTAATTTACATACAATAATTGTGGTCGAGGTAGGTTGTGCATCCTTTTTTGCGAGCAAATATAAAAAAAATGATAACTTAAGTGTTTTCAAAGAGTTAAATATATATCCAGAAAAAAAAGGGTGTTACAGAATAAGAAACAAAATATTTAATTTTTTGCTAAAAATTTGAATCTGCCTTTTTAAACAAGATACAATCTTAAGAACATGTGTGTTACCTAAGGAACGTTTTTAATAATTTAAATAAATTTTAAGTGAATTGTATGAACAAACTTGTCCTTAAATTGTGACATAAAGTGGAAGATTCAGTAATGACGTGGCGTGTGTCAAGTCACCACTATGTCGCGCCAATTCAGTGAGCGTTGACTCATATGTTTACATTGGTTTAACCTGAAGATGTAACTTAGATGCCAGATAACGTGTCAGATCACGTGTCGCGTCATTTTGGTGGGTGCTCCCTCCTTACATATTAGTGTTATTAATAAGTGTGCGTATAACCTTAATGGGTAGTTAGATAAAGTGAATTAAAGATATATTCTATTTGTTGGTAATATTTACTTGAGCTCCAAGAAACCAGCCCTATTTTAATATAACATAATAATTATAGTTGACGTATAACGACTACATCATTACTGCTCGATCGAGTAAACTTAGGTGACAGACCAAAGCATTTGAAAATTTACATTTTAAAATAACTGTTCTATTTATAATTTCTCAATAAAAGCTTACTGATCTAAGAATATTCAAGACAAGATTTTTTTTTTGTGATGTTCGATGACGTCAAGTTTATTTGATACTTACTGTTCAGTGATATTAGAATAAGTGACGGATCGCCTTTACGGGTAGTAAAAAGTGAGGCACAAGAAATTTCCTTGAAAAAGGATTGATGCAAAACGTCGCTTTCTAGCAGGAAGAAGTATTAAAAAAATGTTCAAATATATAGTATATCTACAAAATAAATATACCTGATAAAAACATTCACCTTTAAGTGTGAAATTGGTTTTTATTTAACAATTTTTGCGGCTCAGTTACGTGATGGAATTCAAATCCAACAGCCAAAAATATAGGGTAAATATATTAATGAAAAGCAACACTTTTTTTGTGTGTAGGTTTAATTTAGACTCTTTGGCTATATTTATTAAAAGGTTTAATATAACAAAATTGTCTTTGGCTATATCTATTAAAGAGTTTAAAATAACAAAATTGAGATATTTTCATAATTTAGTATCAAGTAAACTCAAGATATTTACAAAATATTCTAAAATTTTTGGAGTTCTGGTGTAGGATACCACAAACTGATATACGATGGTTGGCTACTGGATCTTTCCTTTTAACTGAATCAAATTCATTTAAGTACAAAGTGACAACATAGATACACGAATCGAACATGGAACATTCGAATTTATGCGCTATTACTTTACCACTAAGACACAATTGTTTCTCTAAAATTTAGGACTAATTTTCACTTGTCATAAAGATTGATCAATGTAGAGCTTGGGAGGTTAAATCTGAGGGTCTCCGGATTGAATCCCGTGGGAAAGTTTTCATTTTTCTCTTATATTAATACATTTTATTAATATAAATATATTATTTAAGAATATATTAAATCCATCCTACAAAAATATGTATATATTATTTATTGTGAAAATTTAACTATCAGACTTACTTCTATGATATTAAATTCTATTTTTACAATTTCGTCTGCTCTATTTATTAAAATATCTTTATTTTGTAAAACAAAAAAACACTAAGGAAATGGCATTTATTTAAATACATGAACCCATTTTTATCCCCACCCCATTAACTAGGCCTAACGGGAGAGCAAAGATATCCAGGAGGGTTTACCCGACCCAAATAGAGCAGCCTGTCCCTTGAGACGGAGATCTTGGGAAGGTTTCCTAGGGAATGTGGTCATAAGCCACATAGTCAAGAAAACCTTGTGCATCTGTCACAAGAAGTATTCATGAAGTGACCCAAAACATTTGTCTTGCTGTTTCCGTTGATGGTAATTTTTCTATTGTCATCACAACTATCTTGGTTACCATTTAGTAATACTTTTTATTTTACCGTGCTCCACATTCTGTTACCCTTATAAACTATCCACATATTTGCATCTCTCTCCCACCCCCATCCGCAATGTCCCCACATCCACCACACTACCCCTTCAGTCCATACGAAATTTAATAAAGCTAGTCTTGGAGAGATTATAAAGATATAGATAAAGAAAGAAATACCACAAGATTAAAACCTCAGTATAACAATCCGGTTTCAAACACCAATCACTTCGTCACCATAAAATTAGATAATACTGATATTTAGGCCACGTGGTCACCAATTCAGATTTTACCCCAATGGGGTAAGGATAAGATTCCCTTTTCAATCAAGTTCCCATTCTCTTCCATTCCCCCTCCTCCATACACTGAACTCAAACACCCATTCCCACATTAAACCTTTCCTCTCTTTGATTTCTTTTCCCATTCACCATGGCCCCTCACTAAAACACCAACTCCCTTCTTCAACCTGCATCTGGCCTTACTTTCCCTCATCTTCCCCAACTGCTCCCCCAAACACCCTAGCCTAATCACCCCCCTTTAATTCTCCATTTCTCTTCCTTCTTTTCCCTTAAACTAACACAAATACCCAAATTATTAACATCAGCTTAGTCCAAGGTTCAATACTCGGTCCCGGCACAGATTTATCTGTTTGCCAAACCCTTCTTTCACCTCTGACAATATGTGTATTAATCACAACTTGTGACTGTGTGGAATGCCAGGCCTCCACCGTGGTTCGGATTCCACGTTAAACTGTAGGTCCTCCATTTCATCTCACAATCACCCTACCATTAAACATTAGCCTAAGTGCGTATAAACCAAAAGGGTAGTAAGAAGCGGTGTTAATAACATCAGATTACTTCTCTCTCTCCCGCTTCGGTACGCTTGGTCTAGCTCACTACTTTAGCAGTAGACTAGACTGCCGATGACGGAGAGATCAAGGTTCCAATCTCGGTTGGGTTTATTGAGGATGTTTTTCCCAAAAGTGTTTTTACTATCCTTCCACGCAAATGCGGGTATAATTATTATAAACATAGCCTGCCTAGTCCCTAAAACCATTAACGTAATTAGTACATAGCCGTATAGCCCTAACGGATAATAAGACGTAGTGCTAAAAAATAATCTAAATAAAAACAAAAAAATCTTTTCTCTCAGATTCGTATCCATCCACCCTCTACTTCCTCTTACCCCCTTCCTCACGTGCCCTAACACAAATACACATTCACCCCATTGGCCCCAATTTTCACCACCCATTAAGGAAAACCCCCTTCATTATAACCTTCCGGGATTTGAACTAAATCCTACATCTTTATTTAAACTTGAGCATACCAATGATACACTTTGGCACTAATTTGTCTGTGACCTGTCAAATAAGAAGGTGATACAATTTAAGAAATAAAGCATCATATTCAGTCTAGACGCTACGAATATAATGGATCTGTTGATTTGATTGGTGCTTAACTAAGGAACTTTGTTGTATTTCATCCGAAGGAAAAGGTGTGAGGGAATGCATATTATTAAAAACTCTTCTTCAAAAAATCCTAGAAAATTTACTTTCATCTATGTATGGTATCTGTGAATTAATTCATGGCCATTCTTATGTCTGTTTCCTGTTAAGTGGGCGTAAATGATTTAAGCCATTTACAATGTCAAAGAAAAGCTTTTGGCCCATGAGATGTCTGGATTTGTGTTTATCCGACTCTGTTTGTCTATTGTAACTTTGGAAATATTCAACACATTTAAACCAAATTTAGAACCTATACATCAGTAAAACTTTGATTTATTTTGGTATATAGCTCCGGCTCAATATCTTGGGGCCAGAAACCATCAAGGTTTAGTTATCGGTATGTTTTCGGGCATTCTTGGTGCCCATAAAGTTCCAAATTGTATTTAGTAACGTATTCAACATGATTTTTACCTCCAGCAATATAATGCATGTTTTTAGATCATTTGTGTGTGTATATATCTTGAAAATGACAGTATAAATTTCACATCACATCAAAATGTATATATAGTAGGATTGATACCGGTATTTAAGAAGATAGAGGCTGCTCAGCTGAGATGGTTAGGATATATTGAGAGGATGGAAAGAGAAATAGTTACTATGCATCGTTGGAAATGGGAGCCTGGAGAGAAGAAAACAAGAGGAAGACCAAGGAAGAGGTGGAGAGATGGCGTGGAGGAAGTCTTCAAGAGGGAAGGGATGCCAAACATTCGGCAGTTGATAGAGGAGGGAGCAATGAATGACATACTGAACTGGAGAAGGATGCTGGTCCCACTGACAGATGAAAACCTAATTGGGAGATGATTATGAAGAAGAAAATAAATGTTTGTTTTTATGAATATTACGTGTATATCGGTACGATTTAGTGAAGTTAGCATGGCATTGATCGGTCATAAGACCTACAGTAGAGTTGTTGCATGTAAACAGTGTAAATAGCTTATAGTAAACGTGTTACTGATAACCGATACATAAGCAAACATCCCTGGTATTTGGTCATAGATGGCAGTAGTACCTCGGAGAGTATCATTATTATACTGCATATATTCTCACACAACAAATCTTTCAGTTATGGAGAAACAGCTATAAAGTGGGCGTTTGATCTCAGTTTACTTAAAAGTATTTTTATATACTGTGTTTTTCTCAACAAAAGTATTGTTACGTATAGTAGCGAGGCAAAGGGAGTTTCTAAGTCACCAAGAATTTTTTTCTTAGGTATGTGATAGGTTTACAGCGAGACCTATGATAAAGTATTTATTCCACATTTATAACCGTGCGCAATCTTTGAATTATGATTACATGATTGGACCGAAACTGGTCTCTACATGTGTGTTGTATTACCTGCACAATGAATCTAAATATGTGGCTGTCTTGGAAACCTATAATTATACCTTCTTCTGTGCTTAGTGTGTGTAGATAGCCACGTTGATGATGTTAACTTTTTATGAGAAAAATATCAGGGATGTTAAGAAAAAAAGCTTGTTTTCAAACATCCGAACATTTTGCCTTCAATAAGGCCTGCTCCATATAGTGAAGACCTGTCCGTAACAGTTCCTCATAAAAAGCATGGAATGAAGGAACCAGTGACAAAGAAAGTGCAGATAAATGTTTTTAAAAATATACTGAAACATACATTTCTAATGATTTGGACTAATAACTGGGATCTTATCTTGTTATATTATTTAAATAATCAAGAAGATTTGAATGCATTAGTTCGTGACCAAAAGTATTCAATATTTAAATAATCAAGAAGATTTGAATGCATTAGTTCGTGACAGAAGTATTCAATAGTTAAATAAAGTACCTAACCCTTATACAAATAGTAAACCTATTCGTTAGAATAACTCAGAATAATACGTGGGTCCTCTTGAACTTATGTTAGATCCCTAATTATTTTATCGCTAGGAAACTGGCACAGTTATCTCAATGCTAGGACCAGACGAGCGGTAAATATTACTTAAAGTGAACGTCAAGTGACGCTGGTATATAAATCACACAGTAAATTAAACGGTGGCTATCTGACCTGGCTGTGTAGAGGGTGGAGGGAGCATCTTCAAGGAAATGTCACTACTAGAATACACCGGGTTTCATTTGGAGAGCTACAAAATCTTATGTACAGTGACTACACGAGAATGATATAAATAAATATATTTCTTAAATTTGCATACACATATGGCCGCAGAAAACGTGTTTCATGCCTGATTACACTTACATGTAAAGCTGACGTTCATGCTAGGGTTGAAATTATTATGACAATCGTTCAAACTTAGGCAACATTTACCACTCATATGAACTCAGCCTTCATCTGAGTAAATAGGAATACTAATGTTGTCTTGTGTTATTGTGTCAACAATTTCACTTCAGCATTGTGTTTGGGGGAAACTTGGCGTCCTGAGAAGTATCCACATGCTGCCAACCACTTAGGGGAAATATTCGGCTTTAACGTGGCTTATATCTTAGATTAAGGGGACTGCTAACAGTACCGTCGAAACTCTCTTCAAACGTATAGAAACTCTACATTATTTAACAAGTTGTTTATTATTTCCAAATATGTTTAATAAAAAAAAAATGACTAGGTTTGTTATATGCCAGTCTATGTTTTGGTGCTGATGAATCTATTGGTGATTACATAACTAAGTCACAAACATGATAGAGCTCTGTAAAAATGTACAGAAATACTTTGAGTCTTTGACCTAGTACCTTTCACCCCCCCGTAGTTTGTTGGATTGGTTACTAAGTATCGCCTTTGATGAAAGTCAATCTGTTGTGATGAACATAATTTTTCATGTAAAATATTATCAATATGTGAATTATTATGTATATTTTTTAAAGTACACATATTAGTACATAATTTTTAGCTGAGTGGCAGATAAAGCTTCTGCATAAAAAGTCTATTGTTTTAATACGGAAAAACCATAAATTGAAAAGGCTTTGCTACTTAATAACTTATAACACCTTTTAAAGAATAGTAAGTAATCAAAGCAATTGATAAAGCAATAAAACTATTTTCCTTTAAAAAATATAAAAAAATTGATTTTTTCCTTCCTACACGAACTGATTTAATTAATGGAAAGGTTGAATTACCATATTCTAAACGATGTTTCACGCAAAATGTTTCAGTTTTGAGATAAAAGTTTGGAAACAAAGATAATTTTATCCTCAAATAAAATATTCAATTTTAATGGAGTAGGACAACCAAAAATTTTAAGATAATGGTTTTAAAGTTTGTGTTCACTGAATTAAGGGACATATCTTTACAATGAGGTATTTATTATGAGAACGGGATCAATGAAACTTCAAAACTACCCAATCCACAATAATAAATTTAATATTCCTAAATTTTCTTTCGTTAACTTAATAAAATATAACTTGTCGTTTGAGAAAGGTTGGAGCCATGTTTCTCATAATTTACCTTGATCTCAAAGCAGATACATTTCAAGTATAATTTCATTTAAAATTATTTAATTTTACATAGTTACAAAAAAAAATGTATAGCTATGAAACCTACAATTTAAGGAATTTTTAGATCTATATGAGCACGTTAGTATATTTTCCTCTATTTTGGTATGATAAATATTATAAAATAACAAACCACTTTTTATACAACTTGAGATTCTGAACGTCTTTAATGTGTCTCACTGCCCGGAAGGCATCCCCCTTAACATTTTACTTCAGACGCACACATGTATTTGTTAAAAGCTTCACGTACTAGAACGAGTGAATATAACAGACTAAGGGAGTTATTTATCTATAAACAGATTCTAACGAACTAATCTTACAGTAGGCTTGTTCCCGTGACTAAGTGGTAAAAAAAAGTTCGCAAGATATTTTGGTTTAATTAAGTGCTGGGCTTGAAATCGTTTAGAATTTAAAAAATATAATAAAAATGTTAATACTATGTTGATACTTAGAAATTATCTAACTAAGTCTATTTATGGTACAATCTAATATATATAAAATAAAATTACATTTTTGCTGTCGACATTGTTAACATTCTACTATAATATTAGTACTTCTAACTTTTGCCCATGAATTCGCTAATATTTAGGTCAGGGAAATTAACAACTTTTCCAGCGAATCATCTTAACTACCAATAACATCATTTAAGACTCGTATTAGGCGAAGGAAGTTTTATATGTCAATAATACCAAATAAAAAAGACTAACTTCACTGAGGTACCCTATTACAGGGGACAACGTACAGCGAAGACATATTAGGTAATAGTCGGATGCAGCGGCAAATTTTTACAAAAATATATATATATTTGGGGCTCGACACAGAGCTAGTTGCTAAAGCTAGTTAGCTTCACTCTCTATGAAAAAATAGCGTTTGGCTATCAGGACCAGCAAATTTTGTATCGTCCGCTAGTTTTAGCGTCAACTTTACTTCTAGCTTCAACGTATATAATAAAAGCAGTGTGCATCAACAGTTGGCAACACTTCTCCAAAGATTATTACATTTTAAGAAGTAAAAGACTTGAAATAATATACATCTAGTTCCATTTATTGGTATCATTAACTTATTATTATAAATATATTTATATTTTACAAATAGCTGATGCCGATATTTGCAAGAAAGATTTAACCTAACTTAATTTAAGAAATCTCTTACATAATTTTGTTTGCCTCAGTTTTTTAATAGAAATATAATATACAAGGCCTATAATTTATAATACACAAAATACTATAATTAAACATTTGTTTTAATATACTAAGGTTATAATATACCAGAAAGGGCAATAAGTCAGTATGAGTAGTTTGCCAAAAAAGAAACAATATTTTTGGAATACATACTTACCTACACCTTTTATCTTCTTATATTTGTGTTACATAGCTATCGATGCTGAAACAAATGTCATACACTATTACATACATATATTTTCATCATTTTTATAATGAAGGGCTACCTTATATTATATTTAATTAACACAACTTAATTTTGTAAGTAAAGCAGCACTTTTAAAACAGTAAGCAATTTTTTTATATACCCTTTATCATTAGGCCTACATTATAACCGTTCTTGATTTTCCCATAATATACAGGTGCTATAATATTTAATTTAGTTTATTTGAGTTGATCTTCGGTTAATAAATGGTTCTTATACCATAATATTACTACAACTTGAACAAATGATCTCTGTGCTAGTTTTGTCATTTAAGTGTCAAAAATTTTCTCAGTTTGAAGCATGAATGATTTTTAGGAAGATTTTTAGGAAATAAAACAAGCCACTTAAATTTGATCGAATGGCTCTATAAACCCCCAAAAATAGTATACACACTTATTATTCTCCACAAAATTTATATGTCAAAACAATGGGTGCTAATCCTTAGTAGGCCTACAAATTTAACCATATCAAGGGAACAAGAGAGAAGCTTAGAGGGTTAACAATAAGAATGGATTATGCTAAATTATAAAATGCATCTTTTGATTTAAAGGGAGTTTTTGAGACTTGTTGTTTCTGATATTTCTTCACTTCTGGATAGCTACTACTACTAATTTTCATTACCTGTCAGATAAATTTGTACTTAACATTTTAAACTAAAACACCTAGACCTAAACCTAACTGAACCCAAACATTAAGCTGGGGCCTCTTTCCTATATAGGCTAAGGGTTTTTTCCAGTCAGGCTGCAATCATACCAAAATTTCACACTTATGTGAATAGTAATTACTATGTCCGATTCAGTTGAAGTATGGCGTGAAAGTTTCGTTAATACATCTTAAACATATTAATGTTTTACTGTCTTGTCATCTAGTCTATCAAATTTTTGACACATTTATATTATAGATAAGAAAGATAGATTACTAGAATAAATGTTTTCGAATTTGTGTGAACAAGGTTCAAGGAAGACATTTAGGAAAAAACACTCTCATTATATCAGCTGGGATACAAATCCAGCCTCCCAACCACTGAAAAAACCAGATCAAAGAGATTGACACATTGGTCAGTGTTCTCCCATGGGGTGGATTAACATTTTACTTACATCCCGTGAATGTTGAAGCTAACCTCCTCCTACTAAGAAACAAAGAAAAATTAATATTAATTTTGATATGTCCCAATTACCATGGTTTGGTGGTGAATGATGCATTTTGATAGTTTTATGATTCAAGGAAAATATGTTTCTGATATGCATGTAAGTGGACTGAAATTTCTACCTATCTACTCTTAACGCAAACCAAAGGACATATAAAATGGCTGTGAAACTTAATATAACTCTAATAAAAAAATATTTGCATTCGCAAAGTGGTCGACTGTAACAACTTTTGAAGCTAAGTCTTTGTTAATGGTCACCAATTCTTTTTGAGTCTTGTCATAATAGCCAAGCAGACGTATTTACAAATAGAAAATTCATCACAATGCTTCCTGGTAGACGTCATGTGTATTTTCCCCAGGAGTACTACATAACCTTTTTATTTAACAAATCACTCAGCTGCTGACGCTCTAGAAAGCTACACGTAGATAACCATGAGAGAAGCAGCTAAGTATGAAGATCAATACAGACAGTCTTTAGCTTCATGTCCTTGAGACTTATTTATCGCAGTCGCAAAAAGTTGACGCAGACGGAAACTGAAGGCGCCTGAATGCCAATCGTGTAATTATTCGGGCTGAGGTGAAACCTCGAGATAAAAATGATTCACCTTTCCCCAACCATTTAGTATCGTGGCTTTTATTACGTATCTCTGCAACGTCTTCACCTGTAGACAAGTTTCATTACAGAATTTGAGAAAGCTAAAGTTGCGTAGATACATTAAAGGAGAAACTATTTTTAGCCTTATTATGAATGCGGAAAGTCGAGGGGCTGTCGAAAAATTCCAAAACTCCGTTGGATAATTTTTGGCGTCATCTTTACCGACAACTGCATATATAGTCTCATACAACATTTCTGACGCTTCTATCCCAAAATGGTGTTGTTGAGTGCAGAAGGTTAATTTTTGGGAGGTAAGATGGCTCGTTCACAAAGCCAAGAGTTTTCACTCTCGTAAATATTCCGCAAGTCTGTGTATACCCTCGAAACCTACTCTTATACGTAAGAAACAGTTTTACAAAGTGAATATGACAGTGTCTCAGTCAGAATGGCTTCTTCTACTTTCAGCAACTGATTTGAAAATTCATGAATTCATGAATTCATGGCGCTTGATGTATCCAATTTTATACCAATATCTTAATAAAGGAAACCATCAACATTACCATCTTTACTCAACCATTTTTCTTTTGAATAAATCCAACAAATCACTTCAGTATTTCACACAGTTTCTAATTAAAATTATTTTCAATTCAATAATAAATGTTACTCCCTTAAATGGTGGCCCGGCATTGGGCTTCCAAATCTCATGCCTTATATATGAAATAGTCTTGCAAAATAATCATATAAAAATAAACAACCAACTCAAAAACCAAAAAAACATACAATTCTACAGTCGTTGTATTGATTATATTTTCATAATCTTCGAACAGATCCTTCCTTCTCAAATGATGGATTTAATTCAAATTTTAAAATATATTCATCCTCAATTAAAGTTCACCACTAAACACAAAAACAACAACTATCTCAACCATGGCATCTAAATGAACCCGAAACACAAAATTTAATATAAAATTCAATATCAAATTTACAGAAAACCCACCAACACTGATGTTATCATTCCAAAGTATTCTAACCACCCCAATATTACAAGAATACTTTCAACAGTTTCATATACAGAATATTTCATATCTCAGTGAACAAAAAGTATTTAAAATAGAATATAATATCATCAAACAAAAAGCAACTTTCACTTACTAAGCTAATAATCTATACACACTTTCAAAAAAAAAAATCTCTCAAATGATCAACCAATCCACCATAAGCAACTCATAACTTAACAAACACAACTGGATCAAATTCATTTGCAGCATTGGAATTGCATCCCTAGTTGAAACATCTGATAATAAACATACGATCTGCGTCCAGATAATTCCAAGCAGACGAATGAATTGCTTCCCACCAATATCATTCTCCATCAACATGTGGACGTTGCGCTGGCAACGTGGCTAACATATGGTTGATTCAGGTTGGATGTACTTGCATATTACGACCGTGCAGTAAGATGCCATTTGGACAAATACTATCCCAGGCGATGGAATGGACGCAACGGGCCTGTTGCATTGCCGTTGCCATCTCCTGATCTCATGCCTCGCAACTTCTGCCTGTAGTGCTACATGTAGATAATTGTATACTCTTAATGACACAACACGAGAAAATATCTGTGGAATACAATCGTGGCTGCTGGAAATATTATCCGGGATTAGCCACACATCTTCCAACTAACACTACATTCGTGGTGTTGAATGGCTGAACTGTGTTGGGATTAAATGGTGGACACTTCAAACATTTCCTATGAACGGGCAGTTTTCCACTAAGCCGTCAATAAAACACTCTTAAGGCATAAAGGTAGTCTCTGCCTGACCTTTCCCTGTCAGTTTCACGATAAAGAAGAGGCCCAGGCGATATGATGAAATGAAACTTTTAGTTAATTTTTCGGTGTAGATTCCACTACATCAATTTATTGTAAACAATTACAAATCATCGCTTATAGAATTTTTTTATAATTCTTATAGGGAAAACAGTTTAGAATATAGTCATACACAATATGTTTTTTGCAGTTACCATTGATATAATTTTATTATGTTATTAGTATTATGTTGTGTGTATTAATAATAAATATAAAATTGTAGAATACAATTTATTCCATTAATAATATATTATAATGCAGGATATAATTATTTATAACTATTTACCATTATAGGATCCTGGTTAGTAGAACATTAACTGACATTAATAACAATCTACACATATTCGCATGTCCTGTCACGAGGTTTGCAGCTGTAATAGCTTTATGGCTTTTAATAATACTTATAAACTAATAATAATTTACCTATTTAATGTCATTAATAGCACTAAATTTCATTTCCGCACGTACCAAAAAGTATACCACCCATCCCTATCTTCAGCTAATTCTATCCAGTCCACTTTATTACACTCAACTCTTTAAGCTCCATTCTAATGTTACCCTCCAAACTGTGAATAGGCATTCCCACTTGTGTCTCTACATCAGGCTTGACAGTCAAATAATAAAATAATACTATTAAATATGTAATATCAATATTTATGTATGTATGTTGTTTGCTAGTACTTTTACTAAAATTCTTTTCTGCCACGTGAGTTGGGCGTCAAATTTTACGAGTTAATGTGATATGCCGATACACTTCTGTTTGTTAAAAGGTAAATTACTTATTCAAAAAACATATTTAGCTTATTTCATAATGCTCTAACACAATTTAAACTGATATAACGAACTTCTGATGGTACGCTATCTTATTACCTGACAGATCATTTAAGTAAGGCTTTAAATGGCTTTCCAAACACATTTGATCGAAGTTCTGTCACCAGAACTATGTTTAAAATTACGGTTAGTAATCACTAAATCTAATTGGTAAGGATAAGGAGGGTAGCTTATAGAAAGTGAATCCGAATTATCGTTGATATAAGGGGGTAAACCACAGTTATCAATCCCATATGGAAAATCATACAAAATACACCAGACCTAGGCTTGAAAATGAGTATATACTTTTTCTATATTCCACCTTTCTCATTCCTATAATATTAGTGTATATATCCCGGAAGCTTGGTTGGGTAGAAAGATTATTTACACGTTAAATTTTTTTAGTAAAATAACCGTCAACTTGGTTAAAAATTGCAAACAAGATACATCTATCATAGTGAATATAACCTTAATATATACTTACTCTTTGGCATTCGTAGCTCTAAAGTTCATTGCCGCACTTACATAAGTATACCACCTATCCCTATCTTGAGCTAGCTCAATCCAGTCCACCTTATTAAACCCTATCCCGAGCTAGTTCTATCCAGTCCTACACCCTATTTCTTTCAGATCCATTCTAATGTTACACTATCATCTGCGTCTAGGTCTTCCCAATGGTCTCTTCCCATTGGGTTTGCTAGTCAAAATTCTGAAAATGGTTCTAGATTCTCCCATTTGCACTTCATATCCTGCCAACCGTAATCTACGAGACTTTATTAACCCAACAATGTCTTGTGATGAGTACAGGCTATATAAATCATCATTATGTAACCTCCTAAACGCCCCATTCTCTTCATAATATGTTAAATATATGTTATATATTATATTAAATATATGTTTATATATATACAGGGTGTACCGTAACATGTGTGACAAAAACCAATACTATAGTTCATAGAAACATGTTTCCCATTTGACCTTATTTCCGAGTCAGACTCATGTTTGTCCGCCAGTAATGTGGAGCTACTTAACATTATATGAAGTACTCAAAATTGCCACCTTTGTCCTGATTGCAAACATTACAATGTAATATATTTTTGAACGAGTGGGGCATTCTTCAACACGACGACTGTAGGTTTGCATTTAGGTCAAAGGTGGCCCTAGATGGAGTACATATATCACTATTACTCAGAAACCGGGTAAAATGGGAAACATTCTCCTATACACTATTCTCTTGGTTTTTGTATCTCCTGTCCACCCCTGAAGTGATTCTCACATGCTATGGTAGTACATATATATTACATATATATATACTTGATTTAGCTTTAGTCTATTTAGCAAAGGCTTTTAATTTTTTTTTTTTGAAACCGACTAGATTGTTTAGAATATGCTACTCTAAATATAGGAATGTGTATGGTATTGTAGATTATACTGTTGATTAAACAAGCAATGCGACAACTGGAATAAGAAAATTAGCTGTTTAAGAGGCAGCCGAGAGTAATTGGTAAAATTCCTAACTACTCGACTAAATAGATAAGAAAGTTTGTGACTGGGTAAGGTCTTTTTGAATTATTACGAATACCAATGTTGTGTGGCCGCAAGCAATTAAACTAATCCCCAAGTGATATGGTGTATATTTAGCGAGGGTGAGGGTAGTTGTTGTGGGAGTATGGAAGAGGAAAGGGGTGTTGAGGCAGGGGCCTAGGGGAAGTAGGGTGATCTCCAACTCTGGCCAAGGCACCAATCTTGGAGAATTGAAAGGAAAGGAGGGATAGCTCTCTTACAAGGAGGGGAAATACCGACAGAGTTCGTCGCCATATAAAACTTTCTACTTGGGATTACTCCGAGCTAGAGTCATTTCCTAACAATAATCTAAAAACATAATTTTAACCATATTTTTAATTAAATAACACAGAAATGTAACCATTAAGATGGCGAGCGTACATACATTTTTAATATCCACACACACAAAAAAAAATTAATTGGCACATCATTCAAACTTCATTAAAAGCCTATTCAATAGATTTCTAAGTAGATATGAGAGGAGCTTGCTTTAACGATAGTGTTTCTATATCATTTATATATCTTCTGTTTTACTTCAAGCTTTTTTAATGTTTATTAATATTTACAATAACAAATCTCATGTGACGTTTGATAGGCAGTGTTCATTTAAGCAACCCAAACCATAATATGTTTATTGAATGCATCACATACTTCAAGATTAAAGGAGGTCGTATTTATAGTATAGTCTCAGCAGTCAACCAATCTCTCATTATACGATTACCTACAAGTAGTTAAATTCAAATGGGAGATAGGCTGACGTACAAATCGTGACTATACATACAGTCCAAAACGATAGTTCCAAGTATATTATAAGTTATAACCCATGGTGTATATATATATATATATATATATATATTTTTAAGTTGAGTTTAAAATAACTGTACCCACATTTGTTTGGAAGAAAGGGTAAAACCATTAAGAGCTGTCAGTACACCTGACCGGTATTCTAATCTCGATATCAGCTTCATAGGTACTTCAGTCTACTTACCTTTAGCATTCAGCCACCGAAAAGGTTTATTATGAATTAAAATTTGGACACATTTGTAAATTTACTAAGAAAAAGAAGTTATGTGTTTTGTTTTTATGTGTAGATTGACTAGGTTGCAGGCATACTAAAAAAAGGGGACCAAAACCCTCATCGGGGGGCATGTAGGCTTCAACCTCGCCTGGCTTAGCTTACTGCTGATGTGAAGGTCAAGGTTTTGAATTCTGGTCTGATGTACCTATAGTGTTTTCAATAAATGATTTTCCGCTCTTTTAGGTAAATGTGGGTATATTTTTTCAACTTATACCTGCTTTATCCCTACCCCATAAGTATAGTATAAATATGTGTAGATCCCAAATAAGTAGTAAAATTTTGTTCAAAATTAAAAAGTATTAGTTATACTGTACTGGTGGGGGAGGAGATTTGCTATAAGATAGAATACTAGCGAATAAAATCAAATATTTTGGCATACAGCTTTTAGATATTTATTCCCTAAAATATGTTATATTTTGATGATTTCGAAGGCTATTTACCTAAGTTAGTTGTTGAGGATGAAATATAAGCTAAGAACCACTGAGAATGTATCCACCAAAATATAATTCTTATTGATATGCACTTTTGGGCACAAAAATTACACATTAATCTTGTCTAATCGGGTTTATCAGTGATCATGGGGCCAGAGTTCGAGTACCAGCTGGTTGTATTCTAACAAGGGTGTTTTTACATTAATGGTTTCCAATTCACTCTCAATCAAATGTCAGTGTACTTCCTATAAATTATCCTTCTCCAATTTTCCCTATTAGTGTTATTAAATATTGATAGCCTGAACGGTAGAAGACAAGACGTATTTTTTTATCAAGTATTTAAATATTATTTAGAAATTTACTCGTCAAATGGCTGTTATAATAATAAAATAAAATATATTTTCATCGGAAATATACACTTTTGTAAATTTGTTTGAATCTACCTTATTAGTAATTGTTTCAGTTTAATTTGTTATTTTCTTTATTTAGTTTTCTAGGTTATGTTAAAATATAACCATCGCATTTTATCTTTCATTGACCTTCTAACAAAACTTTTTTTTCATAGGTGCAATCGAGATTAAATAAATACATAATTTTTGGTGTATGTTTTCGATTTCACGGAAGATTATGTGAGCTTCAACCCTGTATCGTAATCATCCAAGATTAATTTTACTTTTATGGAATTTAAAAAAAAATCGCTTGAAAGGGGTTTTGTATACCGGAACTCATCATCTGCTTTGATCTTGTTATAATTAAAAGAACAATGTGATTTTAATAAATAGCATTACTAAAGTCTACTTAAAAAATTGTGATCATTGACTGGAATCGTAATGGCTTCCATCCTTCAATAGAAATGAATGGCCCATCTCATTTTTCATGGAAAATTATTTGGATGGTATTTTACAATATAAGTGTAGTCACCGATTTTGATCATATCCCCCGTAACTCTTTGAGTAACGAGATAACTTATCATAGCAAAGTTTTAGAACTGATAGGAGTAAAAAAAACTTTATGTTTGATTTTTTTTTTTTTACAAAACCAATAGTTTCCAAGCTACAAACAAATATATATTTTTAAATTGAGGTTTGGGGAATGGTTAATTGAAAGTAATGCTTTTTGATTAAAGGATATGTTATTTTTTCTCCTTATATTCATGTAGAATTTATATTATTTAATTTAAGCTCTTTGGTGGAGTGTAATGCTCTTTTTTTCATCATTTCCCTTTTTTCCATTATTTTAATGCGACAATTTATCTGATTTTATTTCACATATCAGGTGACTGGTGGTCTAGGGTAAGTGTCAGCTTCTGTGCTGAGGTCCGGGGTTCAATCCTCGGTCCGGCACAGATTTATCTGATTGCCAAACCCTTCCTTCACCTCTGACAGATGTGTATTAATCACAACTTGTGAATGTGAGGAATGACAGGCCTCTAACGTGGTTCGGATTCCACTTAAACTGTAGGTCCTCCATTTCATCTCACAATCACCCTACCATTGCACATTAGCGTAAGTGCGTATAACCCGAACGGGTATAAGACGCGGTGCTAGTAATAATAATAATATAATAATAATAATAATAATAAAATAGGAATAATAATAATTTTATTTCACATATCATAAGAGATTTAAGTAAATATCTCCAATTTGAGGTAAATGAGCGAGAAAGTCTGTGTGGTGCATCGTAATATTTCTATAATAGGCTACCTCTATTTTGAGGATATCTCGATGATCCGATTTTCTTCTACTAACAATTATGATACAGCGTCAATTGTTAAATCTTCTGCTCCCTCTGTCTCAGCTAATGTTGTTAACAGGAATAAAAATGTATTTAGAAAGTATATCTTAGTGCCAAAATATCAGTTTACAAACTTTGCTTTATATTTCTATTAAATAAGTCAAACACGAGATATTTAAAATAATTTGAATTTAATTTACCCCTCTATTTATAAATTTGGATCTATATTAGAAAAAATATTATTAGGCAAAATCAATTATATATATTTTCTTCTTTTAGAAGTATACTTATGCTAGCAAGATTAAATATTAGGTACCAGATATCATATATGATAAATAGTGGTATTTTATTAAGTATGTCTCTTTTAAGGACCTTTGCAAAATAATTTTTTAGCCAATATTAAAAAAATTGCTTGTCTACACTGACATTCTGCTCTGTCATTTTATGTTTTTCTTGTTCTATCTGTAAGCTCCCACGCTGTCCGTTTCTATTATTATATAAAATAAATGGTACGGAACTCCGCACGAACTTTCTCACTCTATTTTTTAGAAATGGAGATATTTACTCTAAACTCTTAATATAATATACACCAGCAAACCGAGAAAAAATTGCGCTGGACATACGAAAAGCATTTTTTATTCATGGTTTTATATTTCAAAATTTTATTTTTAAAGAATTAACGTATTTATTTGTATATTTGTATCAATACAAAATATCGATATTGGGTCTCCAAGGGCAAAACTTCGTAGTAAAATTTTGACTTCCGGTTAAAATTTTCCTCCTTTTACTAGGGGATATCTTATAGTTATTCAATTGCTAATAAATTTTATTTTATAAATTTTGACCAATTAAATAGTTAATTATTAACTATTGATTCTAAAATGAGAAAGATAGAATCATTATAGCTGATTTTGTTAAAATGGAATTTTTCTCTTTTCACCCTTTGGTAAACCGCTATTAATTTTAGGGTTAGACAAATGGCGTTGCAAAAACCACTTATTAGGGTTCAGAGGGTCATTAAACGTCGACATCCATCAACATCTCAGATTAGATATTTTTGACGGTCTTAATACTTTACCTTAAAGTGTTGTCAAAGTTAAAAGAAATATATATTTGGGTTTAGCTTAAAAACCTTTGGTTTTATAAAAATATATTTCAAATAAAAGATGTTTATTATTAATAGATCCAAATGTATGCAATAATTAGTAATTTAATATATCAAAGATCTACGGAGATAAAATTAAAAATTAGAAATTACGAATTTGATTAGAACACTTAAAGTCATTTCGAAGCAAAGGTTGAGCATAGCCATTTGTTTTGTAATATTGATCAAAGCTTGGAAATGAAATTTAATCAAAATCGTTTAAACCGATTTTGATAAATTCGATTTTTTCTCTTTCGCCCTTAAGGAAACTACCCTTAATTTTAGTGTTGGATATCCAATTCAAAAATTCCTTGGGGTAAACCTATGAAAACCCTATATACCAAGCTTTAGCCCAATCGGTAAAATAGTTTAGGCTTTAGCCCGAGGTACAGGCTGACAGACAGACGGACAGACAGACGGCATTGCGAAACCCACATTTTAGAGTTCGGGAGGTCATGAGACGACAAAATCCATCAAAATCTCAAGTTCAATTTTTTTGACAGTCACAAAACTGTAAGGTAGCGAGAAAGTAAAAAATTGATATAGGGTCCCCGTGGGTCAAAACTTCGTATTAAATTGTCAACTTCTGGTTTAAAATCTTCGACAATTTAATAGGGGTTGCACATCTATGGTTATTGCATTGCTATTAAATTCCTCATTTATAAATTTTGACCAATAAATTAGGTAAATATTGACTATTGAATCTAAAATGATAGAGATTGATCATTGTTTTAAAAATATTCCTCCTAAAGGGTTGAAAGAAAGCGAACATATACTTTTTGACAGACTTACTTACTTCTTACTCTATGGCATTTGAGAATTATTGCCTAAAAACTTGAGTAGTATCTCTTTACAACTAAAGCTCACAAAATTGTAATAATATATTTGCCAATGTCTCTTAACTGTTGATTTTATAAAAATATATTATATAATGGTTTTTTATTTTTAATAGTACTACAATTTGGGAATGATAAGTTATTTAGTATCTCAAATATTTGCGGAGATACGGAAATTTCCGCTTCTGTAAAATACCCTATAAATAATTTTAATTGGAAAATTAAAATGGCACTTTATTTATAGTCTTAATCGACGCCTAGATACGAATTTTAATCAAATCGTTATAGCCGATTTTGATAAAATCGATTTTTTTTTCTTTTTGCCCTTTATTAAAATACTCTTAATTCTGTGGTTAAAAAGACGCACAGACAGACGACATTGCAAACACTACTTTTTAGGATTCGGGGGGTCATGAGACGTCGATATTCATCAACATTTCAGATTAGATCTTTTTACGGTCGCAATATATTACCTTTAGTATTCGAAAAGTTTAAAAATATATAAATATAAATATATATATATATTTGCGTATAGCTTGAGAGTTATTGGGTTTATAAAAATTTGTTGCTTATAAAATGTTTGAAATATAAATATCTCTACATATTTACAATGATAAGTAATTTCGTATCTCAAATAGTTTTGGAGATTTGATTAAAATTGAGAGTTTACGCATTAGACCGAAGCCCTTTAAGTAATTATGCCAAATATTGAGAGTAGCCATTTTGTTTAGAATATTTATATATGTTTTGAAATTAAATGTTCTCAAAATCGTTAAAGCCAATTTTGAAAAAATTGACTTTTTCTATATTTGCCATTCAGTAAACTACCCTTAATTATAGGGTTGGGTATTCAATTCCAAAAACCTATCGGGGCAATCCTATGAAAACCCTAGCTACAGGGTTTTAGCCCAATCGGTAAAATAATTTCGGCTCTGTCAGTGAGTAGTACAAACAGACAAACAAACGTTAATTCAAAAACAATTTTTTCAGATTCTGGGAGGTCATAAAACGTCGAGATTCATCAAAATCTCGATTTAGATTTTTTTGACGATCGCAATACTTTCTCTACGTGTAAGATAGTGAGAGAGTAATAAGGGCAAAATTATTCTCATTTACATTCTTTACATTGAAAAATGACACCTGTTTATTGGACTCGAAAAATAATGTATGCATGTATGTATTAATGTATGTATTAATGTATGTATGTATGTATGTATGTATGTATGTATGTATGTATGTATGTATGTATGTATGTATGTATGTATGTATGTATGTATGTATGTATGTATGTATGTATGTATGTATGTATGTATGTATGTATGTATGTATGTATGTATGTATGTATGTATGTATGTATGTATGTATGTATGTATGTATGTATGTATGTATGTATGTATGTATGTATGTATGTATGTATGTATGTATGTATGTATGTTGTGTGTGTGTGTGTGTGTGTGTGTGTGTGTGTGTGTGTGTGTGTGTGTGTGTGTGTGTGTATGTGTGGATGCGATGCGATGCGATGTGATGTGATGCGATGCAATGCAATGCAATGCAATGCGATGCGATACGATGCGATGCGATGTGATGCGATGTGATGCGATGCGATGCGATGCGATGCGATGCGATGCGATGCGATGCGATGCGATGCGATGCGATGTGATGTGATGTGATGTGATGTGATGTGATGTGATGTGATGTGATGTGATGTGATGTGATGTGATGTGATGTGATGTGATGTATGGGATGTAATGTATGGGATGTAATGTATGGGATGTAATATATGGGATGTAGTGTATGGGATGTAGTGTATGGTATGTAGTGTATGGGATGTAATGTATGGGATGTAATGTATGGGTTGTGATGTATGGGATGTGATGTATGGGATGTGATGTATGGGATGTGATGTATGGGATGTGATGTATGGGATGTGATGTATGGGATGTGATGTGATGTATGTGATGTGATGTATGTGATGTGATGTATGTGATGTGATGTGATGTATGTGATGTGATGTATGTGATGTGATGTATGTGATGTGATGTATGTGATGTGATGTATGTGATGTGATGTATGTGATGTGATGTATGTGATGTGATGTATGTGATGTAATGTAGGCCTATGTAATGTAGGCCTATGTAATGTAGGCCTATGTAATGTAGGCCTATGTAATGTAGGCCTATGTAATGTAGGCCTATGTAATGTAGGCCTATGTAATGTAGGCCTATGTAATGTAGGCCTATGTAATGTAGGCCTATGTAATGTAGGCCTATGTAATGTTAATGTATGTAATGTAATGTATGTAATGTAATGTATGTAATGTTATGTAATGTATGTAATGTTATGTAATGTATGTAATGTTATGTAATGTAATGTAATGTTATTAATGTAATGTAATGTAATGTATGTAATGTAATGTATGTAACGTAATGTATTTAACGTAATGTATGTAATGTAATGTATGTAATGTAATGTAATGAAATATAATGTAAAGTATATATTGTATGGTATATATTGTATGTTATGTTATATATTGTATTTATCATATGTATATAGGTATTGTATTGTAAGTTATTGTATGTATTTTTATGTATCTTTACGTAATTACATATAATTGAAATACATTTAATTGTAATATATATATAACTGTAATGTATGTAATTGTATTGTATGTATTTTATTATTTGTGTGTTACATCATATGATTTTAATTCGATTTATAAATGTTATATTTAAAGTTTTACTTTAATCATTAGATACTTTGTAAAATGAGTTTAAATGGTAACAAAATAACATTTCAAAAAAATAATTTTGAATATTTTGAATATGATAACTTAAACACATTTCACTAGTATGAGACTTGATTATTTTTGTAAAAGCAGTTTAATGTCCAACCAACTAATTGAAATCATTTGCTTCATTATTCAATTGAAGTTACTTTAATAAACTTTCTCCTATGTGTGCTTAAATTAATAGAATTAATTAATGGTTGTGAGTGAGTTAATCCGTCCCAATAATATTCAAAATATTAAATATTAAAATTTGAAAGGTATTAATTAAATATTTAATATAGATCTGGAATCCTTTCAAAGGTCGATATTTTGGTGCTCTATATATATTTATTATTCTCTCTGTGTCATTTGAACACCTTAATTAAGGATAATATTATATTGAATCCCCTGCAGAGCTTTAACGGTGGCAGTCCAGTGCTTCTAACTAGCGTCTTAGCACTCTCGACACAGTGATTATAGTAGTAATAAAAGGGGATATACGTTTTGGAGGAGAATGTCTGTGTTGAACGTTCCGGTAGTTTGAATCGGGAGAACAAACACGATACCACCATTTTGGTTAAGTAAGAAATAGATGTACTTATATTGCGTTTCATTTTAAGATAGACTAGCAAAAGACAAATTTCAAGGGTTAATAATGTAATGGATCGATTATACACATAGACTCTGTTTAAATTAAATACAACGGGAAACGAAACACTTTGTTTCCCTTACACAATTTGTCTTTTCTTGTTTTATATTTGTCTTTAGATACTCTCTCCACTCTACACGGATTAACTTAATGTTAGTCTAGTCAACTTTAAGAGTAAATCTCTTATATTAAAAGAAGTATTCATACCTCTTATTTCCCGTTTATATTCAGCTTTTAAAGACATTATTTGTTTCTGTCATTAGTTAAATTGAACTGTTCCTTTCTAAAAACTTATAAATATACGTAAATATTGTGACCATGACATGTCGAGAAGGCTAAAATGATGGCACATCCTTTCTTGAGTGGCTGGCTCATATCTTGGATGTGATAAAAATTTGACATATACATACAAAAAGGACTAAAAATATTTTTAAATAAATATAAAAATATATATAAATACATATTATTTATTAAAAAATATACAAATGAAAGTGTGGGCCTCGATAAGCCATGGGCCATCACGAGAAAATTCAAATTTCCCTTTTGATTCAAATTTTAACTTGAATAAATTCTATTGGCAGACTCGAGAGCTAACTACCTAACAATAATTATTTTTACAAATGGCTGCACAGTTGATTCCAAGTTACTGTTTTCAGTCTATATTTTTTATTGAAATGAAATTTTTCAGATTACTTTTAACAGTTTGATTTGCATTCTAAAATAAAACAAAATTGGAAGTGCTTAGATTTAAAATATACTCCAAATCTTTTAGTTGGCCTTTCAGAAAGAATATACTATTTTAGCTTAATTTAGACATAATTGGTTTTTTCTGCCTTACTTAGCCTCTATCAAAAAAATAATAGGGCCATGGATAGGATATGTTTCATCGTCGCCCATGTACTGTACATATTTTAATATTATATTACTATATGCAAGATATAATTAATATTTCCGATTGAAATCATATTAATAGGAATACATTCTTGAATAAACACATACTACAATAAGTAGTTCTTACGCTATTTCTTATTAAGCCTAAATAACCAATCATATCAAGAGGAAGAAAAAGGAATATCAAAAAGGGAACTTTCTCTTAAGAAAATATGTGAAATACTATATGTCAAGTTTTGCTGAGGGAATAAGATCGAAAATTGTATCTTCAGAAAGCTGCTTCTTTGAATTGGTTATTTTTAAAAACTTGCAGAGATATGTAGAAAATAAGTGAATAACACTAACCCTGAATCCTCGGTCCCGGCACAGATTTATCTGATTACCAAACCCTTCCTTCACCTCTGACAAGATGTGTATTAATCACAACTTGTGAATGTGAGGATACCAGGCCTCCACCGTGGTTCGGATTCCACGTTAAACTGTAGGTCCTCCATTTCACCTCACAATCACCCTACCATTACACATTAGCGTAAGTGCGTACAACCCGAACGGGTAGTAAGACGCGGTGCTAATAATAATAATAATAATACTAACCTGAAATTGAAATTAGAATGGTTGCTACAAACATAGCTTAATGTTTTATTTGGAAGAGAAAAAACTTTAGCTAACAAAAAAGTTCAATGATCTAAAATGTGCTATGCAAAGTCAACAAAATATTTTCCGTAGCCAGAGTGTAAGATGGTAAAGGCTTACTAAAACACTATATCTCTTTCTTGGGAAGTACAACCAAAAATCTGGGATTGATTGGCTCCAAAGTTTCCTAAAGGGACATCCAGAGATACTATTCTTGCATCCCCTCCCACCCTAGTTATCTTACTCAAAATATTATGTAAGGGTAAAGATAATAAATCCAAGATGCATACCCCAATATTACCTCCAGCACATAAATCTGTGCCAAATGTATTTTTTCTTTGCTATAGTGTTAACTGAAGTAATTGTCAAGTGTTCTAAGGTGTCAATCTCACAAAATATATATTAGAAATAAACGCTTGATTTCACACTTTAATGTTTTATGTAAGGATATTGCAAAAAATAATATTTCTGGATTTTAAAGAAACTCACACCAGCAGTTAAGTGACCCTAGGCGTTAGGGTCTCAATATAGGTTAAATTATAAAAAATTGCATAATGTGTACAGTATATCTGCATGAATCCATAAGTTCCTTTACAAAGTGTCTCTATTGCTATCACACGAATGTACATAAGATTTTATTCTACTATTTCCTTTTCTTTTGTAGAGTTTCAGCTGCGTTTTAATAGGAGAATTGATATATCTATTTAAATAGTTAGTATGTAAATGTAAGATGAAATTAAATAAAGATTTTGAACATTACCCATGTGTAAGTTAAGTCATGTTAATTTTTTTTTTTTAGCACCGCGTCTTACTACTCGTTTGGGTTATACGCCTAAGTACTAATTACACTAATGGATTAGGAATTGGGAAGATAGGATTTAGAGGAAGTGAACCCGCATTTGCGTGGAGGGAGAGTGGAAAACCATTTAGGACAAACCACCCCCAGTTCACCCGACCGAGATTCGAACCTCGATCTCCCCGTCCTCGGTGGTCTGGCTCAACACGACTGGCACGTTAGCCAATAAGTCATGTTAAGCAAATACGATTTGACTACTAATATGAATATAAAATAATCAACAATAAATATAGTTTCTCTTTTGTTTTGAGATTAAAATGTATTCTGTTATTACTCTTAGGATTGCAGTTGATTTGGGCAAAAAATAAGAGAGAAAATAAATAGTATGGAACTCCGCAATTACTTTCTCGCTCCATCGTATAAAAATGGATTTATATAATTATACTCAAAACTCTTCTTACTTACATAAAACATTTTTTGACTCCTGGTTTTAAATTTTATAATTTAATTTTTAAAGGATTAAAGTACACATGTGTACATTTGTAGCAATACAGAAGGTTGCTATTTGGTTCACAAGGGTCAACACATCGTACTAAAATTTGGGATCCGGTTAGAATTTTCAACATTTTACTAGAGGATGCCTATCTTTAAGTGATCGCATTGCTTTTAAATCTCTAATTTAAAAATGTTGACCAATAAAATAGGTAAATATTGAATATTGAATCTAAAATGATAGCTACACGAGCATTACCCCTAAGAGGTTGACAGAAAGAGAACATCAACTTTTGAGAGATTTACTTATTTACTTACTTTATGGCATCAGAGAATTATTGCGTTAAGACTTAAGTAGTATCTATCAACAACTAAAGCTCACACAATTGTATTAATATATTTGCTAATATCTCAGAAGCTATTGGTTTTATAAAAGTATATTTCAATAAAAATTATTTAATTTTTAATAGTACTACAATTTTACAATGATAAGTTATTTAGTATCTCAAATGGTTGTGGAGATATGGATATTTCCACTTCTGTAAAGTAGTCTATAATTCATTTTAATCAACGCCTAGATAAAAATTTTAATCAAAATATTATAAGACTATTTTGAGAAAATTGAGTTTTCTATTCTCGCCCTTCAGTATAAACTACTCTTAATTTTAGGGCTAGGCAGACACACAGACAGATGGCATTGCAAAAACCACTTTTTAAGTTTCGGGGGGGGGGGGGTCATGAAACGTCGACATCCATCAATATCTTGGGCTAGATTTGTTTAAGGTCACAATAATTTACCTTACCTGGAATATCCTTCTCTGGCACCCAAACTTTGATACCTTACTCACAGATTCACGAACAGTACATATTTTTCTGGGCTCTATTTACGAATTTGTGTGCCAGAGATCTAGAGGTCACTAATATTAGACTGGGTTGTAATATATTTATTAGATTTTATTAGTCCATTTTTCAAGGATTTAATTTGTTTGTTTTGTTTGGCTTCTCATGCCATGCTATCACGAATAATTGTACGTCCCACTTTTTGGGAGCCGCTGCTATAGTCTTTTTAATAAGCCTTATTGCAATAAGCCTAAAAAATATCAGGCTGATAAGCAAATATATTATTATTTTCCAATTAGCCTGGTTCATTGTTAATTGAGGGTACTTTTTGCAATAGGCCCGATTTTCCAATTCACCAACGACATATATATAATTTGGAAACTATTGGTTTTATAAAAATGTATTTCAAATAATGATTTTTATATTTAATATACCTTAATTTTTTAAATGATAAGTTATTTCGTAGCTCAACGAGGTGAGGAGATACGATAAAAATTGGAGGCTTCCTTAAGTGTAAATTACCCTCAAAGTTATTTTTATGAGGAATTGAGAACTTCCATTTTGTTTTAATACTAAACAATACATATATACGAATTTTAATCAAGTCGAGTTTGATATAATCTATTTTTTATCTTCCCACCCTTAAGTAAAAAATAATATCATTAATTTTAGGGTTGGATGGATTATTTTTAAAAATATTTCTGAGAATCCTTATGAAAACCCCATGTCCCAAGTTTTATACCAATTGATAAATATGTTTCATCTCTAGTCAAAGATACAGACTGACATTATTTAAAAAAAACTTTTTCGGACTCAGGGTGTCATGAAACTTCGACATCCATAAAAATCTCGAGTTTGATTTTTTTTTGACAATTAGTATTTTCTCTCAACCAGAGAGGTGTGAGAAGGTAAAAAGTAACATTATATATTAATATAAAAATTTCATCTCATGGTCAATATGACTAGAAAGTAATCTATCTTAATTTATTAAACATATACACTATTGTGCATACATATTAACGTATCACGCTCTATTCTTTGTTCAAGGTCATTCTTAAAATTATTTTATAATTTTTTTTTTTGCTAAATAGTTAGTAAGTGGTATACAGCGTCTTGGTAAAATATTTATGTGGTCCGCAACTAAATAAAAGTTGATGACTCACTCCAAGAAACTATTTAAAATTATTAAAATGTTTTAAACGGCAGCATAAAGCTACGATGGATCAAAGATGGAGTGTGTATGATGGTTTTTAAATCACCGACGATTTTATACATCTATTACCGACTAATCTTAAAATATGAGCGATAAATGACCCTAGCACAGGATTAGCCCTATATAGCTCTGTGGTAAGATATTAACATGTTAAGTTGGAGGTTCCGGATTTGGTTCCAGATTTTAAAAGGATTTTCAAAAAAAGTTAATTATTTAATTTCAATAACATAATATAGGTTTGAGGTCATTTCACCAACTTTTTAGCGGTTTGGGCTTCCCGAATTTTTTCGTAAATGCATTTCATTGCCTTGGAATGCTTATGCCTTTTGCCCTTTACATCACTTCTGCAATATTTAAACTTTTTTGGGGCAATTTTTTAAAATAATTAAAAAAAATTTCCACTATTATTACTCTTCACACCTCCCTAAAGACATTAAATGCAACTATACTCAGCCACACCAATAAAAATCCTTTCATCAACGTTGCACTTTCCACACTGATTTTAAAATGTTGGAGAACCAGGTAACAGGGCGATAAGCTGTACAAACATGTCAAAACCACTAGTGACAGATTTATGGTTTCAAGGACAGAAGGCTAGTGACTTGGATTGAGAAGAGTTGAGTTGTCTGCTCTACTCTGACCACACAGTTCTGTTTCGGCTATTACAGGGTTGTATCAGATATATTTTCAAAATCCGGGGACAAAATATGAAGCACCTCAGCTCGTATCAGCTTATATGAGTTTCAGATTGAATATTAATATGAATGAAATACCATTATAAAGTTAAAAGTAATGGACATTAATTGATTTACTTCCCCCATTTATTACACAAGTTTTATAAGTTTATAAATAATTAATTGAATATTGCATTTAAATGGCAATTTTTTACGCAATTAATTGAGGGTTCATTGAAATAATATTTATTTTATTTTATTATTTGAGGTATATTAATTGAAATAATATTTATTTCAATTAATATACCTCAAGTACTTCTGACCTACCAAATATTAGATCTTTGCATCATTTGGTTTTTTCTAAAAGTTGTTGCATTAGATGCCAAAATTTCAAACTTTGAGTAAACACTGTGCTTAAAATATTCATATAGTCTTTATTTAATACACTGATCCAAGTTTGGTTTAAGGAGACCTACTAATATATATATATAATTATTATTATATTAATTTTGGGCCATACACCCCTAAAGTCATTTTGACGAAAAATAGAGAGTAACCATTTTTTTTGTAATATTAATCAATACCTAGAAATGATATTAAATCAAAATCATTATAGCAGATTTCGATAAAATCGATTTCTTTTCTTTTCTCCCTTAAGGAAACAACCCTTAAATTTAGGTTTAGATATCCAATTCCAAAAATCCCTTGGGGTAGCCCTATTAAAGCCCTCGATACCAAGTCTTAGCCCAATCGGTAAAATCGTTAAGGCTCTAGCCCGAGGCACAGACAGAAATACACACAAACAGCATTGCAAAAACAATTTTTACGGCTTCGGGGGATTATGAAACGTCGACATTCATCAAAATATCGAGTTCGATTTTTTTGACATTCACAATACTTTCTTTACCTGGAAGGTAGCAATAAAGTAAAAATGAGTTCTGCATTCACTAGGGGAATACAACATTAATCACATGTTTTAGGACAAAGGATTTTAATACCATCAATATCATTATTTGTTAACCATTTGTTCAAGTATACCCATGCGAGATGTAACCACAATCAATGTAGTGGTTTTTGAGTTAAATAGGAAAATACAGAGACCAACTCATGTATATAGCTATATAATATATATATTTTTATATGTATATCTACATAAATTGTACATATATGAAATTAAATATGTAAGAAATGTATGTGGATAGACACATATGAATGAAGTTAATAATGAATGGTGCTGAAGGAGTGCGGTTTGAAAGGGAATCCAATGGGTCAATTTGAATGAAGCGTCTTACCTTGATTTGGGCATATTGAGAAGATGAGTGTGGATTAGGGACGAATCAAATACATATATGTAGTTGTGTGGCTTAAAAGTAAGGGGTAGGCCATCTAATGACATGGCTTAAATTATGTGGACGAATATGTGAGAAAGAGAAAATAAGAGCTCTAAAAATAAAAGAGGATGTGTGACACATGAATGGATGTTGTTGAAGCGGAGGGGTTATTCAAGGATAGGGAATCGTGTAGAAAGTTGGTGAGGATGGGTTGGTTAAGGAATGGTTGTTGTTTTAGCTGTATACACAGTTTCATGCTTACACCGTAAGGGAATGGCTTGATTATCGATATATGTATGTTTGTATAAATGTATATAGGGAATTTATGAATGTATGTATTCATGTATGTAAAAAGGTATGTATGCTATATTTATGTATTTATATGTATATTTACTCGTATTTATATAATATGTTCTAAATTAACCAAACATGGGTCTTGAAATATTCAAAATACTCATATTTCAAATTATTGTAACCAATTTTAAATAAGCTTGGTGACTATTCAAATAGTATAAAATAATTTAACTTTTATTAAAGATTATTTAAACAAATTATAGATTTTAAAATATTTTGAAGATTTTATAATAGAATAATACTAAATTCTAACTAAATCTGGTACACAAATATTCATTAAGGCATATATATTATATCATTACTTTCTACTCACGATAGAAACAGGTGAAAAAACAGTAGGAATACTGAGCAGCAACAGCTTATGTGCCCGTTGAGTGGTCAAGTTAAATATAGAAAGCTGTATTTTGTCTGTGGAATTAGTTATTATTCCTTTAAATATAACTAATACCAGATTTTCACAGAGATCTGAGAGAACATCCATAAGATATCATTGCTATTATTTTCGAATTAGTTTTTCGGTTGTATATTTGAATATCATTGAGTAGAACTTGACTACTATCTAAGTTTTTAATGTTTAAAGCCTGCCTCCTGAAAGTATCCGAAGTGGTTTTACTGCAGTAAATCGTATTTTATAAACTTAAGATCTAAATATTTACTTCCAAATGTTAGTTTTATTGTTAATGTACAGTTATGTTTTTGGTGCTTTTAAAAGGCTTTGAAATAATATTCTAGGTTCAGGACAGTGAAGGAGCGATCTAAAGAAGGCAAATATATATCTTAGCTATTAAACAATACTTGAGTTCCAAAATTTTTTCCATGTGACATTCATAAAACATTTATACCATCAGCTTTATCAAACATTAAACTTATGTCTTAAATATTAATTTTGGGATCCTAAAGGTCTTTCTTCATTTGTTTTTATGAAAAAATTTAGAACTATCTATTGTTTTCAACATTTTCTGAAATTGAGGGTTTATTGGCTATCTTTTAAGTTCCCTACTAATTTGTTACCCTTTTTAAAGATGTTGCATTTATGTTGCCCATTTCATAAATCGAGCATATGTATGCCCATTCCTTCAACTGCCCTCGCCACCTGTCAATTTCACTAACTGGGCAAACAGTCGTCCAGTTCATGAATTGGGTAATGATTAGAGATGCCAGGTCCATGAACTGGACAAGCGAAGAACAACTTTGATGTTTAAGTTAACTTCTAGTCGTTTTAGATTGGAAGGTTAGGTTGAGCTAGGTTGGGTTGGTTTCATATAATATCTTAAAATGAATTTCATTTAACTTTGTGGTAGATAGTAAAATAAATTCAATTTCATTAATTGTTCAAGAGTTAATACCATTTCTGATCATTTCGGTAAATAGTCAAGTGAAGAAGCCAATTTACGGAATGAGCAGAAATTTGCCCAATCCATGAAATGTGAAGTTTCACTATTGGGGTGTAACACACACACAAATAAATTAACAACACACTGTTGGTCAAATGGATCAACGCTTGTTCCTTAAAAGGTTCTGGTTTGACAACACTTCTTCTTAAACAAAAGGTTAGTGGAGAGGTTCAAATTAAAACTTGGAAATGAGAAAAGCTTGTTTTATAGAGAAGTGTATACCGAGTTGAGTATCGATGGGGCGGATGTGATTTTTTCTTTTCTTGTTCCTTATCCTCTCAGTTCAGGTTTTAATAGGTAGTGGTCAAGTTTATTTATGTTTAGACGTTTAGGTGTCAAAAGTATTATCTTAGCCTACTAAATAAGCTATTCTGAATTCTCTCATATTGATCTCCTGAAATGTTTTATCACCTAAGGAGATAAGTCTCACGCCATTTCTTACTAACTCTTGCAAAAACCTCTCTTTCTTTGTAAAGTGTCGTGCTTTCTATTGTTGGTGGGTGTTTATTTATGGGTGTGGAAGTAACGATGTATATTATTCAAGCCAAGAATCTTCAATTTAACTTAATTTCATCAACTTAAAATCTATTATATTTATCTTCTTTTACCAGTTAGCAACCATATTGTAGAAGGTGTACATACTAAAATGATACATTTATTAATCTTTTTATTTCACACCATATATCAATGCATTTTAAGTTTCTTGTTTATAAGCGTTAAAAATTTTAATCAATAAATTTTGTAAAAAATAATACTGCTTGATGCAGCACAATTGATTAGTTTAGCTACACTCTAGGAAATTGTATAATATTTATAGTAAAATTCTCTCTTATCTAAAACTTAAGCTAACTCTCCTTACATAGGTATAAACCGAGCAGGTTGTAAAACTCGTTGACCAAAAAAGTAAAAAATCTTCTATCAAATTTAAAATATTAACTAAATTATTTTACCTTTCATAGTCTGATTTGGTTTTCATGAACTCAAATAAATCTTGTTCAAAGATTATAGTTGTTCAAATTTCTAATCTTGTTTCATTTCACCTCAAGGATAAATTTTAAATATACTATAAAATTATTAATAGATTGATTTTAGCTAGAAGATTTTTGATGGGTCAAAATTAATAGTTTTGCAAAAAGGACACTACTCCACTTGACGCTCAAATTGAGTAGTACTTTGATAAAAGTATCGACATTTAAATTATAATATAACTCCTCAATCATTTCCTGGATTCATTTCCTAGAAACCTTATATCTATAGTTTTCACCATTTAACACTTTACAACTATATCATTGGACTGGTATTAGTACAAGATGGATGAAAAAAATTAAGAAGAGTGTGAACGAGTTTTATCCACTAGAGCATAAATAAGGTTTAAAAAATTATAAAAAGATTAAAAAAAATAGATACTATTTTGTCCACCGTGTATTATTACTCACTCTGGATATCCACACATTTATACTATTAATCTAGTAGGTAAATTTAATCTAGCAAAATATGCCCGATTTAAGGTGGCGGGAGATTTGAAAAACATTGAGTATAAAATAATCTCAGTACAAATAATTACTTGAACCTTTAAATAACTCTTCTAGTAAATCCATTCTACGGCATGATTGGACGTTTTAAATCATGCAACCACTAATTCGGATAGGTAAAACAAACATTTAAATGATGTATTATAATATCATAAACACTTCTCTATATAAGTCATAAAGCACGAATAGAACACTACAATAATGTGCTGTGCTATTACTTTGTCTCCAATTTGATCTAAAGATTACTTTGCTCTACTTAACATAGTTACAAATCTATGATCCTCATTCAAACTGCAAGGTTTTGCTACCAACATGTAGCCATATTATGGCCAAATTAGTTAAATGTTCTATTATTTTTATAATATAGATTAATAGAATATATTATAGATTTCTATTAATACTTTATTAGAGACAGGTCAGATATATGATTCAATGTGCCTCCTAGTGGTTACATAAATTAATAAAAAAACTGAAGAAGTTACATTGAAGATAGTAAAATAAAGATATACAAAAATACTTAGCTATAAATGTGTTTTATCATTTTACAAAGCCACTACACAACAAATGAAGAGTCGCAAGGTTTACATAAATCTTTTCAAGGTCACAGCAAAAATAAAGAAATTTTGAACTAAATAATAAACTTGTTGATAATATAATATATATTATGTGTTCTTACACGAACTGTTAAAATTAGTTAGAGATTATTAAGTAGAATAAATACTTAAAATTAATGTAATTAATTTAAATTAATTTAATCACCTAAAGAATAAAGTGAGATGAAAGAAGGTAACAGTATTAGCATTCACGTCTAGAGAAGATTGTAAAAATCATGATGGAAAAACATGTTGACGAAACCATTTTGGGTCGAATCTCTCTTTCTCGAACAAGAATCAAGCACATTGACCTCGTACTTCACCCTAACAATTTAACGTTAGATGAATATTCTGCAACAATATTATGAAATAAATAATATTGGTATTTATGTTCATGAGTACAACCCACTTCGGTGGTCGCATGGTCTAAGGCAGGCTAGTGAGACCTTTCCAACAATTGTGCTACTGCATTTTGAAATAATATCATGATCCACTCTTTTTTTAGCGAAAATATATAAATCAAATTTTTTGAATATTAATAATTAAATTAATAACTCGAAACAAATTATAAATATTTAAATAATACCTACATTTCAAAGAAGGAAATTTATTAAGTTTCAACTCGAATGTCCAAAATTATTAATTTCAATTACTTAAAATCAAAACATTGTAAGTAACATAATCGGGATGAAAAAAGTCAATAAAATGATAGCCAAATATTCTTAAATCAGAAACTTACATAATATTTTCCATTCTAGTTTGAACTATGTTGTATTCTACTAGCAGGTTTATAGTTCAGTTCATAACGTTTTGTTATAGACAGCAGACAAGATTAACTTAAGTAGTCTACAGCTAAAAAGATTTCTAACCATTGACTTCCCAAAGTTCAATGTTACATGACATTGAATATCATGGCTGTCATTTATTCCTTATTTAGTATTTAACATACACTTTATAGACCGACAGTTTTTACTCCTATCAGCACACAAGAATTTCCATAAGCAAGAACGAAAGGCTCAACCAATTTTGTGGGGAAATATATTTTTAAAATTACTTCAACGGTTATTTTACATGCTATAATTGACATGGGACCAATGCCTTTAATTCCTCTCCAAATCAAATTGTGCTATGGATTTTTATCGCTCAAGAAATAACCGTTGACTTAGGCTGGGTTTGAATCCACGGACATCGAGTCCTGAGGTGAAAATTTTACCCCAAGACCACCAAGGTGGACTACGTGGTTATCCAGATATTATTTACTTCATACGACCTTAGTAAAAATTTTATTTAATGTCAAATTTTTCATGTTGGCGTGCCACCCAAACCTGTTTGCATGCCATAGATTTGCTATCTCTGGTCTAAAGTCGTCCCTCTCTCGTTAGACTAGACTGCCGATGACAAGGATATTGAGTTAGAATCTCAGTTGGGTGTACAGAGGGTTGTTTTTCCTAATTGGTATTTCACTCTCCCTCCACAAAAACAGGTACAGTTCCTCTAAATTCAACATTCCCCATCTCTGGTACATTTTCGTAGTAATTAGACCCACATAGAATGCATTAAACCCTATCGGGTTGTAAGAAATAGTAACAGATGAAAAAAATATTCACATAGATGAAGAAAGCTGAGTTTTGGGAAAAACTACCTCCACAAATCAAACCAGCTCTGTACATTCTCAGATCGAAGTAGTCAAACTATATCATATAAATAACGTGAGCTTGTGCGAATGTTTGGTGAAGACACAGCTAATGATAAATGTAAAATGTTTTACTAAATAATATTGTCAAACCTGTCGTGTGGTATTTTATACTTCCAGCTGAGGTTTAATAGCGTGTAAACGGAAGTTCACAGTATCGTACAAATATTTTTTTGTGTTTTAAGCTTTAAATATTACTCTATATGGCAGTGCATATTGATTAATTTAGGATGTCAACATATATCCAAGACAATTAGAATAAATTGTATATGAAGATTTTCGATTCGCTCCACGCAGCCTTTAGTACATTTCCTCCACCCTGAAGGATATCAAATTATTATTCTTTTTCCAAATATGGTGTTACTTATAAAATAGGCCATGTTGTAACCAATTTAAAACGCTACTTAGGCCTATTATTTTAAAGGGACACATCCTCACAATGCAGTATGTTTTATTGCAATGGTAACTCTGTATCAAGAAACCCAATAAAACTGTCTCAACTATATTATCATTTTCTCTTCATCCTATTAATGTATGATTGTATTTATTTGGGTAAGGAAAGATCTATTTTCTTGTTAATTAATTATTCATCTCATAAATTCCACCAATGGATTGAAACATCGTATAAATTGAGCGAATTTCACATTAATCATGATTTTTTTTTAAACAAAATAAAATGTTAAGTTTCCAATCCCATAGGAACATGTTAATAACTCACACTTTTATTTGGACCTGATCCAACAACAAAAACAAACAAATATTTATCTAACGCGGTATTCTCGGATGTCTACAACAACATTTAGTGTTTCACTAGTTGGCCCCTTTACGGGTAGAATGCAATCTTTTACTAAAACCAGAGTGTACATTGTACATCCTGATATATTAGGCATGGGCTTATCTTTATTTAACTTTCTAGCTTCTCCATAAAAGCCCTGCGCCTAGGTATGAAACAACTCATCATAGTTGTCTCGAAGCTTTTGTTTTCCACCAATAATGAGTCCGTTTGTGGATAAGGTAACACTGCTGTTTAAGATGAAGTGAATTTATCAGGAGTGTCGTTCCTTTATGATAAATAAATAGCTTATACTTTCATGAACATCAGACCAATAAATGCAGCTGATGATTAACATGGTTAAGATGCTGTATCTACTGACGGTAAGAGATTAGAAAAACTAGAGTTTTTTTTTATTTTGACTTTTTCCTTTTTAATATAACTAAAATCACAAAGCCATTTAATTCGTAATGTAAATTTATGTTAAAAATTGATTAGCTCCATTTCAAAATTATTATTCTATAAGAGTAATGATACTTTCCACTGATAAAAAGGACTGCAGTATATTTTATATCCTATAATTATTAATGCAAATTATTATTGACCACCATACTTGATTAAATCTAAAGCTTAATAATACGAAGTTGTGTCTATATCTAACTCGAAATTGCATATAGATACAATATTAGGTATCTGAAGGCTTGGTACCAACCATCTGCTTCATTATTAAAACATGTAAGCATTTAATTCTAAATTTTATTCAAGGCTTCATAATCTGGAAACGTTCTAATACAAAACTAATTGAGAAAAACGTTTAGAATTAAAAAATAAATAGTACAGAACTCCGCACGGAATTTCTCGCTCGATTGCTTAAAAAAGGAGATATTTACTCAAAATTCGTAATATAATATATACTAGCAAACCCGAGAACAAATTGCGCTATACATACGTAGCACTTTTTTGACTCATAGTTTTAAATTTTATAATTTTATTTTTAAAGAATTAACGTCTTCATTTGTATACCTAGACCAATAAAATATATAGATATTGGGTCCCCAAGGGTCAAAACTTCGTATTAAAATGTTCGTCATTTTTATAGAGAATGCACATCTTATGGTATTTGCATGGCTATTAAATTTCTCTTTTATGAATTTTGAACAATAAAATAGGTAATTATTGACTATTGAGTCTAAAATGATAGAGATAGAATCGTTATAAACCGATTTTGAGAAAATTGAATTTTTCTCTTTTCGCCTTTTAGTAAACTGCTATTAATTTTAGGGTTAGACAGAAACACAGACAGACGGCGTTGCAAAAAACACCTTGTAGTGTTCAGGTGGTCATGAAACATTGATATCCATCTATATCTCGGGCTAGATTCTTTGACGGCCGTAATACTTGTCCTTAAAGTGTTGACAAAGTTAAATGAAATATCTATTAGGGTATAGTTTGAAAACTTTTGGTTTATGAAATTTTATTTCAAGTAAAATATGTTTATTATTAATAGATACACATGTATACAATGATAAATAATTTTATATCCCTAAGATTTACGGAGGTACAATTTAAAATTAGAAATTACGCATCAGACCGGAACCCTTAAAGTCATTTTGACGAAAAGTTGAAAGTAGCCATTTGTTTTGAAATATTGATCAAAGCTTGGAAATGAAATTTAATCAAAATCGTTTAAGCCGATTTAGATAAATTCGATTTTTTTCTCTTTCCGCCCTTAAGGAAGCTACCCTTAATTTAAGGGTTAGCTATCCAATTCCAAAAGTTCCTCTGGGTAAATCTATGAAAACCCTAAATACAAATCTTTAGCCCAATCATTAAAACAGTTTAGGTTCTATCCCAAGCTACAGACTGAGAGGCAGATGGACAGAGAGACAGATGGTATTGCGAAAACCACTTTTTAGGGCTCGGGGGGGGGGGGGGGGGGAGGGGGGGTTTGAGACGTTGACGTACATAAAAATCCCAACTTTTTTTTTTTACGATCACAATACCTGCTCCACCTGTAAGGTAGCGAGAAAGTAAAAATATTTATATTGGGACCCCAAGGGTCAACACTTCGTTTTAAAATGTCGACTTCAGGTTTAAAATTGTCGACATTTTACAAGGGGTTGCACAACTTATGATCATTCCATCGCTATTAAATCTTTTATTTATAAATTTTGACCAATAAATTAGGTAAATATTGATTATTGAATCTAAAATGATAGAGATTGATCATTGTTGTAAAAATATTTCTCCTAAAGGGTTGAAAGAAAGCTAACATATACTTTTTGAGATACTTACTCATTTCTTACTCTATGGCATTAGAGAATTATTGCGTTAAAACTTAAGTAGTATTTCTTTACATCTAAAGATCACAAAATTGTATTAATATATTTGCCAATATCTCAGAAACTGTTGGTTTTATAAAAATATATTTAATATAAATTTTTTATTTTTATTAGTACTACAATTTTGCAATGCTATGTTATTTAGTATCTCAAATAATTGCGGAGATTCGGAAATTTCCGCTTCTGTAAAATACTCTAAGAGTTAATTTCATGGGGAAATGAGTGTAACCAGATTATTTATATTCTTAATCAACGCCTAGATACGAATTTTAATCAAAATCGTTAGAGCCGATTTTTAGAAAATGCATTTTTTCTCTTTTCGATTTTTATTAAACAACTCTTATTTTTGTGATTAAAAAGACACAAAGAGAGACGGAATCGAAAATACCCCCTTTTAGGTTTCAGGAGGTCATGAGACGTCAACAACATCCATACGTTATAGGCTAGATTTTTTTTTCTATGGTTGCAATACTTTACCTTTATTGTTCGAAAAGTTAATATGTATATTTGCGTATAGCTTGAAAGTTATTGATTTTACAATAATTTGATTAGTTTAAAATATATGTATTATATATAGATCTACATATTTGCAATGTTAAGCTATATCATGTCTCAAATAGTTTCGGAGATATAAAAAAAAAATGAAAATTTACGCACCAGACCGGAACACTTAAAGTCATTTTGCCGAAATATTGAGAGTATCCATTTTTTTTGGAATATTTATAAATGTTTTGAAATGAAATTTAATCAAAATCGTTAGAGCCGATTATGAGAAAATCGTCTTTTTCTCCTTTTGCCCTTCAGTAAACTATCCTTAATTTTAGGGTTAGATATCAATTCCAAAAATCCCTTGGGGCAACCCTATGAAAACTCTAGATACCCAGTTTTAGCCCTATCGTAAAATAGATTTGGCTCTAGTGGAGGTATAGATAGACAGACAGAAATAAAAAAAAAATACTTTACCGGAATTGGGGGATCATGAAACGTCAACATTCATCAAAATTTTGAGTTCAATTTTTTTGACGATCACAATACTTTCTACCTGTAAGATAGCGAGAAAGTAAAACAACTATATTCAGAATTATCTGTATCAGTGGTCACGCAGAATTAATGTAAGGTTATTATATTCTGGTTTGCAAGTAGCCTAAAGGAGACACCGGTTCTCGAATCTCAGTTTAGTAGACCAGAGTTTTTTATCTAATTATATTTCATTCTTCCTCCAAGCTAGTTTATATTCTTTCAAAATTCTACATTCCTCATCCCTATCCAAATAGTCTACATAAAATATATATTGCATATATGGGAAGTTAGACACAATGGGGAGTGTAGTAAACAAAATATTTCAACATATTATGGAGCTATGAGTGTGTGTCATTATTTCTAAAGTTGATTTACATATTAGAATATTTTTACTTTCTCCTCTCAAGATAAGGTATTGTAAAATTCATTTTATTAATCTTTAATGATTGAATCACGTTTTAACTGTCTCCGAACAAAAAAGAATGTAGATTTTACAATTTTGTTTGTACCTGTGACTGTCTGTCCTTTCCCCCTGTCGGTACCTGAGCACAGATCGAAAATAGTTCGAGGATTTTGTTAAAACTTGTTATTTATTATTTTAGACAAATACCTTTGAATTTTTTTAAATTTTTATCCTAGCCCTCAAGTTAAAGGTAGTTTACTAATGAGTGATTTTCTTTTTAATCCAAATTTTTCTAAAATGGCTATAATGATTTTGTTTAAAATAGTTAGCCTATCTATGAAATGTTTAACCTCCTAAATAACCCTGTGTTATTGGGTAAAAATTCGCTAGAGGATAATTTACGGGACACTATTTTATTTTTATTTAAAAAAAATTGGCTTAGCGATTTAGTTCAAATTGGGTACCTTTAAGCTTTTTTTTATTATAAATAATAATATGTATTTGTATTCTTGGAAAAATTGTGGTAATATGCTGATGACAGATTTTTATAAATTGCTCCAACATTTTGTTTAAAACTGGTTTTGGGGTAATATCTTACATGATAGATATTAATAAAAGTTTATTTGAAAAAAATAATTTAAGCTTAGTTTACTTACCACAAAATATGGAAAATTTGATTTTTTTAAAAATTTCCCTTGCCTATTTAGTTCAAAATGGGTATTTGGGAATAATTTTTAATGATAAATAAAAATAAGTTTTTTATTTTTAAAAATTAAAAATGATTTTATGATAGTTGACAAATATTTTTTTTTTTGAAAATGTGAAATTTGTTAATAATATTTCAACAATATTGCTTAAAATTAATATATAACAGTTTTTATTATGAGTAACAAGATGATGTGTATGTTTTTATGTGGAAATCTTACTTAAGGGTATTTTATTAAAAACTTATTTACTAACATTTTCTTCCACACTATAAAGTATAGTATGAAAATATTTTGCGATAGTGTGGTGCAATTTATTTTTTAAGAAATCATTTTCAAGCTACTATTTTGAGTTCCTAGGACTGTACATGATCTTTAACGTACCATCTCATCTAATTTTTTTCTTCTTTTTTCCTTCCTTCTTACGACAAGTAATTTTGTTGTACCTACAGGAAAAGTCATCTACCTTAGTTGATGTTGTAGGGTTGGAGCAAAAGCTATTAGCGGATGGAAGACGGTGGAAGGGTAAAGAGAGTAGTGACTGGGGTGGAGCCGTAAGAAGGCGCAAGCAAAGAGATTCAATTCCTGGAGACAGCCAGGTTGCAAGGCAGCACGTTGAAGGCGAGTTACTAGGACCACCTCAGAAAGAACACCACCACTTTCGGAACTGAGCTGCCAAAATTGCTTGCTACGCTAACCTTCGCTGACATTGGCGAGTAACTAAAACCTGAATAGCACAAGAAAGTTTCACAAAACTTAACTCAAAATTTCAAAGAATCTAGTATTTGTTTTTCACACAAAATATGGGTCTACCGTATTGATTTTACTCCCACACAAGTAGTGAAAAAATACTTCTTTTTTTATCTGTTGAGGGATTTTTCTTTTGTTGCTGTCTTAGAACCATATATTATTAATAACATGCATTGGATTTAAAATTTGGTTTTATTTAATAATATAGAGGTAGGAAAATATGGAAATTAATTTGAAGATTATTGATTTTTTTTTTAAGATCTTGAGAATAGGATGCATATTAAAATAACAATGTCCCCAACAAGTCAAATTGCATCACGGCCACATCTTGGAAAGTTGTGGTCTTCTTTCAGTTTACAACCTGTAGCATCTAAACCATTCCACCTATTAAAATCTAAGTTCTATCTAAAGTTGAAGATCGTAAAACCCTCTACAAAATAGGCTATTTATTTATCCATACAAAACTAAACCCTCAAGCTAGCATTAAAAAAATACATTGCACGTCCCAAATCCCTCACAAGGTGGGTTTGACAATAAACCTTTAAACTTAAGTATATTTTTTAAAATAAATATCCACGCTGTTATAGTTGTTAAATACGGTTATAGGTGCATCCTAATATCATATTCTTTTAAATTAAAAAATGACACTTTAGTACGGTAAGATACCGGGCTAGATTCTCGTGTCCATGTGTCATTTTTCCATTTAAAGAGTATTATTTTTTAATGTTTAAATTTATTTGAATTGGATGCATTTCAATTTGTGTATAAGTTAACTAAGGACCAAACAGGATGAAAGTTAATGAAACACTGTTGAAGCTTCAAATAATGCGATTTATCTGTAGGCATGATAAATCACAAATTTGTTAAAGTATTGATACATTTCATTGAGGAAAATTTCTAATGTGCAATTACATTAATCAGCGTAGCTTACAGAAATTACACAATTTTTACAATTCAGAAATATACAATCATACCATTTTAAAATCTATTTCTTTGAATTTTCCGTGTTTTATTTTCTTACATGCCTCTTAAGTGGTACTGGCTGATCTTTCTTTAAATTGTTTAAGTTAACTATCATTTGGGCTGATAATTTTTTTATGTATTAAACAAAAGAACAAATTATATTGAAGAAAGTTTACGTTCTACATATTTTAATTCTGCTCTTATTTTCGTAGGATTGACTGTTTTTAATTTAAGAGGGGAAGAAAAAAATGGGTGCCTTTTTGCATTATGGTAGCTGTAGTGTGTCTTAGATATATGGGACATATGTACAGAATGTTTGGAAACTAATAGCCCAAACTGCACTTACAGCTTGTTTTAACCAAAATTAATACAAAATTCCTGTACACTTACGTTGGAAAATTAGGCTAATACCATTAAATTTTGTTCAAATGGATGAATACTAATTATAGAGTGAGAAAGAAAACACTTTATATTGAATTTAACTTTAAGCTTGTTCTATACTTCAAATTTATTAACTACTGTCAGTCACTACCCACAATAAGATTAGAAACGTGTACTTTATATAATATAGTATTTAAAAGATGTATAAAACAATATAAGAATTAACTAATATATTATATTAGTTTATTCCTATAACAATTCGAGATTTATAAAGAAAACTTGTACACTACTCCCAATATTTGTTTACTTATAAATGTAATTATTACTCTTATTGCTTGATCTAAGGTAAATTTTTCCTAAGAGGTTATACAACAAACAGAATAATCCTTACAAAAAATATTAGCTTTTACCGTTAATAAACGTGTACAACTAATTAGGCTTATCACATGTACACTTTTACCAGTTAAACTCTACTATAAATAAATATATCACTAACTAAACTAATTTTACACAAACTAATATCATTTAGACTCCACTACCATCATGAAAATTGTCTTGACCTTAAGTCAACTTCCCTAACTACTCGAGCCTGAGGATGATGTTTAGTCTTTCAAATGTATAAATTTTCGTTTAAATATAAGATAACAAACACTTATTATAAAATTCTATCTTTTGTTTGTCACAGAGCAACTAACATGTAGGATTGATCTACAAATTATATCTGTAGAAAATTGAGATGTTAAGATACTCACAGTGTTCAGTGCGTAAACTCATATTTCACTTGGTCACAATTGATGAGGGAGTTCAATATTAGAATACTGGCAGCGCTTACAAGGAGTGGAATTACATTTATAATCTTCACTGTGGTCTTATCATTCTCTTTCTACGGTTATGTACTACATTGATGTTATCCCAGTTAGTCGCGTACAACTTTGGCGCCTACAAAATTTGGTCCCATTTCTAGTCCTGATCCCACATCGAATTTGAGTGATCCCACTTCAGTGCGCAGCTTAAGGGTTAAGGTAAAAAGGATGATAATAGATAGAAATGATATAACAAATAATATGTTTAATATGATATAGTCAACTTTATAATTTAAAAAAAAAATTGCTTTAAATTTTCAGAGAAGTTATGCATTGATCTATAGAAATCCCCTTTTTTTTCATATTTTAAAACTATTTCTAAAATTTCACTGTCCACGAATTCATATTTCGTAAGTCGTCACTTGGGATTCACGTAATGTTGAAGTCGAATATTTATTGTTTCAATAGCAACCGCTTAATCCTCGGTCCTGGCACATATTTATCTGATTGCCAAACCCTTCCTTCACCTCTGACAAGACGTGTAATAATCACAACTTGTTAATGTGAGGAATGCCAGGCCTCTACCGTGGTTCGGATTCCACGTTAAATTGTAGGTCCTCCATTTCATCTCACAATCACCCTACCATTACACATTAGCGTAAGTGCGTATAACCCGAACGGGTAGTAAGACGTGGTGCTAATAATATAATAATAGCAACCGCTTTCTGTTTTAAGATGTTAATTAAATCTCCAAAATTAGGTTTCACTTTAAGTATTGTTTTTGCAGAATTTAGAGTCTCAGTCTTCCAAGCAATTCGTTGTGCGGTGTTTCTCTCTCTCTATCTATATAGCAATTCCAGTGCCTAACATCTTTGTTCGTCCAGTTTTCCACGAAATAAACGTGAAGAGAAGTGAAGTCCACGTCACCAGGGTATTCAGAATCTATCGTCTACACAGGAAGGAGGTAAATGGGCAAGGACTGAACATAAACGCAAAACGTTTTTTCCCTAGCGTACTTGTCTGTTAAATGTAGTTTATAATTTAATTTGATTTAATTTTAGCGCCGCGTTCGGGTTATACGCTTAAGTACTAATTACACTAATGGATTAGGAATTGGGAAGGTTGAATTTAGAGGAAGTGAACCCGAATTTGCGTGGAGGGAGAGTGGAAAACCATTTAGGAAAAACCATCCCCAGTTCACCCGACCGAGATTCGACCCCTTCCTCGTTGGTCTAGCTCAACACGACTGGCGCGTTAGCTAACTACGCCACCGAGGTGGGTTTGTAGTTTATAATAGCACGCTAAAGACATAGATTAAAATGGAAGTAACACAGCAATATTTTACACTCAGCATATGTATTTTTGGTAAATATGACTACTGCAGCTTCACAGTCACCTTAAATTGTGTTGGGACTGAACAGCAGATTTTTTTTTCTTTTATTAATGAACTCATCTGAGCAATTGTTTAAGTTGTTTTGTTTGGGAGTAATGTGATTGCTGGATCTTCATTTCTCGTTCGACCGGCACTTCCTGGATCTATATGAATTTTGTTGATCTGATAAAAATGAGAGAATCTAGCTTTGAAGGTTCCATCCCCAAAATAAGTTGAAAATTCACAGAGTTCTGTACATTCAAACGCAGTGAAAATAAGGATTGTTTCATCAATTTCAATGTCACAAGTAAAAAGTTAGAATCATCAGGCATTAAAACATAGGCTTCAGGAATAGGCTACTGAAATTTGAGTGATCACCAAATATTTTACCACTGCTCGTTGAGTTAGTTCTCTTGCCACACAAAGTAGTCTTGAAAGTATAATACGATGTAAAACTTGTAACAAAATCAAGCTCTTTGTCACTGATTCACGAATATAATTTTCCGTATTTTTCAGGCGTCTTAGACGCTAGCACTGACAGTTTCACATTAAGGCGGGTGACATTCGGTGTACAAGAATGGGTTGATGAATGAATGCGTGCAAAATATAGACGCTATGATGTAATTCTTCCCTTGCATTATGGATGGTATGTTGTTACGCACTCCCAGTTTACGGTATTCTTGCTAACATTTTTTCTTTCAACCTTCAGGGACTGGTACCATTGCATTTTCGCAATAGCTGTATTTTTTCTTAATTTGTTAGTAATTAAAAGTAATTAGGTCGGATACCCTCCAAATAATCGTTAATTAGTTCCTGCTACGTAGTATGATATCATCAAACATTTAAAAGTATTTTAAACCTAGGGTTTTGTAACAGTTTAAAATAATTGCAATTTTCTTTCTTTCAATAAAATTTAAAAAAAGTGTATGTGGTTTTGATTGTAATTAAGAATATTATAGCATGTTGTAAAAATGCAACGGCGCCAGTCCTCTTTTTATTTTTAGCGCCAGTCTCCAAAGGTTAAATTCAAAATCGACGAAGATGAGGATAGGTTTAACTTTTGTAATTTCAAGGAAGCTAATCCATTCGGTCACCCATTCCTTTAAGGATCACTGTTGGCTAACTAATCATGATCGACAGACGCCGATCTGGTATCTTTGTACTTAAGTTGGAATGTAATCAAATGTTTGGGTAGGTGCCGAAATGGGACTAGAATATCAGACTCAGCTAAAAACTTACTAGTGCGTCGAAGTGGGACACACCAAAGTGGGACTAAAACAGTTCATTTTAGTAGTTAATAACTCTCTGTGTGAATATATTACAAATTAATGACCTAACGTGCTTGGCGGAATGAATAATGTAATGTGTGTCTACCATGAATCGTTTGATTTGAATGGTTTACTTAATGTTGAAGGGAAATAATATTATAGATTTAGGACCAAAGGTAGGAAGGGATGGGTGAGCTCATTAAATTATTAATGGCCAAACTTACATTATCATCTTGTAAACATAATATGAAGAGAGAAAGACGTCGTAATAAAGAAATTCCATGGCGTGAGCCCACAAGCTAGCTATACTGACCGAGCGGCCGCCACCGTAAGCCTTGATAGTTGCAACACAGAGGGTGTTATAGGGTCAACACAACGAGCCCTCCGGACGTTAAACTCAGTTTTATAAACTGAAGCCCCTACTTCTTTATTCAAATATCTCCTCATTTGTCCTCATGAGGCTGAGTTTGATTCCGTTTCCCAAACCGCTGAATCACAGATACTTTTGGAAGTGCTGGGGATCAAAACCGGGACATTTGGATCTGTAGTCAGTAACACTGACCGTTAGATCACAGAGGTAATTTAAAGAATAAGAAAAAATAGTAAGACACATTAGCTCAGTGGATAATGTTTCTGCCGATTTATCTAAGAGTCTCGGGAAATATACTTGGCATAGCCCAAACCAATTAATAATTGATGAACTCTGGGGTCCATCTTGGTGTCTGGAGGAAACGATGTTGTGTCAGTTTTTGAATCCAGTTAATTTTTAAGTCATATACTGATATAATTAGTTGATTCATAATGTTCAATCTGAATATAAAATTTAATAAAATAAAACAATAAAATTGAAAACTTTTACATTACCAATCGAAGACATTATTATTCATATTCAAAAATACTTCACTTTATCACTTATTTATCGCTAAAATATTCTTGAAATTTTTAAAAACAAAGAAGGGTGTTTCTCTCGATAATTTTAGAAATTAAACGTTTGTGTTTTAAATAAAGGGCTACGTTCGCAGATAACTTACAAATCAACCTAGGTTAGAATTAGCTAATACCTAACAACTGATCTTAGACTTAGGTTGTATTTTATATTTGTAGTCTGTTCACCGTAGGAATTGTTTTCTGAAAGGCCTTTTTCCCTACCTGAACTCTATTATATAGTAGGATATTTGTAGGAAAAAAGACCTTTCAGAGAGTAATTCCTACCGTGAATGGAGTTTATATTAGGATAAAAGTAATTATTTATAAATACTAAAATTGTTTAGACTTGACTTATATTAAACCCTATACTTTATTCGAGATTCCTGCCCAATATAATATTTGGACGAGCAGGTAAAACTGTGTGTGTTTTTTCAAATAGTAGGTAGTGAATAATTTAATTATGGTACCTTGTTATGGGACTCATTATACCTTTAGTTTTAGTCGATTCAATATTTAATATTAATTTAATTTAGCACCGCGTCTTATTGACTGTTCTGCTTATACTCTTAAGTAATAACTACGCTAATGATTAGGAATTGGGAAGGTTGAATCCAGAGGAAGTGAACCCGCATTTGCGTGGAGGTAGAGCGGAAAATTATATAGTAAAAACCACCCCCAGTTCACCCGACCGAGATTCGAACCTCGATCTCCACGTCCTCGGTGGTCTAGCTCAAAATGATTTGCGCGTTAGCCAACTACGCCACCGAGGTGGGTTAGATTCAGTATATATAAACTTTGCGAGATAGCTAATTTTTCTCAATTTTCAAATTTGCTTAAGAAACTTTTTTATTTAATTTTAATATGTAGTCTCGATGGATCATTTCCTCATGAAAATGTAACTAATTTTTTCAAATATATTTTAATAACACATTTTAACTATAAAATTTATTCCAAAATCAACCATCAATAAACAATTTGGTGGCTTCTTTGTCTAGTGCTCAGCACGCTGGTTACTAATCTAGAGGTCCCGGGTCTGATCCCTGACGTCACCATTAGTATTTTTACCATAAAGTGAATAGTTTTTCCTATGGTTGCTAATATTTGGTTAATTAGGCTTAACTGTCATGCTGGACTAGTTGACAGGGAAATCGTGGTTCGAATAAAGGTCATGTGTACTTATAGTGGTTTTACCTAAAAAAAATTCTACTCTTCCTCGATGCAAATGCTATTACACTTCCTCTAAATTAAACCTTTCTCACTCTTTACTCAAGATTGTAACTAGTACATATGCGTATAACCTGAAAGGGTAAGATGCGGTGCTTGAAAAAATTAGGCTTAAGATAGTTTTAAGACTTCTACTGGCATCACGTAATCATCAATATCATCACATCAACTCATCGGGACGAAATAACCACACCTACATGGTGACCCAACCTCAGAAGATGGTTACCTATCCACCACTTCCAGTAGAAGACCAGGAATATCTAGTCGACAAACCCTTGTGAAATACGCTAATATATATATATAATTATATATATATAAGTAAACTATCCTTAATTTGAACGCTAAAATAACAATAAAATTAACTTACCTTTATGTGTGGCCGTATAACATCTCAATAACAAGTACAAACTAAATCATCTAACTCTATTGCCTCGAGTCCAAGGGAAATATAGTCATAATGTAGTACATGTACATGGGGACCACCAGAACTTTAACCCAATTTTTTGGGTACATGGGCACATAATATGTAAAGCTTCATCATAAGATCAATGTCGAAAATGTGATAACAATTAATTATTATTGTTATTATTATTATTATTATTATTATTATTATAGAAGAATGTGAAAAATGTAATTACAATAATTGTGATTACAATTATCATTATTATTAGAGAAGAATGTAAATATGAGGAATATCTTTTAGGGTTAAATTTCTGGAGTAAAATTGTCGATACGAATTTATTCACGATTTAAATATTGATACAAAAACCAGTCTTTGTGTACTTATATTTTTGTTTACTTTATTTTTCAGGTAAGTCAAGTGTGCTAATATAAAGGTGAAGAGCACAAGTTATCAAAGAATAAGCCTCATAGTACTTTGAAAGAACACAATGAAGAACCCGCTAAAAAAACGGTAATGCATGTAATTATTTATTATCTATGCCTGGGAATGGTTAGTATTAAGAAAATGTGTTTATAAACTCTCTCTCCTATTGGATTATTATTTCCGGCTAGCATAGTTTTGTCGATCGATAGTATTAAGTGCTATCAAATTAACTTGTTCGATCTAAGTGGGGCTATTAGGATCTATTATGTGTGGCAATTTCCATTGGCACGTGCATTGGTAAATTGACTATGTGTCATTTAGAACACTTATTCGATCCTGAAGGGTACAAAAGATTGTGATATCTATCACGCTAGTACAGATAGTAGTTTGTCTGCTTAGTGACTCACTACTATAAAAATGCTATCAAATTTTATCTAACATAATTTTAATGAAAAAGACGCCATAAGTAGAATAAATAATTGGGAATCATCAATGTGAATTTTGACTAAATAAATCAACAATTGATCAGATTTTTAGCATTCAACAAATATTAAAAAAAAGTGAGATTATAACAGTACGGTTTTCATTTATACATTGATTTTTAAAAGGCCTACTATTTACTTAAAATAAATAAATCATATGAAATTTTAATTAAATTTGGTATACGCAAAAAACTTGCCAAACTATTTGAGATATGTTTGACTAATACGCATGGCAGGAGGATATGGGTTCGATGTTACTTATCAGAAACTTTAGAAATAGTGGGACAAGTACATACACTTTCCTCATTACTTTTTAATCTAGCCTTAGAGCATAATATTTGTGTAATGTAAGAAAACGGTACAATGCAGCTATTTAGGATATTCAAATAATTTAGCTATGTTGGGCAATACTAAGAAAGCTGTTGCAATAAATGCAAAACTTCATTAGAGGCTAGTAAAGAAATAGGTTTAGAAGTGAACATTGAAAATACTGGGTATATAATCACACAGAAAACACATATTGAGGTTGATAATTTGGAGATTACTGCAAACATATCATTTGACAGGGTTAGTGAATTTAAATATTTTGGAACAATTTTAATATGCAATAGTGATATTAGATTGGAGATTAAGAAAAGTATACAGTCAGAATATGCATACTATTACTTAGTCAGTAAGGTGCTGACATCTTGGCTCCTTTCATAGGATGTAAACCTCAGAATATACTAAACAGTAATCCTACCGGTTGTTCTCTAGAGGTGTGAAACGTGGACTCTTACCTTACATGACGATAAAAAATGTAAGGTATTAAAAAATAAAGTGCTTAGGAAGATATTTGGTACAAAAAGGAATGAGGCTAGTGGGGATTGTAGGTGGTTACATATTGAGGAGTTACTTACTCTGTACTTATAACAAATATTTTTAGAGTAATCAAATTTCATAGATTACCGTTCACAGGACATGCAGCATTAATTGGTGATTTTAGAACTTGTGTAAGTGAAGCAATTAACTTTAACTACACCCTATCTCTTTCAGGTCAATGTTATCCTTTCTTCTTCATCTGGGTCTTCCCAAAGATCTTTTCCGTTTTGGTTTAGCAGTCAATATCTCAAAAACACTGTTCTAGATTCTTCCATTCACACTAAATGTACTGCCCATCGTAACCAGCATCTTGTTGGATTGATATGCTGTCACAATCGCTGTCTCGTTTTGAATTGAAATTTCGTCACATTTCCAGCATCTTGTTGAATTGATTTGTTGTCACAGTTGCAGTCTCTTGCGGGATTGATAATTAATTGTCACATTTGCAGTCTCTTGCGGAATTGGTAATTTATTGTCACAGTCTCGTTTTTGATTGATATGTTGTGTATTTATGGATTTATATTTTGTCATATTCACAATGTCATGCCTAGCTAATAATATTGCACAGTTGTATTCTTTTGTTGGATTGATATGTTCTCACAGTCGCCGTCCCTTGTTTGTTTTATATGGCTTCAATGTCGCAGTATCTTTCTATATATATATTATCGCAGCCACAGTGTTTTTCCAGACTGATTATATTTCAGTCACAGTGCCTTGTCAGACTAATATTATTTCACATTAGCTATATGTTAAGCCAACACCTTAACATATTTTTCATTGGTGGAATGTGTGTTTACCCTTTAACGGTGATGAATTAACGGCCGGGGACTGGATGCTATGCCTGTCCTAGTCTTGAGTAAGATTACAAGGCTTATGAAACTATTACAGGCCTAGTAAGCTGGTAGTGGAGAATATATGGCTTGAATAAAAAGCCTGACTCAAGTCACAGATTGGAAACAGTAGTGGATGTAAGAAAAAGTAGGCTTTTCATGGAATATCCTCGGTTCCTGAATGGAAGTTTCGAGTTGCTGCTCGGTGTACTCTTGGTGGCTTTTCACACTGGTTTTTATTGCAGTTTTCCGAATCTCCCTCCATGTTTAGGTTGTATACATTTTCTTTAAACCATTAAACCCACTTCAATCGTCACATGATCTGCACCGTCACTTTCACAATAGACTAGACCAACGATAGCGGGGAGCGTATAACCTGAACGGGTAGTAAGACGCGCTGCTAATAATAATAATAGCGGGGAGATTGGTGTTTGAAACCATGTAGGTGTTCTCCTAAATGGTTTTCTATTATCCCTCCACGCTAATTCGAGTTCATTTCATCCAAATCAAACCTCTCTCATCCTTGACACATTAGCAAAATTAGTACATAGGCGTACACCCTGAGCAGTGCTAAAAACCTTTCCCTATGCTAGTCACACTATCTCCTACCTATCTTTTGCACAATTTTTAATAGCCGTTAAAGGTACAAATATATTTTAATATATTTTGGTCATTGCATGGATTGTTCTAAATTATATGTTTATGCATATATATTAGTAGTATGACGTGAGGGTTGCCAGGGTAAGTAGTGTTAGTTGAAACTGCACTTGTGATATGTCATCATCACTCAGTAGAACATTCCTTGACCAGGTATCAATAGAAATATATTCCTAAGTGAGGTGTGGGTGTAAAGCCCATGTATGTTTGGTCACAAGCACAATTTTAACAAGTTATGCTTACCTCGGCAGCAATCCACGTCACAACATTAATATAAACATATCTATCTAATTTTATATATCTATTTATATACTTTTATATAATTCTATCCTTTTGTTTATATACTAGAAGGTGATTCTTATTTTGTTCAATAATATATTTTATCACAGCGTATTACTTACCACCCATTTTGTTTGTACGAATATGTACTGTACTGATTACTTCAGTATGCTAATGATGAGTAATGTTGAATTTAGAGGAAGAGAAACCACATTTGTGTGTAGAGATGGTGTAAAACCATTCAGGGAAAAAGCAACTTCACAACATTTTACAGGGATTCAAACCTCAATCATCCTTTCTTTGGCAGTCCAGCCAGTTGCAAGAAGAACGCCTTTATACAATGCAGACACTGAGGCGGCTTTATATTAGTTGTATATATATTCAATATATACGTTCTTGCATTTTTATATCTGCACACGATCTACAAACTAGCTTAAATCAAGAACTAATACAATATTGGCTACCCTTATATCAATGCTCTGAAGTTAAAACTCCGATTTGACCATTTATAAATTTATTTAGCTATAACAGAAATTGACTCCCAGCCTGATGTATTCAAGGGCTTTATCCTAAATCGTTTACCACTATCCATGCATGTAAATGTGAATAAACTTCTCGAAATTGTACGTTCCTTGTTCATTCTCTCATTAGTGTAAGTATACGACTAAATTTGTAGGGTGGTAAGACGCGAGTCGTGGAAAAGAGGTACTTATCAAGCACCATTCCGTAAACTTCTGAAATACCAAGTTTCTCGGTGTTGGAAGCCTAGCGCTGCAATCTTTATGTACCATCAGTGACGTTGATAAGTACGCACGGCCTACAAAACACACGCTAAGCATCGAACACGCACGCCACGCAATAGGCTAAGCCCGCTTTCCAGGAATAAGAAATGGGAATCGATTCTGGACAATTCGCTCTCCTGTGTGAAAATCGTCAACCAATCCAATTAATGGTTAAAAGGCTCAATAAACATATTGCCTGTTCCTAGGATCAGAAAATTCTGTCTCTTACTGAAAAGTATTAAGCTTATCCTGCTAATAAGATTTGTTTTTAACATATTTTTTGACACCGTGTTCTGTTTTAATTAAATACAAGACACACTCCATTTTAAAAAAAATAGCACATTAGTTGCTAGCCAGTCATTATTCGTTAACATTCTAAAATCATTACAGAAATAATACTTTCAAGGATTACGAACTCTTTGGCTGAGCTTACACAATACGATTCGCTCATCTATATGAAGTTTGTGTTTTTCAACATTTAATAGAATTGTCTATATCCTATACCGTTACATTTCAATGGTGTTAAGAAGTTTTCTCGCCCTTTTCGTACGTAGATATTTGTTTCATTTACACTGCGTTTTACTACAAATAAGAGGTTCTTGGCCTTGTACCGTAAATTAAACTAGTTTAATTATTGCTTTGAAGCCTGGTTCAACGTTATCTTTCATTGAATGCAATTTTGTTTACTACCGCATATTGCAACGAGCCCTGACTAGACACATTTGTTTGAATATATAAGATACTTTATATACACTTTATAAACCAACTGATTTTATAAGCTTTCTTTTATAATATAGATACATTTGTAAACATACACAACATCCAATCTTCCAGCCACTAGTTCATCACAAGAAAAGAAGTCCAAATTATAACAATGGGTGATTTTTCTGGCCATGGCAGGAATCATATCCATGTCCTCTATATAGGTATAAAAATGCGCTACTCAAAGAGCTAGGATTTCGGATCATTTTAATTATTTCTTTGAAGCTTGGTTATATCTACTCATTCAATGAGTACACATTTCTATTTTTCACGTCTTCTTACTACCCATACAGGCTATACGCAAATTAATAATCCTTAAAGGATAGATATAAGGAAAGTAGAATGTAGGGGAAATATAAACGCACTTGCTGGGAGGAAGTGTGGAAAATATTTAAGGAAAGAACATCCTTAATACATATAGCTGGGATTCAAACTCAAATACTTCAGTCACCAGCCAACCAGACTAGATGAGGATGACATTTATTCAATGAGCCCACCATTTAGAGGTAAATGTAGATGATGTTGCTAGTTTGTCGGAAATTTCGTGCTTCAAGATAAAACTCATTTTAATACTAGAATTGCATTTAAGATTATTATGCGTGAAACGTGCCATACCATTATATCATTATGTTTTATGCCAGAATTACAAAAAACTTTACGTTAACATATTGTAACTTAAAGATAATCCTCGTGTTTTTAAATAAAAACCATGATGATTCACTTAACGTAATAGTTGTTGAGGGGGCAACTTCGGTGTCACGTTACTTTAAATTTAACACTTATTCCGGCCTGCAAAATAATCATGATTCCAACAACATCAACACGGCTAGAGTAATTATTTATGATTTAAGTGTGTGCAGACGCCTTCCAAGGCATAGTGAGAGTTTTGGTATGATTTTATACTTTATTTTGTAGTTCATTTAAGCTTATGTTTATTATAATTTTGAGTCCTAATCAACATTAAATTCTCAAGATCCGTTTTTTAAACTATTTATTTGAAAAAATATCAAAATAATTGAATGTGTTTTTCTGGGACGCTTACCTTACGTTACACTTATATTAAGTGAATGAGAAAACGTAAGACGATTCTTCCAATGTGTCAATGTGAAAGAACTGTCTTACGTTGGCTCTAGCATGTTGAGAGGATTAGTGTGGATCTAGTGATGAAGAAAATATATGAAGGTAGAATGTGTGAATCAAAAGGAAGGGTTAGGCCATTTAGGATGTGGTTAAATGTTGGAAACGAGTGTATGATAGAGAGATCCATTAAGAGTTTTAAGAATAAAATAGCATTCATGACTCGCCGTATGGATGTTGTTGAAGCGAAGGAAGTATGGAGGGATAGAGAAGTGTGGAGAAACTTAGTGAGGATGGTTGATTTTCTATCTATAGGCCTACCCTTTAAAAGAATGGTGTTATTATATATATATATATATATATATATATATATATATATATATGTATGTATGTAATTGGGTTGTATTGTATTTATTGTATTGTAATGTATTGTAATATATACCAAATATTATACGTTACGTTAGCGTTTGATCGTGATCGCGGCACTAACGAAATAATTTTAAAAATAATATATTATTCTTGTGGTTTTGGGGGAGAATAAAGATGAAAGGGTGGCTAGATAGTGTGATGAATGAAGAGCTTTTAAGAAGAATGAATCCAAATAGACCCTGAGATGGCTTATCAAAGATGTCATAAAATTCAAAGTGAAAAGCCAGGTGGCCAGGAGGACGATGAATGCAACTGATGATGACCTCAAACAAGGATATAAGATGAAGATTCTTGATCTAAAACAGGAAAACAAATGCTTTTATGATATGCTGGTGGACTCAATTTGTACCAAGAAATAGATAAATCGCAAGACAGAACCTATAATATCAATAATAGTAATAGTACAAATAAAAATATTATTACTCGCTTCGGAGGCCACGTGATCTAACGCGAATATGCTACCGAAGAGCAAGGGTGCATAAAAATGGAAGCGAAAAGTGTGTACAAAACAGCGCAAAGGTTCAGTGTACAAAAGATCGCCGGTACATAAGAGCGTAGTTCTTAACTGCCGTAAAAAGTCGAGAGTGTGTTTCCTTTCTTTTGTTTGGCGACAGGAATGCGTAGGCTACTGGAATTAACAGTTGTCCAACTTCACTCTTTGAAACCTGATTGTCCTCTAACCTAAGCTAAGCTAAGCTAAGCTAACATAACCTAAGCTAACCTAACCTAGCTGTTCTGGAGAAGAAATAGGTCACTATAAGGTCACGAAACACTTGCGTGATCTGTACAACTGTATACTTGCGCCGTTTTGTGTCTGCTCTATTTTAGGACCACTGAGTTGCGCTATTATTTACCTGTGCTGTTTTGTACCTGCTCTATTTTAGGACCACTGAGTTGCGCTATTATTTACCTGTGCTGTTTTGTACCTGCTCTGTTTTGGGACCACTAAGTTGAGCTGTTATGTTATGTACCTACACTTTTTTGTACCTGTGCTCTACGGGGCCGCAACCTCTAACGAGCTACTCTCGCAATAGATTAGACTGCTGAGGTCTGGGAAATTTAGGTTTGAATCTTGGTCGGGTGTACAGAAAGTGATTTTTCCAAAATAGCTTTCCACTCTCTTTCCATGAAAAAGCTGGCACACTTCCATTAAATGTAACCTTACAAATCCCTTTAACCATTAGGATAATTAGTACACAAGCGTATAACCACAACGGGTAGTAAGACGCTGTGTAAAAAAAATATACATATTTTTTTTATTTTCACCTCAATTCCTCTCCTTATCACTGAAAATAAAAACAAAGCTCACTTTACTTTCTTATATACATCAGATTTATATACATTTTCTTTTATTGGAAAATGTAATCCTAAACTTGAAGGAAAGTGCATTATTTACATATTCCCTACCAAGAAAATAGTTTAGCATGCCATGTATGCAGGAGCGGATCCAGATCATTTTCACAGGGGGGTCAAGCGGGTCATAATTATAAATAACATAGTTACTTACAATGTATATTTCTGTTTAAAGACATTTAATAGTTTCTCATTCATATTTGATATTATGTATGTTTTAAACTGTGGTCATCATCTCCTATTTTTTTAAATCAGATAGTTTCTATAAACTATTTGGAGTGACCCTCCTTCAACAATTTTTAAAAAAGTGGTTCACTCTAAAGCTATGGGTAGTCTTCGCCTTGAATTAAAAAAAAATTAAATTCTTGTATAAGTGTTCCTCACCTAGAATTTTTTTTAATTTGGATGCCCCTATAAGCTATTTATAGTGATCATCACCATAATTTTTTTTATGATATTTAGATACCTCTATAAAATAATCTTTGACGTGGTCTTCCACAGACAACATTTTGAAAAATGAATTATTTCAGAAACTAGTCTATTTGGGGTGGTCCTCGACTGAAAATTCTTCAAAATTACATGCATCTAGAAGCTATTTGGAGTTGTCCTCCCCTAGACATTTTTGAAATTTGGATGACCTTGGAAGCTATTTAGAGCTTTCCTCCTCTGACTTTTTCTGCCAGTTAGATGCCTCTAGTTTAGTAGTTATTTAAAGTGGTCTTCTCCGGAAACTTTTTGACAATATAATGCATCTAGGAGTAATTTGGAGTTTGATTTAAGGACATTTTTCAGCTTCATATTCGATTATATCGACGGATTTGAAATATATCTGGAGGGGTTTATTCCAGGGGGCAGAGTCTCCCACAGTTCCACCGCTCTTCTGTCCACACATACGCTATATTCGGTATTCTTGGATGAACTGCTCTCAAGTCTTCTTTGATGTGTGGTAGTCTACTGCCTCTATGCGGAACAAGGTTCGGTACTCGCTATGTACAACAAATATTCTTACATGAAAACAAATATTTTTTCCACACTTGCCTGAGTCATGTCGAAAATTGAATAGACGTGGACGAATAAAGAACGTGTGGACTTTGATTAAGGGGTGTCTGCTCCAAAAAAGATAAAAAATATTATAATTTATCTGTGTTGTATTTTCTTTCTAAAATTTTAAATTTCATTTTGGTTTTTTATTAGTTTTCTAACTTTCATAGGGGGGTCAACTGACCCTTTGACCCCCCCCTGAATCCGCGCCTGCATGTATGTACACTTCTATAAATCTTTAGCCACTCCATTTAGATCTTAAAATTTATTTTTTGTCTCAAATTTTGACTAATATAAAGGTAAAACCCAAACTAAAGAGTACTTTACATAAAATTACAAAATTAATTCAGAGCTATTTTTAGAAAACAAGTCTAAAAATTTAATAAATTCACCTAGTTAATATCTTGCCATGGATACACGGCCGTCGGCCATAGTCTGATCCAACATGTTTATACTAGTAATAGGGCTAAAATCACTATCCTAGAGTAATTTTACCTAAGAACTAAGACAGAGTGTCAGCCGAAATTCATTTGGCTTAAAAATTAATTTCACCCAAAATCATTTGACCTAACGTCATTTGCATAGAAATTAACTTCACCAAAATAAGTTGGTCTGAATTCATTTGGCATATTCTTTAGGACAAATGACCCGCCTCGGTGGCGTAGTTGGCTAACGCGCCAGTCGTGTTGAGTCAGACCACCGAGGACGGGGAGATCGAGGTTCGAATCTTGGTCGGGTGAACTGGGGGTTGTTTTTCCTAAATGGTTTTCCACTCTCCCTCCACGCAAATGCGGGTTCACTTCCTCTAAGTTAAACCTTCCCATTTCCTAATCCATTAGTGTAATTAGTACTTAAGCGTATAACCTGAACGGGTAGTAAGACGCGGTGCTAAAAAAAATTATTTAGGACAAATGATTATAGGCTAACTTACGTGTACCAGTTGCAACAACGTGTAACAAATTTAAATCTTTCTAAGCATATAAGGTAAAATTCAATAGTTAAAATAATTGTATGAGTAAACCCTAATTTTCGTACAGAATGTAAGATGCTTTCTTGCATAAATACTTTGACTATCTAATTATTTTAATAATTATTTATATTTTTAAAACATATTTAAGAGAGTTGAGGCAAAAACCTGATAACACTCATTTAATGAAAAGATGTGTTAGAAGAGATTTATGGCAGTTTAACTATTGACCTACAATTTGTTTTATATTGAGTCAAGGCTTTGAGGATAGACATTATTTATGAATATTCATTTATTTTTTATAGATAGATTTTTCAGAATTTAAAAAAAGTCTAAATAGCTAATGTATCGTATTTAAATATGTAAGGGTTTTCGTGTCTCTACCCCCACCTCTTCATTTGACATAGACAGTGACAATGATAATATGAAATCCTTAAAACCTAAGGGTACTATACGTAACATATCAGAATGGACATTATAAGCATACTATTATTTGATAGGGATAATTATAATTTTGATTAAACTATTTACCGTTATATCAAGTTTGATAAAATTTCATATTCAATTTCCTTCATTATAGTGTTGGCCAACAGTCGTAAGACCTATAACAGGCCAGCACTGAAAAGTAAACAAGTACCATACCAATACATATAACTACACGAGAAAATGTAATAAACAAAAATGGCTAAAAAATGGTATATGCTGATTAATAGTTACGAAAAAAAGTAATTAATAATGATAAGAATAAAAAATAGCATTAATAACAAATAACTAAATAGTGGTTAAAAGCAGTAACAATATGCAAAAAATAGATCAGAATATTGTAAATTTAAATATTATATGCAGAACCTCTACATGATAAATTATTGATATGGGATTTACTTAAATAACTCTCCGAGTTTAGCTTTCCTTTCATCATAGAAGTCGAATTCAACAAATCTAGAATTGGCGGTATGGATACAACGACCTATAGGGCTATTGAGAAAAAATAATTTTGTATTACGAGAAGCCCGAGAAGGGATATGAACGCCTACATTATCAAAGGCAAATTTGCAAGAAATTTTGTTATTGAAAATATTAAAAACAAAAAATAAATATACATCTAAAGAATTCATCCTTTTTAAAGATTTAAATCCAAGTATTCTAAGATGGGACTCAGTTTTCAAATATATAACAACAATTTATCAAAAGCATGTGCATTACATCATCTTACTGGATCATTTATTTCTAAACAGAACAATTTACTTTCAATAAGCTGTCATTTTTATTCTTTCTTTAAATATGGATTATTCTCGATAGTAAACTATATCACCTATATGATTCGTATCAACCTAATATATTTTTGAAATCGTGATAGTTGATTACCTTAGAGCTATAATCGTCTATGAACACATTTTTCATGGAATGAGAGTCAATGTTGAAAATCAGTTTAAAGATCACCAATAAAGAATAAAATAGTCTATATGATAAACTGTTACACAACGTTTACTATTAAAACTAATATACATATTTAGTTTTAAGTAAAGTGGACCTATAAAATAGAATTTAAAATGTTGGTATTTAAATCCTGTTGATAAAACCAAATGACAATGTTAATAGCCTAGTTATTTGCTAATAGAAATTTAAATAAATATACTTTTCAAGATAAAATTCTATCAAACATTAGTGAGGATTTCCGGATTCCTTTAGTAAATAGTCCTAAGAAAACATTATATATTTTATATTTATATAATAGCAAATAGCACGTGCCTAGTGCGGGTTTAGTGTCTTTTGTTGATTATTGAATCACAGAGGGTTTCCTATTTTGTAATACAGGTACGGGTGGACATTATGACCGATATGAAAGAACAAAGCTGAGTGTGTCGGTAGCGTGAGAGGACCATTCGTGGTGTTTATTTGCGTGCTAATTTAGGTGATTATCTGTCCAAGAAGTAACGTCATAACGTGAGTAGATTAGTGCAGTACCAATTACATGACTGTGGCACTACTGGCCCACTCACATAATTCTTCACTAGTAATCCATTGCCCTACTGTGACACTAAGCCCTCACTTATACGACTAGCCTATTATGTGATGGTTGAATATGATGGTTATGAATGGTTCTTACCTAAGAGACACCACGTGGAGGTGACCATACATCCTGTGTTTGTCGTATCCGGGACAGAGAATTTTGGTTTGGAAGCCATCTTTCTTACTGCCATCTATTGGGGAATTTTGTTTGACAGGCCCCCTTTCTTAATGCCATCTATTGGGTAATTTGGGTTCACAGACTCCCTTTCTTACCGCCTCTGTTCAGGGAATTTTGATTGGCAGGCCTTAGAGCTCTGTATAATATAAGTACGGCCATCAAGCGTCGTCTGCTAGGCGGCCGGCTTGACTGACCTAACCAGTACATGGCGGTATATGGGACAGAAGTGAGCTTATTGGAATATCTTTAAAACGTGTCAATGTAAAGTAATTTTTTCACGATATAGCTTGGATCATTACAAAGACGTTGGCATAGCTTAAATGGTATTTCATATAAATACATACTGGGAAAAAAATATGATTGTGTTTAGCCACCTCTTGAACATTTGAACTCCTGATACATAAACTCGGATTTACCATTGCCTTGAATTTGGAAAAACATGTTTATAAATTATTATACTGAACATTACATCATTGGAGATGGATCCATTTGTTTATAGATGGGCGTACATGATTGATCACCTTAAAAAATTAACATACTTTTAAAAAAATTCTAGACAGTAGATGATATAGTTTGGTATAATATTGATTGAGTATGATAAAGAAATACACATTTACAAAATCTTAAATACATTGACATTTTGATCAATGACATAAAAAAGTACAGTCCTTACAAAAACACATTGGTGAATGTAATAAATTAATTTGTTATATTAAGTTAGCATTTTTTAAGAATAATGTGTGATATCATTGTTAAAAAAATGTTAGTATAGTTAGAATCGAAAATATATTTAGTTTACATTCATGAGGTTGACCTAGTCATATCCTGACCAGCTCTAAGGTCTGGTGGTCAGCGTATTTTTCTGACAGTCCAAGGGTACCTGTTTCGATTCCCGGCTGGGTTGGAGTTTTTTCTGTAGTGGAAACGTTCTCTTCCTGGGTTCAGATGAGGATATATTTGTTGTCCATTTACCTCCAAACTGCAGAAGGCAATAGAAAACAACCGCGAGTATCACCCTGCCTAGAAATGCCTATAATAATTCACCAATTTTCAACCCTGAAATATGGAGCGGTGATGATGATGAGTAATATCCCAAATTAATAATGTATTTAAAAAATGGCATTATATAATTATGTTTTAACCTGAAGCTCAATAATAGAAAAGCCTTTTTGCTTGAAAATGCAAAATAAATCAATTTTATTCATCAGTAAAACATAATTCTTACACTTTTTTATGTTGTTTTATTATTATTATTATTATTATTATTATTATTGTAATTAACTAATTAAGATATTATGTTGCTTGTTTAGTTCTTTTAAGGATCACTATACACAAGATAGTAATTTTATAATTTATTTCAAATTCTAGGCCTACTCTACCAATAATTATAAATTAAGTTTGGCCGTCAATGTTGTTTGAACGTCCGATAAAAATATTCCATTTTTTTCGGATCAATTTGATTTAGTTTTTAGAACCTTATGAAAATTGTTTTACGTGACTTAAACATATTTTCTAAATGATTTGTTTGACATGATAACTTATTTATTTAAGTCAACAAGTAAATTGAGCATAAGATGAGGAGCAAGCCATTCACTATCATTGTAACATGTTTATTATAAATATTGTGAATATTTATTTTAACTTAAAACACACAATTTTGTTTTGAGTTTAATATAGTCGCTCTGGCAATTAAATGTAATACCAATGTAATGTTCCACATCCAAAAGCAAAATACATTGGTATAATTTCGAGTAATGAGTGAAAATGCCTCGAAAGAAATATATATCCCATAAGAGCTCACCAGTCTTCTTGAGGCCAGCTAGTTCAGTGGCAAGCGCGAGAACCACGTGGGCCAATCACTGCCCGCCCTTGTCGGCAAGTGCCAATTCAATCGTTGGCCGTACTTTTACTCTAGAGAGCTCTAAGCAGGCCCCCTTTCTTACTGCTATCTGTTGATAAATTTTGTTTGACAGGCCCCTTTCTTACGGCCATCTGTTGATAAATTTTGTTTGACAGGGCCCCTTTCTTACGGCCATCTGTTGGGGAAATTTTGTTTGACAGGCCCCCTTTCTTACGGCCATCTGTTGATTAATTTTGTTTGACAGGCCCCCCTTTTCTTACGGCCATCTGTTGGGGAATTTTGTTTTGACATGCAAAAGCCATGTCATTATCTGGTCGGGATTTATTTTTTCTTGCAGACCACCCCTTCTTACTTCCATCTAGATAGGGAATTCTAGTTATCAGACCCCCGCCTTACTATTGTGTCATATTCCTTATATGGCGGCCTACTTTGAAAGGGACTTCCTTGCTATACAATGGTAGCCGTCCTTCACTCAGGCGCCAGAACAACAGTCTGCTCTGTGTGCTAAACGCTGGAGCATGCTACATATAGATGGCCAAGGGAGAAGCAGTCTTCCCTCAAAACACATGGATACAAGTTTAATTTATATATCAAGTAGGTGAGAATATGTGATCAAAATTGGACATATATTCCTAAGTAAATTGCCCTCTAAATCATTTTAGCGAAAAAACTCGGTGTCTTATAATTTGTTATTTGGCGTAATCCCTATATATTTCTGACAAATTTTAATTTTCTATCACACCAAAAGTTTTCTGTCTACTTATATACCACCCATTATCTTCTTAGTTCAATTTTTAAGTTTAAAATTTTCAGACATTACTGTTTATTTTGTGTGGTCTCATACTTATCAATTTCAGTTTTACAGTTATATGCCACACAGTGAAAATATTATTTATCTTAGATTTGTAGAATGTGAATCCCCGCACACCTTCACTGCCATTTCATTTCTACAAATCCCACGTATAATTAAAAAGATTTATTTTGTTATCTGAAGACGTACTTTTATCTGCTTGCCTAAATTAAATTTTCTGCCAAGCTAAAAATGTTTTTTAAACACCCTCGTTCTCCGTCCCCGAGCCCCTATTACCCCCGTCGTATTTAAAATTACCAGACTACTATGGTTATTTTAAGTGTTCCGTTTACCATCCTTCGGAACTTCATTTTTCCGCCACGGTGAGAAATAGTTTCTATTAATAAAGTAAATTTTAAATCACTTCTCCTCACCCCGTTTTTCAACTAGGTACCTTATGAAATTTCATATTTTATGTCTTATTTGGTTTTAACTGGAGCTATCCTTCCATCTGTCTGCCAAAATAAACTTTTCTACCACAGCTCAAAGATTTGTCTGTTTGTACACCCTATTTCCTAGAATCTCATTACTTTTTTTTAAGATTTTTTGAATTTATGGATATTTGGAGTGGTCGCTTTAAAGGCATGCCATTTTTTCCCCACATTGATAATATCTAGTTATTTATTTTAGTTTTGGAAATTTTTAAACTCAAAAATTTTTTCTCTGACTCACTCTTATAAATATAGATTTTTTTTAGATAAAATTGGTTATCTGAGTTAGTTTTTGACCTTATGTAAAAAGTTATTTTAAATTTTATCCCTCCATTACACTGAACCCAATTTTTAAATTAAACATTCTTAGACTTTACTGGTTAAATGAGGAAATTCTTTTATATTCATGCAAATATCAACTTTACATAAAATTTATTCGATTTATCTGAACAATACATTGTTTCAAATCCTGTTTAACCACCTTGGGAGTTGAATATGATGGGGTATTTACAAAAATCAATAGAATTCCAATAATAAATAGATGGAATATAATATTGTGGAATATCATTCCATAATATAGGTAACCACAAAATACCTATAGTTCTTAAATCAGAGCCATGTATGTCAACTATTTTCCCTGATATTACATTAATGTGAGTGTCGTGTATCTGCTTCCCACCTATTCACTAGTTGTGGCAGGAACGCTCTCTCATTTAGTAATCAACTAATGGACCTCCAAGCCTTGCAAGATTTTGCTTTGAAGGCTACTTTATTTGTCGCTTGGCGAGCCACGTACACTGGGGTTTTCAGTCTTGACTTTATTCAAGAATGTTTGGAGCGACAATTTGGCAGACATCTTTAACAATTACTAATGCAGCCTACCCCCGTAGTAAGCCACAAGTAAATTCAGCCCTGGTTCCTTTCCATGTGAAGTTTATGTAGATGCTTTTTGCCTCTATACGAGCTCATGTTACCATCCAATTAGTAATATTTACACTACGTATATTGGTTTGTCTTATTACATATTAGGTATGCTAATTTTTTTTTTATATAGAACCTCGTTTTACTGCCATTTCAGGTTATACGCTTATGTACTAGCTACGCTAATGGATGTAAGTATTAGGAAGGTTGTATTTAGAGGAAGTGTATCCGTATTTGCTTGGAGGGAGAGTGGAAAATAATTTTTTACAAACCACCCTCAATACACGCAATTGAAATTTGAACATTGATCTCCCCGTCATTGTCAGTCTTGTCTACTGTGAGAGTTACGCCTTAGACCATGCGGCAACCGAAACGGATTGATTTTTTTTATATCTCAAGTTGGATAGCTATATTACTAAATAACCAGTGATGCCAACTAACTTCTATAACCAGCTTCGTTGGCCGCATGGTTTAAAGCGTCACTTTCGTGTCAGACTAGACTGCTGATGACAGGGAGAATGGGGTTTTAATCCCGGTCGAAGTTACTGAGGGTGGTTTTTACACAGTGTTTTTCCACTCTTACTCCACGCAAGTTCTGCCCTATTTCCTCTAAATTGACCCTTTCTCATCTCAAACTCACTAACGTAATTATTTCTTATGCGTATAGCCTGAATAGTGGTGTTAAAAAAATGCTACACCTTGGATTCCCAGCGAGCTAAAAAATATTTTTAAAAAATATGAGGCTTGAAACAAATAATATTATAATCATTTATTCTGTGTGCTACTAGATGAGTATAAACTTTGTCGTAAACTTATATTGATTAAAGCAGAATAATTATCTTAAGACTATTTCTTTATTAAACAGTACTATTTCACAGATATCTAGTATCAAACGAGTTTTACCTTCTCATATCAAGAGCTAGTATTGTGATGGCAAAAAAAATCGATATCAAGATTATTTCAAATTATTACTTTATGTGAACATGAACCTAAAAAAAGTTGATTTTACAATTCTGTCTGTTCCTTGATATCTAGATCGTATAGGGCCGGAGTGGGCAACTCTGTCACCAATCGCCCCATGTGGCGAATTGATTGTTAAATTGTGGCGAATTTGAGTTTGCAGGCGCTCACAGTAAATTAAACTTTTTCCTTATGGCTTGCAGCTTGATATTTCTTGCATATCATTGGAAGCATTCCGCTTTTTGAATGAATTATTGACGCAACACTCCTATCCAACACTCTTTACACTCCATTTTCCAACAATTTGTTTCATCTCTGCATTCAGACAAAATGATTGTATTATTATTATTAGCACCGCGTCTTACTACCCGTTCGGGTTATACGCACTTACGCTAATGTGCAATGGTAGGGTGATGGTGAGATGAAATGGAGGACCTACAGTTTAACGTGGAATCCGAACCACGGTAGAGGCCTGGCATTCCTCACATTCACAAGTTGTGATTAATACACATCTTGTCAGAGGTGAAGGAAGGGTTTGGCAATCAGATAAATCTGTGCCGGGACCGAGAATTGAACCCTGGACCCTCAGCACAGAAATCTGACACCTTACCCCTAGACCACCAGGTCACCAACAAAACGATTGTAAAATTTCGCATAAAATTGTCTTGCATTTTCAACACAAACAACCTTAATCATTTGTGTCTTAGGCAGTTGTAGCTGAGTATTCAAAGTACACGTCTTGAATAAACTTGTTATAACAAAGTTGTCTAGCTATTTTAAATGTTCCTTTGAGCAATATAATTTCTCAATTTGTACAATGTGTGGATAATTTCACTTCTCATTCGCCACACCTATGGTTACATTGAAAATTATATTACCCACCTCTGGTATAGGGAAATACCATAAAACTGTATTTTTTACCATAGCCCTTTACTTAAGGGTATTTTACTAATGCGTTATTTTTTTTCCAAATTCTTCGAAAGTAGCTATAAGAATATGTCTTGATTGTATATCTAGGATTTGTTTGACGTGGCAATTAACACTGGATATCTATTTCTGGTGGTATAAACTCATTTATGGGTAGTTTAATGATGAGTGTTTTTTTTTTCAAATACTGGAAATATTTAAAAAGTACCCTAACGATTTGATTTCAAATGAGTATCTTGGTAGTATTTGACATTTCAAATAACAGAGTATACTTGTTTTTGAGATAAAAGTTAATTACTATGGGTAGTTTACAGATGACTAAGTTTTCGAAAGCTTGAATTAGTTTTAAAACTACCTTACCGATTTGGTTCCAAATGGGTATCTTGGTAGTGTTTGACCTGAAAAATAGCCCGTTATACTTTGTGTGTTAAAATTCGATAAAGTGTCGTTTACTGATGGGTGGTTTTTGAAAACTCGAATTATATTGAAAAGGGCTATAACAATTCTGCTTATGGTGCGTTTCTGGAGTGTTTTTGACAAGCATATAACAAATAAAGCTGTATATTTGTTCTTTAGGGGAAAATTCAGTTATTAGTATTTTACTGATTACTTTTTTAAATTGGAATATTTAAAATAACGTTTGATTTGGTTCAGAATGGGTATCTGTTAAGTGGTTTGTATATTTAATATTTGTGTTGATTCTTATAGTCATTAAATAGTGGTTATATTATGGCTGATATTTTTGAAAATAGCTCTAATGATTTATATAAAAATTGGTATCAGGAGACTATTTTACAAATCGATAATAATAATGTAACTTTATTTATCTAAAATAAATTTGTCTAAGTAAAGTTTACTTACAACAAATTATAGAAAATTCTATTTTTTGGAAATTTAACTTATATATTGAATTCAAAATAAGATTCAAGGAATAGTTTTTCATGATAAATAAGGACACGTTTTATTTCTTACAAGTAACAAATAATTTTAGGATTTCTTACAAATAATTTATTTTTGAAAACTCGAATCTTGTTAAAAAATAGTTTAACAATTTGCTATACAATGTATATATACATAGCGAATATTGTGATTAACAAGTTTATGTGTTTTTTATGAAGAATATATACTTATGGGTAGTTTACTCAAAGTCTATTTTTAAACATTTTCTTCGAAGCCATAATACACAAATGAGAAATTTTGTGAGATTGTGTCTTACTATTTATTTTAAATGTGAAAGTATCCTTGCATCCAAAACATCAAGGCTACGCTGAAACAATATTGGAAAAATATTTAGCTTGGTCTAGTTGATTCAATTATTTTTAATGTGAATCCCAAAGATGATCAGAATTTAATCCCAAAATACCGGTAACTAAAAGTTAGTATTAAAAATATTGTTTAACGGCACATCACATACTTCGTTGGTCACATGGACTAAGACTCACTATCGCAATGGACCGGATTGCTCATGTCAAGGAAATCTGGGATTGAATCCTGTTCGGTTGTACCAAATGTGGACCTTCTTACATGGTTTCCTACTCTTCCTTCACAAAAATTTGACTATACCTCGTTCAAAATGTACTGTTTGCATCCTGATACTATTAGTATATCAATATTAAGATATTCCGAATTGTAGTAAGACGCCGCAAGAAGAAAGCACCCAGAATATTCTTAAAGTATCAACTACAGTGTGTCAAACTTATGAATAACCAATAACTTTTTTTTAAGGTACTTATTAACGAGCACTTTCTGAGCCAACTGACTATATCATAATACGTTCTAAAAATTGGCTTATTTATAAACAGACACAGCACCCATTACTCCGAACCTGTTAATTCATTGATGTGACAAGGTTAACCCATATTTTACCAATGATACTTTTTCGGCCATGCTGGGAATCGTACACAGGGACCCCGCACACTGTTGTCAGACATTCTTCCTACTGAGCTAAGGTGTTGGACCAAAATACAAAAAAAAAATTCAAACAAAAAAGTAAGTTAATTTCAATATATTACAATTTTTTGACACCACGTCTTTCTACCCATTGGGGTTATACGCTTATATACTAATTATATTACTGGATTTAGGAATGAAGAAGTTTATATTTACAAGAAGTTTACCCATATTTGCGTGGAGGGGAGGGGAAAAACATTTTGGAAAAGCCACCCTCAGTACACCTGACCGAGATTCGAACCTTGAACTCCCTAATATCGGCCGTATAGTCTACTGTTAGAATAGCACTTTAGATCGTGGGCCAACCAAAACGGGTATGTATATTACATAAATAAATTTGCTACATAATTACTTAATAATTTTAAACTAGGGTGAATAGGATAGTGGACTTAAGGTATATATTTTTTTTAAACATTGATTGGCTTTTACTAGTTCAATATTTACCTATTATCCAAACGTAGAACACCATATCTAATATAACTCACCCAACATTAGGGTCCGAAATTGTACTATATGGGTAACAACAACATACCCAAATACTAACGTCTTTTAGGCTTCACCCGAAATCGAATCAAAGTGTCTTGGCCCTTAAGTGAACTTTCGGAACGGCTCGGCCAAGGATATAAGTTCAAATATCGTTCTCTACTCGAGTCATAAAATACAAAGTTCTGGAACTACCTCAAACCACCTGGGATACTTTTGTCCCAAACACATCCTATATTTCAGGGTTCCTTGGGGCTTATTCCCATTACAAAGCACTCTCTATAGCATATGTATTGTGTAGGAGGTGTGGTTTTACTGGACGTATACCTTTAAAACATTTAGTTTGACATTATCTAGCTTTGAGAATATAAATTCAATGCCCTTAATTGATGTGTGCATATTGACACGAATCAGAACATTTTTTGAGAATACAAATCTATTGATTTGAAGTAAGAGCAAAGAAAATGGAGCTACAGTCCTATTTTCATAGGAAGGGCTTATTAGAAAATACAAATATATTTTTTCTGGACAAATAGATAACATGTTACTATATTACTAGTGTTAATTTTATTTTATATTATTGATAATAGCTATGAAAAATGACCTCTGAAGATCACATGATTTGTTGTGTGAATACGTAAAAATAAATCTAGTTACTTTTCTAGATCACAAATAAAATCCTACCTATTAAAATTGTACTGTTTCTTGGATTTTTTGGGGGGTTCTCGATTTTTTTTAATCACCTCATCTTACTAACCTTTCGGGTTATACGACACTGCACTAGTTACCTAATGTGCTAGGTATTAGGAAGGTTGAATTTAGAGGAAATATGCCCACATTTGTGTGGAGGTATAGTAAGAAACCATGTAGGAAAACCACCCTCAGTACACACAACCCGGATCGAACCACGATCTCCTCGTCTTCTTTGGTCTAGTCTATGATGATATTAGCGCTTTAGACCTTGCGGCCATTGAAGCTAGTTCCGATGTATGTTACCAAACTTTTATGTCCTTAGTAGATTTTTTTTATACCATACATCAAGCTATTTTAGTCCGGTTTGCGGGTGACAAGGAGTATTTGGTTTGAGTTCCAGCCATTGTGTACCGAGTGTGATTTTTCTTTCATAGTTTTTCAACCTATTTGTATGAAAGCTGGTACCTTTCCTATTAATAATACCCTACTCATTCTTACCCAATAAGCTTAATTCAAGTGAATATAAAACGACCAACTATTAAAATGCTTTAAAAAATAAACCAAAATATGTTTTTCAAAAATTCTCTTGGTAATTTATTTTAGCACTGCGTCTTGCTCCCATTCAGGTTATACACCTATATACTAATTACGCTAGTGTATTAAGAATGAGGAATGTCAAAATTAGAGGAAGTGTATCCCACACTTGTGGAAAGGGAGAGAGTAGAGAACATATATAAAACACCCTCATTAAACCCGACAGTGATTAGAGACCCGATATATCCGTCATTGACAGTCTAGCTAACTGTGGAGAGAGACGCCTTATACCATGCAGCCACAAAAGCAGGTTACTCTCTAATATACTGGTGAATATACGTTATAAGAAAGCAATGCTTAATTTTTACTTAACATATATATTTAATCCAATTAATAAATAAGAATATTACTTAGACTCAGTGGTCAAATTGTACAAGGCATCACTTTCACAAGAGACTAGCTTACCGATAACGGGTCAGAAATACTGAGGATGGTTTTCCCTAAATAGTTTTTCACTCTTCCTCCACGCAATTGTGGGTACATTTACTCTAAAATAAATCTTACTCATTCCTACCACATTAGCATAACTTGTATTTATGAGTTTAAATCAAATTGGTTGTGGGACGCCTGGAAAAAATGTATTATTTTGTTGTTGTTATTTGTAGTTAAATTTGATTGGTTTTGATGTGAACATGACGTCAAAACCTACCCTTAAAATTACCCTTTAATTCTATTGATGACAAAGTAAATACATAAATATACTAGTTGATTCTTAAAGCGACGGCTGCATATTATTGCGTTAAAGTGTGTTCAAATCTTTTTATTGAGAAAAGTCCTAGAGAAAGATACCACCTTTGACCTTCTATTTAAAGGTTTACTCATCGAAGGCTATTCATTTTCCATTGATTTTGAGTTTTATTTGTTTAATTTTACAAAACTGATGGGTTTTTTTCCCTTCACACAACGATAAGAACTTTAAAACTACCACTCACCCAACTCTCTATGACTATCTCAACTTTAATATTTTTGTGAAAGTGGAACCGTCTATTTAATTTTTTTAGCAAATTATATAATCTACAATCATAAACAAATCAGGGTTTCCATGGTGATGTAAGCAAAGAAGGTTTGTACAGATGAGTCACTGCGCACACATCTGAAAAGCTGACAATTTGCTAGGAGAATATTGTTTTCATTGGAAGCTACTATTTTTGCAGACATCTTGGACACCAAGCCTTTAAAATGAGTGTTCGTTAGTAAAGATTAGTTCAACCATTTTCACATAATTTCAATACCGGAAATGGGCTTATCAAATTTATATATAAGAATTTTATTTTGAAGATTTACCCACTTCAGTGTCCGCATGGTCTAAGGCGCTACTCTGGTAGTAAACTAGATTGCCGATGATAAGGAGATCGAGGTTTTAATCTTGGTCAGATGTACTGAGGTTGGTTTTTCTAAAATATTTATCCACATTCCCTCCACGCAAATGTGGGTTCACTTCTTATAAATATACCCTTCCTAATCCCTAAACCCATTAGCGTAATTAGTACATAATCGTATACCCTCACCGGTAGTAAGACGCTGTGCCAATATTTATATATAATAATAATAATTAAATGATTAAATACTATATAATTATTCTCAGTATAAATTATTGTTTCACTTCTTTTGATAATATAAAAAGGAAACTAAATTATTAAAGCCCGGTACAAATATATCGAGCTATTGCTTAGCATTTTAAATTCAAATTACTTCAAATGAACTCTCGGACGAAATACTTTTTGAGCAGCCATCCTCTGTAAATGGATAATCAGATCGCAAAACTATACACATACATCGTTTGGACTTGATTGAAAGAATGACCTGCCCTATTTTGTTAAAAATGAGCAAGGCAGTTGGCAATAGTATTAGAATAAACAGAGAGGCATAGGAAATGCCAAACAGTTGAGTTAAAACAGGACCTCACTTCACTTGATGAATAGATGTATAAACAGATATTTATGGGGTCTACACGATTAAATTATTTGAGAGTATAATTTGACATTTTAACTTTCATAAATGATTCATAATTCAATATTATATTGTAAATCCCTGCACAGATTTATCTGATTACCAAACCCTTCCTTCACCTCTGACAAGATGTGTATTAATCACAACTTGTGAATGTGAGGAATGCCAGGCCTCCACCGTGGTTCGGATTCCACGTTAAACTGTAGGTCCTCCATTTCATCTCACAATCACCCTACCATTACACATTAGCGTAAGTGCGTATAACCCGAACGGGTAGTAAGACGCGGTGCTAATAATATAATAATAATATATTGTAAAATAGCTCATTTAGTTTAAAATGATTTGAAAAATGACACTTGGACATGGAAATAGAAGCCGGCACCCTTCGCTTAGCCTGCCAGTGCTCTACTGCTGACCTATTCAGTATTCTTGCTCTGCTAAGCGTCATTTTTCACTTATAATTTAAGTAAAGGTCTGTGATGGAAGTGTGGAAATAATCTACTACTACTATTCATGAACAGCTATCATTAACTCCATAATCATCTTCGACTCCATAAGGTTGTTTTGCTACTAAGTGTACAATATTAGATATAAACTAAAGCGAATAATTTGAATTAATTTAAATGCACAATGTGTGAATCATTCTAATTACGGGAGTTTCCATATGAAGGAAACCACGATTTAATTAATCTAATTTGTTTAAAAATTACACTTGAATACGGGAATCAAACCCAAGACCTTTGGCTTAGCGCGCCTAATTTAAACTAATTAAAACAGAATGAACTGATTGAAATTAATTTATATTAATTGTATTTTGGTTTCCTCCATACGACACTACCTTAATTACAATCATATGCACCATGTGTTTTGACATTCTTTTAAATTGTTCATTAAATTAATTATATATAATCAATTATATTCTATGGAATCAAACAGTGTCCAATTTTTTTAATAAATACATTTAATACATGAATATCATTCTTTATTATCTGTTTAAAAAATATAGCTTTGTTCTATAGGTTAGATCTAGTTTCAATCTTTGTCCCAATATACATTTTATCATATATTACGTTCATACGAAATATGTGTTTTATGTTCACGCGAATACCAGTCAATTTTTAACGAATGTAATATATAAACGATTTGTAAGATGTAAAATAAATTCTTTTCAATCATATGATCGAATTTAATCCATGGTTGTGTACAATTTTACACAAAAATGTGACATTTACATAACTAAATTTAAAATCACAATATTAATTCAATGTCAATGATTTTACCATATTAAATTCAAATAAATATAAATATGTCCTATCTCGATTTATTTTATAATACATACTTTCTTTAATTAATAAATATATAGTTATTGAAAAAAATCTTATCTTGTGATTGCTAAATCAGGAAATATTGCCAGTACGCATGTAAGAATCGTTTTGAAGTTTCCCCCAAACCTTTAAACATAGGCACATTAATCTTCTGAAGTAGAACTTTGTATGAAGGAAAGTTATCGTTTAAGCAAAATATAAAAGCATACTTGTAATGACAGACTCGACAAAAGGATGGTAATTACGCTTTGTTTGTCAGGGTGATTCATTATTTAAATTTATTTGAACTGAATAACATTATACATACAATACTTTTGACTGAATTTTATTTGTTTGAAAATAAGCAAAGACATTTAAATTATTTTAATTAATATTATTAATCATTTTATTTCTATACCATGAACAAAGATTTAAAAATAGGATTTAACATAAATTTATAAACAATAAAAGCTTAAAAAATACTTCTGAAATAATGTTAATATTATTTGAATAGATAATTTAGTTTAAAGTCAACTTAACTAGTAGACTAAATTGTTTAAAAGTTTTAAATACACAGGACGCACTTTAACATGTGGAATATCCTTCAGGGGTCGACACGGGCTAAAAAAAAGGTTTACATAAACCTAGGCCTATGTTCTATTTGACCAAGTTTCTGAATTTTGGAATTTTTTGTGTTCTAGTAAGTCCTATGACAAACTAAGCTAATAGATAATTATCATATTATTGAAGTTCTTACAAATAATATTTGATATCTCATTTACGATATTACTGATTATTCTGTAAATACAGAATAAGAATTTATATTTGTCATTCTAGTTCTTTCTCTTGATAAACGCATAATGTGTCGGAACGTAATATTTTCTATGCATTATGAAATATATCAAAGACAACATGGAAGTCTCATTAAAAAAACTAGTGTAAGACGTTGGCAGACCAATAACTATTAGAACTCTCACTTTCGAAGAGAGGATACTCAACCACATTGAATATAGTGATTTCCAGAGCATCCAAACAATATCAGCAGTAGATAACGTAGGATACAGGACTTTGTAATATTTTGGGAGTTCAAGAGCCTCATCCGTGCTACCTTTAGTGAATTTAAAATTTAACGAGGGTGACTTCCTTATAAGAGTAACCTTTTAAAATCGATCAATGCATGTGTTTACCATTGATTAATGTTATTAACGCTTTGTATTCACTTGTTTCACCAGATATTGGGTCGAAGAAATTCCACAAGATTTATTATTAAATAAAGACACCATCAGCCATGTATTGTAAAAGTATTGGCAATAACAATTGTTAAGAATTTAATCGGACAGTTTTTTTTATTTATTTAAATTAAGAGTAGAATATTTTGTCGATTTCTTGAATAACAATTGAATAAACTGTTGAACAGTCCGAAGCCTTGCATTGCATGTTGTTTATGTATAATTGGTGCTCAAACAAATTTTAGCCAAGTAGCTAAACATTTCTTGAATGAGTGGTTAACTAACAAATGAATAGATCCTGTAAGATCTTTTTCCTAACCTTCTCGATCCCCAGACTAAGATTAAATAGACTTTTATTTCCAGGCCAATCCGAAAATGATTGCTTACACAGAATTTATTGAAAGTAGTGAACAAAGCTTTCAGCGAGTTCGAGTATTACCTATAATATTTGAAGGGACAATAAGTTTTATACTTAGATTATAGTCTTTCAGGTGCAAGATTGTCCTTCAGAGATTTTACTGTAAATTTAAGTTGTTAGACATATTAATCGAAAGCAAATTGATGTAGCTTGAAAACAATCTCGAAAAGGACCCTTTTTATTTACTGTTTCTCTGTTATGAACCCACCCCTAAAATGGGACCCAAATGTTAAGTTACACCTGTAAATACTCTGTTATATTGTGATTTTATATATATATATATATATTCATTTATCATGCATACAATCCTTTATATCCATTAAATTTAAAGCACATTTATCTTCTTGAAAGAAAACATTTTTTTTTCCCAAATACATTAAGTGTGCCTTTGGTATAGGTTTGAGAATTATTAAGTATATTAATGGATTACTTTACATTTTGTTATTTAAGAAGGACATTTCTTAAATAAACCAATAACCCTAAACTATGAATTTAATATTTTTCAGGACTAGCCCCTATAATGTTTAAATTACTGGAGCATACATTTGTATCCTTCTTAATCACATACATTACTGAAACTTTTCTTTGGTCATAATTCAATAATATACTAAGTATATAGGTATAATAGGTTTTGGATACGTATTATGACTTTCATACTAATTAAATATTTCTAAATTATGTAATCTATAAATATTATGTATTTTATATATGATATGTCATACAAATGTTATACATGTGATATCATTCACAAAATTATGCTATTTACACATGTTAATTAACATGCATAAATATTATTTACCTGATTCAGTGGCGGAATGGTCTAAGGCGTACTCTTGTGTTAGACTGGCCTGCTAAAGATGAGGAGATCAAGGTTTTTATCCCATTTGGCTCTACTTAAGATAGTTAATTCTGAATGGCTTACCATCCTCCTTCAAAGCAAATTTAGGTAGATTACCTCTAAAATGCTTCCTTCCACATACCTACCCAATTATAGCAATTATCACATGCGTATAACCTGAACAGATAGTAAGACACGGCGATAGGAAATAAAATATATTTCATTTACTCAATGATAATTAATTGTGTCACGTGTATCGATTATTGATAAGTGATATTTGTTCACAAGACCAGTCCTAATATCTAATCTAGCTCAATAAGTGACAAATGACAACCTGAACCTGGTAATCGAACCCGGGATCTTTGGCTTTTCGGGCCAATGCTCTATCACTGAGCCATCCTGGTTTGTCTCACAATCAAGGTAATCTTCACTAGTTGTTGGTGTATTGAGTCAATATGTGGTAGCTGGTGAAAGTATCGGCCACTCAGAGCTATCTACCATCACAGTCCATGGCAACTCGTATCTGACAGTTTTCTGCCATACACTTTGTATATTATTATTATTCATGTACAATAACTATAGAGGTATATATCACTACTACTAAAATGCTATAAAATTTTATAAAACATTATTATTATTATTATTTATTATTATTATGAGATTTACTTTTATATGAATAAGATAAATAATTGGGGATTATCAATGAGGATTTCGATGAAAAAGATCAACAACAGAACAGATTTTTACTACTCAGCAAATATTAGAAAAAGTGGAATTACAACATGACGGTTCATACATTATCCATAGATTTAAAAAAAGATGGTTCAATAAAAAGAAACAAATTATATTAAATATTAGTTAAGTTTGGGATACCCAAAAGACTTGTCAAGCTGATTGAGGTACGTTTGACTGATACGAATAACAGGGTACGGGTTGTATGTCACTTATCAGACACGTTCGAAATACATAATGGATTTAAACAAGGAGCTGCACTTTTCCCATTACTTTTTAATCTAGCCATAGTGTGCAATTAAGGTAGTAAAAGAATAGAAAAGGATGACATTGAACTGTACAATCCCCTATTGAGATGAGCAGATATTTTAGCCTTGTTGGGCAATAGTAAGGAAGGTGCGGCAATAAATGCAAACATATTATTAGATGCTAGTAATTAAATAGGTCTAGAAGTGAACGCTGCAAATATCAAGTATATGGATCACAAAAAAACAATGATTGAGGACGATAATCTAGAGATTAGTATGAACAACAAATCATTTAACAGGGTTATTGAGTTTAAATATTTAGGAACCATTTTAACCGGCAACAACAATATTATAAAATGATACAATCGGGAAATGCATGTTATTACTCGCTCAGTAAGTTGTTGACATCTTACCTGCTGTCAAGGAATATAAAACTCAGAATATACAAAACAATAATGTTATCGGTTTTCCTCTTTGGGTGTGAAACGTGGTCTCTTATATTAAATGACTGGGGAAAATATTATGGTTTTCGAAAACAAGGTGACTATGAAGTTATTTAGTACAAAAAGGGATGAGGCTACTGGAAAAAGGAGGAAGTTACTTAATGATGGGTTACATAGCCTGTATTTATCAGAATACAATGTTAGGATAATCAAGTCTCGTAGATTACAATGGCCAGAACATGCAGCGTGAATGGGAGATTCTAGAACCTGGCAAACCCAATGGGAAGAGACCATTGGGAAAACCTAGGAGCAAATGAGAGGAAAACATTAGAAGGGCCCTGAAATAGATATGGTTTAATGAAGGGGGCTGGATATAGCTAGCTCAAGAAAGGGATAGGTATCATAATTTTTAGGTATGACAAAGAACTTTCGGGTTCCTAATGGTATAGATTAAGTTAGTATAACAATCTGATACGTAATAGCTGTCCATAGAATTTGTCCTGATAGCTGAATGAAATTCATTTAGGCCCTAAGTGAAAAATGACAATCTGGATACGGGAATCAATTCAGCTGTTATGACTGATCCTGTTGATATACATTACGTATCAGTTTGTGATACACATGCATTAATAATACAAAGTGCATGGCGGCAAACTGTCAGTTACGAGTTGCTGTGGACTGTGATTGTAGATAGCGCTGAGGGGCCGATAAATACACCAGTTGCCACATATAGACTTAATATATCAACCACTAGGGAAAGATGGCCGTGGTTACGAGACGAACCAGGATGACTTCAGTGGTAGATCATTGGCATGCAAAGCCAAAAGTCCTGGGTTCAATTTCCATGTAAAATTTGTCATTTTCCACATAAATAAACATTATGTGTTGTTTACACTTACCATACCGTTATCAATAACTTATAATAGTGAACCATGGATAAACTTGTAACTTATACACAAACATAAACAAGGACAGTTGGTCAGGTTTGCCACTACCGTGATGTTTTTGGCTCAAATCCCGGCCGTATTCAAAGAGGTGTTTTTAACTAAATGTTTTCCCACATTCCTTCCACAAAAATATGGGGCTTATTTCCTCTAGATTCAATCATTCTCATTCCTTTTTAATTCAATATATAAATACGGGTATTAATATTTGGATCACGTAAAAAAAACCCTCATATTTTATGACTTATATTTACTGAGCAAGTAAGCAAGTAGAAAAAGGATATTTTATTTTATTCACAAATGGCCAAATCAGGATTTAAATTTTTTTTAACCATCCCCCTATACCAACTAGGTATAAGAAAGAGCAATAGTTATTTGAAAACAATGATCATTTTACATCTCAATAAATAGTATTTGTGTACTTTTCCCCGTCAAATCTTATAATTCCTATACTAAACAATCTCTTTGATGATTAGAAATTATTATGGTTTTTTTATGTTATTTTCCATTATTATCTAGAAGAATGTTTCTTTCGTTTCTTAAATTCAACCTTTTCACCTGTCAGCTTCCATCGTACTTATATATGAGAGTGAACGTAATAAAGTATAAGTGTTAACTATGTCATCTATTTTCTAATTGTATGATCTATTTTAAATCTACATGTTATTGTGTATACGTTCTCTTTTCAATAATGGGTTATCCAACTATTTCAAAATAACTTTTATCGTAAAATCAATTTGTATGAATCTAAGATAAGTTTTGATAAACTGTGCTACGTTTAAATATGTTAATGTTTGTTAAACTTAGAAATAATTAGCTAATTTATGTTTGCAATAGTTTAGTTCAAAATCAAGCAGGGAGATGGGTCCTCATAGTATGAAATATTTTATATTCCTTACGAGGGATATTACCTTTTTCCAGCAATAGAACTTAAATTTTCCTTTGTAGAGTTTCTATCTGACAAATAAAATAGTTATTAGATTTACTTATCACCTATTCATTCATCAAGTCATGTATTCTGAATCTGCCACTTTTGATGGATTTTATCAATACCTATAAAATATCATTTATAATGTTCTAAAAATTTATCAAAGTTGGCCATAAAATAATCATTTGTATTTACTAAAGGACTCTTCCTATGAAATATATACTGTATATATTAGATGGAAATTCACATTCTATTTTATATAATTTTGGTTGAAATTAAAAAACAATTATTTCCAACCAAGGCTAGTACAACAACAAAATTAAAATAAATGGTACGGAATTCCGCACGGACTTTCTTGCTCTATTGTTTAAAAACTGATAAATTTACTCAAAGTTCTTAAAAGAATATACACTAGGGAACCCGAAAAATATTGCGCTATACACACGTAAAACATTTTTTTATTCATGGTTTTAAATTTGATAATTTAATTTTTAAATAATTATAATTTTCATTTGTATATTTGGACCAATAAAAAATTGATATTTGGTCCCAAGAGTTAACACTTTGTATTAAAATTTTGAATTTCAGTTAAAATTTTCGGTATTTTACTAGGGGATGCACATCTTATGGTTATCGCATTGTTAATAAATTTCTTTTTATAAATTTTGACCAATAAAATAGATAATTAATGACTATTGAGTCTATAATGAAAGATATAGATCATTGCTGTATCAGGGGTGGATCCAGGAGGATGGGCAAAGGGGGCGCGCGCCTCCCTTGAAGAAATTAAACCAATTTAATCAATGTCAAAATCACTACTAGTAGTATTGTCACGTAATACTATCTTGCTAAACAGATTTCATTTTTTAAATTGTTATTAGTAATATTATTAAATGATAAATAAACGGTAGTTATTATAAATATTTAAGATAATACATTAAGTATTAAAGTGGGGAAAATAGGCAAAATGAAACTACCCAATTTTAAGTTGTGCGGCTCTCGCCTTGTTGCACAAACCTTGTATAGGTTTAAATTTATTTTTTAATTTTTATTATTACTATTTCAATGATTAATAATAAATAAATATCTTTAAGTTAATTTATTTTTAATCAACGTGCTTTAAACAAAATCTTTGCGTAATACCACACACACAACGTGTTAGTATGGCTTCATGGTAAGATATAGAGTGGAATTAAAGTTCGATTGTTCGAAATCTGAATAGTTACATCTATTTTGTCTAATTGATTGAATAGCTAAAAAAAACTATTGATATAATAATTGTTAAAATGTCTAAACTTATTTCCCTCATAATAATCATTATTTTTTATATTCTTTCTATTAGCTTTTAATTAATTTCAAACCTAATCGCAAACTTCGAGTTATATCTTCCATTAGGGGATTATTCCCAAGTTAAGCGTCAAACTGAACAATTGCTTAAATATTTACTCTCAATTTGAAGTATTTTTATGTAAAAATTTCTAGAGGTGCCCCCACTCCCGAATCCGATTCAACAGACAGACAGACGGTAATTCAAAACACCCTTTTTGGATTCGGGGTGTCGCTAAACGTCAATATTCATCAAAATCTCGAGTTCAATTTTTTTGACGATCACACAAATGTATCAAACTGTAAGATAGCGATAAATTAAAAATATTCATTTATTGTAATAAATTTAATATTTATCCAAGTCCAAGTCCAAATAGGGACAGTTACAAATGTAATCTCCTATAAAGTAATTTATTAACTTCCTCAGGATTTATGATTATTAAATTCTTAAGAGTGGCTCTAAATAATTTAAATCAAGAATGAAATCTTTAATACACAAATATTTATCTATAGTATTTTTACTTTCTTGCTATATTACAGGTAGAGAATGTATTGTGATCGTAAAAAAAAATCGGAACTCGAGATTTTGATGAATAATGACATTTCATGACCCCCTAATCCAAAAAATGTTGTTTTTGAATTTCCGTCTGTCTGTCTGTACCGCAGATTAGAGCCTAAACTATTTTACTGATCGGGCTGAAACGTGGTCGCCAGGGTTTTCATAGGGCTACCCCAAGGAATTTTTGGAATTGGATATCCAAACCTAAAATTAGGGGTAGTTTACAGAAGGGCAAAACAAGAAATATTCTATTTACTCAAAATCGACTTAAACGATTTTGATTAAATTTCCTTTCCAAACATTTATAAATATTAAAAAAAATTGCTACACTCAATATTTCGGCAAAATGAAACTAAGGGTTCCGGTCTGATGCATAAATTCTTATTTTTTTCATCATATCTCCATAACTCTTTAAGATATGAAATTACTTATCATTGCAAATATGTAGGGATATTTATAATACAAATATTTTATTTGAAACATATTTTAGTAAAACCAATAACTTTCAAACTATATGCAAATACATAATTATATTTTAACTTTACGAACACTAAAGGTAAAGTATTGCGACCGTAAAAAAATCCAACCCGAATCCTAGAAAGTGTTTTTTGCAATGCCCTCTGTCTATGTGTCTGTTTAACCCTAAAATTAAAAGTAGATTGATAAAAAGCGAAAAAAGAAAAAAAAATTCTCAAAATCGTCTCCAAAGATTTTAATTAAAATCCGTATCTAGGCTTTAATTAAGAATATATATAAAATTGATATTTTCGTTTTCCTATGAAAATTTATTTAGGGTACGTTATAGAAGTGGAAATTTCCGTATCTGCGCAACTGTTTGAAATACTAAATAACTTATCATTGAAAATTATAGTACTATAAAAAATTATTTAAAAAATTATTTGAAATATATTTTTATAAAAACCAACAGTTTCTGAGATTTTGGCAAATATATTAATACAATTTTGTGAGCTTTAGTTGTAAAGATATACTGCTTAAATTTTAAAACAATAATTCTCTAATGCTATAAAGTAATTAAATATAAGTAAGTCTCTCAAAATGTTTATGTTATTTTTCCTTTAACCTCTTAGGAGAAATGTTTGTACAACAATGATCTATCTCCTTCATTTTAGACTTTATAGTCAATATTTACACTTTTTATTGGTCAAAATTTATAAATGAGGACTTTATTGGCAATGCGATGACCTGAAGATGTGTAATAGCTAATAAAATGCTAAAAATTTTAACCGGAAGTTGAAATTTGAATATGAAGTGTTGACCCTTGTGGGCCCAATATCGTTCTTTTTTATTGGTCCAAACTTACAAATGAGGTAATTAATTCTTTAAAAAAATTTAAAATTTTAAAACCGGACTCAAAAAAGTGTTACCTAAGTATAGTGCAATTTATGTTTGGGTTTGCTAGTGTATATTATTTAGTTTCACACATATTACGAGTTTTGAGTAACTATTTCCATTTTTAAATAAATGGTACGGCACACCGCACAGACTTTCTCTCTCTTTCTATAAACTCCTAAGATTTCTGAACGTAATAATGTACATTGTATCATCACCACTCCACATAAGAACACGCATAAAATAATATACAATGATATAGAATCAATGAGAAAAGAGGCGCATCTTTGTCCACCTAAGAGCATTTCAAACAGTTTAATGTCTTCCACAAGGGTCAACACTTCGTATTAAAATTTCGATTTCTGGTTAAAATTTTAACATTTTATAAGGTGTTGCAGATCTTCAAGTCATCGCATTGATATTTAATTATTCATTTATACATTTTGACCAATAAAAAATGTAAATATTGACTATTGAGTCTAAAATGGAGATAGATCATTGCTATGCAAACATTTCTCCTAAGAGATTTAAGGAAAAATAACATACTTTTTTAGATACTTATATTTAATTACTCTATGGCATTGGAGAATTATTGCGTTAAGACTTAAGTAGTATATGTTTACAACTAAAGCTCACAAAATTGTATTAATATATTTGCAAATATCTCAGAAACTGCTGCTTTTATAAAAATATATGTCAAATAAATTTTTTTTATTTCTGATGGTCCTACAATTTTGCAATGATAAGTTGTTTAGTTTCTCCAATAGTTGTGGAGATACGGAAATTAACGCTTCTGTAATGTACCCTAAAAATCATTTTCATAGAAAAATGAAAATAGCCAGTTTATTTATAATCTTAATCAACGCCTAGATACGAATTTTAATCAAAATCGTTTAAGCAGATTTTGAGAAAACCAAATTTTTCTCTTTTCGTCCTTCAGTAAACTACCCTTAATTTTAAGTTTTTATAGACACACAGACAGACGGCATTGCAAAGACTATTTTTTAGGGTTCGGGGGGTCATGAGACGTCGACATCCATCAACATTTCAGGTTAGTTTTTTTTTTTACGGTCGCAATACTTAAACTTTAATGTCCAAAAAGTTAAAAAAATTCATATAATTGCGTATATATTGAAAGTTATGGATTTTATAAAAATATGTTTCGGATAAAATATCTGTATTATAAATATATATACATATTTGTAATGCTAAGTAATTTCATATCTCAAATAGTTTCGGAGCTATTTAAAAAAATGTTAATTGACGCATCAGACCGGAGCCCTTAAAGCCATTTTGCCGAAATATTGAGGGTAGCCATTTTGTTTGGAATATTTATTAATGTTTATAAATGTAATTTAATCAAAATCGTTGGAGCCGATTTTGAGAAAATCGACTTTTTCTCTTTTTGCCATTCAGTAAACTACCCTTAATTTTAAGTTTTAATAGACACACAGACAGACGGCATTGCAAAGACTATTTTTAAGGGTTCGGGGGGTCATGAGACGTCGACATCCATCAACATTTCAGGTTAGTTTTTCTTACGGTCGCAATACTTAAGCTTTATTGCCCAAAAAGTTAAAAATATATATATAATTGCGTATATATTGAAAGTTATTGATTTTATAAAAATATGTTTCGAATAAAATATTTGTATTATAAATATATATACATATTTGTAATGCTAAGTAATTTCATATCTTAAATAGTTTCGGAGCTATTATAAAAAATGTTAATTTACGCATCAGACCGGAGCCCTTAAAACGATTTTGCCGAAATATTGAGAGTAGCCATTTTGTTTGGAATATTTATTTATGTTCATAAATAAAATTTAATCAAAATCGTTAGAGCCGATTTTGAGAAAATCGACTTTTTCTGTTTTTGCCCCTCAGTAAACTACCCTTAATTTTAGGGGTAGATATCCAATTCCAAAAACCCCTCGGGGCAACCCTATGAAAACCCTAGATATCAAGTTTCAGCTCAATCGGTAAAATAGTTTAGGCTCTAGTTGGAGGTACAGACAGACAGACAGACAGACAGACAGACGGAAATTCAAAAACCACTTTTTCGGATTCAGGAAGTCATGAAACGTCAAAATTCATCAAAATCTCGAGTTCGATTTTTTTGACGATCACAATACTTTCTCTACCTGTAAGATAGAGAGAAAGTAACAATAGAGCGAGAAGGTCCGTGTAGAGTTCCATAACATTTATTTTTATTTTATGTATACCTATGTATAAATAATTTGTCTATTAATAAACTATATATATATTTATGTATATAATCTAAACATCTTACTACATATCCAGACTATCTTAAACCATGATAGTAGAGTAGGGTGAGGATGGTATAATTTAGTGGAAACCTTATTGCAATTGCGTTAAGTTTGAGTTTTAAAACGGTTATGATAAATCACCCTTAATAAACTCAGTCAGGATTCATTTCACCAGAAAACCAGACTTTACTATCTTTACGTTGGGTTTTAGTGCATTCATATGTGAGTATAATAAAATAATATTTAACATTTTAATAATACTTCTTTTAAGTATTGGATGTTGAAATAATGTGTATAATTTATTTTGGAAATATACAATTTTGACAATAAACGTAAGGTATGTAAAATATATGAAATATGATTAATGCATTTATTTTAAACAAACTTCTCTCACTTATATGTACTAGATACTCTATTAGAAATAATAACGTTTTAGAGACTCACACAAGTGTTGTAAACCTTTTACGATAAAATAAGTCGTATACCTCTTCAACTATTGTGATTAGGCTTTGCAGTCAAACATAGCTGTGACCTGGAAGATTTATGCGTGGTAAACGTTACTTTTTAATGTAGCTCTTGTAATTTACTGCTCTCAGTGAGATATTATTTCTTCAAGATTTTTCTTTCCAATCTTTAAAGAGATGGTGGGTGAGCTGTCAGCATATAAATCATATTATTTTTACGGATATATCACTCAAGTTTGTTTAGATATGTATATTATTTATTCAGTGTTCTAGTAATTATGCGTCATGAATATAATTTAATTTATTATTACCAATGTTTATCTTGTAATATATTGAATTTCTATAGAAGGACAGGTTAAGATTTGAATCTTGGTCAGGTGCAATATGGTATGATTCTAAATTATATTTATCACTGGTTTTATGAAGCCCTTCCTACACTAATTAGGACGCACTTCATCTATAGTTCCCCATAAGTCCCTGTTCGTTTTAATAAATATCGAATTAATTTGGTATTTTTGAACCCCGTCTTACTACTCGCCTGAGCTACCTTCATAATTACTCTAATAAGGTAGAGACGGGTGGATGAAAAATAATTTAGAAGAATCGCAAACACATTTGTGAACTAGGAATGACTACTTATATGAAAAACTACCTCGTCAAACCAATTCGGGATTCTACCCCCCAAGCTCTGCGAAACAGGTAACCCAGCCAACACAAGACTGATGCCTTTGTCCGTATTCCCTTTGGAATGGGTAGCAATGAATTAATATAACTTAGCCAATGAAACATAAATAAGGGTTGTTGGGGATATACATCCATATCCCGTCTCAACCCACAAATAACACCCATCTTGGATAGGTATTACAGCTAAAACCAAGCGTCGCATGTTAAGGTTTCCTGTATTTAAATTTAGACCACTGGTATTCAGCCTTTTCTATTCGTGGACTCCCAGATATAAATCCTCTTCAACTGTACCCCCAAATTATTGGTTCATAATGCAAGTAGTTCACATTCTATAATATGCATCTAGGAAATAAGTGTAGAGAGTATTTACGTCCACTTCTCATGTGGTGGCTAACCCCAAATCTTGCCCTGTATGTTAAGTGATTATCATGGCATTATATATATATATATATATGTTACGTACCCCCTAGGATGTCCTCACGTATCCTCGAGGGTACGAATGCCCCAGGTTGAATACCATTGTCTTAGAAAACATTGGAATTGATACCAGTGAAATAATTTTATAATATTAAAATAAATACAACGATACCAATCACGTTGTTTTCTAGTGAATAATACATACATCATTAACGCAATTTGATTCTATTTCTAGTTTAAGCATAATCGTGTAGCCAATATCCCAGGTAATCCATGAAACAGGCCTACTCTCTTTGTAGGAATGATTAAGAACCCACTTTTTTTAACCCCTCCTTTGGTACATCATATTTTAATGGAACCTAAGCCTCCTAGGTCTAAGTCTGAGGTGCAAATTCTGCTCGTAAACCATCTGGTTATTTATTTTACTCTAATACGCTTCAGTAGCCAAATGGTCTCAGGCGTCACTCTTGCTAGAAGGCCCTATTGATAATGAGAGTATCGGGGTACGAATCCCAGTCGAGTCTATTGAGGGCAGTTTTTCCTAAATGGTTTTCCACTCTTCCTTCACGCAAATGCTGGTAGATTACCTCTTAAATTATTCCTTCCTCATCCCTACGCCTTAATAGTAATTATAGTCACATGCGTATAACCTGAACAGGTAGTAAGAGAAGATGAAAAAAATATATATCCTTTATTCTAGTATTTATCTATTCATTGATTCATACTCAACCAATTTCTTCACGTAGCATATACTAATTGATCAAATTATATTTAAATTAAAATAAAATATAGAAATGTGTGTTTATTTACTTATTCAAAACCGCATCTTACCACCCATTATGGCTATACGTCTATGTACTAATTACGATAGTAGGCTAGTTATTGTTAAGGTTAAATTTAGAGGAATAGTAGCCGCACTCACGTGGAGAGAGAGAGTGTGTGTGGGAAATAATTTAGGGAAAACCACTCTTAGTACGCCCAACTGGGATCTAATTACGATCTTCCCGTCATAAGAAGTCTAGGCTATTGTATAAGCATCTCCTGAGACCATTCGACCACCAAAGGGGATGATATGTGTGTTGATTTACCAAATAAGTGCACTGCATCAGTTAATATTTATGAGCAGTGATAAAACGTATTCAATAATATTTGAAGTGCTATTAGATGTAAATAGTTGAACATAATATATTTTAATTAAATCCTTAAATATTTAACAATTAAGGATTAACATTTAAAGATCGTTGATATGTGTTTTAAAGGTTCTTTGTTTTTTGTTCAGTATATCATACTACTACTGTCGATTGGTCTATCCACATATCTACACTTTTATGATAGAGATTTGTATTTAGATTTAAGTGAAATGTACAGTTCCTGCATTTGCGTGTACTAAGAGAAGAACCCATAGATAAACAACTTTAGTACTAAGCAATCCAGTAGATGGCAAAAGTGATGCCTTACAAAATTTGACCACCAAAGTGTGTAGTTTAACTCTTACAGCTAAGAAAGCTTTGATTAAATAGAAAAAAAATTGATATTTAAGTTGTTTATCAATTATTACATTTCATACAAAGTTCAAGTAAGATAAAGAATAAAGTTTATTAAACGTGCTCAGATCTTTATTTTGTCTTTTTTTTTATGTAGAAATTTTCTACATAATGCCGAGACAAAAATACTAGTTAAGGTTAAGTTAAAGTTGTATCGACAGCATTATAAGTTTCTGACCTTTATTGGTGGACATGGAGGCTGAAGCGTCAAAGTTTTCTTATCAATTTTACCAATGACGGCTAGTTTGGGGTTCGAATCGCAGATGGGTCTACTGATCAAGTGTGTGTATTTTCCTAAATGGTTCTCCCCTCTCCTCAAGTGCAAATGAAAGCACATTTTTCTCTAAGTTACACTAATGCAGTAAGGATAAGGGAAGTGTAACTATTAGAACATCCTGGACGAGTACTAAGACATGGTTCTAGAATAAATCAAACTCTGATATAATAACCATGTAAGATTAATCATATTTATACAAGTATTTAAGCATAATAACTTAAATAAAGTATAATCAAAAATTAGAAGTTTTTATTATATTCTCTAAGTCGAGGTTAGGAAAAATATCACTCATGCATCATAATACATTTTTATGGGTGGTTATTAATGTAATCTTGAGCAATTCATAAGTTCGATTCGGTAGTTACATGGCTTTAGGCAGTGGTATTATTCCTCGGGCATGCGTAAGCATCTTTAAGGATAAATAGAATATAAAATACATATATATATACTTTTTATTTAATGAAAAACGCTAAAACATCATGAAGAAATTTAAGGTTGGCCAGACGTAAGTACATACAGTACAATCTGGGAATCTGTGAGTGCAATTTTTTTATTCACTTTCTCAATCCTTTATAATGATTCTAATCTGAATGGATAGTTGCCTATATGATAGGCAAATAAAAAAATGGTAATTTAAGAGCTTTATTATCAATTTACTCAACCAAAACTTATTATTTAATGCATTATTTTGTATGTAATTTACTTTATCTATTTTAAAAGTGGAATATAGAATATATATCATGTATCATGCACCAACAACTTTGAGGGCACAAAGTTTAAGATAAATTATATCTGGGGGTACGTGAACAAAAAAGGTTCAATACCACAGCTTTAAGGTATCACTCTATCAACAGGTTAGATTGGGGAAGAGATCGGGGTACGGTTGTTCCGATTGTGGTCTTTTCTAAATGTTTTCCACGCAGATGCTAGTATATTTATTCTAAATTCTGATCTCATCCATAAAAAAATTGTAGTAATTGATATATACTCGTATAAACCAAACGGATAGTGACACGTTAAGTGGCTATCATTAACACCAAAAATCATTCTCAAACATATAAAATATAGCTTAAATTAATTTTGGGAAGGTGGAAGTGTTGTATGTGACAAAAGAGGAGTGATCATGGAATGATCAACTCTAAACACTAAGAAATACTCGTCGTCTACTTGGCTAGAGATGTGTTGTATTACTGAAGCAATTTCTGAAAGGTTTGAAGCCTTCTACCATGTGTTGTTTGATTGCTCTAAATATAACCTTCCTCATCCCTTATATCATTAGCGTAATTAGTACATAGGCGTACAACCCGAACGGATAGTAAAACGCTGTGCTGAAAAAATGCATACTTATATCGAACATACACCTTGATTGATTTATTACATAACAATATAGATTAGTAAAATAATCTCATAGTAATAATTAGGTACTCTATAGTATTGGGAGCTCGAAAGTTCATTACCGCACTTACAGAAGTACACCACTGATCCGTATTTTTTAGCTAGCTCTGTCCAGTCCACCTCATTACACACTATCTCTATCCTGAGCCAGCTCTATCCAGTCCACCTCATTACATAATATATATTTCAGGTCCATTATAATGTTATTCTCCCATCTTAGTTTAGGTCTTCCCAATGGTCTCTTCCCATTGGGTTTAACAGTCAATACCCAGAACACTATTCTAGATTTTTCCATTCACACCGCATGTCCTGCCCTCCATAATCTGCGAGATTTGACTACCCTAATATTGTCTGGTAATTAGCACAGTGTATGTAAATAATCATCATGCAATCTCGTCCACTCCTCAGAATCTTTATCCCAATTATGGACACAATATCTTACAAATCACCTTGATTCTCAGCACCCTAAATTTATTTTGGTCAAGAAAGGTAAGAAACCACATTTAACACCTTGGTAGAACAAATGATAAAGCTCTATTTATTTTTATTTATAGTTTTACACTACTTCAAATATATAAAAATATATTATATTATTTTGGTGCTTGAATTTGTGATTTAAAAGATCACCTAGCTTTGTACAGTACTGTAGAATATAGGTAGGAAGGAACTTTCGTAAAATAAATATTACTTTCTTAGCGGTCAACATTGATAGAGTTTTGCTGCATTATATTATTATTTCAAAAGTGAGATCTAGGCATCATATTATTTGTTATATTAATTTTATTATAATAAAAGTAGTTTTACTATTTTTTAACTGTCAGCTATGATTGTTTTTACTGGAATCTCACTGTGGCCAACCATTCTAAACACTCTTCTCCCTGGTTAAAATAGATTAAGATAGTTTTAACATCAGAAAATGTTGAAAATTAACTATTCATATAGTATAATATCCTATAGTATTAGCCTAAACAACCTAAAGTGTCATTGTTATAGTTTTATAATCTTTTTCAGTTATAAAATATGAGCCCTAAACTACTCAATTATGTCATATTGTATTACTTAAGATTTCTATAATTTTTTATTTATCACTGCGTCTTACTATCTGTTCAATATTATAAACGAATTTTAAATATTAATTCTATTAAGCTCCGTAACAATTTCTTTAATATATATTTGCCTGCCCAGTGGTCACTAAGAAAAGACGTCAGTTTGGTCTAGCCTGGTTGGCCGATGATGGGGATGTTTAGTGTACTGAGGGTATGGGGAGATATTTCTAAAGGGGTATCCTATTCTCCCTCCCCGCAGATAGACGTACATTTATTCTAAACTCTACCATCATCAGCCCTATAACTTAGTATAAAAATATAAAAATAAGGCTAGTTTGAAGTGGAGTAAGATGCGGTTATAAAAAAAAAGAAAGATCAGGTTTGAATATATTTTTGATGTTATTTTCATAGAGTATAATGTTTGACACACATCAAATATATATAAAAGGATTACACAAAATGATAAAAAACAACATGCAAGAATGTAATTAAATATAAAACAACTAAATAGACCAACTACCATGATGAAAATACTTGTTTTATGTCTGTTTCGTGGGTCCCTGTCATCCACGGCACAGCGAGTCCCTAGGTTGAGGGTAAAGGATACGGCCTTGAGTTTTGAAGGGTAGCTGCGAGTATATTGAATATAAAGTCACGGACAGCTGATAGGGGTGGTCCTCCAGCTTGGGGGCGGGGCGTGGGCATGATGAGCTTTCACCAAAAAAAATTCCATTAAGAAACACACAGCAGTTTGTCATATCTCTTCCTGGCTTAAAATATTTCAAAAATAAAATAGTTTATTTTTATACACAAATAAAGTAGTCCCTCCACTCTGATCCATGGGTGAGGAATACTCTGGGGGAGTTATGGTATATAACATTAGAATGGACCTGATAGAGATAAGATGTAATGAGTTGGTCTGGATATATTTTGACCAAGATGGATAGGTGGTGTACTTTTGGTAATTGTGTCAGTGAACGAGTTACCAATGCCTTAGGGTAAGTACAAAAGTTAATGAGCTAGATTTACTGTACGATCCTTAATATATATTGGCTGCACATCTGCCAGTAATTGAAAAAAGGGTTTCTTAATCGTTTCATTACGCAGCTGAAAAATGTATCATTGGTTAACTTGAGACTTCCCCTTCTCACTTTAATGAATTGAATTAATGGTCAGAAAACTTGCTATTATGTTTGTTATGAAGTCAAACTCGTTTTAAGTCATACGCTGATATAATAAGTTATTTCATAAACTCCCCATTAAGCACCCCTATTAAATATAACTAGGATTTCATTTTTTTTACAGTGGTCTTAGGGGGGTGTGATTCAACCTTTTTTTCGCCTATCCAAGATATAATTTTATCTTCAACTTTATACCTCCAAAAATGTAGGTGCATAATGCAAGTTATATATAATTTTTCTATAATCTATATCTCGAGTAAATAACATCCAAATTAATGTTTTTATCAATAGGTTTTAAATAATAAGCTATAAATAAGAAATATACATGTGCACATAAGACTATGTCCCGTCCCCCTACTGTGTGGGACTAAATTGACAGGATGGGTTGCGGCCGAGGATAAGGGCGGTGACTGTAAATATGACTGTGTGGGCTCGTAATTGACGTTCGGCTTGGGGTTTTATGGTTTTATTTGACTACCTTGCTCTATTACAAAATGTGATGTTGGTAAGAAATATTAAAAGATATGATAGAACTTAATTAATAGGATTACTTAGGAGCTCGTGACCGAACGAGGTATGGCAAGGAATGCATAACCAATGGCCTGACTGACCTCTAGGTGGCCCTACCCTTGGGCACGACGGAAGTCCTTCAGCACTCGTACTTAGCTATCTGGTGTTCTAGCCCACGTAGCTCCCAAAATGGGCAGCGTGACCCTCCTAGGTTCGATGGTGAGTTGTCAGCCTAGTTAGCTCCCAAACATTACTACGTATCCTGCCTCCTAGCCTGATTTACCGCGAGAATGCTGACACTCTGTTTAAGTTGTCAGCGCTTATGTTATATTGTTTACTAACTAATCAAAACACCTTAAATTACTCGTTTTGTCACTTACAATCCACAACACAACAAATGTTAAACAAACAAGCACCTCAATTTATGGTTTGTCGATTACAATTATAAATATATATAAAACATTTTACGTACTCTCTAAGATGTCTTCGAGTACCCCAGGGTTAATATTACTGGTATATGCCTGTCTTTGCTAGCCCCACATAACTACCCAATAAAATACATACTAGACAGGTGCAATATAGAGGGATCGTAACATATATGTATTTACGGGGTGGGAGAGTGGAAAACCACTTATGCAAACCCACCCTCAATACATTCAGAATTGATTATATTCACGAACTCAATGACTAAAGTAAACCAGACCAGCCGAATCTTACCTTTAGTTCGCGTGACCATCAATGGGAATTTAAGAGTTCTAAAGTTTTCGTATTATTTTCCTTGTGTTTTTGACCGCTTAAAATAAAAATAACTTTTGCTAAATAGTTAAGCAAGGAGGACTGTGTAGTAAATTTGCCTAGTAATGGTAATCTAAATTAGATACTTTGTTTGTTATGCTTTAGAGGTTACTTAAAGTTCATGTTCCATAGGTTTAGGCTTAGTTGATTTCAAACTGACAGTTAACATTTTGGCGATGTACACATTTATAGTCAATGTTATTTTATTTAGCGTTGATTTCATAGTGGGTGACCTGGCGGTCTAGGTGTAAGGTGTCAGACTTATGTGTTGGGGGTCCAGTGTTCAGTCCTCGGTCCCGGCACAGATTTATATGTGCTTATATGTTTTGAAGAGAGGCTTAATTGACAGATATTTCTATTATATTGAAAATAAGAGGATAACTAGTTGGAATAAATGCAAGCATATAAGCGTGGTTAGAAGATGAGCTAACTATAGAGATTAATCAAATATGGAAAACTATATCTATTAAACCCGACCAATATTCGAAATTTTTCCTCCACGTTTATAATTCTCTTCATTTAACACTCTCCACGAATAATAATAATTATATATAAGTAACACGTCATACTACCTATTCAAGTTATACGCATATAATATACTAATTACGATGATGAGTTTGGGATGAGAAAGATTTAATTTTAAAGGAAGTTAATCCGCATTTGTGTGGAGGGAGAATGGAAAACTAGATGGAAAAAGCCCTCTCAGTACACCCGAACGTGATTCGATCCCTAATATCCCTGTCATCGGCAGTCTAGTGTAATATGAGAGTGACGCCTAAGACCATGGGGCTACCGAAGCGGGAAAGAATAACATATTTTTGAGATAAGATAGGAAAGTATTTGGTAAAATAGAGATTAAGATAATGGAGATTGGAGGAGGTTACATAATGGTGAGTTAAATACCTTTAACTGACTACCATAAATTGTTAGGGTAGGAAAATCTCGCAGGCTATGGTGGGAAGGACATGCAGTGTGAATTGAGCAAATTATGACCATGTTCAAGGTATTAATTGGCAAAGCTAATGGGAAGAGAACAGTGGGAAGATCTAGAGGTAGATGGGAAGATAATATTGGAATGGACCTGAAAGAGATAGGGTTTAATTTTGTGGACTGGGTAGAACTATCTTAAGATAAATATAGGTGATATAAATTGTACCTGATAGAATTAGATCAAGGCAGGGATAGAGTTATTGAGGTGTGTGGAATATAATTAGCTCTATATAGATATATAGTCTAATAAAGCGGGCTGAATAGAACAAGCTATATACATAGATATAGGATGTACTGAGGTGGACTGGATTGAACTAGTTCAAAATAAGAATAAGGTATAATGAGGTGGGTTCGATGGAATCAGCTCAAGATAGAGAAAGGGTGTAATAATTTGGGCTGGATAGAATTAGCTCTAGATAGAAATAAGTGAAGAGGGATTTAATGTCAATCAAATTCAATTTAAAACTAAGTATTTTACTATGTGCCATTTCACTTTTCAGCTACGCGTTAATCTGCGTTGATTGCCTTTGTTTGGTAAAAGTGGCATTAAGAAAATCACAATACAAACCTAAGTCAAGCAGTGGTGGTGTGGCGAGGGGGAATTTTCCCCGATACAAATAATGCCACCGGACATGAATACATTTCCTTTTCCTTCAAATAAGATTTCCCTTTCATATTTGTTAAAATACCTTATGATATTATAGAAACTTAAACTGAAAACTGCCCTTGTATAAGACTTTATAACTTAGAGGTGTCAAATTTTCTAAAAAGTTGAAAAGGGGGGGGTCTCTTCAAATAGCTACTATAATAGGAATAGAATCTTACAATAATTTCCATTCGGATACCACTCTAAATAAATTCAAGGGACATTCAAATTTCAAAAACTTTCTGGAGGAGAACCAATTCAAATACCGTATGGATGCATACAATTTTAAAACATTTGCGAGGCGAGGGATGGTTCCCAGGTCCACCTTCCATTTGAGGGTCAAAGCCCCTTAAAATACTTTTTTTACAACTGCCCTTCTAATGGCTCTATACTTTATGATTAGGTAGTAGAACTAGCTAGTGCCTAATTTGTAAATATTAAGGTCAGAACCTCCCAGAATTAGTCAGGTTATCTAATATTAGGCTAGATATTTCCACTAATAAATATTTTGTTCATACTTGGGAAATTGGTTTATTCATTTTGTTCACCCCTGCCAATAAGTGTTGAATTCAAATAGTGCAAAACTGTTTCAGTAAATTGTTTCACATTTTTGTCACTAGCTACTTTTTCATTTAAATATCGATTTACTAATTTAATTTATAAATATTTATTTATAGTCACCCGCACCAGAGGGCAAATGTACAAGGTGTACGTACCTTGTCTTGTTTTAATGCTACTGGGAGGTCAGGTTGGAATCTCAGCCGGATGTAGTACGGTGGTTTATATTTCTCTTAAATGTTTTTACAATTTTTCTCCACACAGATTCGAGTAAACTTCTGATAAACTATGTTTTTCATTCTTACCTGATTAGCCTATAAGTATGCAAACAGCCCCGATGTGTTAAATGATGTATGGTAAAAATATGTAGGCCAACAGCCTTTTAATTGATTGTTTTTGTGCAACTTAAATAAATCAATCACGCTTATAGTTCAAAGTTACGACTTGTGAGTATATGATTGTACTGTTTTAATGGCCCATAATAATCATTTCCTTGTAAATCAAAGTTTTATTTATAGATTTATCGCATCTTTCTTTCCTCCTCTTGTTGGTTACGGGCTAGAACTATTCGAAAGAAAAATGTGTACACGAAAATTGGTAAGGTGTTACTGTCCCAAGAAGTGGGCTATTTTGAGCGAGCGCGAGGGGTTTAAGTGTGCCAAACAAGGGCAACAAAAAAAAGTGAGAGAGAAAGGGTTGCTCGTACGCGCCGGCGCATCACCACTCACACGCTCTCAGGTTGGCGGGAGTTGGTGGAGGTTTGGCTAGCCTGTCGCGGCGCGCGGCCACACATTCTCGTCCCGTGCAAGTTGCGATCAACAGCTTTTCCAGTTAACATTGAGAACCCTCTTCCCCCTACCCAACTATAAAGAAACGATAAAAAAAAAGAATACAAAAAGAAAGAAAAAAGAAAAGACTTGAACGCATGCCTTTATCGAAAACTCCCGTGCCGACCAATCGCGTGCTTGACCCCCATTCCGAAAGAGAAAAAAAAAGAGCATTAGTTTGCTCGCTGTTTCGCAACTCCTCAGATTGAAATTGAATTTCCTCAGACAAGTTCCTTTTGCCGGCAAGTGTGTCTGTGTGTGTGTTTTCCACGGCGATTGTGTTGGTCTGAACGAGTTGTCTCGTGTAGAGAGGATATCCATCAAGAACGGGTAGTTTGTGTTGAAGTGAAGTGTCAAACGAGATGGGCAGCCCAGGGCTGGCCCAATGACCTGCAGTGTGACACTACCAAATGAATCGTCGTGGCGGCCTCTTGGTGGGACTCCTCCTGGGCCTGGTAGTGGTCACGCCTGGCGGCCTCGCTAGCGAGTTCCCCGAGCGCGAGTGCTGTGACCCTGTGTATCCTCTACCGGCGCCACCCGCTTCGACGACGCCTTACCCGTCCGCTGCCACCCCTACCGGCCGGTCAGGTGAGCCAACACTGCCGCGTTACGTTGCGCTACAATCTGGCACGCTTAAGTTAAATAAGACCGACTGCCACATGTCACTCTCTCTCTTATTAAATCGTCACTAGTTAATAACATTTCCAATAGATTTCCAAAAATATTAGATATAGATCTCTCAATGAATTAATAATAGTAATAATTTAAATATCATGATATTCGTAAGATATCCTAAATTATTTTTTGTTAGAGAGTTTAAATACTTTTCATCTTATGTAATTATATTTTTATATGCAATATTATGTTTAGATTACTGTCAACCCATTTTCAAATTGTAGAATATAATTGAAAATATAAATTCTAAAGATAAATCAAATGAAGTGTAAGTATAAATAAAAAAGAATAAACTATCCTATAAAGCATAGTAGAGCAAAAAAAAATCATTCAGATTTCAAAAAACTAGACTACCTCCTCAATTATTCAATAGTAGAAATAAAACACAAACTAGATGTAGATGTAATTTCACACCATTTAATGAAATAGTATTTCTGACATAATAGTAAAACACTGCATATAAGATATTTCATCCGATATAGAAACGTTAGCATCGTTCAATGGTAATAATTTAAACTATGGTGCCTCATTATTTGATATTTCTTAACGTAGTTTTAGGTGTAGTGAAGAGACTATCGACACTTCATTACCTTAGCTATGGTTCACCCAATATTTAGCATTTATTAGTTTATATATAAAAATAAATAAACCATCGTAGATAGATTAATATAATGTAGGCCTGCACTGATAAATTGTAAATAATTTTGCAGCGGGAATATATCGAGAATTACAACAATTTAATATCCTAGTGGCACGATTGCGGTAACAAACTTCTTATCTTCTCTTAGTTTGACTAAGATTTTGCATTAAAACAAAATACATAATATATCTATTGGAAATAAAACTGAACCTATTATTATTTTACGGAATACAAGTTAATATCTGAGTAATTTAAGGTGTTGATATTATTTCTGGTACGTTGTCATTTGTAAAAATGAATAACATAAGAGCCCAAAATGTTAAATACTTTAATGCTGGTATGTTTTATTAGTCAACTGGCAATCATGTAATTTCATTTTTTTTAATTTAAATTCATATTTTTGAGGGTTTTGATACACATCAATATCTAGCATTTTAATTGTTCTTAGCTAAAGCAAATTCATGTTAGGGATGTACTTTCGCTCTTTAATATGTGTTAAATGTACAGTACTTTACTTTTGAACCAATATGTAGTAGCTTAAGATATTTCTTTAAAATGTATTATATACGATATACATAACCAACGTTTGTTATTTGAATCATATTTTGAAACATCTATGACTGAAGCAAATAATTTACTTTTATTAAAAGAGAGTAATAAATTAAATATAATATTACTTAGGTTGACCTCAGTAGCATTAGGGTAAAGTGCTTGCCCAGGACCGATGTTCGTTGGTTCAAACCAAGCTTAGGTCGACGGATTTTTCATGAGTGATAAAGATCCGTAGCACAGTTTCCTTTGGAGGATAAGTAAAGCCGTCGGTCTTATATAAATTGTGGCATGTAAAAGAACCCTGGAAGCATTTGAAAACACCTTTCCCAGCAAAATTATCAGGCCCTTTCCTCTTGTTCATAGAAATTCTCTTGTGCTGATATAATCAATCTGTTCAGAAAGTGCGTGTTAAATACCTCAAATAAATAAAAATATTTATATCTAAAATGTCCGAAATAAACGGAGAGAGTTTATTAATACAATACATCAAACTATTACATTTATACATTAATTTGAAGTTTGGAAGTACTAATTAATATTATACATGAGGCATTAAAGATAAATTGAAATCATCAAATGTTGCTCTGAAGCCTCTAATTAATATCTTATTATTTCAAAACATAACCACAAATAATACTTTACAAGACAATCGTTTTAATACTATATATTATATTTGAGCATTTACTATTAGCTGAATATTATTGGCCATATTTTAAGTATGTAATGAGTCGTCTCTAAAGAATATTTGCTATATCTATTTTGAATATGTTACATATTCATTAACACTGTCAATCATAAGATATAATAATAAATTGTGTAGCCTGTGGTTGCTGCTAGCCCACAATGTTTAGAATTATTCTTCTTGTATGCGCATCTATTAGAAAGAGCACCAGTTTATTGAGCCCACAGTTTTTATAAATGATTACAAGCTGCTCTATCCCTCACAAAGTACCTAAATAACAATAATAAAAAGTATATTTATGTTGTCTACAAAAAAAAAATACTAAATTTATAACTACGTTTGTCGCCTACAAATACAACGACAAAAGTAACAGATAAATTTAATGGTGGGCGTTAAGTTGAAATGTTGCTACCGTAGATATATAGAAAAAAAACACAAAATAATTGTTTGCCATTGTTCGTTAACCAAACTCTTATCTTTATTCTCTCTTTTTTGTATATGCTGCCCTTTTTTTTAAAAAAATAATAAAATTTGATTCTAGCACATTTGTGAAACGGGGAAATTTTTGTATCTAGCGGTTATCAGATGTATTTAAATGATTCTTCATTAAAAACAAAATTAATCAGTCTCACTGTGGTTCAGTAAATACGATTTACACTTATCTGTTGACAAAAAAATAGTCTCCAATTTCTCGTAGATCCTTTAATAGAGACGCATATGTTCACTTACGTGAAGATCAATTAAAATATTATTGGTAGACTTGGAACTGATATGTAGTTAGCGTGAATAATTATTTGAACAAATTAGAAGCTACTTGAATAAGGAGAGATAGCATCTCCATTTTATAAAACTGAGATTAATGGACGGAGGGCTCGTTGTGTTGACCACATGACACCCTATATTCAAAAAATGTTGGTACTATCATTGCTAATGGTGGCAGGCCTCTCGCTCACCGGCGGGTTCACCTAATGGAGTTTTTTTTTGCTATGTGAATCACTATAAGATAATCAAAATTAAAAAAACGGATATCAGATTGAAAAAATATATTTAACTACATTTTACCTTAATCAGAAAAAATTGGATTAATATTTCCTTTAATTGACATTGTTAGCCCCAAGTAGCTCCAGATTAAAATATACTTTGAGCGAAATAATATCACCAAGTAGTTATTCACTTGAAATACCCGATCAAGAATAAAAATAAAATCCTGTAAGAACGTGTAAATAATGATCACTTAGCGATTTTTGCAATACATTTAATATTATAATGAACCCCTAACAATATATAAGTTTGTGTTACAGTTCAAATCAAAGATGTTATGTTAAGTACAAATCGTATATCCTAAAAAAAATTGTGTATAGTATAATCGAGCCCCTTAAAAGTGTAGCTTACCTCTAAATCACTGGGACCTCTGAATAAATAATTAATGTCTAGTTCCTCTTGTCTGGATTTATTGGGAAATATAATTAGAGTTCAAATCCCAGCCTGTTCATACCAGGGTGTTTTTTTCCTTAATTATTTGTATTATTGCTACATTAAACGTGGATACATTTAAAATAAAATCTATCTTCTTCATTCCAAATACAGCATTGTAATTAAATTTCGTGCATTTCAGAAGGAACCTTGATTTTTTACGAATAAATAAAGGATTTCGTGGGGAAAATACACATAAAAATATAACTATTTTCTATAGCAATTTTAAGAATAAATTTAGTCATTCAGCGGCATTGAATTTAAATCAATATATTTTGGATCCGATAAATGTTTTTAAAGACCCGATAGGCTTAATCAAAACCAATTATTTTTTATATTTTAATTTTAATTTCAAATTTTAGATTCATTTGGAATGTTTTCTAATTTATTTAAAACAATAACGTTCTTATTTAATAATAGTCATTTTGGTAATTTTTCTAAGAACCAAGACTTAACTCACTTTAAGACATGTCTTATTTTGGGGATTTCTACTCTGTGCAAAGCATGCTCTAGAAATATCGATAAAATGTCTACATGTACCGAGAAGTAAACTTGCCAATGTGGTTATAATTATTATTTAAACACGATTTTAAAAATGCTATTCACTTGACGATTCACAAAGGTAGTGAAGAAAATTTCATGGCTATAAGCTTTATGTTTTCATTTGAATTACTAAGATAATTTTTTTAAATATTACTAACTTCGCCCCCAAATAAACATATATCCTCGCCCTTACCCCTAATATATATGAGCTGATCTAACTTTTCCATTAATACAATGTTTTATTACAAAACGCAAGTCTCCCAAATATTGTTTATATATATTAATGTTAAATTATAACAATATATATAAGAAACGTGTTTGAAATAGTATGTTAAATAAACGAAATCATTTTAATTGACTTCCACCAAAGTATTGTAATAATATAAGGTATTGTAATCCATCCAAAAGTGTATAAACATACTGTGTCATTAATGATTACGTTTGTCTGGTTTCTAATTACATCTCAATACTTTGTAATAACATATCTGAGGCTTGTTTGCTTTGTTTTACGTTAACAGATAGAAGGGTTAGGCTACTTAGTTTGTAAGCGTTTGAAAGTGATGAAACAACTATACTACTTCCATAAGGTTTTAACAAGTTTCATTTTGATATTGAATTACGTTTTTTCATAATATATTACCCCATCAGGGATGATTTCTCTTTTTAAGCTGTGTACATTATATTATGAAACTGAATAATATAACCTTTATATAACACGTTTATATAATTCAACAATAAAGGTCTAGGTTGGTCAACGAAATTAATATTCATTCAGTTTCTAAAAATAATTGGATATAAGAATTATTGAGCCTTGTATCCTTGACTAATTGTGCCTATGTTTAGTCCCAAAGAATGTACTGGTGTTCGCGAGGTCTACTGCGTATTTTTCTTATAGGCTGAATTTCCGGTCCAACCCGTTTCAACACTTACACCTAATCTTCAATATGTGTTAAAATAATTCATTGTGTATAAAGTTGTGTGGATAATATACTTCCTAGAAGTGTTTTAAATAGTGTAGTAGTATAAAATTATAACAGTACTATAAACTTAATTTAAGTATGAAAAACTAAATCGTTAGTAACTAAAATACAAATAACTAAACAAAGACTACTAAACTAGTACAATAAACGGTCTCAATAGGAAACCGTAATTCTCGCTGATATTTTAATATATTAAATACAAGATTATAAATTTCAACGTTATTTCATTACCTGTAAAATATTGTAGTGATGTGATTTGTCAATTTTTAAAATCTGTTTCAAATTAGTTTTAATCAAACTAAACAAGGTGACCAGACTCACCTGGTATAACCTGCAAATAATCATGAAGTGAAGTGATGATACACTATTTCTATTTAGCACCGCGTCTTACTACCCGTTCGGGTTATACGCTTAAGTACTAATTACGCAATGGGCTTAGGAATTGGGAAGGTTGAATATAGGGGAAGTGAACCCGCATTTGCGTGGAGGGAGAGTGGAAAACCATTTAGGAAAACCACCCCCAGCTCGCCCGACTGAGATTCTGACCTCAATCTCCCGTCCTCGGCAGTCGAGCTTAACACGACTAGCACGTTATTTAACTACGCCACCGAGGCGGGTGTGTGATAATACAAATTCAATGGATAGCTTTGAAATAAAATACTGTCGGATGGAATTTAATATTATGGTGTTATTTTTAAACTTAATTGGAAATAAAATACCAAGCTAAAAATATATATAAGCTTTTTTTTGAAATTGAGGGAAAGTGTAATTTTTATTTAATAAAATATTTATTAAGGAAAATATAATTATAAATATTTTAAACATAAATTATATCATAAAATAAAATTAGAATAAATATTCTAGTTTGGTATTGAAAATATTTCTTCACCACAAGCGTGCAAAAAGAGTACATATAGATTATGTAAAAGTACGTAACAAAAGTTGACAAATAAATTAACAAACATAATAATATAAATAAATCATTTGTTATGAGTTAAAATTTAAAATGAAAATATTGTATTGAGATAAATACATATTATTTATATTGTTGTTATAACTATATTGAATTTTTTATTTAATTATTTTATTTATATCATATCTCTCATGTTTTTAATGTCTTTGTTGTTATTAATGTTAATTTTTCTGTCAACATGGGTTACAGGCCTCAATGTACTCTTATGGACTGTTTAAGGTGAAGAATATTTTTTATTATAATGAACTAGAATAGGTCTCTAATTCACATAATTATTTATTATCAAAACTGTATTGATTATACTATCCGTTTGAAATAAAATGTTACATTACCCTGGCTACTAAGTTGGAAACCCGCCTCGATGGCGTAGTTGGCTAACGCGCCAGTCGTGTTGAGCCAGACCACCGAGGGATGGGGAGATCGAGGTTCGAATCTTGATCGGGTGAACTGGGGGTGGTTTTTCCTAAATGGTTTTCCACTCTCCCTCCACGCAAATGCGGGTTCGCTTCCTCTAAATTCAACCTTCCCAATTCCTAATCCATTAGTGTAATTAGTACTTAAGCGTATAATTCGAACGGGTAGTAAGACGCGGTGCTAAATAATAATAATAATAATAATAATAATAATAATAATAATAATAACCTGGCTACTATCCAGTGCCTAGTTTGATTGAAAGGTCTCGCTGACATCTACTATGATCTGCCGAACCGTTAACTGAGTTTTATCCTGCAAACGGAATAATATTTCTTATCATTTCTTTAAATTTATATCTCTATGCTTAATTAATCAATATTCAAATTTAGGAGTAAAATATAAAGAATCGTTTTACAACTCAAATAAGTGGGCAGAAAAATCCCTATGAATTTATTGTTAGGATAGTATTGTATGTTTTGCTTATACGTAGAAAGTAGTTAAAAAGGTAATACATATGTATTTATCAATACAATTTTTATAATGGCTACTTCAGTTCTTTATCATGTATTTAAATTAAGAATAAATTTATTTCAAAAGTCATTTATGGAGTTCTACCCAAATGATTTTCAGCGTTTGGAAAAAAAATTATAAGATCATTTACTATTATATAGTAAAATATTTCAAATGTATTCAAATAGGAGGATTCAAACCCATGAAGCGGTAATCTGTTTTGATAGCAATTTAACAAGTTCTACCAAATATATTTTAATTTTCTTAATTTTTTTAAATTAGAGCATTTACTGCGACAATAATTATATCAAATTGTATAAATATGCTATAGTGAGGCTGCAAATCTAAGTTAACTCGTTGAAACGACTCCCAAAAATAAGGCTAGGTTTCACATATCATAAAAAAGGAGGGGTTTAAATCTCTAAAATAGGATTTGATCCGTAGATGTCCACACAGATCATAAAATATCTTAAGAAAGCTGGACTTCACTATAAGCTCTGTTACATGGACAAGCAAGACATTTTACTTAGATAATCTTTGGCCTATAAACGACTTGTTAACTCTTGGACTTTGAGGAAATGTAAAACAATTGTGTCTAATACCACCAAGCTTATTTTATGACCGATTCAAGTCACGGCTATTGACATAAAACTGTATCAAACTGCAGTTTGCCCACACACACAAAGATAGAATGCATTATTTTGATGTCAACGCAGTATTGCAATTTTATTTTATTTTGCTCATTTTAAGTATTTTATAATTAATACTACAGGCTAATACATTGTGATGATGTCTGGTTCCACCTTAATAGCCTACATTATAAGAGCCGTTATTAGAACAGCCGTTAGTTAGAAGAGCCGTTTATAAAACACAAACATATTTTTGTGTTAAAAATTTAAAACATTTGACTATTTTATTAGTAGTATTAGATAGGTGTTGTCAATGTCTTTCAAAAGTGGACAGCTGCAGACAATATTATTTCTTGTATGAATATGTGAAATTAAATATCACGTGAATGTTGGACTGTAGCTAGGATGTAGCTTTTAAATATATATTTATTTCTCTTAACAAAAAATATATACAGGTGACCTGGTGGTCTAGGGGTAAGGTGTCAGACTTCTGTGTTGAGGGTCCGGGGTTCAATCCTCGGTCCCGGCACAGATTTATCTGATTGCCAAACCCTTCCTTCACCTCTGACAAGATGTGTATTAATCACAACTTGTGAATGTAGGAATTCAGGTCTCTACCGTGGTTCGGATTCCACGTTAAACTGTAGGTCCTTCATTTCATCTCACAATCACCCTACCATTACACATTAGCGTAAGTGCGTATAACCCGAACGGGTAGTAAGACGCGGTGCTAATAATAATAATAACAAAAAATATAAATGATTGCTACATTTAAAAATAGCTTATGCGTGCCCCGTTGTTTATTTTTGAGTCTATATAAGACACCAGAGCAAATTAACAACTTACTTGTAATGTGCAGATTAGATTATAACGAATGCAACCACATTTAACGTGGAGAAAGGATGGGAATGGGCAAATATTAAATAAGGTAGCACATCTCTATTGTACAAGGTCTGGCTTCGAACTCTGACATATTCCTAAAATGTGCTCAAGTGCAATGTTATTATAGAGCAGTACATTTTTATCCCCTTACCCCCTGTGGCTTCGAAAGATTTTTAAACTTAAAAAATACAATTTCAACTTTGGAGACGTCATTTTATACAAAGCTCTGCAAACATTGATGAACGATGCCTGTCTTCAAAGGAAAGATTAGCATCAAAGAATACTTATTTTTATACCATATTATTCATTACCTTCCAACACTGTTTAAAGTATTCTCCAAAACTCATTTATCAAGTATTAAAAATATTTTTTTATTTCTCTTTAAAACCGATTTCTTTACAGTAGATTTAAAAAAAAGAATAAAATAAGACGTGCTGATTTAAGGTAAAGGGCTTCATTTTCTGTATACATGCAAGGAGTTGATACAATTTGAATAATATAGCTCATCATTAATAATATTAGATTCTGCCTATAATTTAAGTACTTGTGAAAAAGCAATGATAATATTTGTTTGAGAAGTCTTAAAATATATTATTTCTAGTGATATCTGGATTCATTTGAAGAGCGCTACTATTTAGTTTTTCTAGTGGTAAAAATGTTAAATAAATAACATTGTTATTAAAAAACAATTTTAGTTTATTCCATTATCTTTTTATGAATTAATAACATGGACGTGTTATAATATTTATTCAAATAACAGAGCTATGAATTTATTGACATTTGTCAATGTTTGTTTTAATTAAATGTTTTATATACAACCCCTTAGGTATATTTAGGACTAATATTATATTCTAGTATTTCTTTTAATTAACAGAACACACCAAAACCAATATATTAATTAATTTATAAGTAATCCGCTTCAGTGGCTGAATGGTATAGAGTGTCATTCTCATGTTAAACTTGCTTGCTGATTACATCATCATATTAGGATATAGTCTGAAAAGGTTGTAAGACAATAATAAACATAATTATAATTATTCCTTATTCCATAAAAATCTAATTTTGTTTAACGTCGTAACTATGAAACGTTTTTAATCATCTTTGTTTAAGATTTTAAGACTCCCTTCAATTTAATCAAATTTTTATTTAGGGAAACTAAATTACCCATTTGAACGAAAGATAATATTGTAATAATATATATAGGCGTTTATTTAGATAAAATAATTTAACTAATTCATATTTCTCACTCCAATGTTTATCAGAATAGTATCACAACACAAATCGAAAAATCTTTAATTGTATAAAAACTATACTTAGTCTAGGATTCAATTAATTTTAACTATTAATATACAGTTTTAATTGTTTTACTTTGATTATTAATTTAGTAACCTGTTATGCAAAGAGAATACACATAGTAACATTTTAACATAGTTTCTCTGCCTGATATTTTTTTCGAAATTTCTTGAAAGATGCAGAATTAGCATATCTAGCACAGTTATCCTCTTATTGCTATGTATGGACTGTACCAAATTAGTGACTTCATAAAAAGATTTGAATTAAAAAACCCACTAAACATAAATATATACACCTTATCTAATTGCAAGACTTAACATCTCGCTCCCTATATAAACATTTTAAACAAAATTGTTAAAGCCAATTTTTAATAGTATTTTTTTAAATTAGGCATCAGCAAATAACCCTTGAAAAAGTATACAGAGAAATTTTCATGTCAAACAATCCCAAAAGCCGCCTTTTTAATCAAATCAATAAAACCATTATTCATTGAAGTCTTTTAGAACTTTGTCTTTTGTAAACTACTCTTAAACGAGTTTTTACTCAAAAAACAAATATGCAGGGCAATTTGTCATAACAAACACACCCAATATACGCATTTGGAAACAAATCGTAAAGTTCATTTTTAATATATTTCAAATTTTTAAGAAACTGCTATCAGTAAACTATCCATAAATTATTTTTTACTCTGAAAAAAGTAAAGAGAATGATTTGGTATACATATTAAACTTTCTTAATATATCAACTTGGAACCTAATCCTTATAGCCATCTTATCCATTTGTAAAATATTTCAAGTGTTTGAAAAATCAGTCATGTGTAAACCACCCATAAATGAACTTTTACCCCAAAAAAAAAATTACACATTGTTATTTGTCATACCAAACAATCTCAAGCTGTACATATTTAACAAATTCGGTAGAGCTTATTTTAAAGTGTTATGATTTTTGAAAATGTTCATATCAGTAAACTACCATTAAACTAATTTTTGCCCAAAACCCAACTATACGGTGCTACTTTTCATGTCAAACAAACCCTAGATATGCATTTTAAACAAAAAATTTACAGCCATTTTTGAAAAATTTGGAATTCAAGAAAATCCCTCGTTAGTAAACGACACTTAATTTAAGGATTAGGGCAAAGGAAAAAAGTTGGTATTCCATATAAAATCTAAATATAATATTTGAAAATAAGCCATCTAAATGTTTTGGATCCATGGCCAGTGATATACTGACAGAAAAATTGACATGGGGACATGCAGAATTGTGAAATCCCTATTTTGGGTTCATCCCTTATAATCTTGAGCTCGATTTTTTCATGATTTCAATACTTTATCCTCATATGAGCCAGTAAAAATGTAATGATGATTGTTTATCTCTAATTTATTATTTAATATACATATTATTTCTAATTTAATAAATATTCCTAACCAAAAAGATGGGGATAATTTATAAGGAGGCAAGATAATAATATTGTTTAATATTCATACAATACTTTGTTATGGTCCATAGCTTGGTCAGAGGATTATTTCGCTAGGCAAAAATGTAATGCAAAATTTTACAAAACAATATATTATTCAAATAGTAAACTAAATTAATATCTTAAAAATATTAAGTGTACGTAATTCCTACCTAAAGGATATTTTAAGGCATGTATAGACATGAGGGTGTATTAAACCTTTAGGTTATAATTTTAATAAACAGGATGTAGTATCTCACTGGATAACATTTATCGTTGTATGATCTTGTTATTGGTCGTAAAAGGTGAGCAATATATCCTAACATATTTATTTTAGTCAATGGTTTCTTAAATACAAACGGGGTATAAAAGCAGGGTTTTTCCACCTTTTTGGACCCGGATAGGTTCATATACTTATCAAAGGTCCCAACATCATCTATCATATCTAGAATCTATTTTTTTCTTTAGTTCTTATAGTAATTCCTTAAGTTCAATACGTACTCACCCGCCTCCGTGGCGTAGTTGGCTAACGCGCCAGTCGTGTTGAGCCAGACCACAGAGGACGGGGAGATCGAGGTTCGAATCTCGGTCGGGTGAACTGGGGCTGGTTTTTCCCAAATGGTTTTCCACTCTCCCTCCACGCAAATGCGGGTTCACTTCCTCTATATTCAACCTTTCCAATTCCTAATCCATTAGTGTAATTAGTACTTAAGCGTATAACCCGAACGGGTAGTAAGACGCGGTGCTAAATAATAATTAAAAAAAAAATACGTACTCCACTTCTTATAGCCCCACTTTTATAAAAAAATTATAGTTATTAAAATTTTCATCGTCACATCATCATCATAAGGTCACCAATCATGAAATTAGTTTTATACAGCTCTCCACTCTTGTCTGGCCTAGGCCAAATTTTTTAGTTTTGTGTACATTCTTCTAACACATTGTTTGCTATCTGATACATGTGCTCCAGTCTTGGTCTTCCTCTTGAATTCCTCTCTTCCCCATCTCCTTCTATATCTTCGTCAAATTATCATGTCTCGGTATATGTCCTACCATGTTAACTCTTCTTAGCTGTATAAGTTTCCAAAGTTTCCTTTCTTCATTTGTTTTTCTTAGAACTTCTCTACTTGATACCTTCTCCATCCATAATATTTTCAATATTCTTCTGTAGCACTACATTTCAAATGATTCTAATCGTTTCCTTTCAGCTATAACAATCATCCATGTTTCACATCCACAAACCATAAAGTGCAAACGCTCCAAACATATCCCTTAAGAAACTTACCAATTATGACCGAACAAGGTAGTTTTGGTCTTGTTCAAACAGTATTTGAAAGTACTTCACCCAGTTTAAAAGACACAAAGAGCGACTTTTAATTACGATTACACATTCGACTAATCGATCAGTTCCCGACCACTGCTTTAAAGCGTTTGTATTATAAATTTACCATGGTACAGTACGGTACAGTACAGCACTTATTCTTGGTTGATTCCTTTCTATTATAGAGAGCATATACAATATTTTTTTTATAGAATGCCAAAAATAATTGAGATTGCTTGATACTTTTATTTCATTATTTTCTTAGACAACGAGTCTCATTTTAGTCGTGAAACTTATAGAAAATGTAAAGAATAATATAGTAATGAGTGAACATTTTTGGAAAGAGCTCAAACTTATCATTCTTTTAGTTTGTACACAAGCTCTTCTTATCAATATACTTTAATTATTTGATTAGAAGTGGCAGGATAAAATGTTTTTTTACCTAATAGAATACATATAAAAATGATTAATATATTAATAAAGTCTTAGCATGCTGCTTTGCAATTAATTATTGGGCCACTTCGAGCAGTCAAATTATTTTCTAAATAGAGTAGAAAATTGAGTAAATAAATAATATAATAACAGTATGATTCAGTTAACATGAAAGTCAAATATTATTTGACAATAATTTTTTGACAATAAAAAGAAACATCCTCTTCAGGGATAGAATTGTCTAAGGCGTGACTCTCGAAATAGACGACTGACGATGATGGGAAGATCGGGCTTCCGTGGGAGTCCTGTTGGGGTGTTTTTTCTTAAGTTCTTTTACACTTTCCCTCCACACAAAAGTGGGTACACTTCCTATAAATATAACATTTCTCATCCCTACTATACTTTCGTAATAAGTAAATAAGCGTAAATAGTAAATTGGCCTAGTAAGTACATCACCATAATTAGCACATTAGCGTAATTGGTATATAAGCGTAATTAGTACATTGGCTTGGTCTATAAGTTATGCCTATAGTCATAACAGGTCACACTGACGAGAATAAAACTAAAGAAAAATATATATAGGCCTATATTAAATTTCAAAATAAATTTATTACACTCAAGATGGGAGTGTAAGGGAAACAAAAAAAAAGGTCAGAATATTGCAGTCTATGTATCAAAACTTTTTTTTTTGTAAAAATAAATCAAATATTTTTGCACTAAACACATATTTTATTTTCCTTAACATGGTGACATCAACATTTGTTGATTATCAGTAAAGGGTATCCAGGAAATAATGGCAACTTTTCTCCTCATTTAAAAAGTTTATCATCTTATACCGCTATGCTCTTGACAGATATTCAAGAACTGTTGATATCACTATGGGATGAAAATTAAACTCTATATTTCTACTCGATCAATATTTTATATATTTTGGCAAAAAAAAATGCTTTGCTATAAGAACTTCAATACTATCCTTATCTATTGACTGCTACATGTAACTACCCGACTATGACTTGATTTTCTTACCGAATGGATATTAGGAGCACCTTTTAGAAAATAAATCAAATTTTCGTAGTTAACATTGATAGAATTTTACTAAAGCAAATTGTTGCATACATTGATAATAGATATCAAAATTGACTTCTGCAGAAAACACTATTTGACGTATGAATACGTAAAAGTATATCAAGAAACTTTTTATAGCTGTTAGGTAAGCCCATCCCAAAATTGGTGTATTGTTCCGATGCTTACACCACCGTCAGGAACTTGTTTTGAATAGAAGATGTCAAACCCCACTTAACGTGTTTATGACTACCAAGAAAAATAAGAATTTTTTATTGAGGTATATTTATTGTTAAATAGCCTATAGTAGACTAATTGCCAATTAAAAGTAATATTTTGCCGCCATATAAATGGTATTCATGTGTATCTTATAGCTATTTTAAAAGTGAATATATATCTTAATAAAAAAACTATTCATTTGAATAACAATATTTTATTTAGTTATAAACAGCTATGCAAACTTAAGTAATACAATACTTTAAATGTTAATAGATCAGTTTCATTGATGGAGGGTTTGAAACCCCAAGAGATATATTTGCCACTATATACGGGTAATTCAAAACTCTCAGTACAAACTTTTATAATAGATAAGGAACCTTTTTCGATAGTGAATGTATGTCCGTAGACATCACTCTTAGATGCTTTTGATACATAAATGAAAGGCGTAATGTGTGAACCACATTTTTGATTTACAGTAGCTTACAGCAGTGTCATGCCTGATTACATGGAATGTTCCTGTTTCAGGCAGTTGCGAGTGTTTGGGGGTTAAGCACACGTCAGTTAGAATACCATTCACGGCACAATCTTACAACAGCTCTACCATTTCCATAATATATAATCGGTATAATTAGCACGATTAAGAATTTTATAGACGATAGTATTTATTGACTATCTGGATTACATTAACAATGCCACAAAGATATCGATTGCCTTCAGGATTAATTGTAGGAGGACCACAAATGAAATCATTTCAGCCTGGTGTATTGTCTTGCCATAAATAACACAATACCTCGTTAACGGGGCTTAGTTTTCACTCATGAGCAGGGCCGTATTTACATATTGAAGCTCACTAGGCCCTTGTCGACGTTGGGTCCCCCGCCCCTCCCCCTCCCTTTTTCCGGACACGGAATCCCCCAGGAAAACAAAAAAAATGAGTTTCTGGTAGTAAAAATAACTACGTTACAAATTTTAGCCTGTTAATGCTAGGCCGCATATTTTGAGCAAATAACATTTCCAAGTAACAAATATAATTAATTACCTTATAATTGGTCAATTTAATACACACATTTTGCCACCTGCTTCATATTTGGATATAATCGCATACTAAATATTATAAATAAATAAATTGCTCCCTAAATAAATGCAATAGCAAAATAATTTATGAGAAGAACTGGCAGTATCGGTCACAGCGCTCTCAGCTTCTTTTTTACATTAGGTAACCAAATACCTTCAAAAGGGGTAAAACGGTTATTTAGGACCAAAAATGTATATCTAAATTTGTTAAATATAGCCTACTCAATGCCTTATTCGTAAGTAGACTTGTTTATTAAAATATATAAAAAAATTCTTGACCGAAGTGCCTTAGCATTCACCCTTCAAGTGGCGCCCCCACAGAGAGTTGCGCTCTAGGCCCGGGCCTAGTGGGCCTAGTGGACAGTGGTAGATATGGCCCTGCTCATAAGCAGTGTAGAAGTGGCGCAGTTGATTTCCACGGGAATAATTAAGTACGTATGTTATTACAGATTACATAGGCTTAACATATTTTAGCCATTCTAAAGACCCTTTGCTGTTTCATATTGGGTCTTTACCAATGTTTGGACATTTGACTTTGAAACTATATTTTTGTAAATTAAAATTAATGAAAATTTTTATTTTTACACCAACATTTGTATTCCTAATTATGATACCTAAACTTTTTATTTTCAGTCTATCTCGATTTAATTACACCCATGGGGTAAAGGTGAAAACTGTATAATCGAGAGGAGATATACTCACACTTTCTCGGAAGGAAATTGAGGAATAATTTTGGAAAAAACATACTCAACGATGTCAGTCGAATATTTAAACCTCCAATATCCCTTTCACCTGAATTACAAATTATATAAGCTAAACATTTAGTCAGCGGGCCCTCAAAATAATTTTTTTTTTGTTGTTACCATAAAGAAATCTATGTTTATTTTCTCATTTTTCTTTTTAATCAAAACGGGCATAGGTGTTACATAAATTTTCAGGAGGAGGTGAAAAGCTTAAAAATTGTTGAAGATAAGGCGAACTCTCTTTAGCGTGGACTTCAACACCCATTATCTTACTATCTTCGAAATATTTTAAGTATGAAGAAAACTTCGTTATACATATGAAAAGTTTTGAATATCTCACTAGATATAACATTACTTCAACAATTTTAGAATCAAAATAAATAATTTAATATTTTTTTTCTCTACATCCTTCACTTTACCTAAATGTATTTTATGGATTTTTTTTGAAATGAACGAAATTACTATGTGGCAACAAAACCTAATCTTAAACTTAGGCTTCGACTTTGTTTTGAATATTTCAAGCATCACTTCAAATTAATTACTAATTTAAAAAGTTAACTTTGCAAAACCATATACATTTTTATCAATGATTAATTTGTTCTTCTAGGCTTACACTCTAATGAAAAATATTCAACAATTAAGTGTGCGTTATATAGATCTTCTTCGTACTCTCTTCTTTGAAGATACCATTCTAGTCAAAAACTTCTCAAGAAGGCCTTAATCCTAAATTTTCTTCCCCTCAAGTTGGTCTCAAGTGGCATGTTATTCTGTAGAACCCTTTTTCCGTTATCCACCCAATACGATTCTTGCCAAGTTCGTAGGCCTAGTTGTAAGCCTATAAGTTTCGGAAGAAAACACCAAGAAACCTGGTAAGAACGTTTCTTCCTACTCTGACTGTGTTTTTTATCGAGCTACTGGCTGTTACAAAGACTCTACTCACTCTAATGATCATTAATGATCATCGTACATGAACTTTGTCGAATAAGTTTACCAAAGACATAAGTACTAGGGGGAGGTATTGATATACATCGATTAACTTATTCCTTATCACTATTTTTTTTTTTTTTTTAAGCACCGCGTCTTACTACCCGTTCGGGTTATACGCTTAAGTACTAATTACACTAATGGATTAGGAATTGGGAAGGTTGAATTTAGAGGAAGTGAACCCGCATTTGCGTGGAGGGAAAGTGGAAAACCATTTAGGAAAAACCACCCCCAGTTCACCCGACCGAGATTCGAACCTCGATCTCCCCGTCCTCAGTGGTCTGACTCAACACGACTGGCGCGTTAGCCAACTACGCCACCGAGGCGGGTCTTATCACTATTATTATAATATAATATATTATAGATCTGTGGTTAAAACATCCTGAAATTAAACAAATATTTAAATAGAGCTCAGAAATCCTGAGGCGGAAACTTGGTTTGGTCCGCAGTCTGGATTGTGATCTATTATATAGAAAATTATAGTTTTGGATGTATTAGATGATTAAATACTAAATATTATTTTTAACATTATTCCTTTATAGGCCTATTGCATACTAGCTGGTGTTACCATACTTTTCACAAGGAATCTTTAAAGTAACATTGTTCCTTTTTTATTATATAAAATAAATCACGTAGTAATATAGTCAAATCTTAAATTATGTTTAATAATAATAATCCTTGATTAAATTAAATTGTGTTACAAAACGCAAATAGTAGACTGAATGAAACTCAATGCGAAAATAAATATATAATCTGAACATGAGTTTAGAGTAGAAATTTTATTTGAAGATTAATTTATAAATTCTCTATACACATTATGCTAACTTTTGCCTGTTTGTGCTAGTAAAAAAAATAAAGAGTGATAAAACATAAATAATATTTTGTTAAAAAGTCGAAAAATAACTTATAAATTAGGCCTACTGTAGTAGTTTATAGTTTAGAAGTTGAATAATTCATCTTCAACGTTCCTGGCCTAATTAGATTTCTAGGCGTTTAGAAGAATTAAATAATTCATGCTGGCAGGCAAATATCAAATTATATAGAGTTAGGATATTCAGTTAGGATTTTCTGAAATCTTTAAATAATAGTTTATTTTTATACAATATCAAGATAACTGTTACATTCACAAACCAAATATGTCAACCAATACAATATTCTAAAAATCTTTGAAACTGAGTGAACAAACAAACGCACCATTGGCCTAGGAACGATCATAGCTCATAAGCTATATTAAATAAATTATATACATTGTTACAAAAACCTGTTGGAAAAAGAGAATCAAAGTTTAACAAAGAGACTAAATAAATTAATGTGCTGTTAAAGAGACAAATTCATCCCTGCAATTACGGCCCACCCGCCTCGGTGGCGTAGATGGCTAACGCGCCAGTCGTGTTGAGCTCGACCGCCGAGGACGGGGAGATCGAGGTTCGAATCTCGGTCGGGTGAACTGGGGGTGGTTTTTCCTAAATGGTTTTCCACTCTCCCTCCACGCAAATGCGGGTTCACTTCCTCTAAAATCAACCCTCCCAATTCCTAATCCATTAGAGTAATTAGTACTTAAGCGTATAACCCGAACGGGTAGTAAGACGCGGTGCTAAATATAAAAATAAATTACCGGCCCAATTTCAATACGAGTATTCTACAGCTTAAAGTTACTTATCATAATATTATGTGAAATTTTGAACCACCTATTTCTTAGATGAAATTTTCAGACTTTGTTCATTATTGCAATATTTTTTGCTATAGATTTTGAAATTCTAAACTCCGACCTATCTTAATAAATCTTGATTTTAAATTTTTAATGTGTCATTCTTTCCTAGCTATCTGTTATATTCCATCCACCTTCCTTTACAATTTTAATTATCTACCACAAAAAAGTATTATTATTTCAAGTGCGAAAATTTCCATCACGCTCTACCTGCTAGCCCCCCTTCCCCTTCAATCCACTGACTATTGTTTTGAAATTATATATGTTTAGACTCATATGGTTATTTAAGTTGGTCCCTTATATACATGTAAATATTTACATTTTATACCATGCATGAAGTGTTTTATGTAATTACTTTAGTAAATTTGGGGAGAGGGTTGGAGAAAATACCCCCTGTTTTATAGTCGTTAATTTTGAATTTGATTATTTTTCAGAATCTTTGGGTTGGCTCCTATAACCGCAAGACAAATTTCATTCTTCTACGTCATTGAGAATTAGTAACTAACTCAAGTTTTGGAAATCTCAAAATGGCCCATTTCACCCTACTCTACATTGAAATTATAATATATAAGAATTATTGGAGTATTTGGAGTAATACCACTGCATTCCTGGTATCATTTAGTTTTTTTTATGTATCTTAAAGCTATACATAAGTTGTGCCATAATTGAGCCGAAAACAGACGAGCAACATTTCATATTTACTTATTAGAATGATTTAAGATTTCTAGGCATCTTGGTTGAGGAGTAATAGTGCCTACACACATACCCACAAACACACATACATAAAAACAAACAAATACACATTCTATATTATGTACATGGTTTATGATTATTGGTTCCCATTAACAGGCTTCCAATAGTTTATGAGTTAGGACGGGATGGAAAGTAGTGTTATCTAGCCACCATTTTCTTTCAAGATGGCCGTAATGACTCATATATATTTTTAACCTTTGAAAATTGTTCCAATGAAAATCTAATAAGCATAAGGAGGGACAAAGGCCTAAAAGTGGTGTAAATAGGCACCATTTTGAAACAAAAATGGCAGATAATTTATATTTAATCTCTAATTTTAACCTTACGTTCAAGTCATATACATGCTAGATCTCAACAGCACACTCGGTATAGGGTTTGGGCATGTTTAAGCAGAAAGCAAAGAGACAGACAACATTCTATGTTTATATAAATAGTAGGGTAAAAGTAAGAAAATTAAACCGAAGTTCACATCCGCTAGTTTCATCTAATAAATACTTAAGTTTATGATTTAATGTTTCTTTGTTTAACATTCTTCCGCACCAGCATTCACGCTGTTTAATACTTCAGGCTCACAATATGTGTAGTAACAAACACCCTTGTTTCCCAAAGAACGTTGATTAATATCAAGCTTCTGCTTTCTCTGTTTATTGGTTATTTAGCTACCCAAAAAAGGTAGTCTCAATGACTAATATGCCAAACTCACTAGGGATGTACACAAATTTTCAAACCCTAAAGATTTCCCTAGCTTCTTATTCAATGTTTAAAATATATTGGGTAGTTTAATTTAAATAGGCACTTCCCAGTAATCACGTGGTTTAAGTCTCGAAATATTTTATTTAAAAAATATTCCCCGGGTACAAACCTTGAGGTTTCACTAAATGGATTTAAAAAGTTTGTGTTATTTCCACACGCTATTTCACACTGGACATACATTCAATACACCTTAGAACTGTCTTGAGATCCTCCAACACATATTTCCCTGTCGGAACACTTTCTTGATTCTCGTCTTGGTCATCTTCACTCTCTCATAGCTCCGTCCTAGATCCACCTTTCATAGCCTTAAAGGTGGGTGTCTTCCTTTAGTGAGATTTAATTCGTTATAACATCAGTCATTTCAGATTCAGTGACTTAATGGTCTAAGACGTTACTCTTGCAATAGATTGGACTGCTGATGATGGGAAGACCGGGCTTTGAATTCAGGTTGGGTGTATTAAGAATGGATTTTACTAAATGTTTTTCAGCTCTCCCTCCACGCAAATTAGTGTTTACTTCCTCTAAATTTAACCTTTCTCATTCCTATCACAGTAGAGTAATTAGTGCCTATGCGTATAACATGAATGTGTATTGAGAAGTTGTGAAAAAAAGAGAAAAAATAATCTACACTTGGTCCAATTTGAGCTATGACAATGTCGTCAATTTCAATGTCAATTAAATTTGAGGCTTTTTAGGTGGTGTCCTGCGTGATTTGATGGTGCAAGCCGCATGGTTGAATCGATGCGAATGGAAAAAAATAAAATACAATGTTACGTGGAAGTGTCCTACGTAAAAGGCAAAATGGTGCTGATGAGCTCCAAGTGGCTAACGCTATCAAATAGTTTAATGTTTTTGCTCAAACAGCGCCATTTTTTGCTCCGTGCATTCAGACCAAAAAAATGTATGTCTTCACAACTTCTGTTCTAGCAACGTTTATCGTGTGTATTTAGAATGGGTTTGATTACACCTAGTTTGGTGATTGAGATGTCAGAATTTGCTGAATCGGTGAAGTAAAAAGTATACATGTGCTTTTTTATATTAAAAATAAAAACTACCATAGACGATTGTTTGTCTATAGAGAGTGGTTCCAACTCTTTAAAAAGTGTTGATGAATCTTATTTTTTTTAATTATGATACATTATTTCTTCATTGAAAAATGTTAATTTAGAACCTTATCAGATTTATAAATCCAAGAAATAGAGGTGTATGGAAGATTGGGAATTATTATCCCCTCTTAATTTTTCAAATAATTAATGTGTCTGCTATTCATATAAATGGTCAAATTCAGCGTAAGATTCCCTTTCAAGAATATAATATTTTCTTGAAATAGTGACTGATACTTGGCCATCACTATCAGTCTCTTTCTATCTTACGTAAGCATTCTTCTGACCATCGATTTTTGTCAGCAAAAAATATTTCAAAAGTTGAACCCTCTCCCCTTCTAAGGTATTTAGTAATACTTTAACGCACCCTTAAGAACCAAATGATTATCAAAATACGATTATTTTGCAGGAGTAAGTGCAACACCTTATTTTTATGCATAAAGTGTATTTTGGAAAAATTGGTTTCTTTTATTTTTATATTTTAGCTATATCAACCTAAATAGGATATGTTTGAACAGATGAGGTGAGGTCCAAAATCCGGTTCAGATGTAAATACAAGGTAGCTAATAGGCCTATACATGACCTGCAACAGCCGCACGGTGCACGATGCTATAAAAAAGCTCAAATTTTAATAGAATGCATTGTCTCGCAAATTAGGAATATGTATTGTACAAAGCTTTAACCACTTATCTCTCTTAGAATTATAAGTGACTGAACAAATTGTCAGCAGATTTAAAGACAGGGACAGTGAACAAACATCAGGTATTTTAAAAAAGGACATCAGTGATATTTTTTCCTGCTGTGGTGGGAATCAAATATCAGGACCTTTATCTTGGTAAACAGACATGATACCAAATGAAAACATTATTTGCTATGTTTAAACTATTTGCATCAGTCGGCACGCAGATAAACGGCATCAATCTCCTCTTGTTTTATTCACTGGTGACGGTTTGATCAACACTAAAACACATGCTACCTGTACTGAAGGTTTTTTTTCTAAATGGCGTTCCAAATTTTCATCACCTAAATGTAGATAGATTTCCTTCAAACTTCACCTTCCTCATCGTAGATTAATTAATATAATTAAAGATGGATAATTCTGATCGGTAATAAGATGCGCTGAAAAAGACATCGTTAATAAATGTCGGAACTTCGCACAGACTTACTCAGTCCATTGTTTAAAAATGGAGATATTTAACCAAAACTCATAATATGTGAAACAAAATAGTATACACTTGCAAACCCGAACAAAAATTGCGCTATACTTATGTAAAACTTTTTTGACTCCTGGTTTTAAATTTTATAAGATTTAAAATCTTCATTTGTATATTTGGACAAATAAAAACGGATCGATATCGGGTCCACAAGGGTCAACACTTCCTATTAAAATTTAGACTTACAGTTAGAATTTTCTTCATCTTAATATGGGTTGCATACGTTATGGGTATCGCATTTGCTAATAAATTCCTCGTGTATAAATTTAGACAAAGTTAAAAAGGTAGATATTGCGTGAGTCAAAAATGATAGAGATATATCATTCTTGTATAAACATTTCTCCTAAGAGTTAAAGGAAAAAGAACTTCAACTTTTTTAGAGACATTTCTTATTTACTTACTCTCTTGAATTAACTTAAGTAGTATCTATGTACAACTAAAGCTCGCAAAATTGTATAAATTGCCAATATTCAGAAAGTAGTGTTTTTATGACGATATGTTTCAAATAAAAGTTTTTTTATTTTAAATGATACCTCAGTTTTGCTATGATAAGTTATTTAGTATCTCAAATAATAGCGGAGATACGGAAATTTCCGCTTCTGTAAAGTAGATACCCTAAAGTCATTCTCATAGGAAAATTAAATTTCCATTTAATTTATAATCTTAATCAACGCCTAGATAAGAATTTTATACAAAATCATTAGAGCTGATTTTGAGAAAATCGATTTTTTCTATTTTCGTCCTTTATTAAACTACTCTTAATTTTGGGGTTAAGTGGAAGGACTACATTGTAAAACTTGAAAAGCGCTATCAGCGCAACTCCTAAGAAACGTCCATATATTGAACTATTTGGACTGTTTAGCAGACACCGAGTGAAGGGGGAACGAGCTAATCTGTTGTTTACATGGGTCAAATTTCTTGTAAGGGAAAGGCTAGAGTGCAGCTTTTATCAAAGACCACACTATGCAGAAATCTGCTGAGTTATTTTTAGGTTGAACTCAAATAATCAGTAGTATGGATTTCTTAATATTTCTTACCTAATGGAAGAAAACCTTTTTCATTTGACTTTCTCGTATTAGACTGGTTTGCTGGTGACGAGAATGGGGTTCAAATCCCAGTAGAGTGTACTGAGGGTGTTTGTTTCTTAAAACAGTTCCAAACACTCTATTATTATGTATTTATATCACCACGTCTTACTATCCGTTCGGGCTGTACACTTATGTACTAATTACTCTGATGTGTTAGGCATCAGGAAGGTTAAATTAAGAGGATGTACATCCATATTTAGGAAAAACTACCTGATTGCACCCGACCAGAATTAAACCGTGATCTCCCCATCTTCAACATGTCAGTTGAACATGGCGGGTAGCACTCACTATTAGACTGGATTGCTTGTGGTGGGGAGATTGAATTTTAAATCCCAGTTGTGTGCAATAAGGGTATTTTTCCCTAAAATTTTTCCCCACTCTCAATCTATGCAAATGTTGGTACATTCAATCTAAAATGTCACCTTACTCATTCCTAGTTCATTAGGGTAATTAATGCATGTGTATAACTCAAATGGGTAGTAAGTCACAATGAAAAAAAATACTATTGTGATGAGTTTTTAGGGGATTGATTGTTGCTGAAAGATTTCAATATAATTTAAAAATACTTATCTGAATAGAGTAAAACAATATTAACAAATATTATAAACAAATCTATAATCAATTATCAATATTAACACTTATAGTGGCTAAACAAACATTAATCTCTGTGAAATTGTCTACAATTTCCTCCAAAGACAGACTACGGGCAGTAACTCAACAGACAACATAGCTAATCCCTGCAACCTTACTTGATTCATGTGATTCTTAGATAATTTTTAGTAAAGTTTTGAAAATGACAATTCAGTTGTTTCTATTGATTTTACAGAAAAATATGTACATACATTTTTGTACAGCATAAATTATGCGCAATAAATTGACTATTGAGTAATTTTTTATTAAATAGTGAGATATTTACGAAACAATGATAGGCCTAAAAGACAACGCTCTCGTCTATTACCAAATTAATTTTGGATAGGTGGACCTGCGTGGTGGGCCCTATTTTGGGCTTGGGCCTGCGGGATTTTGCCACCCCCCTATAGTTACACCACTGAACTTGTAACCAGCAAGAATTTCAAACTCTATTAGCCTATTTTTACTTTCTCTCTATCTTACAGGTAGAGAAAGTATTGTGATCGTCAAAAAATTCGAACTCGAGATTTTGATGAATTTTGACGTTTCATGACTTCCTGAATCCAAAAAAGTGGTTTTTGAATTTCCGTCTGTCTGTCTGTCTGTCTGTCTGTCTGTCTGTCTGTCTGTCTGTCTGTCTGTCTGTCTGTCTGTCTGTCTGTACCTCCAACTAGAGCCTAAACTATTTTACCGATTGAGCTGAAACTTGATATCTTGGGTTTTCATAGGGTTGCCCCGAGGGGTTTTTGGAATTGGACATCTACCCCTAAAATTAAGGGTAGTTTACTGAAGGGAAAAAACAGAAAAAGTCGATTTTCTCAAAATCGGCTCTAACGATTTTGATTAAATTTCATTTATGAACATTAATAAATATTCCAAACAAAATGGCTACCCTCAATATTTCGGCAAAATCGCTTTAAGGGCTCCGGTCTGATGCGTAAATTAACATTTTTTATAATAGATCCGAAACTATTTGAGATATGAAATTACTTAGCATTACAAATATGTATATATATTTATAATACAGATATTTTATTCGAAACATATTTTTATAAAATCAATAATTTTTAATCTATATGCAATTATATATATATTTTTAGCTTTTTGGACATTAAAGCTTAAGTATTGCGATCGTAGAAAAAACTAACCTGAAATGTTGATGGATTTCGACGTCTCATGACCCCCCGAACCCTAAAAAATAGTCTTTGCAATGCCGTCTGTCTGTGTGTCTATTAAAACTTAAAATTAAGGGTAGTTTACCGAAGGGCAAAAAAGAAAAAGTCGATTTTCTCAAAATCGGCTCCAACGATTTTGATTAAATTTCATTTATAAACATTAATAAATATTCCAAACAAAATGGCTACCCTCAATATTTCGGCAAAATCGCTTTAAGGGCTCCGGTCTGATGCGTAAATTAACATTTTTTATAATAGCTCCGAAACTATTTGAGATATGAAATTACTTAGCATTACAAATATGTATATATATTTATAATACAAATATTTTATTCGAAACATATTTTTATAAAATCAATAATTTTTAATCTATACGCAATTATATATATATTTTTAGCTTTTTGGACATTAAAGCTTAAGAATTGCGATCGTAGAAAAAACTAACCTGAAATGTTGATGGATTTCGACGTCTCATGACCCCCCGAACCCTAAAAAATAGTCTTTGCAATGCCGTCTGTCTGTGTGTCTATTAAAACTTAAAATTAAGGGTAGTTTACCGAAGGGCAAAAAAGAAAAAAGTCGATTTTCTCAAAATCGGCTCCAACGATTTTGATTAAATTTCATTTATAAACATTAATAAATATTCCAAACAAAATGGCTACCCTCAATATTTCGGCAAAATGGCTTTAAGGGCTCCGGTCTGATGCGTCAATTAACATTTTTTTAAATAGCTCCGAAACTATTTGAGATATGAAATTACTTAGCATTACAAATATGTATATATATTTATAATACAGATATTTTATCCGAAACATATTTTTATAAAATCAATAACTTTCAATCTATACGCAATTATACATGAATTTTTTTAACTTTTTGGACATTAAAGTTTAAGTATTGCGACCGTAAAAAAAACTAACCTGAAATGTTGATGGATGTCGACGTCTCATGACCCCCCGAACCCTAAAAAATAGTCTTTTCAATGCCGTCTGTCTGTGTGTCTATAAAAACTTAAAATTAAGGGTAGTTTACTGAAGGGCGAAAAGAGAAAAATTTGGTTTTCTCAAAATCTACTCAAACGCTTTTGATTAAAATTCGTATCTAGGCGTTGATTAAGATTATAAATAAACTGGCTATTTTCATTTTCCTATGAAAATGATTTTTAGGGTACTTTACAGAAGCGTTAATTTCCTTATCTCCACAACTATTGGAGAAACTAAACAACTTATCATTGCAAAATTGTAGGACTATCAGAAATTAAAAAAATGTATTTGACATATATTTTTATAAAAGCAGCAGTTTCTGAGATATTTGCAAATATATTAATACAATTTTGTGAGCTTTAGTTGTAAACATATACTACTTAAGTCTTAACGCAATAATTCTCCAATGCCATAGAATAATTAAATATAAGTATCTAAAAAAGTATGTTATTTTTCCTTAAATCTCTTAGGAGAAATGTTTGCATAGCAATGATCTATCTCCATTTTAGACTCAATAGTCAATATTTACATTTTTTATTGGTCAAAATGTATAAATGAATAATTAAATATCAATGCGATGACTTGAAGATCTGCAACACCTTATAAAATGTTAAAATTGTAACCAGAAATCGAAATTTTAATACGAAGTGTTGACCCTTGTGGAAGACATTAAACTGTTTGAAATGCTCTTAGGTGGACAAAGATGCGCCTCTTTTCTCATTGATTCTATATCATTGTATATTATTTTATGCGTGTTCTTATGTGGAGTGGTGATGATACAATGTACATTATTCCGTTCAGAAATCTTACGAGTTTATAGAAAGAGAGAGAAAGTTTGTGCGGTGCGCCGTACCATTTATTTATTAATTATATTCGATAATCAAATATAGCTTTCTACGTTTATACATATTTTAACATGTCTAACACTCGCTTTGGTGGTATAATGGTCTAACGCACTACTCTTGCAGTAGACTAAACCGCCAATAACGGGGAGATCAAGGTTCGAATCTCGGTAGGGTGTTGAAGTTGGTTTTCCGAACTAATTTTCCACGCTCCCTACACGCAAATGCGAGTACACTTCCTATGAATATAACCTTCCTGATCCATAAAACCATCAGCGCAATATTTGAAAAACAAAAAAATATATTCACAAACTCTCTGTTTATTTGACCAAAATTTGAATCTGACCATCTTCCTCAGGAACTTTATAACCTACTAAAAGAAAATATTTTGACCAGACTAAATAATATTATATATATTTATACATAATATCATATTAATAAAAATATATTATAAAAATACGTATCATATATATCTATATATAGATATATATATATATATATTCCAATTTGAAGAAAGCATGTAAAACAATTTTCTGCAAAAAGAAACATTCTATTTTTAAAAATTTATAATTTGTATAGAATAAATATTACACTTATTGCCTCTACTATATAAATAATAAACACTCCAAAAATAAGTAAATAAATTAACAATAAAACATTTATAAATATACTGCAAGAAAAGGTTTTTCACCCAAGTGTATGGAAAACATCTATCTATTGATTATGACAAAATTTTTTAGGCTTACACACAAGTTTTACATTGAAGCATGATCATTTTATAATATATGTCTCCTTTATCAATCACTTTTTTGTCAGGGATGTTCATAATATATACACATCACCAGCTATTTTATAATTTTAGACCCGCCTCTGTGGCGTAGTTGGCTAACGCGCTAGTCGTGTTGAGCTCGGCTGCCGAGGACGGGGAGATCGAGGTTCGAATCTCGGTCGGGTGAACTGGGGGTGGTTTTTCCTAAATGGTTTTCCACTCTCCCTCCACGCAAATGCGGGTTCACTTCCTCTAAATTCAACCTTCCCAATTCCTAATCCATTAGCGTAATTAGTACTTAAGCGTATAACCCGAACGGGTAGTAAGACGCGGTGCTAAATAAATATAATTTTAACTATATATATTATATAATAATACTTCCATTCTACAACTATATACATGGAAGGTCCTTTATCAAAACTTTTGCAATGAACACACTTAATATTATGTTTTTAATTCTTATTTCATTTGAGACATGTGCTTCAAATCTCAGTTGAATCCCAGATGCGTGAACTGATGTGTTTTTCCTCATGATTGCTCACTCCCTCCACGCAAATGTGGGGACACTTTCTCTTAGTTACCATATTTATTATCCACCCTACTTTATTATTGTAAATTTACGGATAATATCGGAGGATATTAAGAAGTGAAGCATTTCTAAAATAATAAGAACCAAATAAAATACGTGGGTATAATCTTTACAATGCACATTCTTATGTGTGTTAAGTAACATCCTCATCTAGCATTTGTATGCCCCCTACCCTTCCTCTCTAAAGTTAACGTTATTTCCAAATATTTGACTATGGCACCCGAGGAGTGCGAGAAAGTACAAATGATATTTGTGATGAAATTATTTTGTTTAATAATAGTTGTCAAAATGAAATATGGGCCTATGTTAATTTTACTAATTTTAAAAGAGTGGTAGGTCAAGGCATGTTCAAAAGTGCCCCGACTCCCCTTTCACTACCCACCTTAACAATTGATAGTGAAATAGGTTCAAGTCATTTTCTTTTGTGACAAGTGTATTTCTTGTTAAAATTGCCAATAGTCCATAGTAATTTAGATAGCCTTGTATTATCATTACCAAATTATTGACTCTGTTTACAGATCAGATTATCAAAGGTAGGGCCAAAGTGTTTGATTGGTACACCTAAGTAAACCGAACCCGTGTGTATTTTACCCTGATGTATTAATTAAGCTAACGTGTCAGAGAATTATAAGGTTGCTTTCAAATGACATACACTCATATTTGAGTGGAAAACATTTTAGGAATAGTAACCTGATATCACCCAACTGGGATCGAAAACCGATCCCCGTCCTCGGCAGTCCAGTTTATTGCAAGAGTAGCGTCTTAGATCATGCGGTCACCAAAACGGGTCCCGTAATTATATTAATTAGGTATTCTACACACATGATTTGAAATTAATGGATAAATTCTAAACTACAGTATTAAAATTGTATTTTTCGTGCAGAAACAATAGTAAATTCATAACAACTTTTTTTAATCCAATTTATAAGAGCAGAACATTTATTCTTTTAATTATAATTCACCAACAATATTTGGTTGAGGGAAATACATATTCTGGAATGGAAAATTTGATTTTTTATAGGAATAATAATTTTAAAATATTTCTGCTATTTTAGTCGAAATCAAAGAGGCTAAGAATGATGTAATTTACTACAATAATATATAAATTTTTTGACATGGTTAATTATCATTAAAGTAATCATAATTGAATATTATTTAAAATAAAAAGCTAAGTAGTCAGTTTAATTTTATTTAAGGTATGAATAATACATTTAAAAATGCTACAATGAACTTTATACATTTTCTAGAATTAATTTTATTGTGCTATTTAAAAGTTAGTAAAAACGCGTATCATTAGCCTTTACTTACCACCCACTACTGTTTCTAGCCTATGGGCCTGATCAGTTTTTATTCAAGTAATATATAAGTAATATATTTTCCACTACCAGCTTGCTAGGCCTTTCGTAGCATATGTTATATAATCTAACTTTAGACTAGAAAAGGCACAACATTCAGTCCCCGGACGTTAATTTTTTAACTATGAGCGGGTAAAGATAGATTTTCTGTTATTTCGGGATTCGAAACCGGGCCCCTTCAATCCGTAGGCAGACACGCTACCGACTGATCTAAGATGTCGGATTAATTCTATCCTATTAGTTTCACTATGAGGAGAGCCCTAATGGTTAGTAAGACATAAAGCAAGCTAATTTTTTTTTTCTAATGAGCAAAACAGTCTTGACCCTGACTTGACCATCTTGCCTTCTTGCCTTCAAGATGGTTCAATGTGTGGAGTACTTAAATATTTACATGACGTCGATCCATTCTCCTAGCTGTATATAGATTGATTTGACCGTTGCCACGACGACAATACGCACACACGTTCTGTGACATGTATTGCTGGCAAAAGCCTTGTGCCATAGAAACGAACGTTAGTGCATTGTGCCTCGGATGGTGTTCGATTATTATTTGATCAGGCGCAATTATAGGAAAAGTACAGAGAACTAAGGGCCAGTTTCATAGTCAGATTTAGTACGCCTCAAGTGCGGCGCTATACTAAATACAAGACGTCACCTATCTGAAATTGAATGGAATGGGCCAGTTTCATATGCGAAACTGGCCCATTCCATTTTGGTCTAGGTAGGTGTCGTCCTGTATTTAGTTATAGCGCCGCACTTGAGGCGTACTAAATATGACTATGAAACTGGCCCTAAGGGTGAGTTTCATATTCAAACCTATAAAGCCTCAAGTGTGGTGGTATGCTAGATATAGGGTGGCCAGAACCGATTAGACGATTAGTAACTTGAAAATTAACACTTTAATTGAAGTATAAATTATTCACTAGCTAAATAAAGGCAAACTATATACTACACTTTTTCACTTTTTGAAGATAATGTCACTAAGGTGAGCTCCACTGGACGTCAGGCAAACCTAAGCACGTTGTCCATTACTTTCGTCAGCATATATTGTCTAGTTGTTTATGCCCCACCTGTATAAGACGACATTTACCATAACAAAAATGGAATGGGCCAGTTTCGCAAATGAAACTCGCTCAATCCATTCTAGTTCAGTTAGGTGTTGTCCTGTATTTAGTATAGCACCACACTTGAGGCGTACTAAGTATGACTATGAAACTGGCCCTAAGACTCCACTCCCAATACTGCAATACTAATAAGAACGTGGCTAAGCAAATCAGTAGGAGGAGTGGATAAGAAGGTGCATAGATTTCCTATATATTTTGATTTAACTCACCGAACCTTCTACATCAATCTTACTTCTGTTTTTTTTTCAGAATCGTTCTTGTACACAGGCTTAAGACTCCATTCATATTACTGGCCTATTTATCTTTATTCTTGCTTATAGACCTTGGATACCTATACATTTATTTAACTTCAGTGTTGTTGAGGATCTTTTAGTAAACTTTAATTTCAGTACTTGGTTCGACTACGGCTGGAAGTACCAAAGTGGTAATTTTAAAAATTAATCATATATATATATATATATATGTTGGTTGAATGGATTAAGGTGTTAATTTCCTCTGCTTATCTGGTCTGTCAATAATGGGTATATTGGTGTCATAACTATGGTTGTACTTACTTAAGATGGTTTCCCAATCTTATTTCTCAAATATGTATGTACATTTCCTCTAAATTCTCTTTTTACCGTCCCTGCTCTTTTAGTGCAGTTAAAATGCGTACAACCCAAAGGGGAATTAGGGCGTAGTGTAGATAAAAAACAGCGATTAAAAATTAACAGCACCTTCATGAAATGTATCAATAAAATAGATAGTACCCAGTCTTTACAAATTTAGAGACAGGAGTACTAAGCTCTACACTGGTACAACGGTTTGGATATAAATTGAACCTCAATCCATCATTAAGGGTAGAAATTAACGAGAATGTGGGGCGAATATTTATAGCCGGCCCTGAGAGATCTATATATACCATAGGCGTCCATTGACCTTCTTCTTATCAATTATTCGGCAAAGCGGAGTTTGAACTCACGCAAGTGCCATCGATGTTTCCATGAAACTTTAATAGACCAATATGAAGCAGATAAATATGTGTTGAATTGATTGCAGCCATATTATCTTTCATGTGGTTTTTTGTATTAATGTCACTAGGCCAATTAAATTTGATGAAATTAATAAATACCTACATTGATGGGCTCACAAGCTAAGTTGTAAGACACATCTACTCTTGTTTACTGGTGATAGGAAAGTCAGGGGCTAATCCTGGTTGGTTGTATGGATGGTGGAATTTACTAAACGGTTTAAAACGCTTTCTACATGCGAATGCTGTTACACCTCCTTTAAATTCTATAATACTCGCCCATCCCCCTTATACCATTAGTGCTAAAAGGTGAACAGCCTAAGCTGGAATTAAGAAGCAGTTCGTATATAAAAAAAAGAACTGTCTGTTTAACATCACTCCGCAAGTAAAAAAGTGATCTTTGCACATCTCTAATAATTGTACACCTTATGGCAAAAAAAATTGTTCTCTAATTTGCAATTCAAAACTTCATTTACATCCAATAGCTAGTAAACGTTTTAGAGAGTCAAGTGCTGGTAATGGAGAAGCAATCAGTTCAGTCCTCGCAGTATCAAGGTTATTCCATCGTTCCCTGGGCCTAGGATTGTTAACGAATGGAAATGAAGTGTTATCTATTCATTGTTTATATTTCCAAGCTTATGATGGAAAGGGGCTTAAGGAATTTAAATTATAAAATCTCTTGTTTTGACAAGAGATTTTGAAGAGATAATGTCATGAAATCGCTCTTAGAGTGTTGTCAAATTTAATTCACGAATTTGAGGATCGAGTATTTAAAATATCATTATCTTGTCTGTAACTGGCTTTCATGGAATTAATTCTAAATATTGGTTATGTTGTATAATTTTTTTAAATTTATTAGTTATTTCTAAGTATATATATGCATATATATTCGCATCGTTATATTTTTATACATTTCTAAACATAGGTATCTATCGATATCTCTGTAATATAAGTTATCCACATTCCTTTTAGCACTAATAACCTTGAATGAAAGAAGTAATTTTATTTAAATAAAATTATCTCTATACATTTGATTTGATGCTTCACTTAATTGTAAAATGTTAATTTATTATTTAATTTAAGTTTTTATTATATATTTTAAATTTAGTAACTATTTGACACTAATCATTAGCCAGATCAATTAAACGTTAAGTTAATATAATCTTACTCTACTGTTCAGGGTAGATAGGGTTCAAATCCTAGCCTAATGCAACAAATTCATTTTTTGTAAAAAGCCCCCAACTCTCACCGTGAAAATATGGATATGACAAGGGTTATATCTTCTTGGTTATTATTTTTTATTCCCTTCTTATAATTTGATCACCCGCCTCGGTGGCGTAGTTGGCTAACGCGCCAGTCGTGTTGAGCTCTACCGCTGAGGACGGGGAGATCGAGGTTCGAATCTCGGTCGGGTGAACTGGGGTGGTTTTTCCTAAATGGTTTTCCACTCTCCTTCCACGCAAATGCGGGTTCACTTCCTTTAAATTCAAACTTACCCATTCCTAATCCATTAGCGTAATTAGTACTTAGGCGTATAACCCGAACGGGTAGTAAGACGCGGTGCTAAATATTATTATTATTATTATTATTATTATTATTATTTTATTATTATTTGATAAAATATTTTGTCTTCAATGACGAAGAAATGTTTCGGTGATGTTACACATCTTCAGGTCTGAGGAAACCCAATGTAATTGTAAATTATTGTATATAAATATGTTAGTAAAAGTATAAGTTTAAGAAGCTAAATACGAGAAATGGAAATAGTTCAGAGAAATTAGAATATGATATACGAAATATTAACTAAATAATCACTTAAGTTAACAAGCTTATAAATACCTTATTTATATTAAAGATGATGTATTTTAATACATACTATCAGAAAGTCTGTGAATTTTTGAGGTGTTATATGGAATAATCTGTTTGTGGGATTATCAACAATAAGTAGTAAGTTACCAATATGAAGAAATAAAACTAAACAATTGATAAATTAGACAGTGTTGCTAGTGTGACATAGAGTGTAGTTTATATGATGAGTAAATATATATATATATACACATTATTGTTAATTTTGTCAAAATTAGGAATTTAAATAGGATGAGGCAGATGAATTTACGGTGCTAATCTTCTTGATTATGTTTCTAATAGGTTAAGGTCGAGAAGAATGGATAGCAAGAATTGTTGGAATGGGGATTATTTAACTATTTCAATTTATAATGTTTAAATTTTTAAATTTATAATTTTACTAACATATTTCTATACAATAAGTTTACAATTACATTGGTTTTTCTCAAAACTGAATATGTATAACTTCACCAAAACATTTCTTTTTTATAGAATGCCATAAATCTTTTATCAAATAAAGAAAGGGAATATAAAATAATAACCAAGAAGATATAACCTTAACATTTATTACTCCTTACCAAAAAAAAACTAACATTATTAAATATATGTATATATTTACCGAAAATTGTATCTTTCTTGTTCTTATAAATGAGTCGATACAAAACGGGTAGTAAGTTAAGGTACAAGAAATTAAAACAATCGTTTTGTTTCATTGTTGGTTATATTAGGCTCCTTTTCATGTTTTAAGATTTGAAGTGGACGCGAGAATAGAGCAGTGCTTTTACAATTTTTATATAAATATATTGTTTTGTTAAAAAAAATATTGTTTTAAAACAAACATATAGATTAATTTTCTTCACATGGTGACCTCAACAGTTGTTAAATACTTGTCCTGGAGTTTCTTTACAACTTTTCTCTTCATTTAAAAAGTTTATCATCTAGTTCCACTATGCCCATGACAGATATACAACTTTTGATAACACCATGTGAACAAAATTAAACTCTGTACTGAAACAATAGTTGATTTATTTTTGACAAAAAAGTTGTTTTGCTATAAAAACTGAAAAAACTAGCCTTTTCCCTCGTTCTCTACATCCCCACCTTAAGTCCTTACTAACTTGATATGGTTATTAAGATAATTTCATATTTGTGCATATTTAAACTTTTATAAGCCTACGATACCTCATGTTTTCCAACTCAATAATCACTTCTGTTCTTAACAGTGCTAAAAATGTAAATAAATAAGCCATCTCCACTTCTCTCCCTCCAAATTATATTTGAATATGTCTCAGTAAAATATTCTTGGTACTGTCACCTATCTTCAAAGGAGTCTTACTTTGATTAAATATCTTCAGACCATATTTTGGTAGTAGAGTCAAATTGTAGCCCGTCAAACTAAGCTAAGCTTGCTACCTCTTGGATAAACGGAGTGTGCTTTTTTATAAATCTGTTGTGTAGACAAAACATATTATTTTGAAAGCTTACAGCGTAAATTTGAGAAATTTTCCAGATTAAAATAAAATTGTACTTACATGTAATAAAGTATATACGTCTAAAAAAATTACATTAATATATATCTTTTTAAGCTATAAGCTATAATATTATCCTAGAATTTGTTTAGAAAAATGGCATTATCTACGGAACAATAGATATAATAAATGGTTGGTAAACTGTAAACATGAATCCCCCTGTTTCTTTGCCCCTGATTTAAACCAAATTACTCTGGTATACAGGTTCCAAAGGCTGTGGATTGTATTCGAGTCTTCTCTCTTCCATTGACACTAACTCTGTCTCCATTGGTTATATCTTGAAGTCAGTCCACTCTGTTAAGCATTGCTCATCCATCATAAATTCCTTGAACCTCTCTAATGTAAACAATGTTTCAACTTCAGTCAAATTATCTTCATGATTAACTACTAACACTTGATTTTACACTTAAATAGTTATTTTTTCCCTAGAAAAATAACTAAAATTATGATAGACCAGAACTTATAGGTACTGTAAACCATGAATAAATATACTTACACCCCAATCGGTGATCACACAGACTAAAGCATGATTCACACGTTCACAAAAAATTAGGACCAGATTCTGATTTATTGGTGCTGTAATTCAAATGCTATCAGAAATTAATGTTGACCCTTAATGCTTTGCAATGAAAACTTAAAACAATAATGATCAATATATTTACTTTAAAGCTGATAAACATATCTTTATGGTTACTATCACGATGGATGTTTTCTAATTTTTACGTTGTGTCGTGAAATAAATTAACACAGAACGAGAACTATTCACACGCTTTGTATTTAACAAGTTATTTCAAACCATTCCAAAACTGTAGATGCATCTCTCTGCTTGTATCTTGATTTATAGGAGCATGCGTATTTTGAAACAGGTGGTTTAGGCGCATGCTCAGTGATTGGGTGGGTTGATTTTGAAATTTGATTTGTTCTTCCACACAAACTTTATGGAGAATCACGGACAAAGCTGAGATAGTTTCTGCTAGTATTGACCTCAATGGTTTTGACGTAAAGGGCTCGCCTCAAGACCCAATATTAGTGAGTTCAAGCCCAGCTGGGGTTAAAGGATTTATCTTGAGTGATAAAAAATCCTTAACACAATTTCCTCCGAGAGGAAGTAAAGCCGTCGGTCCCATGTCGATTGTGGAATGTAAAAGAACCCTGAAAATTATGGCAAAATTGGTAGACCCTTTCACTCTCGCTTATAAAAATTCTTGTGTCTTGATATAATCAGTCATTTCAAAAAGCGCACGTCAAATACCTCAAATAAATGAGTTTCTGCTAATGTAAAGGGAGCAACACAGTTCCCGCTGATTTTTCGGGATTGGTTTGGAGCACATCATTTGACCACATTTCATTTCTTCTCTGTTTTTTTCTGAGAATGAGTAAATCCATGATAAGGAGTCATTCTCGTTGTGTATAATTTTACGGTAACATGGAGGTTGGGGTTCGAACTCAATAGAGTGTACTAAGGGTGTATTTTCATAAATTATTTCCTACTCTACATCCACACAAATGTAGGTAAATTTGATCTATGTTCTTAAATAACACCAATGGGGTAAGCATTTTATTAAATTCCAATATTCAGGATAGGTTTGAAGACATTGTGTGACATAAATACTCCCATAGCAGAAGTCACGTAATCTAAGGGGCCAAGAACACAATGTGCTTGAATCTTGGTGAAGAGAATATCAAGGCTTAAATCTACGCAGAATGATCTTTTTTTAATGAGATATGTCACTTTAATATTTCTAGCCGCAGTTTCCACGTTAACTGTCTACAAATATCATAGAGTAGCCTCCTCATCTCCACCCACGAAATGAACTCATTAATAATGGGATATCGAAGTTCGAATCCCAATCGGATGTATTAATGGTAGTTTTCCAAAATGGTTTTCCACTCTTGCGATCCACGCTAATACGGCTCACTTCTTCTAAATTCAATCTTACTCTTCGCTAAATAATAATAGTTATTATTATCTATGCGTATAACTTGAGCATGTAGTAAGACGCTGTGCTAAAACAAAAATAATTAAAAAAATAAGAAATTCTAAAGTATTGGTGAAAACATTTTAAAAATAATAAATAATAATGTAAAAACTGAATTAAAAAAATGGAATGATAGATATATCAAAGTTATATCACTAGAATGTTCAACACAAATAGGTAGCTTTAAAAAAATTCTAGTTTATGGCTATTTATTAATTTCCATAAAATTTAGTCTCTTTACAAATTATAAATTCAGTAATATTATTATTATTATTATTATTATTATTATTATTATTATTAATAATAATATTAATTAATAATAATATATTATTATTATTATTATATTACTAACATGATTAATATCTGTGATCATAGTCAATATTCATTAGCACTAATACAAATTTTTTACATGAGGAATGTTAGTTATTTATTGTACAAAATATAAACACTATCATTCAAATCATTTAAAATTACCCAAACGTTTATGTAGTGTAGCGCCTATTTAAGTGAGGAAGAACAACATTTCACAGGAATATACTAATAACTTGCCCGTATTGGCTTGCTTCGAGTTAATATTTATTATATATTTATTCCATCCACAAAAAATAAGCTAGCAAACTCTTAAATAAAAAAAGATAGTGATTATAAAAGTTATATTTTGATTCTAACAAACAATTTGTTAAATTAATGAGAGATCAAGGAATATAAGAGCTATTTAATATTTGTAATCAATATTAAAATTGAGAATATTAACTCCTTAATGAAAAAAGGAGTTTCATGAATACTCTTGTTGGTAGGTAAATAAAATTACAAGGATTGTTATTTTTTTTTTACAAAATAAACGATTAAATAACAAAGCTAAAATTTAGGTATTGGCAACGAATCAGAAACATATTAAATTAATATTTGAATATAGCATTTATAATTTAATTTGACCATTTTTTGGGTCAGATTGAGAACATTTGATTTTAATATTCGGTGACATTAAAGTAGCACAGTGTATTTGAACTTTAATTGAATGTTAACATTTTCGCAACAAATTATAACCATAGGTGTAGTTCTATTAATTTAACACACAACATCAATGAATATTTATACACTCATAATATTGTTCACAGACTCATAAGTTTATTGGTTCGATATAAAAATATAAAATATTGAAATAATAAAGTAGAATATAATTTACATTAAAGAGTTAGTTTTATATTTAAAAGGGGCGGAATTTTTATATAATCTCTTATTCGTATACCATGTTATTTCAACATTCTTTAGCCTTGCATATGAAGCAATTTCATCCACATCTATTAATTTAACACACATTATTTTAACATTATAGTTATTGTAGTCCGTTTATAAGAAATTATGTATTAATCCGTGGTGGTGTAGTATTTTTAATGTGGCACATTTTGTATTAACAACCTTAATATTGTAGCTTTCTGTTTTCTTAGAACTGCGTCTTATTACCCATTCGGGATGTACGGATATATACTAAGTAATGTTTTAGGAACGAGATTTAGTATACCCACATTTTCTTGAAGTTATAGTGGAAAACCATTTAGGAAAAACCCTCAGTATACCCAACTGGGATTCAAACCCATATCTCATCCTAATGTGCAGTATAATCTCTTGTGAGAGTGAAGCCTTACAACTTAAATCCCAGGTATTGTAGTATTTTTCAAGTGTAACCTTAAAATTATCAGGTCGTATAGGAAGATAGGTGAACCTTGATCATAATGTACCTTGGATCACCTCTTTGTTTCCAAGCTTGTGCTGCTACCTAGGAGACAAAACTTGTAATAGCTTATTTGTTACTCACAATAGTGTAGTGAGGACCTGTATAAGTGATGTTTATGACCATATTGTTTGGCTGGGATCAAACAATATAATTTTTTGATTGTTATTCTTAACTATTTTCAAGTTTAGTTTTCATTTTCTTAATGTCAAGTAATAAGGAACAAGCAACAAAAGCGTAACCTTGTTGATTATTTATTAACTGGTGAGTAAAACTACATTCTGTCTGGTAGGCTTGAACATAACCTATAAGCAGTATGGATGTTTCTATTTAAAAATGCATTATATTGTACCACGGATCACAAATACATCCTGTACCAGGGATCACTGATCCAAGGTGCATGATGTTAATATTTGGTTGCGTATATATAGGTCACAATGCCAAGAAGTAAAACAGGCAAAAATGGGTACCTATTGATCCTGAGGCAATGAAGAAAGCTGTAGAAGCCATGAATTCATATCCATATAAATGTATATCAAATAGAGAAGCATGTAGGCCTAAGCCTTTCAAAGTAAAGTTTTCTACATTGCTACGCCATCTTCACTCTTTTAAAGCTTCTGGAACAGATCACCACGAATACAATGATAAATACAATGTGAACAAAGTACTCAGTGATAATGAAGATCAAAGATTAGTAAAGTATAGCCATACTGTTGCAAAAATGCCTAAATGGGCTTACAACGAAAGGGGCTTGCATCCTAGCTTATAAATTTGCGCTTGCATATAAAAAGAAACACCCTCTAAAATGGGATGAAGAACAAATTGCTGGATAAGAAGATATGCATCTCTTCATGAAAAGGCATGCTGTAGCTTCATCAGTTAGGAAGCCGAAACAAACTAGTCTATTAGGCACAACGAGTTTTAATAAAGTGAATCTTAGTATATTTTAGACAACCTTGAAGACGCCCATAAACGCTTAGGTTCTTTTCCTCCAGAAATAATTTGTAACCAGGACGAAACTGGCCTAATTATAGTTCAAAATCCACGCAAAATTATTGCTCCCAAAGGCGTGATACAAATTGGCAATGTAACCTCTGCGGTACGTGGTCAGCTGATAACGCTGAGTGCTTGCATAAATGAAATTGGAAATCATATTCTGCCCACGCTTGTTTTTCCGAGGTTAAACTTCAAAGACTTCATGTTGAGATGGGTGCCTCCAAGAACCATTAGTGGAGCTAACCCATCTGGCTTGTCTAATGACTCTCTTTATTTAAGATTCCTGGACCACTTTATAAGACACGTCAAACCATCAAAAGAAGAACTAGTTCTTTTAAAAATTGACAATCATGAGACTCACCTTTAGGTGGAAGTTGTGGAACGGGCATCTCAACTTGGTATTGTGATGTTAACATTCCCCTCTCATACGTCACAAAAGCTTCAGTCACTGGACCTCTCTGTGTGCCGCATCCCTCAAAGCTTTTAACAACCAAGGTGTTGATACATGGGTTTTAAATAATTCTAATAAAACTTTTGATATTTACTGCCTTTCTGAGGTTTTATGACAAGCTTATCCCTGAGCATTTAGCACAAGCAACATAGTAAGCGGCTTTAAGATGCTAAGCATATTTCCCTTGGATAGAGGCGTTTTTACGGATAATGACTTTCTAGGATCATATGTCACCAACCACCCAGCTCCAATGGTATCTAGGGAGATTGATAATCCTATAGATGTGACCAAAACTGCAGCTCCAACCGAATCTATGGAGACTGACAATCCTACTACTCAGTGTTGCAATGAGGCTGATAATATTGGACTTCAAATAATACCGTCAACATTGGTAGTTACACTTTTCAGTAGGTGTGAATCCAAGTTTAAGCAACGTAATGGTTACTCCAGAGCTAATTCAACCTTTTCCCAAGTTCGCAGCTAGGAAGAATAAGAAAAAGGGAAGAAAATTGGGTAGGAGTAAAATAGCAACCGATATTCCTGAAAAGGAAAAAATCCGATAGAGAAAAAAATTAATAAAGCAATGCCTAAAGCACCACCAGCTCAACAAAAAACTAGGTCAACTAAACGGAACTGTTAAACAAATAGATTTTGAAAGGGAATCTGATTGTGAAGACATAAATTGGACTATAGAAAAATATGGTGATGATGATGATAATTATAAATATGAAGCTAAACAATTGGAGATCATTAATCAATAAATATCTGGGCACAGGAGGAACTGGTGTTTGAGAGAACAACTTTTGAAAATGGAGATATGTGTTGATATGATTTAATAAATAAAAAGAATCACCCGAGAATTATGTTGCAAAAATAGTTTCGAATGATCTTTATGGGTTTGAATTTCATATGAAATTTTACAAACTAATTGGATCAAGTAGTAAATTTGTATGTGAATCAGAATAAGTATTTGATGTGAATGAAGACTATATATTGGTTCCACTTCCTAAACCAATAGAATCTACAGGTTCAGCTAGAACATTATGGTACCAAGTGTATTTTTCAAACTAAAACGTAAAATAAATACTACAGCCTATAAGAACCATTTTAAATTAACATATAATAAAACATCTAGCCTACGTAGATTTAATGTTTACCTTATGTAATACAAATTATATGCATTCAAAAAAAAAATATTCCTGTTGAAACAGTATTAAATTAATTTACCTGTCTACATCTTGTATGATCCAAGGTACAAGATGGACTTGTACCTTAGTTCAATTGTATAGCCTTCAAAAAGATTTAGATATAAAAGTAAAGATTATGATATCAACGCTCAAATGGACTGATAGCTATAGTAAAATATATTTTTATTAAGGAATGGTTGTTTGATTAAATAAGAAATAAGAAAACACTTTTAATTATATTTAAAAAAAAATACCTAAGATACAACAGTCTCCCTACTAAGATTTTTGGATACAAAGGAAATTTAACACACAGGGATGAGTTAAAGAAAAATATTTATGATTTTATTTTATAAGACACAACACGATGAATGCACAAGACCTGGACCACTGTATTGCAAGCGTATTCTGAGAAAATTAATAGGTATGCTGTACTCTAAAAGCTGCAGGGAGGATTCGGGGGTCAAAGACTCTTAACGAGTGTTGACCAAGAAGATAAAGAAATGCTTCCCCTGAAAATATTTAAACATGATTACCTCTAGTTTATAAAAATGATTCTCAAACCATTATTATTGATTTCTTAATCGCATGCTATTTTCGGAAACTTTTCGCTTTCCTACTCCCTCCGTTCCTCTTTTTCAACTTATTTAAATATCTTTGTTTGAATATCCACATTTACAGCCTACTACATATTATGACTTCATAAAAGTTCACCAGAACAATGCAAAAAACACACCAAAACGTGAAACTACCTGTGATTATCATCCACTCAAATTGTAGTGGAAAATCAAAACACAGCACAATGCAGTTCATCGCATTACCTAAATAATCAGATATTTAAGTAAAAAGGTCAGGGCAAAAGGTGAATTCACACATACGCTGAAATTTGAAAGCAGTAGAGTAAGTCATTACCGCTTAGTGGTGCAGCTGTTCACACGCTCGCGGATATGTGGGAATCTCTGTTTACCCATGATGCATTGAAACGTAAACTAAAATGAAAATATTATAATCAGTGCAAGTTACTGTATTTAAAATAAAATTGAATGTTTTACTTATTGCCTGGGTTTGATTTTGTCATCTATAAAACTCACGGCTTCCAATAAAATGTCGTTTTTCATCATCACTTTTGAGATATGCCATCTTGAGAATGTGCTGTGTTTATAAATAGCGCATGTTTGAAAGTTTGTTCATGCGCTGATCGGGTTTTTTGGCCGGTTTTCTGTAGAAGCCTGGAAGAGTTGAAATTATCTCTACTCGAGCAGGGTGGGCTACGCTGGCCAAGTGTACTTCTTGTGATTGATTAAATTAGAGCTGTCACGTGACCAAATCTCAGCACTGCTTGCGTTTTACAGCGAACGTGTGAATCCACAGCAAGAGTGCTATGAGCACACTCCTGACAATAAGATTGACATAACCTATTAAATTGGTTGACTGTAATTAAAAGTAGACACAGGTAGCATTTTCATTTATTTGAGGTATTTAGCGTGCACTCTCTCGGACGAGTGATTATCTCAGCACACGACTTATAAACTAACTTAAATCTAGAACAGACACAGCACCAAGCCCCCCAAACGTTAGTTCAACACCGTTAATAGGGAAATCCAAATTTTACCAATTACATTTTTTCGGTCATGCTGGAAATCAAACCCGGAGCCCTTAGTTCAGTCGGACTCACAGGTAGCAATATGAAAAGTTAAAAAAAATACATAAAAAGAGTAAATTGAAGTACTACATGGATTAGGAACCATCAGAACTTGGTGGGAGGAATACGATAGATTGTCCAACTCACGTTGCAATAATAGAGCCTAATTATGAGCCTAAAACAATTTATTAGATCCTATTATGCTCTAGAAGCTATTTAGATCAATAAATTGTGATAATAGTAATAAAGAGGAGAGATTTTTTCCTATTAAGCCTATTACTCTATTGCTACGTCATTGGTTTAATGCTAGGACATTTACATATGAGAATAAATTTAATTTTACCCTTCCTGATAAATTATTTTGAAATTGTGAAATTACACTCCTAACTTTTAGGATTCTTTGATGTACAGTTATATAAAATCACAATGACTAATGACTAGATAATGTATGCTGCAAAAATTTATAAACTCATAAGCAACAACTAAATGAACAAGGTTAAAATTCCATAAATATTTCATACTGAAAACAAAAACACTCACAGTTAAATTAACCCCTCATTCCCTCCTCCACTACTTTACCTGTGTATACTCTAAAATGATGGTAAATAAGCTTGCAAATACTTGATGATACATGTACCTAGAATGCATAAAATTAATCAAATAGTTATTTAATTAGTACATAATTTAAAGCTTGTTGTTTATACGATTATTTTACTAATATTATTTGCATGTATTTTATTTATTTGAGCTATACTAGCTTAGTAAATAAAGTCATTGTGATGTTGATTCTACAATATTTGTTCAATAGTTGGCACACTGTTTTACTTGCGATGAGTATTCAGCAGGCCCTGGGTTGTAAACGCCCTAGTTCATTGGCCAATGTTGTTGGCGAGGGGAAAGGGGAAGTGTTGCAACCCCATAGACATTGCTAAAGGTAATTAGAACTTCTCTAGATTTGCCTGCTGTTTTCAAGCAGCAGGTCCTTAGCTTCATAAGCTGGAATAATAATTAGTTAAAACACAATATTCTTGGAATATGAACAAATATTAGTTTTAAAAAAAAGATACATCATACATGTATATTAATTCAAAATTTAAACATCACTGTTTGCACAAACAACATTGAATTTAGAAACTAGTCCACATAATTATGGGTATGCGGTGCAGGACTAGCTTACCCAGAGAATACGCCACTGCTGTATTGATTTGATCTGTATTTGTATAAAGAATTCACATAAAATACACATGACAATCGTGGGAAGAAAAATATGCTTTCCCATAATTTGTTAAAAAACAAAGACAATATTAGTCCTTTCAAAACGTTACAAAACCTTACCTTTATTGGTTAAATAAAGGTTAAATTTACCGTTCTGGGGCACAATTTTAACTTTGAATTTTGTCCGAGTGTACCAGTATTGACATTTATTCGAAACATAAAAAATAAATTAAATGCATAGAATTTACCAATTTATAGACATTATTACTAGCATGTCGCTTTCCCAAAATGACTTAAAAAAATATATCATGAGATAATAAATACATTGTCTAGAGTTTATGAGTTTTGCAAAATGGCTACTCACATGTAATTCTCCCAAATCAACTTTGAAAAATCACTTATAACATTGACAAAATAGGTTTATTAATAATGAATTTAGAATCAATGACAAAGTTTAAATGAATATAGGCCTATATCATATAAATAGCTGCCATAGCGGCTTCCTCTCAACCACTTCTCCAGCTGAGGTATTACCTAGTTATAATGAAGGCAGAAAGTATATTATTATCGTGTTTGGAAAGTGGCCATTTGTAATCTGGAACGGATAAAAGGGGGGAGGTGGGTGGATGACGCGATGACTCTAAGCTCTGCGATGAACCTCGAAAATTCTACGTTGTTCCGTGGACGGGATTGGCTAGTTCAGCAAATCCCAAACTTTCTCGACTCGCGAACCCCTTTCACAAACATCTGAGTTGCACGAGCCCCTGATAAATATCCATAGTCACTCACTTAACTTTAGACCTAATTTTTATTAAATTTAGTTATTAATTGTAATCAAAATGTTTAATACCTTTAAATTAACCTACTATAGCTCGGTAGGTACTTTGGAATACCCCACCAAATATAATGAAATAATATTGAGACTTATTAAGTAAATGTTCAAATAATTATACATTTGTTTTAAAAATTAAAACTGAAATTAAATAAGCAAAGTATTGTAGTAACATTTTCTTATCTTTACTGTCACAATATTATCATATTTCACAGGGTTTTTTAAGTGGTACTGGAAATTCCCGCTTTGATATAGCTGAAATACCTTCCTTTAATCACAAATTCCATGCCAATTTAAGTTTCAAATTTGTTTACAAGTTTTAACAGCTAATCACCTTTTAACGTGTCTTAGTGAGAAGGATGCGCTTGATTTGGATGGCACACAGCTTTAAAGTCAGGAATCAAAGACGATAAATAAAGTCTCAAGTCACTTTCAGCATTGAGCCTATTTCTGTATCTATTTTTTGAATAAGCATATTAAGAAAACGTTTCTCACTCAAATACTTAGAAGAAAATGGTAACAAATCTGTCATAGCTTTATTCTCTATCAATGAGAACTTCTCTTTTAATTTAATCAGAAACCAATTAATGACAAAGATTTATAGCTTTTCTTTAATTCAAAATCAGTGGGAATTTCAATGAGCTGCTCTTTTTTCACACACGCTTAGTGTGGAGGATTTCTGTCTCTTCCGGGGGATTGCGAATTCCATTAGTGTTATTATTTTAAGTTTTTCCAAGTCTCTTCAAGTGTTCTATAACCACGTTCTTTAGATTTTCATCCAGATAAAGCTGATTTTCTACCATGAGGTCGTGAAAGGTATCAAAGCACTCCGTTTGATTTCTAGCTAAGCACGTTTCCCAAAACTAATTCTTTTTATGAACGACTCGATACGGTCTTGCACAGTAATAAAGTTAATATTTGACCCCTGAAGAGAGAGGTTGAAACTGTTCATTTATGAGAAAACGTCTGCCAAATAGGCCAAAACCTTGAGCCACATTCTATTTTGCATGTACTTAGCTTTCTGAAAGGGATGGTTGGTAAGAAAAACGAAAATTTCGTGTTTAACATCAAACAATCTTGTAAGAGTTCTACCTCGAGGTTTTACCTGACATCAGTGTGAGACGATAAAGTTGTAAATTCTTCCCCTTTCCACACAAAGTGCTTCAAAAATCGGCCATTACATAAATATTTTGGCAAACCCCTTGGAAGATTTCGCGAACCCCCAGGGGGTCTTAATGAGTTGCCGTGTGTAGCAAAGGGGGACGTGATGATGGAAACACTTGGGGGTATGCGATGACTGTACGAGCCTAGATGAGCCTCATTTCATCGAAGATGACCCAGAAACGTGTATGTCATCGCCCTCTTGATGTTCCAGGTGAACTTGTAAGTCTATGGTCGAATGGCTTTGTGTGTCCATGATGATCTTTATGTAGGATAGGTGAAATGAAAGTTTTTCAGAGATTCTGGTAAGTTTTATGGCAATGTTTATTTTGTGGGGGCGTATATTTGGCAGTTAAAAGGATTGTTGGAATTTATTTATGTAGAGCTATATTAGTGAGGGATATTTAGTCTTCTTGTAGCCTGATAAGTACAATTTCTTAGCATACGCTACATATGTAGGACATTGAGACTTAAAATCCCTCGTTTTGTAGTAAATAATGTGAAACATTTTACCTTAAAGTCCATTGTATTTTAGTTTTAACCCAGCACATTATTTATCAACATCTCAGGTATTGTAGTCTTAATTTTGCGCATAATATTGAACAATATACAGTTTTAATATTATGTAGAACATTGTGTCTTAACATTTCTGGTATTGTAGTCTTTATGTAGCACATTGTGTACCAATATACCAGGTATTGTAATCTTAATATTGCACATTTTAAATTAATATCTTACAGTTTTAATATTAACATAGCACACAGTGTCTTAACGTTTCTGGTATTATAGTTATAATGTAGCACATTGTGTCATAACTTCCATGGTGTTGTAATCTTATCATTACATATTGTGACTTTAAATCTGCAATTATTTTGTCTTAATACAACCTATTCTGATTCAAAATCTATATGATCTAATATTCATGTATATACCTTTGAATATTAAAGAGGAGTGAAGTATATTATTCACTTGTAGATGGCTTTAAATCACAGCTTGAGAAAATCGATGCCATATTCGAGAATTTTGGTTTACATCTTTAACTCAACCTACGAAGGGAGCTACGGTCTCCTAGGCACCATGCCATGGCAAAGAGGGGTTGGGAGTGAAGTGGCCACTTCAACAACCCCAAGGTACAAGTCCTTCGACGCTCTTCAATCATGAGTCAGGGTCCCCCCACGTCGGGCGCCACGGTGCTGAGTAAGCGAGCGACAGTGCTGCTCTCTCTCTCTTTACCGCGGAGACTCGCTCGAATCTACACATCTCCTGGGTGTTGTGCGTGCATGTTGACTTGACACGTGGTGTTCTCCTTCCCGCGCCACCATTAGTTAGACTTAAATTTACAGTCTTACAATTGTAGCCAACATTAGTAATATATAGTAATTTCAAACTAAAATAGGAGATAGTCCGTTAATTGGGAAACTAAAATGTAGAATTAACCCAGTCAAAATATGAAATTTAATACTGCATTGGCCTAACTGAATTTATTTGCAATCATATTTCCATTTTTACTTTCTCTCTATCTTACAGGTAGAGAAAGTATTGTGATCGTCAAAAAAATCGAACTCGAGATTTTGATGAATTTTGACGTTTCATGACTTCCTGAATCCGAAAAAGTGGTTTTTGAATTTCCGTCTGTCTGTCTGTCTGTCTGTCTGTCTGTCTGTACCTCCAACTAGAGCCTAAACTATTTTACCGATTGAGCTGAAACTTGATATCTAGGGTTTTCATAGTGTTGCCCCGAGGGGTTTTTGGAATTGGATATCTACCCCTAAAATTAAGGGTAGTTTACTGAAGGGCAAAAAGAGAAAAAGTCGATTTTCTCAAAATCGGCTCTAACGATTTTGATTAAATTTCATTTATGAACATAAATAAATATTCCAAACAAAATGGCTACTCTCAATATTTCGGCAAAATCGTTTTAAGGGCTCCGGTCTGATGCGTAAATTAACATTTTTTATAATAGCTCCGAAACTATTTGAGATATGAAATTACTTAGCATTACAAATATGTATATATATTTATAATACAAATATTTTATTCGAAACATATTTTTATAAAATCAATAACTTTCAATATATACGCAATTATATATATATATTTAACTTTTTGGGCATTAAAGCTTAAGTATTGCGACCGTAAGAAAAACTAACCTGAAATGTTGATGGATGTCGACGTCTCATGACCCCCCGAACGCTAAAAAAAATCTTTGCAATGCCGTCTGTCTGTGTGTCTATTAAAACTTAAAATTAAGGGTATTTTACTGAATGGCAAAAAGAGAAAAAGTCGATTTTCTCAAAATCGGCTGCAACGATTTTGATTAAATTTCATTTATAAACATTAATAAATATTCCAAACAAAATGGCTACCCTCAATATTTCGGAAAAATGGATTTAAGGGCTCCGGTCTGATGCGTAAATTATCATTTTTTTAAATAGCTCCGAAACTATTTGAGATATGAAATTACTTAGCATTACAAATATGTATATATATTTATAATACAGATATTTTATCCGAAACATATTTTAATAAAATCAATAACTTTCAATATATACGCAATTATATGAATTTTTTTTAACTTTTTGGACATTAAAGTTTAAGTATTGCGACCGTAAAAAAAAAACTAACCTGAAATGTTGATGGATGTCGACGTCTCATGACCCCCCGAACCCTAAAAAATAGTATTTGCAATGCCGTCTGTCTGTGTGTCTATAAAAACTTAAAATTAAGGGTAGTTTACTGAAAGGCGAAAAGAGAAAAATTTGGTTTTCTCAAAATCTGCTTAAACGATTTTGATTAAAATTCATATCTAGGCGTTGATTAAGATTATAAATAAACTGGCTATTTTCATTTTCCTATGAAAATGATTTTTAGGGTACATTACAGAAGCGTTAATTTCCGTATCTCCACAACTATTGGAGAAACTAAACAACTTATCATTGCAAAATTGTAGGACTATTAGAAATAAAAAACTTTTATTTGACATATATTTTTATAAAAACAGCAGTTTCTGAGATATTTGCAAATATATTAATACAATTTTGTGAGCTTTAGTTGTAAACATATACTACTTAAGTCTTAACGCAATAATACTCCAATGCCATAGAGTAATTAAATATAAGTAAGTATCTAAAAAAAGTATGTTATTTTTCCTTAAATCTCTTAGGAGAAATGTTTGCATAGCAATGATCTATCTCCATTTTAGACTCAATAGTCAATATTTACATTTTTTATTGGCCAAAATGTATAAATGAATAATTAAATATCAATGCGATGACTTGAAGATCTGCAACACCTTTTAAAATGTTAAAATTTTAAACAGAAATCGAAATTTTAATACGAAGTGTTGACCCTTGTGGAAGACATTAAACTGTTTGAAATGTTCTTAGGTGGACAAAGATGCGCCTCTTTTCTCATTGATTCTATATCATTGTATATTATTTTATGCGTGTTCTTATGTGGAGTGGTGATGATACAATGTACATTATTCCGTTCAGAAATCTTACGAGTTTATAGAAAGAGAGAGAAAGTCTGTGCGGTGTGCCGTACCATTTATTTTTCACAGCATCTAGATACCTGTTAAGGTTGAATGTATGTATTAACTACGCTATTATAATAGGTACAAGGTGGGTATAATTTGAGTGAAAATAAACCTACATTTGCATGGAGAAAGATTGGGTTACCCTTTAGTTAAAAATACTCTCTGTACAACAGCTATGGACTCAAACAGCGACATTACCGTCAATGCTAAACCATACGAAGATGACGCCTTAGACCACGATTCCATCAATGTGTGTGAGAATGTAAAGGCTTACAACTTGTTCATGAACGAATTCTGGTTCAATTTTTGGGATTTTTCTTCTTGGGTGTGAATGTGTCTCTTAAGAACATATTCTACAAAGGCTTTGAAAACTGGATCAACTGACTATATGCGTGTTGGTTAGATTACGTAATCTTAAACATATTGTACTTATAAGTGTACGCTATTAGGTTAAATACAGTGAAAATTCCGTTATCGAACGCCCCTTACTGGCTGATTTATCTTTATAACGGGCAGTTTTATTTTAACTAGCAAAACAACTTGGACTCTTACGGTGAAACAACTTCCCAAAAACTTACACTCTCAATAACTAATATGAACACGAGCTGTACTGGTGATCTAGGGGTAAGGTGTCAAACTACTGTTCTGGGGGTCCAGGGTTCAATCCTCGGTCCCGGCACATATTTATCTGATTGCCAAACCCTTCCTTCACCTCTGACAAGACGTGTATTAATCACAGCTTGTGAATGTGAGGAATGCCAGGTCTCTACCGTGGTTCGGATTCCACGTTAAACTGTAGGTCCTCCATTTCATCTCACAATCACCCTACCATTACACATTAGCGCAAGTGCGTATAGCCCGAACGGGTAGTAGGAGGTGGTGCTAATAATAAATAATAATAATAATAATAATAATAATAATAATAATAATAATAATAGCACGGTTGTAGACGCATGTTCACTTACTATATATAATCTCTTAATAACTATCAAATTTTCCAACACCAGTCCAAATATATTACATGACTATTTATTATTGTAAATTGTAACATATCACGTGTAATGTGATAACTTTCACCTTAACCTCTTGGTGTACTATAACATCCTACGTTATTGCAGGTAGATTCAGAAGTAGGCTTGTTAAACTTATTTCTCGTGGAAAAATGTGCATTAGTATAATACAAAATGAAACAAAAAAATTTATTAAAATCTTTAAGTAATGAGATAATGTTGATTAAAAATTCATTATGAGTCAACTTCGGTTGTATTGAGATATAGTGATCGCCTCAGGATCCGATGTTCGTGTGTTCAGATCCAGCTGAGATTGACGGAATTTTACTCAGTGGTAAAAATCCGTAGCACATCTTCTTATGGAGGGGAAGTAAAGTCAATGGTCCCATGTCGATTGTGACATGTAAAAGATACCTTTAATATATGTGAAAGTACTTTTCTTTCAAATTTGTAGGCTCTTTCCCTATTGCTCATAGAAATCCATGGAATGGGTGGGCTGATAACTCACTCCACCTGAAATTAACCAATCACAGAAACTGCACCTAGGAAGAAGCAAAATAGTGAAGCTTTTTTTAGACCCTATTCTCCACATCAGGTGTTAAAGGAATTAAATATATTAAAGACATTCTTATTTGATTAAGAGTAACACAAATTTTTTTGTTTTTCATACATAAAACTCCTTGTTGTTTAGGTTAGTCTTGTTTGTTTAGTTTTTTACAGTCGTAATCCTTTACTACTGTGCTATATTTTTTTTACAAATAATCATACAGTAATTGTATTACATATACAGTACAGTGTTTAATATATTTTATTTTATTTATATATTATTTACACTATTTGATCTACCCAGTAAGCTATGAAAAAGCTTTTTTCATTAGGAAAGGTTCTCCTGTATACAATGTAGGGCCGTATTAAATTATCTAATACGTATTTATATAGATGCGCAGTGTGTAAGTAGCGTGATTTAAACTTTTTTTTTACATGAAACGATTTTTTTATTGCAAGTAGTGTCCATTACTAAGATATTTAACTGTATATTGACGTTATTAATTTAATATAAAATAAATCGAAGTTGTCTTATTTTTACTGTGTTAGTTTTTTGGATAGGTAAGTTCAGATACTATTATGTTTTTAAAGGAAAGGAAAGATATAAATGTGTAAACTAATAAATACAATAATATTTATTTACAGCCTTCTTGGCATGCCTCCAAAATAGTGTATATTTTTATGAATCTAGTTCATTATACTGAAATTGTTTTTAGATATAAGTATCTAGTTTCTCACCTTATATTCTTTAAATTGAAATTTAGCTACTTCTGTTACTTAAACATTGACTGTTAACTATGTAAAGCCATTTTCATTTGGCCATAAACTTATATGTTTAAATATTGAGCTAAAAATGATATCATAATACTCGTCTGGTATTATTTTATTTTTTAATATAGACTTAACATTTGAAGGCAATTAAATAATTAACTTGAGATTAAAATTATCATTAATTACAGTTTAGTAGAAAGCACTTCTTTTTGCCGATCTTATAGAACTATAGAGGTTTAAATTCTCTATTTAAAAATAAGCGCTTTGGTGGTTGAGGGGCATCACTCTCGCAATTGACTGTACTGCCAATTATGAGTAAATAAGGGCTAAAATTCTGGTCAGGTGTGAAGAGGGTGGTTTTCCCTAAGTGGTTTCCACTAAAACTCCATTCAAATTCGGGTACACTTCCTCTTAAATTCAACCTTCCTTACCACTTAAATATAAGCGTAGCTAGTATATATGCATATAGCCCAAACGGGTAGTAAGACGTGGTGCTAACAAGAATAAATATATAAGTAATTTAATCATTTGTGGTTTTAAAATAATAGTCTATTCAAGAAATATAGACTTATACATTTACTTAAAAGACCATAATCCTACTAGATAAATCTAAACAGTTCCTAAACATATTGCTGTTGCGATAAAAGATGAGGTTTTTCTAAACATTTCATTCTTTAAAACATGAAAAATGCTATCGTCTTTAATTTAGATTTAGAGCAGTCATTGTATTTCTGTGTAATGTGATACCTACATCATTGGGCATGTGGACTAATTTTTATTTAGTTTATACTTTGTTTTCATTGACGTGGAGGTTAGGGCTCTAATTCCAGCTGGATGTACTGATTTTGGACTTTCATATGGTTTTACACTCCTCCACCACGGAGATGCGGGAACATTCCCTCTAATATATATCTGCCCTTTTGCTACACTATTAGTATAGCTGAAAGTGGCTATCCAGTTAATCAATAAGACGTGATGAAAATACAATAAATAATAGTTATTCATTTTTATTTTAAGCTTTAGAACTAGTTATAATCTATGATGATGCTGAAATTACTAATAAATCAGTCATACTGAAGCAGTCGTTTTAACATACTCTGTGAATAATTTTTCTTTAAAATAAGCATTTAAACCACTAACATAACTAAAATCTATTCTTCCAAAATCATATATATATATATATATATATATATATATATATATATATCAGGTTTATATCCCTAAAAATATTTTGCTCTGACCACTTATGTATGTTAAAAAATGAATGAACAAATAAAAAAAGATACTATTTCTTGAAGTGATACTACTCACTTGAAAATATATTAAAACATATAAAAGATAAATTTAAAATTAATTAAACTTAAGCCAGGATTTCAATACGGCATAGAAAAATGAGGATTCCCTTTTTTGTTAAGAGATTAAACTCCAAACAAGTTATCTGTTATGACATACGGAACTAACCATTTCAGCTATGAAGTATTTACCACAGTGGGATTCAAATATTAACTAAAAGGCAAGGTTTAATTCATATTGTGTTAAATCTAGCCATGGTGCAACTATTTAAATTAAGAAAGCCAGCATCCAATTTTAGAGTTAGGAGCATTGGTTATGTGACTAATATGTTTTGTGTTTCTATTGATTAAAGGTTCCGGAATTTACCTCTATCTAATTAAAATAAACACGTTTCTTTCACTTTCTTTTGCTAACAACAATTACTATAAAATAGAATCGACATTACTTCTCAAACGAGCAATTGATCATAAACATGTCTTTTACTGTCCATACCAGTTGTCAACAATCAATAGAAACTCATAAAATGTTTCAAAAACATACCCTGATTGAACATTTATTAAAATATTTTAAAAAACGAAAAAGTTTTAAGCTTTTTGATAATTTTTTGTTCTTTGTAATTATGTTTTTACAAAATTATCAAAATAGAATAGCCATATTTATATAAAAAAAGTTTTTATTGACAAACAATTTTTATTTATAATATTTAACTTTAAGATAAGGTTTTTTTAATCCAATTGAAAATTGGAGGAGGGGCAAATAATATTCATCTAAAAAGTATGAATTAATCATCTACCAGTTCAAGGAAACGACTTTCTAGCTCTACAATGAATGACTTTATTTTTGCAAACAAATTGAAAACAAAAATCAACCTACTGATACTACTACTACTACTACTACTACTACTACTACTACTACTACTAGAATATATAATAATAATATTGATACTGACTACTAACCGTATCCCACACCCCAGTGGATACGTGTGATAGATTTCAAGCTTATATAGTCTGGCTTGCTGAAGACAGAGAAGTTTTGGCTCGAGTTTTAGATATTATACTGAGGATATATTCTAAATGGTCTCCCACTCACCTTGCACGCCAATCTTTGTACATTTCCTATGAAACTATACCTTTCTTATCCCTACCCTATTAGTGATATCAAATTTAACCATACCAGGCACCACCTGCCTCGGTGGCGTAATTAGCTAACGCGCTGGATTCATGTTAAGCTAAACTGCCAAGGATAGATGGAGGTTCGAAACCTGTCTTGGGTGAACAGGGGTGTGTTCATAAAAGCTTTTCCACTCTCCTTCGATGCAAATGCGGGTTCACTTCCTCTATATTCTACCTTGACCAATTCTTAACCTATTAGTGTAATTAGTACTTAAGCATATAACCCAAAAGGTTAGTAAGATGTGATGCTAAATAAAAAGATAAAAAATTAGACTGGACAAGTATTCATACGTGAAACCACAACGTGTAACTATAAAAAAGTCCAACACAATTTTGCTAAGTATACGGATAATCAATTAATTATTTTATTAATAGCTCGAGCTTACTTTGAATTGTTTCACTACAGCATATCTTATAAGATAGGGTTATAAAGTTTTAAGTTAGACCTACTTTTAATTTATTAGCTCTGAGATGGATTAAAAAGAATATGTAAAGATAACTTTTATTAGCATCACTTTCAGGTTATACGTATATGTACTGTACAAGTTACGCTAGTGAAATAGGGATGATGAAGGTTGAGTTTAGAGGAAGCGTACCTGCCTTAGTATGGAGTGAGAGTGGAGAACCATTTTGGAAAAACAACCCTCAGTACACCCAGCTGCGATTTGAACCCCAATCCCCCTGTCCTCAGCATTTTAATCTAACAAAAGAGAGAAGCCTTAGACCATGTAGCCAACGAAGCTGGTAATAACTTATTAAATAATACATTTTTACTCTTTGTATAATAAAACGTATATTTACAAAGATTTAACTTTTTATATAAAAGCAATCAAATAGAGTTATAGCTAAAATCATTAATACGCATAATTTAATATAATTGTATCAATAATGGTGGTCAAATGTCTAAGACGTCAAGCTCATGATAAACTGAAATGTCAGTGACACAGATCTCTCGGTTTGAAATTCTATCCTTTGAAAAAGGGTTCAATATACATTCATAATTTATAACTGTTTGCTAGTGCTGGTGGCTATCATTAAAGTTTGCATCTCTATCCTTAAACTTAAGAGTAATTCGTTTATAGACTTGGTTTTGAAAGTACCTATAAAAAGATTTAAAATGTGGTGAGTAGATACTTAATAAAGTTATAATGTTTCTAGTAACCTTACAATATCGGTGCAAAGTAGGGCTTTCAATTCTTCTCAGCTTAAATGGGTTATTGATACCTCATATAATTCATTTGAAATATTAATTAAAATTATATTAACACAACATAATACATTTGGAGCATCACAGTGTATGAAGCAGAAATACTTGGAGAGCTTTGAAATGTGGTTCTCTAGAAGACTTGAGAAGATCAGGTGGACAGACAGGGTGACAAATAAAAGGTCCTAAGAAGAGTTGCTGATAGAAGATCGATTTTGGTTGTGATTTTTTGGTACAAAGCAAACTGAATTTGACAAATCCTTAGGAGGAACTGTCTTCTGCATGATATCATAGAAGGAAAGGTTGAGGGAAAAAGGAACTTGTGAATGAGGATGATATAAATATTAGACGACTTGAAGGAATGAAGAAAATTTTGGAAGTTGAAGGAGGACAGGGCGCATAGATCGTTTAAGTTCACTGACAAAAGGAATGCACCTGCCGTAAGACAGAACACCTAGTAATAATAATAATAATAATAATAATAATAAAATCCCTGATATTCACAAAAATATAATAAACAAGTTTTTTAATTTGATATACATTTATTATTTTAAAAGAGTAATAGGATTTATTTAATAAAACCCTTCATCGGTGAGCGTGTGGAATAACGTCAAACACGTCGGGTTTTGTTTATCATTGTCAAGGAAAGGGGTTTTAGTCATTTTCTTGGTGGGGTGTAATGAGCGTGATTTTTTTTCAGAAATAATTTACCACTCTCCCTCTAGGCAACTGCTGATAGATTTCCACAGTATTTTACCTTCTTCAGTTCTACTCTATCAATTTATTAGTTTAATTGAAATGCAAATATTTTTGAATTACAGTTTATTGGGAGGCATGTAAACCAATTAATACACCTCTTTGAAGAAATTATTGATCTTAAATTTAAAATTCCGACACCTTGGCTCAGTCGGTAGCATGTCAATTTACTGAGCTAACGGTACCAGGTTTCAGGTTTGATTTCTGGTATGGCTGAAACATTTTTTTAATATTGGCGAAATTAGGATTTACCCTAACACCGTGATATATAAACGGGTGTGGGCTGGGTGTTGTGTCTATTATAGATATAATTTGGTTTATAAGTTGTGCGCTGATATTATGGGTAAGTTCAGAAAGTTCACTTTAAACACCTAAAATAAATGATTAATAAAAAATGTGATCATAATTTTTTTTTCACCTTTAAAAGTGGACGTTCTAGATACCAAACAAACCAAAATGAGTAAAAAAATAAAATTGCAATGAAAACTCCAACTTTGGCGTGGTAGTAAACATCTTTAATAGCGTAACCATATGTTTTTACGTAGTTTTTATTATTACGCCCTCTGGTTCTAACCCATTTCCACTTACGCGTAGTATAGTCAAGATACTTGATACTAACTTGGTCCAACTTGGGTGTTGTTTCATCGTACTTTGTGGGTCTCAGCTTATTGTATTGGTCTTAAACTTGATTTGTCTTTGATGGTGGGAGAATTGTCTATGTTGCTTTATATTTGTTCATATATTGAACAATTTTAAAACTTATTATTTGTGAAAATATATGGGGTGGCACACCGCACAGACTTTATCTCGCTTTTATCTTAAAATAGACATGTACTAAAAACTCGTAAGATTTGTGAAACGAAATTATAGGTCTCTATATAGCTGTAGAAACATTACACCAAAGATCATAAATGAAATAATAAACACTGTTACTTAATTAGTATATGTAATTAGGAACTTGGAACACTGCTTCAGAAAAATTTAGAAAAGAGACATATCTTTGTCCACCAATGAGCATGAGAGTCAAATTGATTTTCAAACACCTTAGTTAAAAAATATTTATATTTGATTATAGCTCAAAAACTATTGGTTTTATAAAATATTATTTCAAATAAAAATATCTGTGTCTTTAATAACAACTTTACAATGAAAATATATTTCTTATCTCAAAAAGTTGCGGAGAAATTATGAAAATTGGAGTATTTCCCTCATATAATATACCCTCAAAGTCACTTTAATGAGAAAATGAGAACTTCCATCTTGTTTATAGTAATAAAGTGTGTCTATATAGATATAACATTTAATAAAATCGTTATAGCGAATTTCGAGAAAATTGCTTTTTTTCTCTTTTTTCCCTTCAGTAAACTACCCTTAATTTTGTGTTAGACGTCTAATTCCAAAAATCCCTCGACAGAGGATCTTATTAACACCCCAGATACCAATTATTAGCCCAATCAGTAAAATCGTTTTGGCTCTAGCCTGAGGTAGAGACAGACAAACAGACGACATTGCAAAAACAACTTATTTTGGTTTCAGGAACGTCAACATTTATCAAAATCTTGTGCTTAAATTTTTTGACAATCACAATACTTTCTCCCCGAGATGTAGAGGGAAAGAGAGTAATTTAAAAGCTAACATAATATTAAGTAAGTCGAATGGTATTAAGGAGTCTCTCTTCGAAACTGGCTGGACTGCTGATGACGGTGATATCAGGGCTCAAATCCCGGTACGGTGTACTGAGATTGCTTTGTCCTAAATATCTTTGGACTTTCCTGCAATGCAAATGTTGGTATACTTATTAAAATTCAACATTTCCTCTCTCTAGCGTAATAAATACATATTCGTATAACCAGGACGGTAAGTAAGGTGTGGTGATAAAATTATAATAAAACTAATATTTCATGGTGGTTCTAAATATTTAAACATATCTTATTTATGAAATTAAAAAGGAACAGATCTTATTCCAAACGATTATCAAATGTATACTATTTTAATGAAGCGCTTAAGGTAGGGTGGAAGGAATGGCGACTAAGGCCATTGTTTTTTGCACTTTCTAATGGCAAAACTTTTTTTCGCCAAAAATAAAAAAAATCCGTTTAAAAATATAGATTCATTTTCTACACATAGTTATATAAACATTTGTTGAATATATGTCATGAGCCTAGTGGTATTAAATGAAAAACATTTAAAATGAAGAGAAAAAGTCAAAAAGTTATTCCAGGATAGCCTTGAAAAATATTCAAGAACACTTTATTTGATTATGTGAAGAAAATTAAGCTCTGTGTTTCTACTGGAGGGTTGTTTGATTTCTTTTTGACAGTACAATCTTTTTGATACAAGAAATTCAAAAATACCACCCTTAACTCAATTTCCTTTCCACCCCAACTTAAAGGTTTAGAAGTATGTAATTTTTTCTCCCCATGTTATACAATTCAGCCAGGCTATCTGCATTTAACTACACTATTGTGATGAGGGATGTATACTTATATGAAAATTACTTGCATTCGCGTGAGTGAAGAGTTCTGATAATCATGCGGTTTAAGGTTTAAAGCTTTGAATATGATTTTTAATAGAGAAGTCATCTGTTTGTTTGAATACACTGTAGTTATCAATGTATTATGTGACCAAATAGGTATTTCACCGACTAATGGGAACACGAAACCACAAACCAACTCACCTATAATTTCTGTTGGACGTTTATTATGTAATTTCTCTTTTGCTTTTGATTGATAATATTTTTCATGGTGATCAAGTAGGGGAGAAAATAAATGAATTCTATATCCAATTTTTCCATTATATTCATTGATACTAGCCGTTGCTAACGTAGTTGAATACGTCATTCTTGAAATAATGTCAAATTTCAAAAATGTACACCGTTAGGCTCCCCCAAATACATGTATCAGGTCTGAACTTTCTAAGGTTCTTGGTTTTGAAGATATTGCGTCTACAAACAAACACATAAATATTATTATATTTTAATTATGTGCTAAAAGTGATTCTTAATGCTATTCCTAGTACGTTTTTACAAGCAAGACACAGAACACTAACAAAATATTAATTTCCGATGAACACTTTATTTAAAAAATCTAATTTTTAACAGGTATGTTATTTAAACGCTTAAAATATGGAATGGGTATAATAAGGGTAGTTGGAAGAAATCCACCCTGAGAATAATCTCGAGTCATGTGTGGAGAGAGCATGGGAAATGCACAGTGATAAATAATATATGTAAAACACCCCAGTTCATTTTGCTGAATTTATAAATACGATAATATAGTCACTCTCAATTGTGTCTATTGATATAACGTGACCACCATCACGCAAAAGGATCAACGTATTATATTTTCTTCTTGGTGTATGCAAACCTTAATAGCTTAAAATAGGTATAGGTATTATCTCACTACGTCTCACTACATATTCAGGTTGTACGCACTTGCACTAATTTAAGATTATGTATTAGGAATTAGGCAGATTGATTTTAGAGGAATTTTACCTCTACCTGTGTAGAAGGAAAGTGGAAAACCATTTGATAAATGTTACCCTCAGTAGGCCTACACCTGACCAGAATACGAGCACAGATCACCACACTATCGACAAGATTTAAGCCTTATACCAATCGTGTCTGAACTTTTCCCTACTTAGGGCTGCACAAGTTCTTAGGGAATTGGCTGGGGGCCATCGATGACATTTATCACACCCAATGCTCAAATATAGTACACACACTCATATACATCCACATCCATCCATAAATACATACATTACACATGTATACTTACGATTCTGGTAAGTTAACGAAAATTAAGTCAGATCTAAGAATCTAATTTGTTGTTTATGTCTACAATTTGATATATTTATATTTTAGATTGCAGGCCACACAATTGTCCCCGGGGACTGCTAGCAGCCCGAGTGTCGTGGGTTTGACACGCCTGCCTTAGACCATTCAATGATCGAGGCGGATAGAATAAACTCAGTTTGAAATGTGCAAGATGTTATTTAAAAATAAGTATTTTAAATAGGTTTTGCGTGTACAAAATCTATCCTCCTAAGAATATAAAGCTTAAGACCTAAGTTTCCCTCCACTAAATTAAATGCATAAACGACACTAACGAAGACAATCAAGTTAAATCTCATTCGAAGAACGGTTCTTAGTTAAATACTCAATAATTTGCTAAGTTAGCATATAACAATAATTTATATGGGTTATATTTAGGTAAATTTAAATATATATACTTATACTATTTTAGGTATTTGGCTTAAAATTTATTAGCCGACTGATTATATCAGCACATGATTTATAAACTAAGCTAAATATAGAATAAACACAACATCCGTTAATTCGCCACTGTCAAAGGGAAAATCCACAGTTCAGCAATATATATATATTTTTTTACTGTGGAAGGAATTGAGCCCGGGATGCTTTTCTCAGAAAGAAGACACGGAAAATACTTGGCTAAGGTGTTGGACTAATAGTTTTATACATAATATATGAGTATATGTTTTATATAACTACAAGAACAGAGACTGTCCCCTCAGTTTTATTTTTTCTCTCTCTCTCTCTCTCTCTACGTACTTGTTCGTCGAGTTGGCTAGACCAGTGATTTGGCATGTTATTGTTGGAAAGTGAGGAAGAGTGTGGGTAGGTTGGTGGTGTATTTCGAGGGAAAGTAGTGCGTTTAAAAAAGAATAGGCTAGCATTTTTAAATTCGAGTATCCAGGAAATATAGTTTTCCAGAATCTAACTGCGACTCTTAAAATACACATAGAAAATATTTGAAGATGTAGTTCCAGTCCTGTCCAGTGAATCCAAGTGCGAGTCAAATTGTATCGATCAGAGTGACCTACGGAGAACAGTCAGATCTAGTGATAGCGGATTTAGCGTAATGTGTCATGCGGGTGGACTAGTGTGTCTGGGACCAGTGTTGATAATACGTGGGTGGGAATAGCTGACGTAGATGATGATTTATAAACTTTTGGGAATCTTGTTTGAACTTAACACTATTAGTGACTAATATTTAGAGTTATTAATAAGTTATTTTGTGGTTTTTATTTATTTTTTGATCTATTAAAGCCTATTTAAAATATTGTATGTGATTAACTTACTTAATTAGATTTGCGTTTGGCCTGAACCAGTTGTTAAACGTAGTGACACAAATACCCAATTATTTAAACTTAGTTAGCTATTTTCACTACGTCTTAGTACCAGTTTGAGATGTACATATATTTGGATTACGTGAATAAGCTAAGGATGAGGAAGTTAGAATCTTAGAGGAAATGTACCTATTTGCATGGAAGGAGAGGTGAATCCATTTAATTAAAATCACCCTCAGTAAACCTGATCAGATGCGGTGAGAAGTAAACAAACCACACACAACACATATATATGTAATATTATATAATATTTATAAGATATATTCAAACACTGCACTGCATCATACCACCTCTCTGGTCTATCCACATAACTTATATATGCTACCGTCCAAACCCGATTCAAGGACAAACTAGTTCAGACTAGGCCGAATTGATACAACCTAAAAGCCTCAGGATGTACTAGTTTAGCCTAATCTAAATTAGTCAATCCTGAAATTTTGGCCAAGCTCATTGGATAAATAGGTATAGTCTACAATTTTATTGGGCCAAACCAGGTTTAGGTTAGATTAGTTAAGACTAGGTTAGCTGATAACATTTGCGCGTGAACTGTGAATGATGAAACCTGTACAAGATCAATTCATCGTATGGGCTAAGAAGAATAAAAACTAGTACTGCCTAAAAACATCAGGCTATATTGGTTTATCCTACAAGTGGCAGGATGTATCAAATTTGGCCTGGTCCGAATTAGTTTGTTCTGAAATCGGTTTGGACTGTAATATATATACTAATGAGATAGGTATGAGGAATATATTATAATTTAGTTGAAATATACCTAATCTTGCGTGTAACCTGAGGGGTAAAACCATTTAAGAGAACACAGTCTAGTACCACTATCTAGAATTCGAACAATGACTTCCTAACAGTCGGCAAACCAAACGAAACAAGACATGTCCCCGATGCTTAGCTAGTAATATTTATACTTTTCTAATTTCAAATAATATTTCTAATATCCCTAATGATTTATATATTATACAAATTTATTCATTCGATTTATATGAAATTGAAAAAAAACTTTTGCTCGGTTTTATTTTGGTAGCAAATATATAATAAGTTATATTTCAAAAATATTTTTATATTTAAAATAAGATAAACCTAGAACTGATGATTAAATTAGCCTTTCTTAATGTTTAAAAACTAGAAGATAAAAAAATCCAAACACTGTATTGGCTTCTGGAATGAATTGCATGCCTATTCTTTTGTGTCACGCAATGACTTAGCAACACGCGGGACTTGGCTATCGAATTGAATCCCATTTAACATCCTAAACCAGGTCACAAGGACATCGATTCGCCATGGGAAAGAGCATAGAATCAACGCTATAGGTGAGTAGCTCAGGTTCACTTAATCAAGTATTCAACATTTAGAAAGAGAGATAGTGAACTCTCTCTAAAAGGAATTCAACACGCAATCATTTATGGAACTAATTATATCTCATCTTTGACACACATCATGACATTTACGCGAGGAAAGTTGAAAACCATACCGCAACTAATGGCGTGACATTTTTAACAACAACTTTCAGTGACAATTTATTTTGGATTAATTTGATGTGTTTATTTTATTTAATTATAAATTTAATATATATATATATATATATATTTGCTGCAATTCTTTCTTCCCATCCTGACTATAACCATGTATTCACAATTATAGAGTAGGGATGGGGAAGGATTATTTCACTACGTTTAGTAACCATTTGGGCAATACGCGTACATTAATAACACTAATACCCACTTTAGTCGCTGCATGATCCAAGCCGTCACTCTCACAATGAAATAGACAGCCGAATGACAAAGAGATTAGGGTTATAATCCAGATTAGATGTACTAAGGGTGGTTTTTCTAAACTAATTTCCAATCTCCCTCAACAAAAATTTGGGTACACTACCTTAAAGTTCAACCTTCCTCGTCATACATTTGCGTAATTAGTACAAAAGTGTACAAATATAACGGGTAGTAAGACATGGTGCTGAAAAAAAGTGTAAATTGAATAGGAATGATCATTCGCGTGGAGGTAGAGTGAGAAACCGTTTAGGGGAAAGAAACCTTAGTAAGCTCGTACTGGATTCTGAAATGTTCAATTTGAAATATTGAGGAAGAGCGTGAGGGGATAGATTAGCTGTGACGAACGATGATCTGGAACAGTGCCGAACATTAAGACGAGTTGGTACAAATGACTCATTCCACAAGTGCTAGAGTTACATTATGAATATTTTAAACAAAATGTTCACTCTTTATGGAGCATAGTTATTATTCAGAACATTACATTGGCACTGCGGACTATAGGTTTGGTTTATTTTATTTGTTACCGTGCATAGTTAAGTGATCATGTTGGCGTATATTGGTCATACTATGGAATCTTACTCACTTGTTAATGAGTGGGAGGTTTTTGAGTGCATATTAAAATTACTGTCTTCTCATTATTCACCAAAGTTATCTATATTTAAGGAGAATACCTATTTATCAGGCATCCAAATCTGAAAGAGGGGGGAGTATTACAAATTGGGCTGAAAGAGTCCAGCATCTAACAGCATTTTACGCTTGCCGTCACAGTTAAAACACGATAGTGTTCCTTTATACTATCCTCCGAGTATCCAGGAAAGACTCATTAATCTGAAAAGAAAGCTAGTGGACTTACAAAGCAGACCAGATCTACTGCTGTGCAGGGTGGCGAATTGCATTGTTAATTGTTGGCCAGCTGCAATTAAGTAGCCACTATCAAGTTTAAGACGATACAAAATGAACTAAATGACAACGGTGGGTTCAATTTTTCTCAGAAGCTGATTGCTCTTCTTTTCGAGAAAGAATCCTGAGTCACCCAGGAGTGGTCAAGACTAAGCTATCAACTAATAATTACGCATTGTGACCCGTATGAACAAGGACATCGACAACTACGTCTTGGAATGCCATAAATGATGGGTAATGCAGTAATCACCTCTTAGAAAAATTCTGATTCCACGGAAGTAGCCGGCAGCAACATGGAATAAAGTGGAATGCAGTCCACATCGACTTCCTTGGACCTATAGAAGGAAGTAATTTTTTACTTGTATTTTATTCTCACATTTAATGGTTGGAGGTATGCCCGGTATAGTGGACCACTTCCACGGCAACTGTTAGTACAGTTACTGCAACTTTTTCTTGGTTTAGATACCCAGAAGTTTTAATATTTGATAGGGGTAGTCAGCTAATGAGGTCTTCAGAATTCACAAATTTTTATCAAGAAATTTCACAGAACTTAGTGTTGGGTCTCCTTGCCATGCCGCAACTAATGGAAAAGCCAAAAATGGAGTGTGCCATATAAACCATGCATACGAAAAACCAATGTTTAATGAATCGATTTGTCCATGGCGATGATGTATTTTCTACTAACCTACTTAAACATCCCACACATCCCAACTGGAGTAGCCTCTAGTGGATCTGATTTTAAGTATACCTCTGCGCACTTGGCCGGATAGAATCAACAATAGGTTTAAGAATGTGGACGACAGAAAAATTACTATCCCAAGTCCAAAGCAAAGTGGGTTTTCAGCAGGGTCAGTCCATCCTTAGGGGCCACAAAGGCAGGGCCCCACCAAAATTTTTCCAACATTTTCTAACATTGAAAGTATTTTTTTCTTTCTTTTTTATTCTTTAAAATATTTTGGAAAAATGCATGAATATAAGGTGGATCACCATTTTCTACATGCTGTGAACTATTGGATTCATTATACGGTATTCAAATTAAAATTATTCATTCCTCGCTACAAACGTCACGCGAGGACTGTACTGTTCTAGTGATTGAATAAAAGCTGAGCAGGGCCAGGTCCAACCGCCCTCTCAGAGAAACCACACCCAGTGTGAGATGACTCAAGGTCGATGCACTATACCATTATACTCTAAGATTAACAGTGGCGAATGGGCCAATCTTAGCGGGCCCACTATACGACGAAGGTGGTCTATACTTTGTTTTTTCATATATGTGTCCGTGTATTAGAATGTGTTAAGACCCAAGAAACAAGGTGACGTGTCAAAATTATTAGTTAAAATAAATAAAGTAGATTTTTCATTTAAAAACCTGTTTTCTACATTAAGACTGCTAAAAAAAACCTTGAAATTAAACGAACAGGAGCATATTAGCCTAATGAATTTACATTTATGTAGGTGGATGAAAAGAAAAAAAAACTTTTCATAAAGCTTGATTTGGTAAACAATAATGTGGTGAACTGTAAGTGAAGACAAACAAAGCCTATTTTGTTTTTATATTTTAATACTAGGTGGTGATAGGTTGGGGATAACATTAGGCTGTAAATAACATAAACATATAAGTGAAATAATTAAAAAAACATGTGCTATTCATTGGACAATGCATTTAAGATTAAAATATTTGGAAGTTTATGCCCAAAAACATTATGTACAGATGTCAAAAAGAAAGAATATTTTGGCAGATTTATTTAATGCTTAAAATATTTGGTACTCATGAACTGGCATTAAGAGACAAACGCGCCCAACTTATGTATAAGTAATGTCATCACTTAGTAAGTATAATTATAAACCTGTATTATTTTATTATTTCTGTTTGTCGATATGTTTAGTGATTTTGTAATTTCAATGGTTTTTAAAAATTAGGAAAATTTAAATGAATTTTATTTATCATTTTAACACGTGGTAAGAAAAAATCTTTACCGGTAAGCTTTCACCTGGCCCCACCACAAATAAAGATAACGCTCAGCCACTGGTGTTCAGGAAGGGAGGAAACAAATACACAGGAAAAAAGGGTTTGTCATTTCAAGGAATGGATGAAAGTTTTAGATATATAGTTAGTCATTCAGTTGTTATAAAAATAATAATAGTAAATAAATTTAAATTCCTAATGTCAGTTAAGTGGTAACTTAATGGAAACACTTCTGGTTAAGTGCATATCAAAAACTATACCAAAATCTATAAAACAAATTTGATATTTATTTAAAAAAAATTTTTTTTGACCCTAGAATTCTATATTTTATCAATTCTTGAATCTCGAATATCCTTAAGGATTTGAGGATTAATCTTCTAGTCCTTAATATAACTTTTAAAATATCTCCTGCCTAGGTTAATATTTGTTATTTATTATATATGACTTTATAGCGATGTGTGTTGTAATTGATGGATCAAAATCATTTATAAGTTTCTCTATACTTCACAAGTAGAGATTAGAGGGAAGCTCATAGTTGTGTTTTTATCCTTCATATTCAAACCCCTACCATTTAACGAGGTGTTACAGTTTATAGGAATACTAATTTTTTCTGCAACATTCATGTTGAACTAATTCAAATACATCGACATCAGTATAGTAACATTTATATTGTTCAAGTTTATACACATGGATGGATATCTGTTCTTTAGAATGTGTAATGTTCTATTTCATATGCATGACAAATTTATTCTTTAGAATGTATAGTGTTATAGTTCATATGCATGAATATTTTTTTTTGAATGTATAGTCATCTAGTTTATATGCGTGAATATCTTTTCTTTAGAATGTATAGTGTTCTAGTTCATATGCTTGGATATCTATTCTTTAGAATGTATTGTGCTCTAGTTTAAATGCATGAATATCTGTTCTTTGGAAAGTAATGTGCTCTAGTTTAATTGCATGAATATCTGTTCTTTAGAAAGTATAGTGTTCTAGTTCATATGTAAAGATATATTTCCAGTAAATTTTCCAAACACCACATTTTATTAGTCTTCTGGGATAAACAATGATGAGCTAGGCCTGAGTAAGCTAAATTTAATAGGAAAGCTTATTTTAATTGTGTGTTGGTAGAGTGCAAAACAATTTGGTTTAACACCTCTCATTACACTCAGTCTGGATTCAAACTCATTCCTCCCTATCACTAATAAATCATACATTAGACTGAACCATTTATCCACGTTCCCACGTTCACGTCTATGGAGCTATGTCCTGCAAAATGGTGTGACAGTAAACATGAGTGATATCTTGTCTTTTAATGTGCAGGGTGCTCTTATATTTTCTGTTGATATTGACTGTCCGTTCCATCATGGATGCATGTACAGTTTCCCCTAGAGGGTAATTAACACCTCTGCCAACTTGACTGACTAGTATTGTTATAAAATGTACTTCGTTAAACAGTAGATTGAACAGAAAATATTACTTTTCATTTCTACAATAAACTGTACACCACATCCGTAGCCCATAGGTGCGTGAACTATAATGTCATGCTCATCTAGTCTAGTTTACCTGTGGATTGGGAGGTCACGAATTGAGACCCAGTTGGGTGTACTTAGGAAGATTTTTCAAAATAGTTATCATAACTTAGGAGGTTAGGAAACTCTAGGAAAGAGCAATGTGTTTACAGTTTTTATAACAAAACTATTTTTGTTCGAAATTAATAAAGCATTGATTCAGTAGAAACACACTTTAATTTTCTTCACTTGTTGATATCAACAGTTCTTGAATATTGGTCAAGAGTGACCTGAAAAGTTAATGAAAACTTTTTCTCTTAATTTAAAAGATTTATCATCACAGTAATTCAAGAACCGTTTATATCACCATGTGAAGAAAGTTACGCTTAATGTTCCTACTGGAGCAATATTTAATGTATTTTGGCCAAGAAAATCTTTTGCTATAAAATTGTAGACCCAATTCTCTTTTCTTGTGTCCCCTAAACTCCAACCTTAAATGGTTTTTAACTTACCCTCTACGCCAGTGTTTGTATATTTAATTTAAATTCTACAAATTTAATCTTATTGAAGTGAATTAAGATCCAAATAAACTTGTAGAGTTATAAGAAATGGGGGGGGGGGGGAATAATTAAATGGCCCTTTTCTAAAATTATTGGGTAGAGAGGTCATATACAAATACACATTTTATTCTCTCTTCATGGTAGTGCAGAGTAATTTATTTAATAGATTATTCTATTAACTCATTCGTATATACAGATACATATCTAATCTATAGGGGATGGCAGTATAATAAACCATATTGCTATTGGTAGTTATAGCTGCCAAGTCGTTTACAGATATAATATAATAATAGTTTCTATAAAATAAACGTCATATACCCAAAAACTACATAGCCACACATCTACTATATACATTATATAATATATGTATACATCATATTTAGATTATATATAAGATAAACACATTATTATATTATATTATATTACATGCATTTTAATGGCTTGGAGGTTTAGTGTTTAAATATCCTTTATAATGCAAATTACTGAAAAATCATATCAACTTCTACATTAAATATAATATACCATTACTATAATTTGATGTCATATTTCAACAGCAAGCCATATTTTCGGAAAAAAAATATTAAAACATAATTTTACTCTTGATTATGGATAATGTTTAAATATTTTCATTAATGCAAAGATAAATTTTTTTAATCCCTCATTTATCCAAGAAGTCTCAAAAACCATAGCTAACAAGTAATATGGAATAATAGGATATAGTAATCCACATTAAAGAAATCAAAATAAAATAACATTTCATTCATAAAAAAAATTGTTTTAGATTTTGCGATCAAGTTGAAATTAATTTTTACAAAATACTTAGAGACATTAAAGATTAATTTAAATATAAAAGTAATTAAACCTTAAAAAAATCTTATAGGCTGTGGTAGCCTGATAACAATAGATCATATCACCATCAAAACACTCAAACACGACATTATTTATTATCAGTACAAAGATAGACATAATTAATTCCATTCTCATTGTGGATTTAAGATCATATGATAATTGAATATATAATTAATCACATTACAATGTGTTACACTTAGATAAATAAATATATATCACAATAAACATTGAAAGTAAATTGTATCACATCTACTTATGGGGTCACGTGGGCTAAAGTGCCAGCCTATAATGGACTGGTTTTCCAGTGCATGGAGGAAGTAGTTCAAATCACGGCTGGGTGTGCTATTTTCACCACGTTTAAATATATATTTGCACTATAAGAATAAATATAAGCTATACTAATGTGGTACGGATGAAGGATGTAATTATTATAGTAAATGTAATCACATATGCGTGGAGGTAAATTGGGAAACCATTTTGGAAAAAATCACCCTCAGTACACTTGTCTGAAGGGTGCAGGTAAATTCCTTCCCGAAGATGCTACGAGTCCGTCCCGTTATTAGAAGAGTCGATGTAAATTACGTCCCTATATTAAAGTAATTTTTAAAAACCTATCAAATTTATTTTTATGTCAGGCTTAAGCGTGTAATAGTTTCGTAGGTAAAAAAAATCAAAAATAATTAATGAAATTTATTTTATTAATAATTTTAATGCAGTCTTAAAAATATAGTTTTTTTCCTTACTAAATTTCAATATTATAACGAGATGACTTCAGATGCAGAAAAAAATACTTAATGATCATTAGTGTTGATTTCAACGAGATAGATCAACAACAGATCAGATTTTTACCATTCGGCAAATATTAGGAAAAGAAAGTGGGAATACAACATGAAGGTTCATCAATTATAACATGAATATTTAAAAGACCTGTGTTCAGGTTCAAATAAATAAATTATATGAAGTTTTAGTTAAGTTTGGGAATACCCAAAAATTTTCTTGTCAAGCTAATTGAGGTATGTTTGATTGATACGCGGGCAGGTTACGGGTTGGATATCACTCATCAGATACTTTAGAAATACATGTTGGGTTTAAACAAGGATATGTTCAGTACTTTTCCCAATATTTTTTACCTAGCTCTAGAGTATTCTATTATGGTAAGGCAAGAGTGTAGGGAAGGGTTGACATTAAATGATAAATGTAGTTATAATATAAACCGGTGATTTAGCTAAGTTGGGCACAATTAAAGAAGATGTATCAAGGAATTAAGATATTTTTTTAGAGGAAATGAGTTGAGAAGTAAACGCTGAAAATACTAAGTATATGATCACATAGAGAACACAGAGGACGATAATTTAGAGATTTTTGATAGCAACATATCATTTGACATGGTTATTGTGTCTATATATTTTAACTAGCAATAACGATATTAGATTCGAAATTAGGAAAAGAATACAGTAAGGAAATATATTTTACTACTCGGTCAACCATTTGTTGACATCTCATCTGATTTCAAGGTATGTATGTATGTACAATAATTTTACTGGTTGTTACTATTGGTGTAAAATGTGCTTTCTTATCTTACAAGACGAAAACAAGTTTGCGGTGTTCAAAAACAAGGTGCTTGGAGATATATTTGGTCAAAAAGGGATGAGACTACTGGGGAGGGGAAGATGTTACTTAGTTATGAGTTACATACCCTGTAATCATCACACTACTTTGTTAGATTAATCAAATTCCTAAGATTAGGGTGGGCAGGGCATGCAACACGAATGGGAGATTTTAGAACCTTGTTCAGGGTAATGAAATCGCAAAAACAATGAAAGTGATTACTTGTGAAAAGTCATACGCTGATGGGTGGATAACATAAGAATGTACCTGAAAGAGCTAGAATGTAATAAGGTGGACTGGATAGAACTAGCTAAAGATAGATATAGATGACGTACATAAGTAAGTGGTGGTCTGAACATTCGAGTTTATAATGATATAGATTAAGAGGAAGGTAGCTGTCTTGATAAGTATAGATGTTTTAAAAGAAAATAAATAGCGATATTTTGCAAAAAATTTAAATTTTTAAATCATATATGGAAGGTTGGTTTAGGCATTTAGTTCAAGAAATTGAAGATCATATTAATTAACAAATTATGAAGAAGACTCAGTCATACAAGAAATATTTATAAGAAAGTCAACGAATCATTTCTGCAATACATTATGGCAATAATTGTTTTTTATTGTTTGACATATGTACTCAGTCATAAAATGTCATCATGTTGAAATCAATGTTGAAATGTTACGAATATTTTTTCTCACTATTCAGTTTTATATGCTAGTATTATTAATATGCATTATTCTTTAACTAAGCAAGGATATCATTCAAAAATTCAAATCGGATGGAATCCAAAAAAAATCATCTCTGATATCTAATTCCCGATCTTTACGTCACTTAGGGCAAGTTTTATGGTCAGACCTAGTACACCTCAATGTGAGTGCTATACTAAATACAGGGCTAAAATTATCTAGACCAGAATATAAAATGCCAGTTCCACAGTCAGACTTAGTACGCCTCAAGTACAGTGCTATATTAAATACAGGATGACACTTACCCAGACCAGAGTGGAATATACCAGTTTCAAATGCGAAACTGGCTCATTACATTCGAGTTTAGGTAATTGTTGTCTTGTATCTAAATAGCACTGCATTTGAGGCGTACTAACTCTGACTATGAAACTGGCCCCCAAGTCAGACTATACGAGCTTGAAATTTCAGTTATGTGTATACTTGTGTGTTGCTGGCTGGGTTTACATTCTTCCAACATGCAAATATGGAGATATCTCCAATAAATTGTGTAGTTCTCATTGCTACTACATTAGTGTTAAAATTTGGATAGCTGGATGGATAGTAGAACTTGATATAAAAATATCATCTTACACTCAAAAAACTTAAATCACTTTCACACTTAGCTATATATTTCTACCAAATCTCTGACTTCACATTATTAAAATATCTGAAGATTTATGGACTAACAATTGTTATCGCGTTTGTTATTTTGTTGTACCATGTATGTTTGTTTGCAAACTATCAAAAACCCACAATTTTTTTTATAGGCCATTCCTCCGCTATCAAGAAATCTTCATGCCATATTTCCAAATTGAGAACAATCCTATTTTCATGGTTTTGTAAAATTTGACTATAGAATTTACTCATTAAATATCCTGTTTCTACGACTCTAAACATATTTCAAGACTGACTAAAAAAGATGGTACACCACGTCCTAATTTCATATTTTATGGAATTGTTACGATTTATTGGTTTAAAACATATTATCTGCAAAACACATGCTTTCGATACATATTTAACTTAAAACGGCATGAACATATTTCTTTGTATTTTGATAAATTGAGTTAGTTACTAATTAATGAAAGGAGAAGGCTACACTTATTAGTATTGCTTCACCAATATATTATCATATCTCAATCTCAATACTTCTCCTTACGGTTCCTATTTCTGAAGGATAAACACACCCGTGCTACTAGATCAGAATCCACTCTACAGATGTATATTCCCATACATAGATCTAAATATATGCTTGTTATTTTATTGTCCTGGCTTAGAACAAACCAGATAACTCGACTCGTCACCTAACATCCAAAATTCCCTTTAAGCGTGTGGTCACGCAATATATCTTGTATAATAAGCTAAACTGAGTTCTTGAAACTACTTGATCTTCAAATGAGTGTATGAATGAGCATGTGAATGGTTTTATACTTATTTGAATACTCCTCTGTTTAAATTTGTTTGTTTTCAATTAATGTGATATTGTATGTTGTATTGGACCCTGGGTAAGTAGAAGAGAATGCTAACGCCTTAACTTTGCCAGATAAATAAAGGCCATTAGTATTATTATTAATAATATTATTATCTGCAAGACACAATTTAGTTAACAATTTGAAGATTGGGCAATAGACTCTCTAATCTGAAACTTTCATAGGGCACTTATGGGCCATAAATAAACGTGGCATCCGCTTTGGTGGTCGCATAGTATAAGGTATATTATCGCAAAAGACGGTTGAGGATGGGGAGATCGGTGTTCGACCCCAGTCGGATGTACAGAGGGTGATTTTTCCTAAATATCTTTCACTTTCCCTCCAAGGAATTTCGGGTACACTTCCTTTAAATGCAACCTTTCTAATCCCTGACAAATTAGTGTAATTTGTACATAAGTGCATGACCCGAATGAGTAGCAAGATGCGGTGTTAATAAATAAATAACAATAGTAATAAATATGATAACATTAGTTTAAAAAAACACGAAAAAGTTCCTTAATACCATATTTATATAATCTTATTTCAAAAACTACTTTATTTAAAGTTAAACCCATTTATATTTATCTTTTATTACTCTCACACAGAAAAAAGTTTTTTCATTTGTGCTTTACTACTTTATTGGCTCTTAAAATCAGAATTTGATCATTTTCACTGAGCACTTTATTTAGTGAGGACTGACTACTACATTTGAATTGAAAAGTTTGTTTTGGAACGCTATATATAACAATAGTACTATCCATTAAAATAAACATATACTTCTTTTACTAAAAAAGTTTCAAATTTTTGTATTACAAATCTTTAGACACACAACTATTATTCTACAACAAACAAAATATGTTAACAAATTTAAAAACAAAATGATTTGTAATTTGCATAAGGTCTAGTACATAATTAAAATCTTCATTAATAAATAATGGTAGCCTTCATCAATGGATATAATACAGAAATAGCTATAGAACATTGACCACGAGAATAATCCCAAACTGTTTGTGTTAGAGAATTAATGCACACAGCTAAAGTGGTAGTGTTTATACTCAAAGTACCATCGTAGGTTTCCAAATTCCATCTAACTGAGATCACACTCTAATTAATTAACATCCATTTGAAGCATGGCTTACTACCAATGAGATAATTGTTATTAACAAATAGAGTTGGTTTTTTTTAGGCACACCAGATTAAGTTAGCATGTATTCACATAAAATGCATTTGTTTTCAATAAGGGAAGACATTTTCATGGAAACAATATTGGTTTAAATCTGTAAAATTATGATAAAATATTAATTATGATGTGAAATAATCATGAAAAAATCATAAAACACTTTTGATGGTATTATAAACTAATCTCAGTTTTGTTTAGGTTCGTAAGCCACGGGGGCTATTAATGATTTAACCTTGGCTAATAATATATATGAGCCACATTAGTGGCACGTGATCTGGTCAGGTCTTCTTCTTACGAGAAGTTTAGGATTTAAATCCCACGTAGGTGTATATAGGGTTATATTTCTTTTACGTTTTCCCAATCTCCCCACAAAAACGTGGTTACAGTTCCTTTGAATATATTACCTACAATATTCCTACACCATTAGCATTGTTTAATGCGGTTAACTCGGCAAGGTAGTACTTTTATTTATCACCGCGTCTTTCTATCTGTTCAGGTTATACGCACATATTATAATTACTCTACTGGGGTAGATATAAGGAAGGAAGCATTTTAGAGGTAACCTACCCACATTTGCAGATAAGGAGAGTGAGAAACTCTTTAGCATAAACCACCCTCAGTATACCCAAATCAAATTCGAAGTCCAATCTCCCCGTCATCAGCAGGCCAGTCGAACTAGAGAGTGACGCCTTAGACTATTCAGTCACTGAAGGTCAGCATTGATTATTATATATAGATAATTAATACATTTATTTAAATATTAGAATCCAACGCCATTGTGTAGTCCAGGGATTGCAAATTCAAACCAACTGAAGGTACAGATTCACAAAATCAGGGCGTATTGTGTCTGTATGTATGCGGATATATAGTCCATACAAACATATTACTTTAATACATTCTATTTCTTGGTATTTGCAGTGCATCTTACTACCCTTCAGGACTATGCATATTTTAATCACGCTAGTGTCTAATGGATAAGGAAGATATAGGGTGTTATACAAGAACGTGTAGTGAATGCTTAGTGGACCGATAGTGTGATTCCGAGCACACTCTCGCTCCACCTTTTAACCTATGATGACGCAAGTTAATTGACTCTAGTATCAACAAAGTATCCACTTAGTCAAGGTCTTGAATACGGCCCATAGTCCAAATTAAATGTAACAGCATTTGAGTGAAGGGGACTTAGCAAAACCTTTAGAAAAAACCTTCTAAATATCTGTTTGGAATTCAAACCCTGACCTTCCTAGCATTGCCAAACTAGATTAGAAGAGCCTTACATTTAATCCGCATGCCCAACGATGTAGGTCTCTTCTAGATATTTGATGCTGTGTGTATACCATTATGAAAGCTTATTAAAAATGTTTAAATATTATATTTTATACGATTTTTTTGGGTTAGTGAAATACTCGAAGCAGTATTTATTAAATTATATAAAATAAATTCCCAAAATCAAATAGGTACCACTTTAAGTGATAGAAAAACTATAGCACAGTTTGAAATAGACATATAGCACACTTTGATGTAATTATAATTTTTTTTTTTTTTTTGCTATTCAACATTATTTACACATCAAACTCAAGCTATTCTTTTATATGTGTGTATATAAAACTGCAGGCCAGATAGTAATATAAATTATTAATGATAATCAGTCTGGTCAGATATGTGTCGTGGGCTGGATGTGGCCTGCGGGCCGTGAGTTGGTTAACGCTGGATTAATCGATAGTCTACCTTTCGACCGGTCGGTGAGTCTCGTTTGGATATCACACCAGAGCTGACATCAAAGAGAAGGCGTGTTTCCTTTGATTTTGTGAAAATTTATAATCTAAGAGTCATTTGTTGCCTTAGTACTAAAGTTAAATTAAGAAAATTATGAGATTATCTGGTATTAAAACTACCTCCTCATTGAACGTAGGGGTACAGACATGATTGTATATTCAATTAACTTTAAGCTACTGTGATTTCTACTATAACAGGTTCTTTGTAGCATTTAACAAGGATCTAGTATATTTAAAAAAAGTTTCGAAATTTAGGTTTGTACAAAAATCACAAAATGTCAAAACTTTTGAATAGTTGTATTAAAAACCCTTGATTTGGTCAAACAAGAATGTTAGTTTGGGTCAATATTTTGCCTGGGTTAGAAGACTATTGTCTAATGTTAGTACCCCTATGGGGATTTTACTATGTTTTTAATATCGTTCAAGGCCCTAATGACCTCAATGTGTCGATGGGCCTTTAAACCCCAACAATAATAATAATCTAATTTTAGTAGGAGAAGCCATTTAGAAAATACAAACCTATATTTTTGCGGTCAAGATTGATAAAATGTTACCATTTTATTAGCATAGTTTTATATATTGTTATTATATATATAATTATATATAATTAATTATATTAATTTATATTATATTTAATGCACTAATTACTATTATTAATGCTATGTACTAATACAAAAGTGGGTTAGGGATTGGGAAGGTTTAATTGAGAGTAAGTGCACATGCGTTTGCGTGGAGGGAGAGAGGAAAACCATTTAGGAAATATCACTTTCAGTGCACCCGACTGGGATCGAACCCTAATCTCCCCGCCTTCTGTAGTCTAGTCCAACACTAGAGTAGCACGTAAGGCCACGTGGCCATCGAAGTGGGTTGATATCTATTAAAAGTGACACCATGAATCACGTATGAATACATGAAAGTAGCTTTAATAATAAGTATTCTGTCAAAATGGCACTTTATGTGAAAATTGATCTGTAGTCATATATACTCACAAAGTATTAACCAAACCGAATTAGCTAAGACTGAATGACACTCAATTTGAACCTACGCTTACGATAAATCCACTTTTAAACGCCTTAAATCTGTTTCCTATTCTATACAGTTTAGTTGTGGGTTGTGATGGTATATATGTATATATACAGTTTTTTTTATATTAACAATGAGCTATGAAATAATATCACAACCCACTATTATTTGCTTTCATGAGAATAGCAGTGGATGAATAATTCATTGCTGTATCGTTATTTACTTTGTGCTACCAGTATTGCAGTCATACGTTTCGGTGGGCACGTGAATAGTACGTCCATCTCGGATTGTCTGGTTTGCCGGTGACGGGGACGTCAGGTATCTAATCCAATCAGGGTGTACTGTCGGTAGATTAAAAAGAATGTTTCTCAATTTCCCATCACAAAAATGAGAATATAGTTGCTCTAATTTTCAAATTACTCATTAATGCATCCAAACTTGCACAGCTGGAATATTTACCAAGACGCTATGCCTAAAATAAAGGAATAACATGTGAATAGAAACAGAATTATCAGCATAAACATTACTTTATTTCACGAACATAGGTGTGAATGAATCAATAATATAAACATAAACAATAAGCTACTTAAAGAACATATCATAAAATGAATAGATATATGCAACATTCACATTTATTTGTTTCCACGAGATTATTAGTAAATAATTAATAATATGAACACTAGAAATATCTTCCTTTTGTAAAAATTGCAGTGTGCTACTTACTTATTTACTCAATGGTATTAGGAACTCGAAAGTTAATTGCCGCACTTACAAAAGTACGCCACCTTTCCTTATCTTGAGCAAGTTCTATTCAGTCCACCTCATTGCAACCTATCCCTATCTTTAAACAGTTCTATCCATTCCACCTCATTACACACTATTCCTATCTTGAGATAGCTCTATACAGTCCACCTAATCACAACCTATATTTTCAGGAGAACTTCAACGTTATCTTCTATGTGTCTAGGTCTTCCTAATGGTCTCTTCCCATTGGGTTCTCCAGTCAATACTATGAACACGGTCCTAGAATCTTTCTTTCTCGCTGCATGTCCAATCTACTGTGATCTACGGGACTTGATTATCCTAACAAAGTATTCTTGTGATTAGAACAGGGTATGTAGATAATCGTTATGTAACCTCCTCCACTCCCTTGTAGTCTTATCTATTTTTGGTCAATCCATTATGTATTTCAAAAGTATCTGATAAGTGATTGTCAACCCGTTGCAGTGAGTAAATTATAAATAACACTATCCATATTTTTTTCTCTTTCCTGACACTATTATGATATTATTATGGTCCATTGGGGGCCTGGACTTGTTCCCTGTCAGGAGAGGAAAATGGTTACATAGCATACAGTAAATATTTTTGGAGCTTTTTATTTACATCAAATGACAATATAATTCTTTAATATTCAAATCATCCGCATCAGGAGGTGCACGGAATAAATGTCAGAATCATCTACTCAAGTTTGTTAGTGTCAGTCACTCTTTCAAATTCTGGTTGGATGTATCGAATATATATTTTTATAAATAGTCACTGTCCCTTTATGCAAATACTGTTATATTTCATTAAGATTATCAGCCTTCATCAACCCTACCAAATATTTTTTAGCACTGCATCTTACTAACCATTCGGGTTATACACCCACGGAATATACTTACGCTAATGGATTTAGGGATTAGGAAGGTTATATTTATAGGATGTTTACCCACAGTTGCATAGAGGGAGATTTGAAAATCATTTTGGAAAACCACCCTCAGTACACCGACCGAGATTTGAACCTCGATATCCCCGTAATCGTCAATCGTCAACTGCGAGTGTAGCGCCTTAGACCGAACACCGAAGCGGGCTACTACCCAATTAACGTAGCTAGTGTTCATTTAAGTTTAACGATTTGAAAGTTTTAGTTATGGCGATCGGGATGTGTGGTGGAAGAAGCATCGTGGAATATAGTATGAAGCTTTACTTAATATAATTACACTGAGGTTATCTTGGAAAGATGATCGGAGCGCCTTTTTGGAAAATATTTCTAGTGAATCTAATAATTAGTGAAACACTCTGGTTAAAGTGAGTCAAATTTACTAACCACTACAAACACACTACCCACATCAATGGACAGTTTGGTTTGCTAGTGATGAGGTCGGGGCTCAAATCCCAACCCCGTGTATCGAGGGTGGTTTTTACTCCCACACATATTTGTTTTACATGTTTTCTAAAATTCTATTTTCACCCCAATAATGTGTTATAGTAATAGCCCTAATGGGTACTGCATGCTGTATATCGCCATACTGTATTCACCCTAGTTGTGTGGGATGAGGAAGGCATCATTTAGTGGAAGTGTATCCGTATTTGCATAGAGGGATTGTTGGGCATTCACTAAGAAGCAACTTTGGCTAACTCGATTGGAATTCGAATCTTGGCCTCCACATCACAATGAAACACTACCAGACGAGACTGATGCCTGTTTATGTGTGCCCACTGGTGCAGACAATACAATGTCACTACAGCCAGAACACACTATAAAAACTTAATATGATATTTCTTTGTTTAAAATAATATATACAGCATAGTTTAAGTTGAGAAAAATAAACGTGAAATTAAATCTAACCTTCATCAGTGTTAGTTAATAAACTCATTATTTTTTTTATAAATTTAGAAATATTTTAAGAGTAGTTAGAGCTAATAATTTTATAATTTATTCAAATATATTTTTATTAAATAAAAATACAAAGATAGTAATACATATCTTATTATGTCTATGTGTTCAAAATCACACAATTATTGAAGAAACACTTTTGGTATAAATTTGAAGAAAATTATAGTACTTATTTAATCTCAATATATATAAAGTTGGAAGTATATCTGTCCAGAAAAGAAAACCACTTCCAGATGAGCCAAAAAATATTAATTAGGCAGGAGGGTAATGAGATTCCCTCTATAACAGAGAAATATAAAAACGGAAAATTTCAAAATGGGCTCCAGGAAAGGGAGGGGAGCGTCTATAATTAGAAAACCGGCTGAATTTGAGAAATGACTTAGGGGAGACTAGTAAGGGTGTTTAAATTTACCAAAACAAACACAAACTATTACTTATTTAAGTGGTAGAGAAATGAAATTTGAAAATTGGGCTTAGAGACTATTCCAAATAAATATAAAAGTCTGAACATTTTAAATTTCAAAATAGAATTCCGAAAGATTGGGAGGAGGCAGTGTTAGGGTGGTATATATGTAGATAAAACTTTTTTGGGAAGGTAGAAAATTAAATTTGCCAGAAATGTGGAGGGAACACTTCACACAACAAAATTAGTGTTAAATATCTTATCTTTATAAGTGTGTACAGATGAAATGGGGGATTGAAATTTTTCAGAGAGGTGTAAGGACCACCCCAAATCTTAATACAGGTCTGAACATTCTTAAATTTAAAAATTAATGACCATAAAAATAGAATAGGTTCCCTTAAAAACTTTCAACGCTTAAAAAAAAATAAGTTAACTTTTAATAAAATAGAAAATATGTTATTAAGTATAAATGGTCAAACCAAAATAGCTAGAAGGGATTGAACATTGAAAATGAAAATTGTGTTTACAGGAAGTGGTAAGGTTTGGAAATTTCCAAAACAAAACTTATCAACCACTTAATCAGTGAGGTGAAAAATGCGAATTTGTTGAGATGGTAAAGAGACCACCCCAAAAGTCAAAATTTTCAAAATTCGAAATTATAAAATGGGAATGTGGCTGTAGAGTTAAGGAAGTGGGGAAAGAGAATTTTTTTTTAATTATACAAGGAACACTTTTTAGTATAGTATAAATTAGAAATTTCGCAGACAACAAAAAAGTGTAATTTTTTTAAAATTAATATGTGGGTTTAAAAGTAGCTAATAGTTTCAAAAACTAATATAAAAGGCCTCGAAGGTTAGGTTTTTTTTTTAAATAATGACGGCAGAACGACGGCACCAAATAATTGAAAATCAAAAAAATTTCAAAATTTCAAAATTAGAAAAATGTCTTGGTGTAGTAAAATTGAATTTTAGAATGTAATTAAACTTTCCACTTAATTCCTACTCCTCGCAAGTTTTATTGTTATATTTTTTTTCTCTTCTCATTTTTGCTCTCCTGTTTATGGACAGCTAAACTCAGTAATATTATAAGCCCACTCAGTTACTGCCGTTTATGAAATTTTTCTTGATTATAAAGCCTTAAGTCTTAGGGTGGTTTTATCTAAATTCTACACACTAAGTATATGTGACCGGGATTTAAAACCCCGATCTCCTTATCATAGGCAGTCTATTATATAACTAGAGTGACGCCCTTGTCCATACGACCATCGAAGCAGTTTTATTATTTATTGAGTGTAGGATCTTGATAAAAGTGATATTATCTCCCCTGTGTTCTTCGTTCTCTTGGTTTCAGGCCATAGATGATTCTCATACTTGAACGACTATATGTGTGCTTTGTATTTTTGTTGCCTCAACTTGTGGAATCTCGGTGTAGTGACGTGGTTTAGCCATTGTTATGTTTATTTCTGTTTCCTGAGTTCTGGTATGCAGAGTGGGGGATGTCCCAAATACACATGCTTTGTATTGCGCAGCTAGGAACAAGTTCATCACCTCCGGATAGTGGCTCTCGCTCAGTATCCATTTTTTTGGGTATAAAACATGGAATTTCTAAACTGCATGTTTGTATCAGCTCGTTACTTAGAAATAAACTTATTCGATAACGGACACAAATCTCAGTCTTCTGGCCTCTAATTCATTATTGTGAAAATAATCTCCAGTTTCACTAATTACAAATGTTAAGAACCATTAGTTCAGTAGGAAGATATATTACTGATTGATATAAGGTTTAAGACATGATCGGAGGTCGTGGTTTATCTAAATTTCCTAAACAATTCACCAAAATTAATTTCCAATGGGCTAAATTTTAGATATGTAAAATTATTATTGGAAACTATAGGGTTTGATTTTATTTGATTTGAAGAATAAAAATATCATAATTTTCATTGAGAGTTAATGGAAAAATCCTTTGTGGCAATACCTCCAAATATTTTGCTGATACGAAGTTTTAAGCCAGGTATGATAAAATAACGGGGCTACTTATGCCAATCCATGTATTAACCATAAGTACTTTTTCTGCGCTGTAGCTCATCATTACACTTAATCAAATATTGATGTCGTTTCTTCAGACGTGTCTTCTTTCATTTTATTTTCCGTGTTATATCTATAAATATCTCATCTAAAGAAAACGTTCTAAACATTTGAGACAGTAAAAACTGTTTTCTAAATGTGAGTGTACAAAGATATGAATTCACACAAATGAAATAACCTTAAACTCTTTAGTGGAATAGGGGCTATAAAAGTATTATTTTGACTGAACGTCTATAGAGAGATTTTTTTCGATTAGACTGTATTTAAAATGCTTTGATAAAAAGGAGAATTGCTTCGGTGGCCGTGTGGTCTAAGGCCTTACTCTCACAGAAGATCGAGGTTCGGATCTCGGTCAGGTGTACTGAGAGTAGTTTTTCCTCAATGATTTTCAGCCCTCCCTACAAGAAAATACGGGTAAACTTCCTGTAACTATAATTTTCTTGATCAATATTAGTACATAAGCGTATGACCCAAACGTTAGTAAGATGCGATGCTAAAGTAAAAAACCATATAAGCGAGTAAACATATATTAGATATTAAAGAAGAAATGGTTTATGATATTTACCTTTGCAGTTACCTTGAGAACAAAAGGAAATATCACCTGCAAATTGTTCGAGTAGATAAAAACTATTTTTATATTTTGCATTTTGGTTAAATAATTGTTAGTTATAGGCCTTCATTTTTAGTAAATATCTGAAGAAATAAAGATCCTTATGGCCTTTTGACATGCTACAAAATAGCCCATGGGAACAAATATATCGCATTCCCTACATATGTAAGATTTTCTTCTTCATACTTTTGATATCAGAAACCTATTCGGATTATATTCTTATCCTCATCGGTGGGGACGTGGAGTAGACATAAGAACTTATGAAGTAGTTTCTAGTAACGAATAGGGAGAGGCTAAAATCCTTCCTATCAGAATGTAATAAGGATATATTTATCCTGTAAAGTTTCCAGCTTTTCCTCACTACACAGACGATCAGATCAGAGTTATGCTTTTCTATCATATTGTTGTAGTTTGTTTTGGTCATTGCATTTCACTGACCGTTCGGGTTATAAGCATATAAAATAAACTACGTATTCGTGTCAGGAATGAGGAAGGGTAAATTTAGAGAAAGTTTACAAGAATTTGGCAATAGAAGAGATTAGGAAATAATTGAAATTAAATGATACAATGTAGCTATTGGGATAACAAGATTATTTAGCTCTGTAAGGTATTAGTGAAAAGAATTTTGCAATAAATGCAGAGATGTTATTATAAGCTATTAAGTACATCGGTTTAGAAGTGAACGCTGAAAAGACTAGTTATATGATCTCAAAGGGAACACTAATTGAGGACTATAATGTAGTACTATACTTAATACTTAACACCGCGTATTACCTGTTTGGGCTATACGCTTAAGTACCAGTTACTCTAATGAGTTATGAATTGGAAAGGTTTAATATAGATGAAGTGAACCTGCATTTTGTGTGGAGGGAGCGTGGAAAACCACTTAGGGGATACCGCCCCCAATTCACCCGAGTGAGATTCGAAACTCGATCTCCCCGTCCTTGGCAGTCTAGCTCAACACAAAACTAGCACTTTAGCTAACTACGCCACTGAGGCAGGTGATATATTAGAGATAACTGCGAACAAAATATCAATTGATAAAAGCCAATTTTATTTTTATAGCTACTCTTTGCTACCTACTTCTACTATAACATATTTAAACCACTTTCGTATCAATTTTGAACGTACCACCACCATTAGTCATACTTTCTAAGGCGTAATGAACACCATACATTTTAATCCCAGTTGTTAGAGGCTGAGAATTGAATCTCGGCCGGGTGTACAGAAATGTTCTCGTTGTTGGTTTACTATCTCTTCTTCTCCACGCTAGTTTGAGTTCATTTACTTCTGCTTCCTCTTCATCTCTACTTCCTAAATTATGTCCTTAGGCCCATGTATTAAGGCATGTTACTTAAAAAGGTCATCATCATCTGACGGGAGATAGTTTTTATATTTATTATAATTTTATTAAAATATGTATCATTCAAACTTGGAGCATAAAGGAAGAATATAATACAAATATTACAATAACAAGAGATGAGTATCATCGTTCTTGAAAATCCTTAATATGAATTTTGTGTCACATAAAACCTTACTAATTTCTAAATCAACTATTTTCTTCTAGCAAATATTTCTTGATTTACCAAAATATCATTTCTTTCATCTTTAAGTATGTTAGTCAGTATATTAAAAACATGCTTTGTTTGATAAAACGTTTTCAAGATTCATAATTTAATATTAAACGCTATATTCTACAAAGTATATTGTAGTCAATATAATACCAAAACTAATATTTATTGGGAGGAAATAAACTAGAGTGGAGGGGAGTCAAAAATATGTCCAACATTTCGTACGACTTATGTAACACATATACCTTATATCGATTAGTACACTGTACTTGTAGAACATACCTAGTAGCATATATATATATATATATACGTGTAGAAATATATCCATTCAATTCAGTAAATTTGTTCTATAATATTTTTATGTTACTTCAAACTTAAAATTTAGAAATGCTATATTCATATCACCCTAATCGTCTAAAGCATTGTCTTGAGTTTATTATAGCTAATCATCTCCAAGTTCTCCTTAAATTTATATAAAAAAAAACTGCCGTAAACCTATACATTTCAAACGTCCATGCAAGATTTTAAACAGGTTCTGGAACATAAGTTCTTACATGGTAGACCTTCTAATATTATTTAGTTTGTTTCTATTATCTGAACAAAACTTGTTGGGTAAGAGTATGTACATCTTTGTTTGCAGAAATTTCACATAAGAAATTACACTATTTCCTGGATAGACCCTTTATCATACAACCAGCAACCTTTTGAATAATTCTTGTATTATTGTATTTTCTTATTTAGCACCACATCTTACTGCGTGTTCAAATTACACGCACTGTATTATTGTTAAGTTTGTGCATTAGTAGTACTAAAATAAAAATGTATACAGGTCGGTTAAGGTTGGAAGGGATGGCTAAGGGAAGGGAGGGGAGGGTAAGACCTATTTATTACATATTTCACTTGAGCTCTATTATTTCATCAAAGTTGGAAAGTGTTGTATAATTAATTTTTCCCCGCGTCTTACTACCCGCTCAGATTATACTCTTAACTCAACAATTAAGACCCATGTTGTACACGTTTATATTTATTTTTTCGTATAACGTGTTCTATTATTCATCAAGTCTATTCTCATATTTACGCTAATTGATTGATTAAGAATGAAGAAGGTTAAATTTGAGAGGTAGTCAATCCATATCAGTGTGGACAAGAAGAGAAAATAACATATAGAAAATAAATGTGAGGCAGTTATTAAAAAAATATAGAAATTCTGCAAATATACATCATGAAAACAATTAGAGTAATGATTTGGAATCCTAGAGCCATTCAAAGAACCACCAAAGGATTACGAGTTTCTGACTTAATCCTAAGACATATTGAGAATGAAATTTCTGAGACAGGTGGGATGGTAGAAAATAGTACTTATGCGTAAAACATTCGACATCTCAAGAAAATTAATCTAGTACACAATAGTCACACTTAGTCATATATAGATAAAAATACCTTTAATTTGAATAGTGTAATACACTTTGGAAGGAGAAGTTTTTATATCTCTTTAAGTTTAACACACGCAGTTACAAATACTATTGGGATTTTGAATAAAAGGTCTAGAGATGTTGAAATTTGTAGGCTTGTACAAAATACAATCTACATGATACTAGACCAGCGGTCGGCAAACTTATTTGCCAAAGAGCCAAATATGAACATTACAATAATTTAAAAAAAAATTGGGAGCCAAATCTGCTTGTTTAGTAAACTTTTATTACACTAAATAAAACTAAATTTCATACTTAATAAATATTTATTAATGCGAACAATGTGCTTGCATCTCCTTGGAAAGTTTGAGTAAGTCAGGTTTGTACGTTGTTTTTAATTTTAGGCAAGATTCCAAGTTCTCATCAATAAGACGACTTCTCAGTTTACTCTTGATAATGTTCATGCTTGAAAAAGATTGTTCACATATATATGTAGAACCGAAAAAGGAAAGAACAGCAATCGTAAGCTTTTTCAGCTGATGGTAAGAGGCAGGAATACTATTCCAAGCGTTGAAAATGATCATGTCTTCCTTCTCCAGGTCATTCTAAGCAGACCACTTGTGCTGTGAACTAAGATCACATTTTTTCTTCTCCGATATTTCCAATTCAACACAAAGACGTTCGAATTTAGAGCGCCATATCTCCTTGTTTTTTAAATCCAGCAATTATTGTTTTAAAATGGTGTTATCAATAGAGGAATTATTTTCGCCACGATACTTCAGCAGGCTCGGAAAGTGAAACAAGGTTTCCCTTTCCAAATCCTGTGCAAAAATGGATAATTTGTTTTCGAATGCTATTACTTCTTCTAACATCGAAAAAATTAAGTTTCCTGACAACGGCAGACAAAGGAGAAAAGACAAAACTGTTCACACTGCAAATCACTGCAAATGCTGATCTGTGATGCCAATTTGTACCCCCACTACTTTAGAAAAAGTATGCGCGCGCATGCTTGTGGTACCTTTGTATCATACCGGAGTAGGCCGAAAACTTACGAACAATTTCAGCCGGTAGTTTGTACATGGTTTGTGTTTACGTTTACGAAAACTAATAAAATTAAACTCGATGTTCGTTACGTATTTTTAAAACAATATAAAATTTTAATTACCTATCTATCTTTTAGCTTAAACAAAAAACTATACATGTTCTCGATTTATAGAAGAATTTTAATTTATCAAAATAAGATGTAATTTTTCTTTTACCTAGTTTTTTTAAATGAAAATATTATTGCGCCTTCCGTGGATATTTGTGTCAGAGCCGCACTTAAGGTGTCAAAGAGCCACATGCGGCTCTGGAGCCGCACTTTGCCGACCACTGTACTAGACCAACAACTTTTCAGCTTTAAACAGACATTTAATTAGGTACTTGGGCTTCAAACTAGATATCACTGTGTTAGGTCTGCTAGTTCTGTAAAATCAATCATAAATCCCTATCTTACATTAAGAAATACAAAAGAAACTCTTCCAATTTAATATAAAATTGTGGAGTTTATTGTAGATCTAGGTGGTCTTAGGGTAGAATTCTCACCTCGGAACTCAATGTTCATAGGTTAAAATCCAGCTGAGGTGGAAAATAGTTTCTTGTTCGAAAAAAAAAGCCGTTGCACAACTTTCTTATGAGGGGAAGTAAAGCCCTTCGCGTCGGTCCCGTAGTTGAAAGTGGCATGTAAAAGAACCCTGGAAGGTATGTGAAAGTACCTTTATGACACAATTGGCACGCTCTTTTTCACTTGTTAATATAATTAATTCTGTTTCCCCGGGCTAGTGTTAGGGGATAGCATTAGGTAGGTGAGTTTATTTTTCTATTAAGATATTAACTAAGTTTAAGGATTTTTGGGGCATATCAGAACGAGCAGTTGTAAGGGATGTGATGCCATTTATATTTTCAAATAATATTCTAATAAATTTAATTATCCAATACTCCAGAATGTTTCAAATACATAAAATGATCACTGAACTATCCAGATTTTTTAAATTTTTTGTTACTATTAATTTTGAGTATTTTTCCTCACGTCTAATGACCAAGCTGGGCTGTAGATCAAATAATTTTAAATACAATAGTGGTTAAGTGCTAAGGAAAGGTATAATTTAGATCAAATCTAAACCTCAATTGCTCTGAGGTATATTTTAAAACATCTTGAGGAAGAAAACCATTCAGTATACCTCAGAGTGCTCCAATCTCCTAATTTCCCAACACTGGCAAACAAGAATTGAGGAGCCTTAAATTTAGACCACACTCCCACTGATTTGAATGATTATTATGTTTGTAATAAACTGAATTGTTAGCATACAAATACTGCAGGTAGTTGCTTCAACTAACATAATGATAAAGATATCTGGAATTTCATATCACTCAATATAACATCCATAAAAGTAGTTTATCAATGGAAAAGCTGTAGTTAATGAAACCGATGAGCTTTCCCAACATCGATAACGATTGCACATGTCACTGAAATGTGAATAAAATACATATTTTCATCATTCAAGATGAAAAGTATTGTGTATCAGTATAAAATCAACCAAACGTAATTTTTTTCTCGTCCTCTGAATATATGTCTGGGATAGCTAAGTTTAATTATACTTATGTAGTAGGAATTATAAATGTACCTAGTTCAGTGGCCGCATGGTCTATGGCGTCACTCTAGTGTTAGACTAGACTGCCTAAGACAGGGGTATTGGGGTTCAAATCCCGATCGAGTGTATTGAGGTAGTTTTTTCCAAAATGGTTCTACAATCTCCCTCCACGACAATGCGAGTACACTTCCTCTAAATTCAACTTTCCTCATTCCTAGCTCATTTGAGTAATTAGTACATAATTGCGTATAGCCTAAACAGATTATAAGACACAGCGCTAGAAATAAATACTGAGATATAGGTTTTGGAGCAAATATAGCTAGGTTTTAGTGGCGGGAGGGTGGAAAATCATTTTAAGAAACTACCCCCATGTACGCTCATAGAAATTGGAACCAAAAACACCCTGTTACTGACAAAACAAACTAATTAAGAAAAATGTCGACTTAACGTGCCCACCAAACGCACAGTATTAGCAGTGAATAGTTATTGAAAACATGTAATTTTATCATTTTATTGTTAGGGAAAATTATATCTCTATTAATTTAATTTTTAATTATAAGAACATATTTTCATTGATCTATCTTTCAGAATAGTAAAAAAGTTTATTGATTTTATCATATCTTACTTCGTTACATCTTTGTTTTATATTTTGTCTCTCATTCTTTTTCACATCCGTGAATATCTAAAAAAATCTTCAAATTGATTATATATTCAAATGTTTATTTGCTTCGAAAAGTTCAAACAAACACGGCTCTATAGATGTAAATATGGTTGAATATTCTAAGACATACGAAGGGAAACTTGAAACTATATTAATATATTTTCAGTTTTATATAACTCCAAAAGTAAATATACCCCCAAAATCACGTTTCTACAACCTCCCCACTTTATGTTTGTCAGTGTTTCTGACAGATAAAACAAACACAATATATTTAATATATATCAATTTTAAAAAGAAAGTCACAAGGTGAGTTATGTTTATCTTTACAATTTAATTCTGAAAATGTAAAATAATAGTGTGTCCCTAAATTAGAAATTAAAGAGTGTAATAGGTTAAAACGGCTTATTTATAATAAATTATTAAAGTTTTAAACTTGAACCAAAACGATAAGCATTCGTCATCCTTAATATTTGTTAATGACTTAAATGGAGTACTATTTTAATCATAGTGGTGGCTGTCAGGTTATATGTTCATTTTGTCATCGTTGATGGAGGGCTTGGGAGAGAATTTTAGTTGGATGGACTGGGGTTGGTTTTCTACATGAAAGTTTCTCTGAAATATTTTTATCCTCTCCTTATTATAATGTGGGCGTAGTTACCAGTAACATTAAATTAAATTTCTAATATATTTGTGTTGAATGCAAAATTAAAAGGAAGTTATGATAATATTACTATTAGTATAAGGCATTAGTTGTTCTAATGTAACTAAGTGGAATTTTTCGGAAAACTTTTATCTAACTAAACTTTATTCAAATTTTAAGTGCACGTTTTTAAAGATCAAGACTTACAAGTTTACTCAAATTAATTGCACAAAACACTATTCATTTGTGATATAAATCTCTTATGTGTGTATACTATAAAACTCAGATGTTAAATTAGTAATAAAGTATTTGTTTTAAGTTATGAAGATAATATTACAACATGTGCAAAAAGAGCAACAGCTGAGTGCAGATAGCTCTAAAGAGTAGTAAGACGCTGTGTACAAAACAAATTTACAATTCTATTGATTCAGAGCATATTCTTTTTGGGATCTCTTGCTTTAGTAATAATCAGTCGATCCAGGAAATAAACGATAAACTAGTCTTGTCAGTTTTTGCATTGACAGAGAATCCAGGGTTAAACTTTTGGGGAAGTTCCATGAGGATTCATTTAAAAAGATGGTTTCAAACTCTACATTCACTCAAATACAGGTATATTTAATTTAAATTATACCTTCTTTATTCAAAATGCTTTCGTTTTATTACATGTACGGATAGCCCTAAGGGGGTATGTAAAGCAACCAGAAAACACTTTGTTTGGTGTTCATCCTTGCTATAAACACGCTATTCACAAATTGATATTTAGTGTATCTACACAAATAATAATTTTTAAGATTCCAAATGCAATCTGATTTTTATAAAAGCTAGGCCAACAATATTAGTCTTAGGTCAAATAGACATTTGCAGAGATGTTGATCCCTATATTCTTATTAAAATCTTTACTAAAAATCTTAATAACGAATTGACTTTTAAACATACTTGTGTAAAATTAATTTAGGATAGATCCAACCAAACCCGCTTGAATCTGGAAACATGGGACCCTTATGGGCCATCTCGGAAACCACTATAAAACTTTTGAAAGAAATATTCTTTGCCACTTAGGCATTGTCAAATAATATTTTACAAAAACTAGGCCTTAAAACCTTCCATTATTTTATATACTCTAAATATTATGTCATTTTCCACCACTATTTAAAGAGTTGTTTTGATTATTGTCTAATTTTGAGAATCTTGGCTTGTTATAGTTAGTGATTTTCTTATGGAACTACCAGTACTCTAGAAATTATTTCACGCTACTAAAAGACAGGCTGTTAAGTAGTTGGGAAGAGTAATAAAGAATGTAAACATTGTCATATTTTTAAACCACAAGCGCTGCGCAATTAACGGGGCACCTTGAAAATCGATTATCTTGAAGTGAGCAAAACTTGACCCATTATAACTTTTTGTGTGAGAAGATTTTTGCAAGAATGTAAAACAAATATTTAAAACTTTTTATATTTATTTTACAGGTGAATACTTTTTTAAGTGTGGCAATTAACTTTCAAATTCCTAATGCCATACAGTAACTAAGTAAGTAAGTGAGTGTTAAATGTATTAGTCAACGTATTAAAAAAGAGTTTTCAGCCTAAAAAATGGAGCCGTGAAATTAACTTGACAATGGTCGGTTCTACTTTTTACTTTCTCTCTATCTTACAGGTAGAGAAAGTATGGTGATCGTCAAAAAATTCGAAATCGAGATTTTGATGAATTTTGACGTTTCATGACTTCCTGAATCCGAAAATGTTGGTTTTTGAATTTCCGTCTGTCTGTCTGTCTGTCTGTCTGTACCTCCAACTAGAGCCTAAACTATTTTACCGATTGAGCTAAAACTTGATATCTAGGGTTTTCATAGGGTTGCCCCGAGGGGTTTTTGGAATTGGATATCTACCCCTAAAATTAAGGGTAGTTTACTGAAGGGCAAAAAGAGAAAAAGTCGATTTTCTCAAAATCGGCTCTAACGATTTTGATTAAATTTCATTTATGAACAATAATAAATATTCCAAACAAAATGACTAGTCTCAATATTTCGGCAAAATGGCTTTAAGGGCTCCGGTTTGATGCGTAAATTAACATTTTTTATAATAGATCCGAAACTATTTGAGATATGAAATTACTTAGCATTACAAATATGTATATATATTTATAATACAAATATTTTATTCGAAACATATTTTTATAAAATCAATAATTTTCAATGTATACGCAATTATATATATATTTTTAGCTTTTTGGACATTAAAGCTTAAGTATTGCGATCGTAAAAAAAACTAACCTGAAATGTTGATGGATTTCGACGTCTCATGACCCCCCGAACCCTAAAAAATAGTCTTTGCAATGCCGTCTGTCTGTGTGTCTATAAAAACTTAAAATTAAGGGTAGTTTACTGAAGGGCGAAAAGAGAAAAATTTGGTTTTCTCAAAATCTGCTCAAACGATTTTGATTAAAATTCGTATCTAGGCGTTGATTAAGATTATAAATAAACTGGCGATTTTCATTTTCCTATGAAAATGATTTTTAGGGTACATTACAAAAGCGTTAATTTCCGTATCTCCATAACTATTGGAGAAACTAAACAACTTATCATTACAAAATTGTAGGACTATTAGAAATAAAAAACTTTTATTTGACATATATTTTTATAAAAGCAGCAGTTTCTGAGATATTTGCAAATATATTAATACAATTTTGTGAGCTTTAGTTGTAAACATATACTACTTAAGTCTTAACGCAATAATTCTCCAATGCCATAGAGTAATTAAATATAAGTATCTAAAAAAGTATGTTATTTTTCCTTAAATCTCTTAGGAGAAATGTTTGCATAGCAATGATTTATCTCAATAGTCAATATTTACATTTTTTATTGGTCAAAATGTATAAATGAATAATTAAATATCAATGCGATGACTTGAAGATCTGCAACACCTTATAAAATGTTAAAATTTTAACAGAAATCGAAATTTTAATACGAAGTGTTGACCCTTGTGGAAGACATTAAACTGTTTGAAATGCTCTTAGGTGGACAAAGATGCGCCTCTTTTCTCATTGATTATATATCATTGTATATTATTTTATGCGTGTTCTTATGTGGAGTGGTGATGATACAATGTACATTATTCCGTTCAGAAATCTTACGAGTTTATAGAAAGAGAAAGAAAGTCTGTGCGGAGTGCCGTACCATTTATTTATTTATGTTTAAAATAAGGCCTAATCACGACTTAATCTAATAGAAAGGTGAAAATTGACTAACCTATAGTAAATGTGACCTTATTAGCTTATATAAAGGTTAAGGAAATTCAATGAAAATAACATATCGAAAATGGTTCACATTGTTTGAATTCTACTTACCCGTCATGCCCCGTTAGAATCCAACATCTTATGACACTGTCGTATAGTTTCTAAATGGTGCAGTACTTATAATGTTAACGTGAACCACCAGGATTTTAATAAAATATAATCAAGTTGTAATTAATGTGATAATTGAGGTGTAGGTAAATTATTAAACATTCTAGCTTATCAAAGGTGGAATTCTCTAAAATGGCTTCATAAGTTACTACGTAGTCATATGGGTCATCTTTGATCCATTAAGTTTCTTAGAACCCGCCTCGGTGGCGTAGTTGACTAACGCGCTAGTCGTGTTGAGCCCGACTGCCGAGGACGGGGAGATCGAGGTTCGAATCTCGGTCGGGTGAACTGGGGGTGGTTTTTCCTAAATGGTTTTCCACTCTCCCTCCACGCAAATGCGGGTTCACTTCCTCTATTCAACCTTTCCAATTCCTAATCCATTAGCGTAATTAGTACTTAAGCGTATAACCCGAACGGGTAGTAAGATGCGGTGCTAAATAATAAAAAAAAATAATAAAGTTTCTTAGATTGTTAATTATATACGTTAATTTAAGCAAAGAGAATCACATTGTTTAAATCAGAGAGTGTTGGGTCCCCATTTGAGTGGCATTAGAAATACCCACATTTAATTGTTACATAAATTGTACCTAAAAGTCTTCTATAACTTTCCACTCACAAGCAATGGATTAAATAGATATAACCATGAACTGAAGCGATATATTTATATTTATTTGTATATAAGGCTGCTTATGGGATTGCTGGGCTTGTAATTTTTGTTGTTCACCATCAGATTACAATTAATCAATTTTCAAACTTCATGTATCAAGGTTTCTACTATTAGATTAGTGTGAGTGCAATTCCATCTTTCACAAATAAGTAGCCACTGTGTGATACTAAGATATATTGTACACAATTGCTGATATCAAAATGTACTAACCAGGGCTCATGCCATTAATTTATAGGACCATTAAGTTTGATTTTAAATACTACCTTTCACTTCCAAAACTGAACCCGATTGAGAATGCTGCATGATACAGCTTGATTTCTTCAGCTTGTAAGTAATAGATTATTGGTGAACTCCTCATTTAGACTGAACATTATGAATGAGTTACATTAACAAACAACCATGTAGGGTCATATACTGACAGAGTAATTATCACAGAAACATATAAGGCCTTTGTTTTGAACGTATATTGAAACGTTTAGCTTCAGACTTTGCCTAACATAATTTATAAGGTTTTGGTTCGAATATAAGTTTAGTCACAAATCTAGTTGTCCCACGGTGATGAAGCAGTGGAGAGGCTACAATACATACCATTAACAAGAGATAATAAATTGACTTAAGTTAAATATATACATTAAATTAATAATAATTACACTATATAAATTTAAATTGGATATAAATATCGTGTCCACCAAACTAATATGAGGAAAGTGACTCATAATTTCTGAAGACTATTATTGAGGAATACTCAAAAATTATGTCATCTCAAGCCATTATAATATAAGCAGCAAAGCCAGAATACTTATATTTAAACAACATATCAGTCCCACAGAGTGATATTTTATTTTAAAAGAATCATGATTAAATTTAGAAATAAATTTTAATAAGAATTAGACAAACAACTGAGTGATTCATTGGAAAGTTACTTTTCTAATCAACTATTTTAAAAGTTTTCGTTACTTTTTATATTTCGTCGAACAGCATCATCCATTTCTAGTTGACCCCTTTCACGCAGTACACTGTAAAAACGTGTTTGATCATTAACTATTAATCCGTGTCATTTTGGTTGGGGGCAGATGTAACACACAAGCTGTGACCTAGAGAGGATAGTGAAAGGAAAATAGACGCAGGCGTGAATTATGAATAGGGTGAACGCATGTCTTGAGACCACGATCAAACTTCACCAGGTTGCGTCATAATTGCTCTACGATAAAGATCACAGAAAGTGTATGGATAATATTTTAATAATCAATATTGAATAAATAGTTAATAATGAAAAGTAAATAATATAATCAGTGGTATTTCCTTTACTTCGAACCCCCATGGATAAAATTAAACTTTTAATGCAATTGTTACTTATATTCGATAATATTTATTAACGAACTCTAAGACCAAATCCTTTTTAAATCAAATTTAAATGTGGTTGATTTTATTTAATATTATCTAGAGTGTCTTTCTAACCAATACGATAGATTATAGTAAGCGTTCCATGTCCTTCCAAAAATTGACCTTTAGAGTTTCAGGAGGTATTATTATATATATAATATATATATATAATATATATATAATAAATAAATAAATAATATATATAATATATATATAAATAAATATATATATGTTTCTAGTTAACAAGCATAATCCACGAACAAAAACATAATCTCAATATTTCAAGTTCTGAGCTAGTCATTATTGAAAGTATTCTTATTAGGAAAAATGCTAGAAAATTAGCCTACTCAATTATTGATACTCTTTTTTCAGTTGTATTGTTTATCCTTTCGACAGATTTATTTGGTTTAGAAGAAGCGAGAAAATTGAGGACAACTCTATTTAAAATTGATTTACTATTTATACTCCGCTTACCCTGAAAGGCAACAGTCTAACCTTGACGAGCTACACTGTGTTGCAGCTTATTAGCTACCTTCTGGGTAAGCAAAATGTACAGTACCTTTTTACGTTAGTAATAAATTACCAATCAAACAAATTGATGATAAAAAATAAAGTTACCTGAATGAAATCCTATGAAATAATTTGCAGTCTATTTTCATTTTATTTATGGAAATATTAAATTATTTTCAAAGTGGTTCATGTAACTACTATGGGCTCAAATCATATACATTATAGGTAACATCTATAAATGGTTACGGTACACAGATTGATTTTTTTGCAGTTACTGCTAAATATCAATGCGCTTGAACATAATTTCACTTAAATTTAGACATAGCTCTTCATCCCATTTACTATTAGAATCAGTATGATTTCCCTTACGCTACAGAATCTATTTTCTTGGATATTAGTTTTGATCCCTGAATTAGAGACAAGGGATGTAGTGGAGATCAATGAATATACTTCTTGTCGATCGTGAAATTAGAATGGAGGGAGGTTGTGAATGTAATGATTTCAATTGGAATTTGTAAACATGAAATGGAGGAAGGGAATGTAGGGCAATGATTTTTTTGGTTAGTCCTGAACGTAGAATGGATAAAGGTAGTGAAGGGCAATGATTGTAGTTGTTAATCATAAACTTAGAGGTCAGGGAGGGAGTAAAGAGCAAAGATTTTAATTTTTAATCGTGAACTTTGATTGTATGGAGGAAGTGAAGGACTAGTATTTTAATTTGTTAATGTGTGGAAAATGTAAAGAGGATCTTTAAGAAAGAAATAACCAAACAGTTAAGCATCTTGATTTGAAATGGTTGGAACAGAAATGGTGTTGATCTATTTGGTAGATTTTAATGTTTTTGTTTTCCTTTACAGGGATTTCAATTTTTTTTATATTGGATGACCCTAATAAATTTAATAAAAAAACAAAATTTTTAATATTCTAAATAGTAAATAGCTTTTGGCGGCCTTTGAATAAGCAATTTAAAAAAAGAAATACTGTCCGTTTAATGTGTCTTTGATTTTGAAATATGAATTTTTACTAATTCTTTTCTGTGTGTATGTCTATTAGTATCCTCCTCCAGAGCCTAAATAAGAAAAGAAAATGATATTAATAAATTGAATATTTATATATTATATCTTAGTTATAAACTTTGTTAATTTAAACACGTTTTTATCAGCACTAAGTTGACTTTACCAGACAGCGTACACAAAAGAATCAATTATATGGAAATATGTTCTAGGTAAATTTATATTATTTAATCATAAAATATGAAATTAGCCCTATATGTGTGTAGTTAAAATAACACCCAAAATAATAATTTGTCAGCCAGAACATATTTTATAATTTGACTTGCCTACTGAATTGTATACACCATTTGACAATTTTTTTATATTAGCAACATTAATATTATTAACCTCTAGGCGTTTTATAATATTAAGAAACTAAAATGTATTTGTTACTCAAAAGATTTTTTTAAATGATTATAGAACTAGCTTAAAAATGTAGGATGGGGATAAAAATAATATCAATTTATTAGAAACATTTATATAAATAACCGTTTAAAATTCAAACAATTTGTGTTTATTTTACGCTTGAATATAGGCATTCCAAGCTTTTGAAAAATGCATATAGATATGTACAGTTTAGTTTTGGTCTTAATAAAATTGGTTATTTGTGAATCCGTAATTTTTAATTAAATATTTTATATATATTGTTAATATAACAAAATATTTGCATTAGACAATCAGGTAAAATTGTTCACTATATCCTATATTAAACTTTGTAAATAAACGTATGAAAATAAGTTTTTATCCTATTCAATACACGATGACTCAAGGGTAAGTAGCTTCAAATATAAATACTATAAAGTTTTATCACAATCATATTGATAATATTTCAAACTAAACCAAAACATGCTTTGTTTCATGATTCTTATTTACATCGAAAAATATATTTATATTCCATAGTGAGAAATCGCACAATCCTTCAATTTATTCAAAATTATTGGTAAAAATTAAGATATTGATAGAGATAGTAGAACTGATTTTATTATAATATTTAGCCCAGTAAATCATTTGGCTAGGAATTGAATACCAGCCTCCTGGGTCAGCGTTAATATGCATGCTATCCACATACCAATACTTTAAAAAACAGCAATGGGGCCTACTATATCAATCCTAAAATTATATTACGTTTCACTATAATAATAAATCACCAAATAAAAATAAACATTATTACAAGGAAAAATAGGAACTCTCATTCAATATAAGCCATAAAGTTCCTACAATTGTAAAATCTTACATTATTCATTTTTAATGGCTATGCGCGAATTTTAATTTTTTGTATTCCTTAGGAGAGATGAAGTATTGTGATTGTAAAAAAAAATCTTATTTGAAATGTTAATGTATGTGGACGTTTCATGATACCATGAGGCCTAATAGGTAGAATTTGTAACGCGGTATGTCTGTTTATCGATCTGTTGGTCTGTCAGTTACTCGACCTAGACCCAAATCCATTTTACTGATCGGGCTAATACTTTTTATTTAGGGTTTTAATGAAGCTATCCAGAGGAATTGTGGAATGATCTATCCATCTCTAGTATTAAAGTTAGTTTACTTAGTGTTAAAAAGATAAAACATCAATTTTCTTGAAATTTTATTTAAAGATTTTGATTAAAATTGGTATCCATGCACTGTTTAACATTAAAAACAAAATGGTGCAATTCATTTTCACATGAAAATTACTTTGAGGGTACTTCAAATCAGTGGATATCTCCAATATTAATCATATATACAAAACTAATTGAGATATGAAATAACCTATCATTAAAAAGTTGAATGTAAAAGACAAATTTTTGAAATATACATAATATGTTGTAAAACATATTCTCCGAATTATAGGAAAATATTTTTTTAATAGAGGTTTGGGAAATTGGGATTTGAAACTTGCACAGAACATCTATTATTATTTTATATACTCTTTAGTGAAATGAGATGTTTTTTTAAAAATTATAGCGACTGTAACGTGGTAAATACATTTTAACACTTACACTCAATGAAGACCTATAATAGGTTTAAAACTATTACTACCAAATCTCAACAGCCGTTGGCGAGCGCTAGTGGTCGGGTGGCGTGATGTTAGAGGATTACCACATCCTTTCGTACTTGGTGAAAACCCTGTCCAATTTTATCAGTCCCGCTGGTATATAACAACCTGTCCTCGGTTCACGTATATCTATTCTATTGTAACCACTCGTTGGAGGAACTGCTGGAATATATACATGAGCATCTGCTAAAACTACGTACTGAAGACCGCAATGGTTGAGACGTCTGTATCACCTCCTCGCTGCAGAGGAAGCTACGGCGGATACTATAAGTATTGAGGAATAATGTAATTTATCGTAGAGTTTAGGCCCTATTGTTCAATGTCCTTATGACTTAGTTTTTGTATGACAGTACTACTGACTTGTTTCCCTATGACCCCAAGGTATAATTTATTATGTTGAGCTTTTAGCTCTATTGTTCAATGTCTATATGACGTAGTTTATGTATGTCAGTACAATTTACTTGTTTCTCTATGCCAATAAGGCTTAGTTTATAATTGTGGGCTTTATGCGCTATCTCTCGATGTCTTTTAGGCTTAGTCGCAAATATTAGGGTCAAGATTATGCTCCTTAGATTATATGACCATGCTGCGGCTAGTTTAAAGAATATAATTAAATAATGGAGGATACCAGGCTATCTATTGCTTTGTTTCACGACCTAGTTGGGTCTGTAACTGACACTTGTCTCTGATGTGTCTAACTGTGTACTGTAATCCGGTGCGCAACCTGTGGAAGTGCTACTTGTACATAGTAGTGGCCCACAAGGTTTTGTCTGCAGTGTACGTCTTCCTATTGGCGCCTTTAGCGTTAGTCATAAATGATCACTATTTTGTCTAGTATTATTGTTCCCTTTTCAGGGTAGCAATGTAAATATACTATTGATTGCTCAAAAAGTACTAATTAGGAGTTGACCGGCTGGTGCTTAGATTCCTGGTAGTTTGCCTTTTACTAGTTATAAAATAATAGTTTTTCTTCTAGGAGTTTATAACATTGTTATGTTTAACTCTTTATGTATTTAACTCAAGCTAGCTAGCTAATGTTAATTACCGTCCTTGAAGCTCTTAAATTTCTGTGGTTTAGTTCTTTATATTTGAGATTGTGTTGTAGTTGGAAGACTCACAGTCAGCAGGCTGGAGTAGAGCTATGTATGATAAATTTGTAATTAAATTTGATTACCACCATTAATTTATATTGCCTTAGAGTTGCTGCCTTTCATTCTAGTTGATGAATTATCAATTGTCCTGCTTTAACGAGTTACAAGCTTTCTTATTTACACCTATGACCTATATGCTCCCTTGTCGAACTATTTATATTTTCATGTTTAAACAACGGATGGTTTGAATAATTTCTACCTTTAGTCCTATGTACTTCATTTTGACTTGTTTGAATATTAATAAACTGACTTGTTGAACTTGTAAATTATTCTTATACTTTGTTCCTTCCAATCAACATTTATAAGCATTTATCTTATGCTATGATTGATCTTATACAAAATTTGTTTTCTAAATGTACTCCGTCCATTTTTGCTCTTATTTGTTACATACACAGGAGCTAATGCTGTATAGTTCCAAATTCTATTTTTTGTAAATATATTGATCCCCATAACTGTTTTAGAATTTATTTTCATTTCAAAGTTTTGTAGATATTATTTAATGCTTGTAAATATGGAAGCTACCTCCTAGTTTACTAATTATAAGCAAATGGTTCCATTTTAAAGTGGAGGTGCGATAAAGTCTGTGGGTGTGTCGTAGCATTTATTTATGGCTATATTATAAAATAAAAAGAAATCCATTCATATAATTTTGATTAATTGTAACAATTATTTTTGTCCCAGTATTGTTTATATTGTGGAAGTCACCCTCTGTGAGAGCAATCTAGAATAGGCTTGGAAGTGGTATGGGATAAACCATATAAAATATGGACACACACGTTTGTTTTTAAAATGTATACCTAATTGTAAAATGGAAGTTAAATTTATGTAAAAGTGGAAGTTACAGAGTAAGATGGATCGATGGAGAAATGGGGCTGGGAATGGTTGGTAGTGAGCCTCCAGGATTCTACTTGACCTACTAGTTTCCTGATAGCAGGGCAACAAGATCACTATAAATAACTGATCTGCTTTTCATTCAACGCATCACTAATGCTGGATGTAAGGCTGTAGCAGACAGGCTGAACCGGTCTTGTACAGAGGGCTCCACGTCACCCACACTGTTCCATCCTTATCACTCAACGTCCACCAGAATACTCCTGTAGTATTCTCTCACCGTCTTGGACTCAGGTCCCCTCCCATGATCCTCTCCTTCACAAGAAATATAATTAGAACATTTTGAAAACTATTTAGCGAGCTAGGTTTCAAGCCATTTATTTCAATAACTTAGGTGTCAGTGTTTCATCTCTCCATTGTGTAAGAGGTGAAGAGATTAATCCTGGGTCTATTTTTTTTATCTTACCCAAAGATAAGCTTGTCAATTTAAATTATTATGAATATAGTTATCATCATCATGAACAGCTTCCAGCCCTTGTCTGGGTCTGTTTGGAATATAATAAGCCTTTCCACTGCCTCCTTCCCTCCCACCATCTCTCTCCCACCAACCTTGGCCCATTCTTCTCCTCTTTCCTCCACACTCCTCCTCACTCTCTTCAGCCATCTGTCCGCTGGTCTTCCTCTCGGCCCAACCCCCTACCTCCATATCAGATATTAATATATTTTTTCACAACAAATTTTAGAAAACTATATATGGTAGATAGGCTTATAAAGTGTTCACCATCCCAATATAAATATTGGCTCGTTTAGTCCTTTTTTAATTAATAATAATATAATTATTATCTTTCTCATATAGAGGTAAAAATTTAAGTCGTGAAAAATTTCAACCCTGAGATTTTGATGAACGTTTTATGTGTCACCTAAGCCAAAAAATAGGGTCTAACATTATTTATTATAATTTTTCTCTTCCTGTCTGTATGTCGGTCCCGGGAGCCAATTTGAGAATATTCGATGGATTCTATTCATACTTGATATGATTGCTGTTTAATAGGCATACCTAAGATATTTTTCAAAATTTAGATCATATCCCTCAAATTAAGGGTATTTTACTGATGAATAATTTATGATAGTTTGAAAATTTTTTATAATGGCTTTAATTATTTGTTAAAAACGGATATCTTCGAAGTGTTTGATTGTAAATAGCACAATTTACCTTAATTTTGGGGAGAATAATTTAAGGGTAGGTATCTCACTATTTACTGATTTTCGAAAATTTGAAATATTTGAAAAATTGTTTAATATGTCTTGGAACTGTTTAACATTACAAGAAGCCCTCTATACTTACTTGTTCGGTGAAAATTTCTATTTATGGTATTTTATTGTTGACTGATTTTCTAAGGTTCAAAATATTTCAAAAAAATCGATAACGATTTTGTTTAAAATGGTTATCTGGCAAGGGTTTTACATGACAAAGTAGTACTGTTTACTTGCTTTTTGAGGAAAACTTTATTTTAAGGTATTTTAATAGTGAATATTTTTAAAGATCAAAGATCTATGAACTGTATTAAACGATTTTGTTAAAAATTATTATCTGTGTGGTGTTGAACTTAAAAAAATCTCTGCATTATTGTTTTTGTTGAAAAGTTATTTCTATGGATAAATAATTCATGACTAATTTTTGAAAATAGGTTATCTTTTGATTACCATTAAATAAGTTTTCCTTATAAAAGTAAACATATATTTTTTTTACTCAAATGAAACACTATTAGAATAGTTTTCAACCAAATCATATTTTCAAAAATTAATTCATCAAAAGTCGTCATTATTATTCCTATAATTTAGAAAATAATTCAATCTTGTTTGGCATCTGAAACACTTCCCAGAAATTAATTTTGAACATAACCGTTGATAATTCTCAATTTTTTTTATAATTCTCAAAAACTAGTATTAAATTATACTACTCTTGAAAGAGAATTTCTCCAAAAAGAAAGTTTAGAGTGATATTTATTATTTGAAAAAATCCCCATATATTCTTTTTGGATAAAATTGTAAATTTTATTTCTTTTCTAGGATTTTCATAAGATTCTAAAGAGGAGATTTTAGAATTATTAATAAAACCCTCCAATAAATGTTGGTTTACTTGATGGCAAAATTGGTTCTAAATTTTTTGCTTAAATATCGCATTTATATATTTTTTGACATTACAAACCAATAAAGTGAAATTATTTTTCTATATAATGACTTGAAGATACTTTATACAATACACCGATGGGTATCTCCAATTTGGATCATATCTCCTCCAATCTTTGAGATAAGAAATAACTTATCGTTACATAGTTGTAGGACTATTAAATATAAAACATTTTAAAATGATTTTTTTTTTATAAAACCAATATTTTCGGAACAAAAGTTAAATATATTTATAATGGAGGTTAAGCTCACTGGTGAACAGTGATGTTCCATTTTTGATCAATATATTTCTGTAACAGTGTACATGATCTCATTTATACGATTTGATGAAATGTGATACATGTGATGCTCTATTTTGCATTATGTTCCTGCAACAACATCTATTATTTTGTTTCACATATATCACAAGTGTTAACAAGTGTTTAAGGTAAAGGAGCTAAAAAGTCTTTGCGGTGCACCGTAATTTTTTTTAAAAATATTATGATGGCTCATAGCCAGTGTTTGTAACCTAGCCACTGTTTATTTTTTAGATAATTAATATACGTAGAGTAAATTCGTCTCCTGCTGTACTCTCTTAGGTGGGATTGTGGGGAATGAGAGCTAAGGATAGTATTTTTACAGTTTCTTTAATCAAAACATATCTTTGCGTTATAAATAAAACAAATAATTCCCCAGTAAAAACATAAACATGTTCTTATGGTGACCTAAACAATTGTTGAATATCTTTCAAGGGTATCCTGTAATATAGTGACAACTTTCATCTTCATTTAAAGGCCTCTTATCCAATGCTAATATACTCGTCACCGATATTCAAGAACTGTTGACATCACCAAGTGAAGAAAATTAAACTCTATGTTTTTTCTTAAACAATATTTTATTTATTTCAGTTAAAAAAAATTATATTGCCATTAAAGCTAAAACACTGGCTTTTTCTCGTGTCCCCCACTTTCCCACCATAAACTATTTTATTTATAAATTATAGAACAAATATGCATTTTAATGTTTTCTTTAATGCCTTGAAATATGTAACACACATAATATGCATTCTATTCCACTTCGGTGGTCACATGGTCTAAGGCGCTACTCTCGCAATAGACATGAATGCCAATGACGGGGACATCGTGGTTTGATCCTGGTCGGGTGTATTGAGGGTAGTTTTTCCTAAATGGTTTCCGATTATAATTGAAGGTAAATGCGAGTACACTTTCTCTAAAATCAACCTACTTCATCTCTAACCCACTAGCATAATTAGTACAAAATTGTATAACCCGAATGGGTAGTGAGACGTGGTGCTAAAGAAAAAAAAAGGAATATTAATTTTAAAAATATTATATGATCACACTTAAAAACTGAATCGGTGGACACGCGAACTTTTAATGGTCTTTTTTGTCAATAATATGGAGGTACTAAGGTTTTTTTTTTCATAAATGACTTGCTTTCCTCCCTTCCAATAAATTATGGACATATTTCCTTCAAATTTTTCATTCCTAAGCCCCTAACCTACTAGTGAAAAAAAAGGTGGATAGCTCAAATGGATAGTTAGACACGATAAAAAAATAATTCTAAATAACCATATTTAGCTGATTTAACCATAAATAAATGGCTTTACTTCTCATATTTCATAATTTGTGACACTACTTCAAAGCAAATTTCACACCATATTATTGTAGTGTTGATGCTTCTAACATGAGCAAAGTATTTATAGCTCGCAAGTGATGATATTATGATGTACGTGTATTCATTAAAGTTTGTCCATGAACTTCTTGGTGTGTAATTATACTGCTATGGAAGAACAAAGAACTGTTGGTAGTTGAACTTGAGGTTACAGAGGAGAGAAGCTAACATTACAAATAAGATTCTGACTAAAGCTCAGTGAATAGGGGCCACGAGATAAAACGAAAGTTGTACAAAAGTTAGAGGCACATTTCTAAAGATGAATACGATGAAATAGTTTACAAACCCAAAGCATCCAAGGGAAAAAGAGTGGCTTTCAAAACCAAAACAAAAGAAAAAAACATGTAGAATTACAACGTTGATATTAAATTACATGTTATTTATTTTTCACAAAGGTGTGCAATATACTAACAGGACTTGTATGACTTAAGTGAGCAAATTAGGTGTCAGAGGAATGAGCTAAATCTTATTTTATCTAAATCTTAACTGGTATGCCATGATTGCCTTTGATAAGCTTACTAAAACAGATTTTTATTGAAAAAGATTAATACTTAGATGTTTTATTCAAGAGACTAATCCAGCTAGGAAAAATGTTATTTAAGGAGTATATAATATATTTAAATAAGTTATTGAGTCATAAGAAGTGGTGTCTCACAAATATCTGAGAGGTCAAGTCCGGATATAGCCAGGATATTGGTTACTTGTAGATTTTCAACCCAGTAATACTTTTTATTTATAATATAAATAAAATATTATAATTTTTAAGATGTTTCCCTCAAGATAACGATGGTTCTTGACAATTTAAGTGCCCCAGGACTATTAAAATTTATTCTTACATTTCTGTTTTTCCAATTATCTGTATGTCCGTACCTGTGGAAACAGACTAAAGTGTTTAACATATTTCTTTCCAACTTTAAATTTATGAAATATATAGTCATTCCTCGAGTTTAAATCGTGATTTTAATTCTAGCTCTAAAATTAAGAGTAGTTAACTGGTAATTGACACATATAAATTTGAATTTTTTTAAAAATAGCTTTGTAGATTTTGTTCAAAAAATGATAATTATCTGGAGAATGTTTTACATAAAAAATACTTGATATTTTCTTATTCAGATAAAGGCTAATTTAATAGTAGGTTAGTAATGATAAATTTTTAAAAATGATAAACTATTCAAAAATTATCAACGACTCTCTGGGAAGTGTTTCAGATGCTAAACAATATTACATATTTACTTTTCTAAAAATACTAGTGGTGACTTATTTAGGAATAATTTTTGGAAAATTATTTGGCTGCAAACTAGTATAGGAGTGCTTCGTTTTAGTAACAATATAATATGTTGGTTTTTATGAGGAAAACTTATTTAATGGTAATTTACAGTAAAACAAATTTGAAAATTATAGTCCAAACTATAACAAAATAAATTATGTGAGATTACTTGGTTACATTTATCTAGTGTGCACCACATCTACTGATCCGTTATTTCCGAATATTTAAACTAAATGGATAGCGATTAGAAAATGTACCCAAATATACGTGTACCTAGAAGCAGCAATGAAATAATATACACATTTACAGACGTATTATGAAGATAATGGAGTATCACTGCTCAGCAAAGAACATAACTGTTAAGGTGGTTATGAGGGGAACGCGAAAAAAGTTCAGTTTGATTTGTATTTTCTTAGAGTAATTTTTTTTTTTTTGTCAAAAGACCTCAAATATTGCCACTAAGCTCATGACAGATATTCAACAACACTGTTGATATCACTACGTAAATAAAATTAAAGTGTGTACTGAAGCAATATTTTATTAATTTTGGACAAAAATATGTTGCTTTTTTCTAAAAACTGCAAATACTCTAGCCTTTTCTCACGTTCCCCACACTCTCATCTTAACAGCGCTGTCAACAGATAATGTTATGTTAATTGATATGTCGCCACTAGCTATGCGCTATCTCAACTTTTAATCATGTAAGTTGCAACAATAATTCACCTTCTTCTCGTTAGTCTTTGGTTTTGGTGTTCGTTTAGTTTTGAGGTTTTTAATCTCATATACACAATCTAAATTTTCTATTTCACAAATAAATAAGCCTAGCTTATTCTTTCCAATGTTTTCATATATTTCTAAAGCCCAACCCCATTTTAAGACTCCCATTTTGAAGTTTTTAATCTAAAAGCATTTGTAAATATTTGTGAATTTTGAACTTCTCTAATCCCTGAATTCCATTTAATATATTTTGCTTATTGCTTGGAAACTTTTGGTCTTAGCAGAAACTATTTTGGGTAAAGTATTTAACAATCATAAAACTTTAAAATTAAAGTTATTTCGTTTATCAAAGATTTGAGGTGATGTGATAATAATTGGAGATACCGGCGTCCAAGTCATTTTCCTGGAGAATTGAAACATTACATTTTATTTGTCATCATGCTAATTTGAATCAAGATACAAATTATAATAAAAATTGGTGGAGCCAATTTCGAGAAAATTGATTCAATCTTTATTCACCAATGAATAAACTAGTTTTAATTTTAGGTATAGTTAGGTAATTTCTATAACTCCTTTGTGGAACTTTATGTAAAACCTATACACCAAGTTTTAGCCTGATTGGTAAAATCTTTTCTATTTATCTGATGACTTGACAGTTATGATGATGACTATATTAATTATATTATATTATTATTATTATTATTATTATTATTATTATTATTATTATTATTATTATTATTATTATTATTATTATTATTATTATTATTGTTATGTTATTATTATTGTTATTATTATTAGTATTATTATTATTGTTATTTTTATTATTGTTATTATTATTGTTATTATTATTATTATTATTATTATATTATTATTATTATTATATTATTATTATTATTATTATATTATTATTATTATCATCACCACGTCTTACTACCAGTTCGGGTTATACGCAAATCGACAGATAGAAGAAATAAAGAAAAGGAAATTTTCGTCTATAGTGGGGCATGAAACGTAGACATCTATCAAAACCTTGAATTCAATTTCTTAGGCGAACAGAATAATTCCTCTCCCATACCGGTTGCGATAAAGTAAAATTCATTCTTAGTGGTATACCCATACAGGAATCGAACCCAAATCTCCTCCCGTCCTTGACAATCCAGTATTGTGAGACCCCAAATGTCAGCAAAATACATTAAAAATTTACCTTTACAATGGTAGGCAAAAAGCGGAAAAAATAGCAAGTTTGACACCTTTTAACTCGGGAACTGTAATAATTAGAAATCATTGAATCACTATTTATAGCGTATATTAATTATAAACTTGTTAAACTTGTGTGATAAAATTTTGATATTTGAATGACTTTGAAATTAAATTAAAATACTATACGTGGAGAAGGATTTTGAAACTTCCCTTTAATGTCATTGGTGGATTCATTTCGACCTGCATATCGTTGTTCATTTTTATGTATACGGGTGATTTGATCTACACAGCTGTCCATAATGACATACGGGTAGTTGGTTCTTTATATCCCTCCATAATGACAGTCCTTAAATAATTAAAGTAGATCCATTATGTAAGAAGTTCTACGGTCTAGGTACCATGTGTATAGGAACACATGTTATTAGATTAAAATGGTATATTTGGAGTCATTTTCTCACAGATACGGAATATGCATATGATACTTTACACTGGCAAGAGCTTTCACTCCAATGGGTTTGGTTGCCCTAAAAATAACTTAATCCTTTTAAAGATTTTATCTAAATAATTACCTAGTATTTTTCATTTATGTCTATCTACACAGATAGTAAAACAGTACATATATCTGTACATTCAACTTTAACTGTTTGTTTATCCCCAGTAAATACAAAAAGTACTCATCGGATCGAGATGTGACTTATTGTGTTGTACTTCTTTTCTTTAAGATTAAAGGTTAAGCTTTATACCATCACGCTATCATACAATCAAACGAAGCAGGGTCGTAAAAAACCACTGTTAGTGTGTTTACATTTGCGTTTAAATTTGTATAAATTCAAATATATTAACTTTTATTGTATACATCTTCTTTGCAACTCTCCTCGTCAAAGAGGAATTAGGAAATATCAACAAATTTTGAATGTAGAAGTCATTTTTTCTGTCTTAATTGATTACCAAATTCACTACAGTAAAAAGAGTAATTATAGGTTACATATTAATCTTAAATCCAAAAAGAAACAATATTTTGTGTTGGTTGATTTATAGTCATATTATAGGCAAATTGTGATTCCTTAACACATAAAACTTACACCTAACTAGCGTTCAACATCTTTATGTGATTTGATCTTATATTAACATGGATACAAATGCAGACAAATAAATTTATCCTCATATTAAAGGGCAGGGAGTATTAATTACGAGTAAATGAGTATACAGCAAGCAACAACCCATAGACGACTAGTTATATATTATTAACTAGATTTCTGTAAATTTATTATAATTGTAATATTTTGTTTTAATTGTTACTACCCTCTCACGGTTAAATGAAAAAACAAACTTTGGGCTTGGTGAAATTTGGATAGTGTGTACATAATATCTGGGTTCATAGTTATTCACTATAAGCGCGGTTGACTGTATGTTGAGATCTTGATGCCTTAAACCCAGCGACCTCCTAAGTGTTTACTTACAAACCCAAGAAAAATAAAAAGGTGGCACTTTACAAGTCTACTAATCAAAACCCCAAGGTGTGCATCTCAGTTCTTTTTAATAACAATATGCAATTGGCAATGTAAATGAGAAACATACTATTTCTTATCTAATAGTAAATATACTAAAAATACGTCGTGTAAGAGCAGTTCCTCACTTCTAAATGTCAATCAAAAGGGATTTTTCCGTTGCCAGGAGAGCTAAGGCCATGATAGCACCAGTAAAAATTTATGAGATGATAAGAAATACTACCCGTCTCGGTCGGTGGCAGTTTTGTGTTGAGCTAGACTGCTGTGGACGGGGAGATTGAGGTTCGAATCTCACTCGGGTGAACGGGTGGTTTTTCCTAAATGGTTTTCCACTCTCCTTCCACGCAAATGCGGGTTCAATTCCTCTATATTCAATCTTCCCCATATCTATACCATTAGTGTTATTAGTACTTAAGCGTATAACCCAAACAGTTAGTAGGACGTGGTGATAATTATTATTTTTACTATTATTATTAATAAAAAAATACTGATTTCATTAGTAATGGATATACAGTGTGCTTCAAACAGAATTACCCAATTTTAAACAGCTATATTTATTGAAGAAAATACTTTACACAAATGGAACAAAGTGCAAAATAATCACAAACTCACCTTGTTTCAAAATTACAGATATTCTATGTGCCCTCCACCAACCGCACGGATGACATCAAGACGTTAGATTAATTCATCCCAAACACTTCGCAAGATGTCTTCTTGGATTGAAGCAAATTCTGCTGCTATCCTGTTTTTAAGCTCATAAAGGTTACGAGCTAATGGTGGAACAAAAACACTTTCCTTAACGTATCCCCATAAAAAAACAAGGTAGCATGATGTAATTTCTGGAGACCTTGGAGGCTCTGTCTCATGGTCCCGTGCGCCCTATCCAGTGTCGAGGCAGGGTGTCAGGGAGGAAACGCCGCACGTTCTTGTGCCATTGTGGCGGGTCACCATAATGCTAGAAGATGAAATTTTCTGAGTCTTCATGAAGTTGTGGAAAGAGACAGTGTCGCGTTTCAAGGTAGGTTCGTCCATTCACTCTGTCTTCCTCAAAAAAGAACGGGCCATAAATCTTAGTTTGAGAAATCCAACATCTAGTGGTAATTCCCTAAAACTGTAGGCCACGCACATTTTACTTATACACCTTTCAATCACTGTGTGGTCGTGGTTTCAAAAATATAACTTGTTGAAATCGGGTATTCTTTTGGGAAACAACCTGTATAATAGGAATTATTCTGTTCTTTAGGTAGGCCTATATTACTTCCAATTAGTGTAAATATGTCCTGCTTAAGTGTCTTTATGGTCTAAAGTGTCACTTTCATTTTAAACTGACTGACCTGCTGATTATGGAGAGATTGGGGTTCAAATCCCATTCGGGTCTACTGAGGGTGCTTTTTTTCTTAATTGTTTTCCACTCTCTTTCTTCAGAAATGCGAGTAGTTTACCACTAAAATGCTTCCATCCTCATCCCCAACTTATTAGAGTTACTATCATATATGCTTATAGCCTGAACAAGTAGTAAGACGTGCTGATAAATAAATATGAATATACGTGTATCTTGGACAGGTAGTTAGAACAAAATAACAAAAGAACATCATAAACCCATTTAAATAGAAGAGGAAACTGGAACTGTTTTATTTAAATAACTTAAGCAATCACTCTGCTTTACTTCTTTTACAATTTATTTTATAGAACCAAATGTACACCCCCTTTACAATGAAAGTCTACAGCCTTACCTTTGCGGGCTCCGCTATGGACTTATCATAGTGGCAGGCGGCGCCGTAGTGGAAACAAGTAAAATAAATATGCTACGTTTCAGGGTAAACTACAGTGGCGGATTTACCAACAGGCTTAGTAGGCTGGAGCCTAGGGCGGCAGATTTTAGGGGCGGCAAATTTGGGGCCAATTTTTTTTTTGTCTTACAGAAATTAAAAAGATTCATATTTATATACCTAAATGTTATTAGATCCACACAAACAATTCAACATGTAATATGTTTCACCACTTAGATACATTTTTTAACAATTTGCGTAGTCGCGTTTGGTTGCGGCGCGGGAACGAGTGACATGACCGTTCGCTAAGTGTGTCTGGCCGAACCTGACTGCACGAGCGCGGCGTGGTGCGACGGAGCCGAGGCGGGGTCGTGCTGTAGGCATACGCCACGTGGTGTTGGTGGCATTGAGTTCGAGAGAGATAGATATAGAGCGGCGATACAAACGGGGAAGTCCCGTCCCGGATTTACTTCAAAAATTATTTAATTACGTTAACCGAATGTACATTATTGTGTAAGTAGTATTAAGGCATACCTTACCCCGCTCTATTAGTAGTACATGATTGAGCTTTTATTAGCTCAGAAATATACCCAAAAACTATTTCTTGTGCAATCTTAACTAAATCGTTGGATTGTAAAAATAATCTAGGAACTAACACATTGTAGAGGTCGGTAGGGGCGGCAAAATTTGAATAGCCTACTGGCGGCAAATGTGTAAATCCGCCACTGGTAAACAAAGTGTAATTACTTTGATCAATGTTGATTATTCATGCCTACCTCCACCTACAATCCAATCCCTTTCTTTCTGTATCATGATGGCATACATAGGAAATTATCTTAACGATCCTTCCAACAAATTGAAGCCAAAGAGTATAAAAAAAGTTATGGGTGGACAGAGGTCTCAGGGAAATGTGTGGTGGAATGTTAGAAGGAAAGTGGGAAGAGGAATGATACGGAAAGGAAGGAGTGTGCCAGCTAGCGTAAAAATAAAGGGGAGGAAAGAAAAGGTTAAAATGTATCAAAGGGTTAGGGAGTGATAGCAAGCTAAACGAGCTTAGATGCCTTTTTCAAATAGAAGGGGAAAAAAAATGCACATCTTAAATTTATAGTTAAGGCTCCTTTCGTGGTTAAGGTTCAGCTTCCCTTCTGAAGTAAAAGAACACCAGTCCAGGTTCAAAGAGAATATATTGATCTGTGTCCACATTCCAGAGCGCTAAGCAGACTCTGCTTGAAAGGGTTGTCTTCCTGATGAGCCAAGATAAAATGTTTAATATTTGAGACCAAAATAGTATATGGATCCCTATAGAATCTATTTGGGTTTGGGTATATATTGGGTGTGGAACAGGCTTTTAAAAACAGAGACGTATCGTTGTTAAATATCTTTATATGACTCTTTTTATTAAGGACCGCATCTTACTACCAGTTTGGGTTATGCTGTTATACGCATATGTACTAACAACGCTTGGAAAAATCACCCTTAGTACACTCGACCGGGAACTGAAGCCTAATCTCCCCGTCCTTGGTAGTTCGGTCTATTGCAAGAGTAATACCATAGACCATTTGGCCACCGAAGCCAGTTTTGGATATTACTAAGTTTGCACATTGTGTCCTATTAAACAAATAAACATTATTTTATTATTATGTTATAATATTATGTTATCTCTTTCTACGTGCCTCTAAACATACACACAATGAGCTTACATACAACCGAGATTCAATGAAGATTTATATACTGTTAAACTAGCACACATTTTGCTTATTTACAACATAATGTGAGTTGGAGGTTATCTTTATCTATATGCTATATAACTAGCAACTCGTGTTTATGCTTGGTAATCTAAACAATGATCTGCGCAAAACATAGCGATTGGAAATATATTCGGTACATTTTAATATTTAATTACAGATTAAGGAAACCCATTATTTATCCTTAACACCATAAGCTATATAATATCTTAGTACACTATATAGGTCATAGGGTATCTTATCGTTTATAATTTATAGATTGATTTTTATTAGCGTCGAGTCTTACTTAGTACCTGCTCATCTTTTATACATTCTCGGACTTATATTTACTAAGACTTTGAGGAAATCACAAACACATTTGAGAAAAAATTATTTTGAGGCTTTGTGAACGTACTCTAATTGATTTTACAAGAATACGTTTAGGCCTACTACTCATCTAGGCTATTCGCAATTAAATATTTTGATGGGGTAGGTATCCAAAAGGTTGTATTGATAAGAAATGTATTCGGAATTGAGTTGCGGGAGAGTGGAACATTATTTATACAAAGAATTAACATCAGTAAACCTAGCCAGGAATTGAACCCTGAGAACTCCTCCATTATAAAAACTAGAAAATATGAGTTTCACGTTCATTCCATGAGCCCACTGATATGGTTTGTGTGAATATTAGATCAAATAAATTAATCAACGTAGTATCAAAGTGAAGGTCTAAATACTTTGAAGGTGAATTTTATTTAATATAATTATGTTTTATGTAGAGGTAGTTTTTCATATAAATGGGCTTTTAGAAAATAAACATTTTCTTGCCGTCAAAATTGATCTCAATTATTAATTGTTTTGTTTAGTTTATTTAATATGACCTGATAATATCTATCTAACGTAACAGCTACAGATAACATGACTTGATATATGAATAAACTGTTTAGTAACTTTATAGCTGTAAGATAGGAGGCTTACAATGAAAATTGTATTGTTTAATATTTGCACTAGCGCAAGTCTATAATAAATTAGAAAACCACGAGATCTAAATCAGTATAAATCTAAGACAAATTTAGAGTTTTTGACTTTTTTGTATGTATACATAATAAATTAACGTATTCTATGTGGAAATTTTGTTTTTTTTAAATAATATGATTACACATTTTAAAATGTTTAAAACAGTGTTTAGATCTTTTTTTAATTGAGTCTTGTTTTGAAATTAACTTCTTACGATGCGTTCAATATGTATATATATAATATATATATATAGGCATAGAAAGCTGATATTTATTGGGGGGGGGGGGGGGAGGTGGACTTAACTAAGTTCGTACATAAATTTTTTGGGTGGAAATGGGGGTAAAGGGGCTCGTTGTAACATCCCCAAATCTAATTGTCAATTTTTATGTACATTAATATTTTAAGAAGCATTTTTAAAGTGTTTCAACACAAAATTCAGCTTGTAACTATTAGAAATTGTAATAGACTCCAATAATCTAAAAGCCTAGACATTGACGAGAAACAAAAAATTGTATTACTATTCTTACTTTTGGTTGAATTATCCCGTCCTTGTTAGGACCCTGGAAATAACCAATTTTCCTTCACGTTAAAGAAAAAGTTATTACTTTTTACCAACTGAATAACAAATACTTGATATAACTTTTTTACCACTTTTATTGATCATATAGATAAATTACCTCAATAATGTATTTATTCAAACGTGGTTCTTCTTTTTTCCATTTTTCTGAATAAAACACTTAACTGTTTCTTTTATATCGATGTTATTCAATACGACTTTGTACACATGAAAACCTGCAACGTGATTTATTTGTTTTTGTGTCATGCTTGATCTTAAGTAGGTTTTTAGTCAACGCAGTCAACTAAAACTTCTTTCTGTCTCACAAGATGAACTTGGCAACACAAATAGCAAAAAAATCAACGTTTCCACATTTGACAACAAATTCTGTTTACTAAGGTGTGTGTATTAGCACTTGCAGTTAGTTGTTAAAAACAGCAGGGTGCGAGTTTTTAGGGAGAAACCCATTGACTTGGCAACACAGGCTGGTACTAATCACCAAAAATATTTAAGAAACACAAAGGGTAAAGGGAAGGGTTTAGCAAGAGAAAGGAACTATTACCAAGATAAATAAATTATAGGTTGTCTTGTCTAATGATTCTAGGAACTTGGAAAGTATATTGTCAAGTGTATCTTTAATATGAAATCGACTTCTTTACATCCCCACTGTGAGAACCAATTTGTCCTAAATTCAGTACTTTATAAGTTTCCATTTGAGAAGAATATTGTTGGGGGAGGGGGTATGTCCCCCCTATTTCCCTCACTAACGGTGTCCGCTACTATGCATGAGCTTAATATTATTTATTGGTAGTTAAAATACTGTCTTATTGAACAACGCTGATCAGGTTTAATATTTATGAAAAGTTAAGATGAATATAAAAAGTGAAATTCCCAATCAAAAGTTTGCATTAAAACCATAATAAATTCTCTCTTTCATAAAAAAACAAGCAAATACAAATGTTTAATTACTTTAAGCCTGTATATAGATACAAACAAAATGAAGGTTTCCAAATCTTCCTCCATAAAAATGTGGTTATATGTTATTTAGTTCAAGCTTCCTCATCCTTAACGGATTAATATACGTTTCTACTAACTGATGACATCTATTCTTTTACAATCTTTGCAATAATTATATATTATTATGGAGAGGTTGGGAGTTCAAATTTGGACAAGGTGTACAGAGGCAGGATTATATAATATTAAGTGTGAGGGAGATAGTTCGGGCAGATGTACTGTACATTGGTACAAGGCCTCACTTCAGTCGGATCCTCTTAGCAGAGAAAGAGATAAACAGGAACTCTAAAGCAAGAACAACCTATGGACTAATATAAACTAGAAATGAGAGTGTTAATTTTAATGTACAGCCATAGATCGAGTTTCATTAAAATAAAATGCATGTGTAAATGCATCAAGCTGTTCCCTCACGGCGTTGGCAATAGAACGTGCATATGGATCAAAAAACAATTACGTACTGAATCCATCTTCACAAACTTTCTCCACACTTCTATATCCTTGCATAATCCCTTCGATTCAACAACATCCACAAACTGATTCATACATAGTATTTTATTAAAAAAGCTCTTAGTAATTATATTTTTCACACATTCGTCTACAAAATTTAGCCATGTCTTACATAGCATACCCCTTCCTTTGATCCCCACATTCTACCTTAATATATTTGCTTCGTCCCTTGATCCTAACTCATCCTCTCAACATACCCAGACCAACGTAAGACACGTCTTTCACCTTGACCTATTGGATTCACTTTCAAACCGTAATCTTTAGAATTCGTTCGTTATTGACTCTCTCCATATGAGGTTTTCCACATACATTTTTTAGATATCTCATTCCAACCGCATTCACTTTGCTCTTGTGTTTCTACTGACAAACCGACATTTCAAATCAATTCAACAATGTTGACGTTAGCACACTTTTATACACTTATTGATATATATATATATATATATAGGGGATGAGTTTTAACTTATGTTACAAAAGCTAGGAGCATATTCCTTATGAAAACCTAGGAAGAAAATGTGTGTAAAGATTTGCTCTGAAGTCATTACTAAGCGAGCAATGAGCCCTCGAAAATCGTGTACTTAAGACAAAACAATTTTATAACAATGTAACAGATGAATAGGAGAACAGTAACTGAAGAGAAGTATGTACTTTTATTACTCAATGTACTATAGGTAACCCTACAACAGCCCTTGTGCCAACATTTGTGTCTTATCATAGCAGATGTTATAATTGCTGGCCACCAACATTCAGACGGCACTTACATCGCCGAAGCCTGGACTGTCGCTCTCTTTGAAACATGCCTAGTGTTTCGGACACTGTTCCACGCTGCGACAATGCGGGAATAAAAGTCAAGTTCGCGTTCCATGGATGTACAGTACACGGCACTTTTGATGTGGCCCCACAGAAATAAATCCAGGGGATTCAGGTCTGTCGAGCGTGCTGACCATGGAACAGGCCATTGGTTTCTGCGTAGCAGGGTGAAAGCATTTGATTTTCAACGGCTCATTGCTCCCTTATTAATGGCATCAGAGCAAAACTTTATAGACATTTTCTTTCTAGTTTTTTATAAGGAATATGCTCGTAGCTTTTTTTTAAACATAATCTAAAACTCACCCGATATATAAAAAATATATAAATATGAATATGGATAATCAGAAATATTATATGGCAAAATATTGAATAATTAAGGTGTTGATATGAAGACGGGCCTTTGACATTCCGCTGTCCCCATGTATATATATTGCAAAGTCACAGCAGGTATGGTAGAATGAGTAATGAGGTTGCCGCTACTCAAATATATTAGCATTTTGGACGTACGATCTCTTTTACTAGACCTGATTTCTTGCTAACACACAGTAGCACAGCCACTTTCAGGAGGTGAATTTCAGAAACATACTGCTCTCTTACCAAAATTGACATATCTTTTTGCAAAATTAATTAATTAATTAATTTTAGCACCGCGTCTTACTACCCGTTCGGGTTATACGCCTAAGTACTAATTACACTAATGGATTAGGAATTGGGAAGGTTGAATTTTAGAGGAAGTGAACCCGCATTTGCGTGGAAGGAGAGTGGAAAACCATTTAGGAAAAACCACCCCCAGTTCACCCGACCGAGATTCGAACCTCGATCTCCCCGTCCTCGGTGGTCTGACTCAACACGACTGGCGCGTTAGCCAACTACGCCACCGCGGCGGGTCTTTTTGCAAAAGAACCTCATTGTAACGTAAGTGCATATGAAAATGTTAATACTATAATGATCGAAAACAGTGTACAGAGGAAAAACTTTAATCCAAAAACGGATACAGTTTTTGGAAAGTGTAGGAAGGTACAAAATAATCTGTACTTATAACCAGATATTAGGGTGATGTAATTTCCCAGGGTACGGTGTGAGGGACATTAAGCACGAGTGGGAGAATCTAGAACCGGGTAGAGGGTACTGACTGGTAAACCCACTGGGAAGAGACCATTGGGAAGACACAGATGGGAGGATAAAATTAGAATGTGCCTGAAAGAGATAGGGTGTAATGAGGTGGACTGGATTATAACTAGCTTCAGATAGGAATAGGTTGTGGGCTTTGTAAGTGTGGTAATTTACTTCCTAGTTATTAATGCCAGAGTG